>JALRME010000012.1:177658-777658 GCA_026120035.1 Coleophoma eucalyptorum
AAGTTCCAGACGGAGGAGTGCCAGATGGAGGAGTGCCAGATGGCGGTGTACCAGAAGGCTTTGGGCCTGATGGGACACCTGAAGATGCGGCACGAGCCTTGAGGCCTGCTGATGTACCAGTTGGAGCTGCTCCCGATGGAGGTGCTCCTGATGGTGGTGTTCCTGATGGTGGTGTTCCGGATGGAGGTGTGCCAGAAGGAGCAGCCAAAGCTCCGTTGGTTGGCATGGCGGCTCCTGATGGAGGTGGGCCAGTTGGAGTACCAGAGGGCATTCCTGATGGAGCTGCTCCCGATGGCAAAGCTGAGGTTGCTGCACGAGCTTTAAGGCTGGATGGAACGCCAGTTGGAGCACTTCCAGATGGTGGAGTTCCAGAGGGAGGGGTTCCAGATGGTGCTCCGGAGGCACCAGAAAGAGCTCCGTTAGTTGGCATGGCTCCCGAAGGAGGAGTACCAGAGGGAGGTGTACCAGAGGGAGGTGCACCGGATGGCATTCCACTCAAAGCACTGGAAGTCCCAGCTAGAGGAGCGGCATTGGCAGGTAGTCCTGCACAGAAGAGGAGTACGAGAGAGGCGACATTGGCGTTAAAATGCATGGTGAATGATTTGAAGGGTTAAAAAGGTAGAAGTAGGATAAGAATACAGTCGCAGACGTAGAAGTAGAGTAAGTCAAAGTTGACCAGGCCGGCTGTAGAAGAGGAGGAAAAGGAAGTAGGAGAATGAGATGTTGAAGAGATGAGTAGTGAGGATGAGGAACCATAGACAGGTTCTTCTTCAGGTTCTTATACACATCCTTCACTCTACCATTCTCACCATCCCAAGCACATATCCACTCCCGTCTGGAGAATTATGGAGTTGATAGTGTCCAAGCTCTCAAGCTGGATGGACGCGCAAGTGGCTGAACTCTCCAAGTAAGACCCTCACACGTACCCAGCAATCAATCACTGGCAGCTATTGCGATGCAGCAGCCAATCGGGAACATAACGCCACTAGATGAACACATGTTCATGGAAATAGCCTCTCCCCATTATCGTGAAACTTGAAAAGGCACGGTTTTTCTATGCTGACGTGCAGTCCAAAAGTAGCATATATGGCACCTATTATGAGATGAGTGGACGCAGCGCTCTTGGCGAATTCTCCTGTAAACAAGCTTAGCCATTCATGCGGCTTTCTGTGCTCCTCCCACCTCTTTCTCCAGTCTTTCACCTAGGCACAATAGGGGCACTTTACTGGCATGGTGTTTCAGCCGGCAAGAAGCGAGCGCGGCTCTTCTGCTCCATCGACGGAGGATGGCGCGCCGCAGTGGAGAGTAGTACAGCCCAGATGATATCCGCGCACAACCACTTGGTCCTCGAGAATGCAGAACCATATTTCTGGTTCAGCTCAAGTATGAGATGCGAATAATGTTGCATCTCAGACCATTCAAGCGAGCATTCCAGGTAACCCTTTGCCAACTCGGACGAAAGCCCGTTGCGATGCCGCCGGAGGGACTTCTCGCATGAGGCTCTCTCTGCCAGCAAAGAACTAACGGGCAATTCTGGTTAGGGCATGGAGGACAACCGGGACAAGACCTCTTGGTCCATACCCAATGCTTCGATGGCAGCAATGCTTTGTGGGGTGCACCGGCATAAAGGAACCTGGGATGACAGTGGATCGTCTGAACCAGTGCCGTGTTGCAACCAGGATTCGTCGACGAAAGCTGAGCCCATTCCGCCACCCTCCAAACGTATGCCCGCTTCACCGTATGGAAGATCAGCTGAGCAGGGCTGCCCTTTCTCCAGGACAGCTCAGACACGTCGTGAGGGCTTACGTACCTACCTGCCCTTTTCTCGTCTCAGACTGCTCGAAACATCGTCGCTAAGCGAGCACCAATCAGATCGCTGGTGGTCTTTTTACGACGGGCCGCTGGCCTCCCATTCAGCCTTACCGATCGCCACGATATAAAGCCGATTCTTGTGCATCCTGGCCCTGATCCATCCCAGCTATTTTGGTACCGCATTTTCTGCTGATAACTGTTATCGTGAGATCTTCTTTCGTGAGACGTCATGCTTAAAGCCACAACTGCCTCGCCGCCGTCTTGGCTATAAACCCGCCCTGCTCAGCCCAGCCTGACTTTTTGGCGGTTCTAGACCCAAGCCAGCTCAGAACCCGCCTTGAAAGCCTTTTCCCAATTCCCAATCTGCATTCTAAGGCCGCCGCCCGCCTTGGTATGGTATGGTACGGTCGTCGATATCCTCCGTATAGACCGATGTTATTCTGACCTTTGAGCTAATAAGCGGCGCAGGGCCAATTGACCTCGGCTAGATCTGGTTATCGGGGCTGCGGTCCATTATGCACTGCCCTTCTCTTCGGTCATGCCTTGTGTTTTTTTTTTTTTTTTTTTTTTTCTTTTCTTTTCTTTCAGATCTTCCATGGCGGCATCAACGGGACTCGGGAGTATCCAGCTTGCTTGACGAATATTTGTCATGCCAGAAAATCCCTCCTTTTCTCTCAAGGGGCTCATCGATGAATAATCTACTCTTGGCGCTGGGCTACGTTGGCCTCGGCATAGATATATTCATAGGTACCTTTTTCCTTTGCTTTCTAAAAGTACTTAAGGACAGATGCAGACCACAAAGTATGTGTTTTACTGGACTGGATGGCTGCTACTACGGTGGAGAACCGCTGGTCTGTTGACCTTGGATATCTAACTCGCTAACATCGACGTTAAGACTTGTTCGTCCTGGGTTAGGAGTATCACATAGTGGGAGGGCTAATAGTGCTTTATGAGGATGTAGTAAATTCAAGTTGCAATACAGCAGCTTTCAGAGAGACCGGCTAGTTATATAAAGCCTTTTGCCTTGCTTTGGTGCTCCCGATAAGCTACTTCAAGAGAAATAAAAGGTTTTGCCAACTGAAAGGCTTCTGGTGGTATAGAAAGCCCAACAAGAAACATTCCAACATTTGCGAGCCACCCAAGGGTCGTTCCATCATCATCATCATCATCATCATCCACGTCCCCCACTTGCTCCCAACGGCGTTTTAATGCTTAGAAGCCAAAGTGCAAATCACGACGCTTGGCTGCTGCAACGGGCGCGATGGGTGCGATTGGGGTCAAAAGGCTGGTGGCGTTGCCGATGATGGCTGACATTCGGGTGATGGCATCGAGAGTAACAGGTGATGCCTGTGCGGTCCATCCCAGCTCGACGGGAAGACGTTCGTTCTCTATTGCACACAGTTAGAAGGGATCCCAGACGCAACACCGCTGCCCGCTCGCTCCAATGAGACTTACCAAAGAAGAACTCTACAAGGCTGCGGTTGACCGTTGCAGATGGCATGTCACCGAAGACAATGACTGGGGCAGCCACTTCTCCAAGACTGAAAGCCTCGGTTGACGAGGTGAAGGTGTAGTTAGGGTTGGATGCTCTCGAGACGATTTGACGGGCGAGCTTGCCATTGGCTAATTGCATCGGGGTAAGGATAGGATCGGTCCAGTACACTTTTGTAGTGTCGAAAATGGTCTGGTTGAAGACGTGATTGTTGCCGAAGAAATCATCGGAGCGACTGGTGGTTCAAAGTTAGCATTGCGGCAACAGGCATAGCGGAGTTTTGGAAATGCTCGTCCACTACGAAAGCAGTAGATTGGTGCTGGTAAAGTAGCCGAAATTGCAAACTAACCTCATGCTTGCGTCATGTTCTAGGACATTGTGTCGGTTGAGATTGTCACTGTGAGATGCGGGTTAGTAGGGATAAATACAAATATCACCTAGGCCAATAATGCCCAGACGAACAGCTTGACATATTTCTTCTTGCCAGAGACAAAGAAGTAAATAGACCTTGGGAGCTCTTACAGAGTAAAAAAGGTAGCATTAGGTTCAGGGTTGGCAATAATAGCCTGATCCCACATTATCCCAGCAAGGGTAGCATCGAAGTTGATTCCCGCGCCCAAAGCATGAATGGCGTTCTCTCTAGTGATGTTTCTGCCGTCGTGTGGGAGGAATCCATGGTTCGCCAAAGTGTTCATCATAGGGCAAGGGCCTCGAACTAAGGAATGAATGTCAGCTCATCATACAGTCTCTTGCAGATGTCTTCCATACAGTCATCTGGTCCAGCGGCAGCCCACTCGGTGACAGAGCCTTGCGCATAGACTGAAGTAACAGTCAAAGCAGTGGAGAGAATAGTGAACTTCATTGTGGCCTCGAGGTGGGATGGTGATAATGAATGGATTGAGTGAATTGAATGAATAAGCAATTGATGAATAGTACTTGCTATTTTGAATGCTGGATCGACTGCTGGACTGCCTCTTTATATCTTGTACCGCAGCATCCCGAGTTGCCCCTCAGCCGCAGTGGGATTCTACGGTCCCGCAAACAACATCCCCAAGGGGGCTATAACGACCTCTCCAACGAGCGACGGAAGTCGCATTCATCCTGTCACTTTGTTATGGAACAATTACTCTGCTCGAGGCATGCACTGCAATATACATTAGGCAGGGTGATCATGTCGATGCGCAGATCATCAGTGCTCGGAGCTGCTATGCCACTGTCTGCATCAAGCGCTCCACAGGGTGCGCAGCCAACGAGACGCCAGATGATTACCCACTGGTACTGGCACGGCCGACCTGAATTTCACATCAGCACGTCTTGGGACGGCCTTCTCGCATGGCCCAGAGGTGTCGTAGGGGTGCCATCTTGGGAGTGCGGATGGGTTATGGTGGTTCCTGAAGACTTGGCCAACGTTGAAGACAAGCGACGGGGCGAAGAATGCTGGCATTAAGGTTAGAGATGATCCCAAGTGCCCGAGCGTGGGCGGAAGCGACCTCGTACTCGCCGCGATTGGGCAGACTGATTGGTTTTACCAGCTGGGACGTTGAAACTTGCCAGGCGGGAGGGGATGCGGCAAGCGACGGAGCGAAGAGCGAAGAACGAAGAGCGAAGCATGTCATACAATGATGAAAAGGGTGCAGCTGTGTGCTGTCAGGAGTCGCATGTTTGTTATGTCGGTGTTCTTACTGGTCAACCCGGGGTGCGATATACTCGGACGTGTCTCCTCGTACTCGCTGCGATGACCTGGTTTGCTCATCGACAACCATCCTGCAACGAATGGGAATACGGCTTTTGCTAATGTGGTCTGGGACTGATCTAAAGTTCCGGCAGTCTGCGCCTATTTCCCATGTACCGAGTGAGGGGAGCCCGGAAGATCGTCCAGTTAATTTCCTAATGGCCCTGATCTCTTGGGTAATACTTCGACTTATAACCTGTCATAACTAGGTTTCCACATGAAGGCTTCTATCTCCTCCCACTTGTGTTGGTCAGGTGTCTAGAGCTTGGATTACCCGTGGCCGCCATTATAGATCTTTGACCAATCCTATAGGCTTGGTATTGGAATAGGGCCGTTTGTCATGGTTGGCATGTCATTGCTTGCTTACCTTGTTAATGTTGCTACTTTTATTGGCTTCTATTGTTTGTATTCCCAGATATGCCTTTTCACTGCTGCGACCGGGTGTAACGGTTGTCTTTCCTCCTGTTATGCTTGAATGCACCTCACTAGTGTGACGAACCCTTTAATTCAACTCTCTCCCTCTCACCACCTCTGACACGAGCCCTAGCCCTTGCGTGCTTGGAAAGTACGTTGTATGTCGTGTAGTACCTCTATGATATCGATACCAAGATGCTCTTTCTCCCGGCTGCCTCATAGCATTTGCAAGCTGATTTAGAACTCAAGCCCACAAATACCCACTATCTACTCACTTTGTAGAACCTAGTAGTTTTGCTGGAAGAAATTAAGTTAGCTCTGTCTCAAAATATCTCGTCCGAACTGCTAGCTCGCTAGCGTCAACATTACACATCGTGTTTGTCTCAAACTGATCCGCAGATCTAAACAAAACAATGAAGTGGGGGACCAGGGGAAATGTTGCCCCCAAATTATTAATTTTATAATTTTATCCTATGCAATCCTTGGTGTGTGTGTGTGTGTTGTAAGCAAACAGCATACAGAGCTTCTGCCAGCCTCACCTCGCCGACTTACATATTAGATCAGAATCCCTCCGCTGGCAACTTAGAACTACAATTCTACAATCAGAAGGTCCGTAGGATCTTCAAACTGTCATGAATAATGTAGTATTATATCTCCTCTTGAACCTCAGCTTACGTATAGCTAAGGCTTCCATAGTGGCTAGGCAAGGCGAAGTTCATTTTCCAGATAGAAGTTCGAAATTCTCTGGAAAGTACGGCACTCCGCACAGAGCTTCTTTGGTCCCCAAAACCTGTCCGAAATCTAAGTGCTGTTCAAGTGGGTTGTTTCGAGTTGGCAATCCCATAGAGCAAGACAATAAAACGAATCATGCAAGAAATTTGTGGGTTTGGATTTCTTTCCCTAAGTCAAGGAAACCGGTATTAGATGTTGCTGGAAGAGACCTCAGTCATTAAAAGTTCTTGCTTAGGAATGGCCCTTGATGGGGCTTTTGCAGTTAAAAATACTACACAAGTCAAGGAGTAATTCTGAAGTCAACAGTGGTTGGCTACGCACTGGGTTTGCCGTAAGTGAAAGAGAAATAAAAGAGCGAAAGGAAGGTACGACCGTATGGCTAGTAGCAGAAAAAGACCACAAGCTCTTTAATAACAATCATCACTTCTCAATTCCAAGTGATTGATATTCCATGATATTCTGTTCAAAGCATCCATTGTGCGTCGCCCGGCTCGAGAGCCGTAGAAGCTCGGCAAATATCTCAAGGGGCTCGCTTAAGCCCCTTTCGAACCCAACAGCACTAGAATCTCCCTACTACAAATAGACTCCAGGAAGACATGCTCCTGAGCATCCCTTGATCCATCTACAAACTTATAGTGGGAAAAGGGCGAAACTCATAATGAAAGCCTCCTCAGGTAACACACACTAAGGAGTTTTAAATTGAAGTTGATCTTGCACTCTGGGAACTGGATCCGTAGATTCCGAGGACGGAGCGACAGAGCAAGGCATCCTACAAGAAGGCAACAAAATCCTGATACCTGCTTGTGGGCTTCCAGTGAGTCATTTTTCTGTTATGCTGGCCTTGTAAAAAGATTACAGTTTGAGAATGTTATGCTTTCACAAGTTGACACCTTCTCTTAGACACTCTCAGGTAAGCATAGCTTGTACTTTTACCCTTCAAGATGTCTATCCTCTTTTTACATATCTGTCCATCGCCCGCTTGTCTCCCAGGCGAAGTCCCAGATCATTATTCTAACTGGTACGCAAAATCCATGTGTTGTATTATCTCTTTCGTCCTTATGCGACTACTCGTTGCACGGTATACTGACAAGTAGTACAAGGGTCATATATTTCCTAGAACGGAAACCAAACGGGTTGGTGCTTTTCACCAGGACACAGGCCAG
This sequence comes from Coleophoma eucalyptorum, assembly GCA_026120035.1. Taxonomy (NCBI): domain Eukaryota; kingdom Fungi; phylum Ascomycota; class Leotiomycetes; order Helotiales; family Dermateaceae; genus Coleophoma; species Coleophoma eucalyptorum. The sequence goes on from JALRME010000012.1 coordinate 185,004, forward strand.
CTTGATAAAATTATTTCCTAGGAGGTTGCGTTGGCTACATGACCCCAAACCTCAGCCATATTAGACCCCAATTACACAATTATCCTGAGGGAGGCGGGTTCAAACCCCGTGTATGTGTAGAAGCACTGGGTTAGGTGCCTGCAGGCAGTATTATGCTAAAAATTCTCAATGCAGGAGATGCTCGACTGACAGTAAATAACAATGTGTTTGCAGCTAGTTCCGAAGATATCGAGGTCTAAGACTTGTCTCGAACTAGCACACGCATTGACACCAACGATCACCAGTCTATCCTCTGGCAAGTAGCCGCGATCTTCCAATTTAAATATGGCGTGTGTGGTGCGATGGTACTCGATGATGGCGAGTGCGGGAATTGTTGCCGGCTTGATGAGCGGCATCTCTGGCGATGGCTTAGCGTTGGTCCGTTGCCTGAATTCTGTGATAATTGCCGGCTAGACTGCTGCAGATGACTTGGACGATGTCACACGCCGCTTCAATCATCAATTTGACTCGATTCGGGTTGTCACTGGTCGTGATGGTTGACTTGCTCTAGTTGTTGACCTGACCTCAAGCAGCGAACTTGCGTTCCGTCGACATGCGATTCTATTAAGTACCTGTTAGCTGGATTTATCAAAACAATGAACCTACCTTTAAGGAGTTGAGAGTGTCTTTATCTCACACCATCTTTCCATTAGGTGTATCTCTAATTCAATGAGAGGTAGTTGTCCTTCATCGCATCATGGTATCTTGAAAGCGATTGATGTGTTTATTATATTCCCTTTGTAGGCTTGAGAAGAGGCAGAGATAAGAGAGAGAAACTCACTAGCCAGTATAGTCGAAATACATGTTCTCTATGGAAGCAGATCGCATGATGCAGCTGAACTGGATCCTCTCGCTTAAGCCATTGACCCCCCTCGGGTAAAGTTCACTGCCAAGAGAGAGAAGGGATGGTTTTGTTTTACCTAAACACATCCAGCGGCACAACAACATTTGCCATGCAACAAGTTGATCACTTGGGTAAATTAATCCTCACGCTATCTGGGGAATTAATCGAAACATGTTTCCCTATTTTTGACAGGTATTGTGGTCGGTGATACTTCAACGAAGAAATATGGTCTCCCCGCGAGCGAACGGGTTCGACTCCACCACCTGCGCGTGAACCAAACAAAGCTCGACTGCTCCCAGCATATAGCATCTATACCGAACCACAGCCCCACGAGCCGGAATTTGCATCCGCAGCCATGGAAAACACACTTTTGGGATCTCTCTCGATGAATATAGCAATGATCTACTCCAAATATACCCCAGACAGACGCACGACCGGGGTCTAGAAGTCATCCGCCCAAATTCCAAAAAAGCAAGCACGGAAGCCGGAGAACGAAACAAACAAAAAAGCTTGACTTCATGCTTAAAATTACGGACCATGCGACTTATCGTCCCGTTAAGCCTGAATTCAATCTGGCAGTTGATCTATTCCAGGCAGTATGAATCCAGAGGCCAGTGCCGCTCATTTTAAACGTACTGCTGGCTGACTTTTATCTGAGTCCTAGTTGGCTGAGGATATGAAATGCTGCCCGATGCCTGTCCTGCCATGGAATGCCGCACGTCTTGTCCCATGAGATGGCGTCTAGTTCCAAAGTTCTTATTCGAGGTCTGGGATTTATTGGGGAGTTATATGAGATGAACTCGTTTGGCCTGTGCCTCGGGGGTGAGCTCCTATAAGTTGTACTTACTCCCTTTCAGCATCCTCATTCGAAAGGCATCCTCACCATTTCTTACGTCTGCTGGTACAGATAGCTACCAACATGAGGACTTCCATTCTTTCAACCGGCCTTGTTGCCCTTACCACCTTCTGTATGCGTATTCTCTATGCCACGCGCTGAAAGAAACGAAGATTTACTGACCAACTTGGTAGTTTCTTCTTATGTCGCTGGTCAAGACTTTGCTGCCTCCAAAGGCTATTATACCGACCCGACAACTGGTATTGAGTTCTGGGTAAATTATATGTCTGAGGGCAATATCACTGGCGATGGAGAATTCAGCACAGTATCCTGGGGAGGCTACCAATGGGGTATTGCTCTGCCTCAGGATGCTGCAACTGTTGATACATTTGATTACATTGGAATGATCGTATGCATGACAATCCATATGTGTGATCTTAGCTGACTTGATGGAGGTTGGTTCTACTCCAAATGGTACAGGGTGGTCAGGGGTTGTCCACGGAAACAACATCGGTGCTGCTATGAGTAACCATCTCATGCTGCTAGCATGGCCTTACAATGGAGAGATCCTGACTTCTTTTCGCTACTCTCTGTTAGTCTCAATAATCTCTGCATATACAAAGGCTAACATCTTCTGAAAGTGCATACGCAGACCCTGTTCCGTACACCGGGAGTGCAACAATTACCCAACTTCACACCGAGATTAACGATACGAACTGGAAGCTTATTTATCACTGCAAAAGCTGCTACCTCTTTGACCAGCCCGGTCAGACATCAAGCAATATGTCAACAAGTGTCGGTCATTTTGAGAACGGATGGGCTCAGTCATATATCCCCGTCTCTGACCCTTCGGATCCGAGCTCTCCTATCGTACAGCACAATAACGGAATGGGAGAGTTCTCAGTCGCCATTGCATCGGCCACACAAGCTTCCTACTCGAACTGGGCGACTTTAACGGCAACTCATACTAACACCGCAACTGCTACCGCCACCGCTTCGACCACAACTGTTTCTTCAAAGACAATCCCCACTGGTGTTACTTATGATTACATCGTAGTTGGTGGAGGTGCTGGCGGTATACCCATGGCAGACAAGCTTTCAGAGGCCGGTCATTCAGTCTTGTTGATCGAGAAGGGACCTGCTAGCTCTGCAAGATGGGGCGGAACTTTGAGACCAGAAAGTGGCTGGCTTGATGGTACCAACTTGACGTGGATTGATGTGCCAGGACTTTGCAACCGGATTTGGCAATCAGGAGGTTCCAATGGGGTTGCATGTGCTGATACAGACCAGATGGCCGGCTGTGTTCTTGGTGGTGGCACTGCAGTGAATGCTGGGCTTTGGTGGAATGTAAGTGTTCTCCGCCTAGATGAAATGCATATATTAACCCTCCCAGCCAAACCCTGCAGACTGGGACGTCAATTTCCCAGCAGGCTGGCAAGCTGCAGATATGGCAGATGCATCCGCGCGAGTCATGTCACGGATCCCAGGGACGGATCACCCCTCTCTCGACGGAAAATTGTATATGCAAGAAGGCTTCGACGTAGTCAGCACAGGACTGGGCAATGCTGGCTGGTCGAATGTGACCGCGAACGATGTCCCAGGTCAGAAGAATCGTACGTATGCGCACACGCCATACATGTATTCTCATGGCGAGCGAGGAGGTCCTATGGCGACATATCTCGTCAGTGCCAACGGAAGGACTAATTTCCATATGTGGCTCAACACAAGCGTGAAGAGAGTCATTCGGGACAACGGACACGCTACTGGTCTTGAGGTTGAAGCATATAACAACGGAGGCTATGCAGGAATTGTCAACGTTACTTCCGTCACTGGTCGCGTAGTTCTTTCTGCAGGCACTTTTGGAACCGCAAAGATCCTGTTCCGTAGCGGGATTGGTCCTGCGGACCAACTGAGTGTTGTTAATCAGAGTACCGATGGCCCGACAATGATCGATAGTACATATTGGATATCACTTCCCGTGGGAGAGAATCTTGACGATCATCTTAACGTAAGATATACCCGTTCCTTTCCATGCCACAAAGTCGCTAATTGGTTCAGACAAATCTTGTCATCTCGCACCCGTCGGTTAAGTATTACGACTGGTTGGCAGCTTGGGATACGCCAAACACAACGGATTCTACAAACTATTTGAGTAAGTCTTCCTCCCATGAAGATAAGCGATATTTTTCTGAACAACCTGATAGACTCTCGAACTGGTCCTTTCGCGCAAGCAGCTCCCAACATCGGGCCAATGTTCTGGGAAGAGATCGAGTGCTCTGACGGAATTACGAGACAGCTTCAATACACAGCTCGTGTAGAAGGGTCAGAAGGCGAGGCAAGTGGCAGTAAGAGTATCCCCATCCTTCTAATGCAAACGCAACTAATAGTTTAGCAACGATGACATTATCCCAATACCTCGGTCGCGGTTCCACCTCACGAGGACGCACAACTATCGGGTTAGGACTCAACATGGTGGTCTCGACTCTGCCCTGGCTCCAGAACGACGGCGATACCGAAGCAGTTGTGACATCGATTGAGCATGTTGTTTCTGCTTTAAACACGGTCCAAAACCTGACATTCCTCCAACCTGCCTCAAATGTTACGGCAGCAGATTACGTCGCAAATGTAACCTTTCCTTTTCCTACATAACTCCCTCTCCTCAAGCAAACCAGACAATACAGAAATACTGACCGTGAGAAGATGCCATTGACATACGCCAATATCGGTGACCGCCGCTCTAACCATTGGCTTGGCACAGCTAAGCTCGGAACCGACGATGGTCGTACTGGCGGAACAGCCGTGGTGGATCTCAACACCAAGGTGTATGGCACTGACAACCTCTTCGTGGTCGATGCTAGTATTTTTCCTGGGATGCCCAGCACGAATCCTTCTGCATTGATTGTCGCTGTTGCTGAGCATGCTTCGGAGCTAATTCTGGCTTTAAATGCTAGTGAGGCCGTCGCTCAAGTAAGTATGCTGATACTTTTTCTTCTTACTTCCTCTGCATTTCCTCGGGTGCAGAGTGTGATGTGATATGATGCTGATCTATTGCTTGTAGTATGAACGTTGTGGCGGTCTTAATTGGACTGGTAGCATGGCTTGTGCCTGTAAGACCCCCCCCCTTCTCACTCCTAGCCCCGACCCTAGCTTGTCGTCTCGTGAACTAATTCCTAATAGCTCCTTTCACATGCACCTACCAAAATGAGTACTACGCACAAGTAAGCCGCCTACTCCACTATCTTCTCCAACCCCCACCGCCAGAGAATATATATACTAACCCACGTTTTCAATAGTGTACTTAAGTCCGATGATCCAGCACAACCAGCCTACATCTGATCCTTGAGGGTTGGAGGGGTATTTACTTTATTTCTACTGTATATATCTTCATGCGTTTCGAAAAAAAAAAAAGAAATGAAGAAGAACCTTATTCTTTTCTGTATATACACACTTGGCTTCTTACCTAGACCAAATCTCACTTGATCGTTTATGAGCGTTGATGTGTAGACGCGTACTGCGAACATCCTACTATAACCAACCTAAAGGTCTGGCTGATGAGGATTGAACCTGCCCACGTACATCTTGGAAGTCTTTCTTTGCCGTTGGCATGAAAGTATTATTAAACTTTTGAACTCTTATTGAAATCCCGCGCCCTTGATATCCTCCTCAAGCTCCCCACCCACATCATACCACTTCCACCCCATCACAGCATACAACGTCCTCTCCAGCTCTCCATCTCTCTGCATCCTCTTCCCAAGATCACCTAACATCTGCCTTTCGCCGCTCGCTCCCTCTCCAACCAAAGTCCTCTCGTTCCCAGACCCTTCCGCCTCACTCAATACCGGACGAGGGAGAAGAGCAGGAGCCGTAGCTAGATGCAGGCCGGCCCGCCCTTGCTCATCCACAAGAGCCGCAGCAAGCCTAAAAGCCCATGTCTCCTCCCTCTCCTCTCGGCGCTGCGAGCGCAGGTACTCATTCCGCGCGATACGCTCTACCTGGCTACACGTGCGGGCCCTGGGGACAATAGGATCAGGGGCGAAGTGAACGGATTTGCCTGTACAGGGAGAGGATACGCCGCTGGACATGGTGGTGGTGGCGGCGGTGGTGAGCGAGGATGTGGTTGCGGGGGTGGAGGTTGAGGCTGTGGATGGGGTTGTGGATGTGGAGCAGGAGCCATAGCCCAAGACAGAGAGACTCGGCCTCGTTTTCGAATTGAGGGCTGAGATGCGGTCGCCAGGGAGGCTTGGCGAGTTCATTGAAGAAGCCTTCCCTGCATCGTTCTGCAAGCATCCACACGGAGCACTTGTATCATCACTTGACACCAGCGAGGTGGAAGTCGAAAAGTGCCAATCAGTATTGGAGTAGGTTTGGTCGTTTGCTGTGAAGGGAACGAGCATGTGTGGGCAGTCTTCGGTTTGCACGGATGGGATTCTTCGAGTTTGTTGCTTTGAGATCCTGGAACGGGTGGATGATTGTTGGGTGCGGTGTTGGAGGAGATAGCTTGCTGCTATGAAGATGATGATGACTAGCATGCAAAGGAGAGCAAAGATCTCATCGATTTGTGTGTGTATGTTTGGTGCCTTATGGATAGTGGTGGGCGAATCCGATGAGCCGAGGGTTGTTGGTGCCATGGTGTAGACTTAATCAGAGATGAATGATGATGCTTCTTGGTGACTTGGTGCAGAACCTCCCCCCTCTCGTTAACAGATAAGGCGCTCTTTCCTCCTTCCTGATGCTTTCAAGGTTGTTTATAGGGATATAGAGAATATTAATTACTTTACCAAGATGGCCTTTTATACCTGGAATACGTCTCACGGCGAAACTTCCCGATAGGACTGTTTCTTAGTCCGTATACACTAAACCAGCAAGTCTTGCATCTCTGGACAGCAACCCGTTCAAACCCTCTGCATCGACTCCACATTGTTGACATCGTAGCGAGTATCAACGCTGGCTGAAGAGAGCATAACTGGCAAGCTCGTGATTGTTACAAATCAAGTCAAGCTTGAGCTTTTTGACAACCCGTTGGAACTTTCCATAGACACCGATGCACTATAAGCATTACAGTGGTCATCAGCAATGGTGGGAAAAGAGGGTATTCTGTTACCAAACGTATGTGCTTAGAGAGAAGTCAAATTCTGGGGGTATAGCGCAAGCCGAAACTAGAAGATTTGTATGTACAAAGTATCGGGTTGCCTCCTTTGGAAGAACAAAAAATAACCCCGTAAGCTTAAAGTTTATCGTAACATCATTTAGCAATTATTATACTTCCTCCATCCCCTGACTTGTGACAGACATACCAAAAGATCAAACCTTTTGGCTTAAATTTGTCTTCCCTAGGCCTTTAAGTTCAGATCTGCTGTGAGCTCACAGCGGACCTTCTCGCTCCATTGCCAGACGGCAGCTTCCAACCCCTTAAGTGCTTCGTTGTCGGTGTCATTAACAACTCCCATTACGTCGACTTTAAGCACGATATCCCATCTCAGCTCTGCTGCCTTGATCCAATATCGAAGGTTGTCCGCACATCGGTATGGTTTTCGTGTGTCGGTATGGAAGGTAGGAATAGCCCCGAATGGTCTCTTGCTCTTCCTCACAATCGAGTTGTGTAGCTTTACAAGTCTCACGCCGGTCTTTAAGTCGGCTAGTAGCGGAGTGGGGAATTCTGAAGCTGTCTCTGATGCTTCGAACGGTGGCAACGTATCAGGTTCCGGGTCCATAGACTTTAGGAAGGCATATTCTCTTTCCACTGGCTGTCCTGCCCAGGAGTCGTTCAACCAAGTCCACTTAGCTCTCTGCTCCTTCTCGACAAGCTCCATCTCCTCTTCTTGCTTTAACATTTGAAAACAGCCGACGATCCACTCCTCCATAATTTCTCTCTCCTCAGTCTTCATTCCTCCAGCAAAATCCCGTGTGGCCATCCTCTTCAAAACATCCATAACCGACAACAGTTCTGACCGAATATCCCGCTCTGATTTGATAGCTGCAAGACGAGCAGGTTGATCATGAGCCGTGTAGTACATCTTCGCAGCTCGGATAGCAAGTGTTATAACATCTAGTATATTCATACCCTGGATCTCGTACCATCCTTTGCTACCACGAGGGGAATCCGGACTTGTGGGAGTGGTGATTGACGCCGGCTCTACCTCAGCTTGTGTTTCGGCTTTGGCATTTGCTAAGACTTTATCGGCTTCTTGAAGCGACTTTTTAAGATCTGTTTTTAGTTCCTCCAGTGTGGGAGGGTGTGGAACCGGCTTTTCACGATGGTTATAGGTGCTAACCGTCGGCGGGAGCATGTGAGGGTGGTCCTCGTCCTCGCCACTAAAGTATTCGTCTCCTTCTTCATTAACCGGGCTCTCGACGAGATTTTCCGCGGCAAATAACTCGGGGCTACTGCCCATGGAAGCATATGAAGAATCCACGTCAGAGCCAACCACTTTTGGAGTCAGGAAAGAGACATCCAGCGCGGACAGGTCCAGCGTGCCTCGATCCGCCTTGTTCTTTTTCTTGGCTAGCCGACCTCCTTTGCCATCTAATAAACCAGTTCTTGCAAAGTAGTATTGTAAATGTGCTATGCTGCCCAGACTTAAAACACTCTCTCGGGACTGCGCGGATTTGGCAAAGTTGGTTCCTTGGGGTCGGACATATCCTCGTCTGTCTTGTTTAGCCAGTCCGCCAAAGGACTGTCTCGAAGTGTAGCTGGCGGAAGATGATCGTGAAACAGAACTTCCCACAGAGCTGCCCAGTGATTCACGTCCTCCAGCTCTAGTACCGGAGATATTCGAGCCGTTCGAGGCCGTGGAGACACAACGCGAGAGTTCGGGACACGCCCCAATAGCCGGAGTCGGAGATCTGGAGGGGGAAGGTGAGTCTCGTCGGAACGAGGGCTGTTCATGGTACTCTTGGGTAGTGGCCATGATTGCGGATGGGAGAGGAAGAGACAAGTCGCAGGTGATTATGGGTGTAGGTGACTATGCGTATCCGTTGGAGACGGAGGGCATGCCGTTTTGTAGAGGGTAAGGGGTCGCCGAGGAATATGTACAAGAAATAAAGGAGAGGTGCTTCCGGGTTAGGGTCCAGCCGGCTGCGACGTTGGAAGAGTAGGGCAGAGTAGGACAGAGTAGTTGGGTGGATGAGCAGTGTGTAGTGGCAGCAATAGTAAGGTTACACTGGTAGTGTACTGACTTTTTCTCTTCCCCTGGTTGCACTGGAGTGGAGTGGAGTAGAGCAGAGTAGGCTGAACAGGTAGGATATGATTGTGGAGTTTGGCTCTACTGGCAATAGTGAGCACACTTTCCTGACCGTGGCCGTTCAGTAGCAGCGGGTAAGGCTTGCAGGCGTGCTTGGGAAACGGTCCATGCGCGTGTCAAGCCGAGGAGGGGGACGCTGACTGTGACTGGTGGTTGCTGCAGCCGGTGGAACACAATCGCGTCTTGAAACCAAATAAAACAACTGACTCTAATCTTCTTCGTCGCGGCCCTGGTCAACGGAGTGCTTCTAGAAGCCAGGATATGTGGATCGTGTGTAGCCGGGGGGACAGCAGAGAGGGACAGGAGCAGAAGAATTTATAGTCGTGAGCGCCTTCAACAGCAACTGGTCGGCATCGCGGGGCTTTTATTGACATGCGCACCACATTCCTCTGATGTTTCCCTTCCCGTCGTGACGATGGCAACCAGCCTGAGCACGCGCTTTCCGGTGCATGATGGTTCAAACGTCGCAGTATGGATTCAAGGTGGTGCAGAGAGAGATGGGGTATGGGATAGCGAATAGCCGGGCCTCGCGAGCTGGGGGGATGCTTGAACCCTTTCCAGCAACTCGTCCTGGGGAGCGAGGCCAGCAACGGTGGAAATCACCGATGACGAGCTGCAATATCGCAGGGTAAGAGTACGAGCCCATCCTCATCTCGGGATATGAGCTTCAATCATACTCCTACATCATACTGGAGAAGCGGGAGACCGCGCCGTCAATAAATAGCAACGGAGAGGGAAGGGGAGATGAAAATGGAGATGAAAAGGGACGTGGAACTGGACATGTACACCGTAAATGTAGATGGCTTCGGCTTCGCACCCTTGCCTCCAGTCAGTGTCGGAGCCAGAGCAGTACCGGTACTCATACAAATACCCCTCCAAGCCCCTTCTCGGGGATTAAGGAAACATACTCCGTACTGTCGCGGTCGCAGCTGTAGCAGCCGTCGCCTTTCCAATGTACGAACCTTAGCCTGATGAAGGCATTCTGGCCTGGTCGCGCACCGGACTCGATCTTGGGCGTGGAAGAGGGAAAGGTTCGGTCGGACCAAGTATTCCCTGATCAGTCCAGCACATGTTTCCGCAAACACATCCTCTCTCCCTCTCTCGTCTCAGCCAATCCTCTCTTGTCTCTGCTGGCCGACTCCATTCCCTGTGTGCCTGTTCCATTCCCATCCCGAACTTTGATACACCAGGACTGCTGGCCGCCTTCAATCTGTGACATGTCATTTGTGCTGCTTTCCTCCCTTCCACCACCACCACCACTACAACCACATCCACAACCACTACCACGACTGCTTTCCCAACCCCTTCGTCCATCCTGTGCCCTTTGTTCGCTGTCCCACAAGCCTCCTTCAATCACATCCATACTCTGACAGACCTACGACTTTCTTATTGTAGCAGCTTGGACCCTACGGCAGTAGTGTAGTGCTGTACGTACAGCGCAGCACAGATTGCAGAACCACCAATACGGTCGCCCGACTCCACCCCAAGCCACGGTAGATCCCACAAACTGGTCGGTGCAGTGCTGGCTGGCTGCAAGCAGTTTACGTCGCTTTTGCGCCGTCATTAGACTCCAATGATCCTGCCTTCACATCCAACCTCCCGCCAGCTCAATGACAGTGCTGAGAGATGCCTTATCGCGATCAGACTCGTTTTTGAGCCGTAGGGCCGACCTCACCACCAAACTCGAGCGCTCGACTACGCCAGATAACAACGATCAACAACTCGACCTCCACCTTCCTGCTCTCCACAAGACGCGAAAACCCTCACCAGGCCTCGCAGCTCGCCTCAAAGCTCTGGGATTCGCGTCATCCAAGGACAGGTCTAGTAGTCCTTCCTCCGTCAACGAACATATTGGACGGATCCCCGAAGATCATATCCGCAGCTTCGACTACAACCACCAAGCAAATTCCTCCAGCGTGTCCCTCATCGAACGTCGAGGACGAGCCTGGAGCGGTGCCGGCGCTGGCTTCCTACATCCAGAGGTCTCCGTAAGGAGCTTCAGCGACTTTAGCGCTGTTGAGAATCCTGACCGTACACATTCAGTGGACTCATCCTTTGAGCACACGGTCATGGCGGCCCTAGCTGAACCACTGGGTATGGATTCGCAGAAGTACAGGTTGCCAGAACATACCAATGGGAATGGGACCAAGGCTATGGCCGACACGAGGAGAGCGCATATTGACCGAATCCTACCAGCCGACGAGTATGATGACTTGCCGCCGCCTCCAATACCCAAAGACACTCCACCACAAACTCCCCGAACTGGAGAGTCTAGCACCGATTCTGAGTCATATTTCAACCCATTCGGCTTGCCGCGCGCTGGATCAATATATACGCTTTCCAGAGCATCCTTCGCCAGCCAGCTCGCTCAACTTACCTCACTGCAACTGCCAGATGCCGAATCGCTGTCAACAAAAGTTGCTGCCATCAAAACATCCCGAGATGCCTCGAGAGCGCTGATGGGAGCGGCTGAACAGATCAGAAAATGGATTTCCAAGGCCTCAGATGTAGTATCGGGGCTGGATGGCGAAGACGATGTGGAATGGGCCGCTGCTGGTGGCAGAGAAGGACTTACGGAAGTAGACAATGCCATTACACGCTTTGAGGATTTGATCAACGTCTACGTTACCGCCATTGAAGCTTTGCAAAGCCGGGATGACATTGGCACCGTTTCTGCCGATGAGCTTAAACGTGTCGTTATGCAAGTTGAAGATATTCTTAATGAATGGGACAAAATTAAGAAGACATTAAGAGCCGTAAAAAAATCCGTGGAAATGGCTATGGAATGGGAGGAGCTATGGAATACTGTGCTGGGAGATATTGGCAATGAAATGGATATCTTGTCGCGACTGGTATTCGAGATGGAGGAGAAGAGACACAAGAACCTGATGACCGAGCCTGGCCATGATGGAGTTGATATCGGGGAACTAGAAACCATTGTGGAAGAGACACCACCCGCAGCAACCAGAAACAGAGCCAGCAATCGATTTACTCTTCAAACAAGCCTTCTAGGCCCAGCAACTCCAACCACACCAGCAATGGCACAAGATGATTCCAGTCTCCTGGCTTTATTTGCGAGGATGCAGCCTCTACGAGCATCATTGGACTTCCTGCCGATGAGGTTGTCTACATTCCATGCACGGGCCGAAGATATGTTCCCAACAGCCTGCGAAGAATTGGAGGAAAAGCGTGGTCATCTTGAAGCCAGCTGGAAGAACCTCGAGAAAGATGCCGAGTCTTTGAGAAGAGAATTGGGTGAAGATCGCTGGGTATTGGTATTCAGAGGGGCAGGCCGACAAGCCCAAAAGATGTATGAGTCTGTAGAGCGCAGCGTCACTAAACTCCGAGAAGCTGTTGATGCAGGAACTCATCTCAACAACCCTGCAGCCATGGGCAAGAAGATTGAAAGTTATGAAGCCAAGAAGTTGCACTATGGGCCTGCTATTGAGCGGGTTTTGTCTATCATCGACAAAGGTCTGAAAGACCGTTTGACCGTTAACGGAGAGATCTTGCGACTACATTCCGATATGCAACGCAAATGGGAAAACCTTAAGGAGATGATGGTTGAGCTTGACCATAGCTTGGATGAGATTCAAGCGGACAGAAGGAATCAACAACTTCGAGATTCAATTTCAAGTATGGTCTCGAATGACAGGTCTACGATCGGGAGTCTGGACACACCGGGGAGTTCACCTGCCTCTTCAGTTGTTATGTCAGGCTATGATTCATTAACCCCATCCAAGAATGGAAAGGTACGATTTGCGACCAGCAACCAGCCACAATCAGAGAGAAGACGGAATGCTAGTATGCCCCCAAGTACAAGCCAGCTTCCTCGAAAAGGAGCTACTCCTCGATACACAAGCTATGGAGGCACCGCAGGTAGAGCCTCGCCTTCCCCCAGACAAGGATCAGCTACTCCAACTGGCAATCGACTCACTAGATCAACAACTGACACCAGACCAAGATGGAATTCCAGCGTCAATACCACAGGTACAACCATTGGCCATAACTTCAAACCACTCAGTCTCACAACTCCAAGCCCACACAGGAAAACGATTCCAACCCTCAGACAAAGTAGCAGTCCTCTCACAAGAGATTCATCGTCTCCAATGCCAGGGACAACACCAACTCCAGCAAGGACTTCTGCATCTCGTCTTGCAATTCGGGATCGACAGTCTTCTGCGTCTCCCTCTCCCGGACCATACTCGCAGCAGGTACTACGTAAATCCGCCCTCTCCCCCGGACCTTATTCGCAGCAGGTACTACGTAAGTCCTCTGCCTCGCCTGGACCATATTCGCAACAAGTACTCTCTGCATCAACTCCTCGGCCGCGTCTAGCATCCAAGTCTTCAATGTCAGCACTTACAAATCGACGATCTTCTTTCCAGCCAACATCGAGCGATCCAGCGTGTAGTCCAGATCGATCACGTCCTCCTTTGACGAAAAGACCTGCTAGCTCTCTGGCTGCAACTCGCAGAATTAGCTTGTTACCAACTCCACGAGGCCGTCAGAGCACTGGTACGACAGGAAGAGAGAGTCCACAAGCGGTCGCTGCAGCTTCAGTAGCGCTGCGCAGAAACAGTAGTGTTAATAGCGCCACATCCAAGGATTCTAAAGGACGAGAAAAACCAAAATGGCGATGATATCATAGCGTGTTGGGATTTATTTGTAGCCATATTCTGTGGTCTTCAGGGCCGATCCCTTGCGGTGTTTATATGGCGTTTGAATTGTGGCTGGGATTTGTCTCTGAATTATTTGTTTTTCTGGTTGAATGTGCACGGTGTCCTATATGGAGAACATGCATGGAGACACAGAAAGCCGGTCGACGGATTCCCAGCCTTTGTCTTTGTGCATTTATTTTTACCAAGCGATGGAGTTCGAATCACACTTCAGGATGATCAAGGATGACATATCAGAATGTGAATGAGGAGTTTGGAGAGAGAAAGATCGAAGAATCACTGCAACGGAGAGAAAGCTAGTCTAGGAGGCATACGTGCTTGTAAGATCATAGAATTCTATCTCAAGGTGAGAAATAGTGTGTATGATATTGGACTTGAGGAGATGGGTCTGTCAGGAATAGGTAGATATATGTTATTTAATCAGGAAGAAAGCAGAGCTTTAAATACTTACCTTCATCAGTCAAATGTCTTTCTAATTCGTCCTGAGTGACCTATCTGTTCCGGCTCCAGAAAATATGAGACGGCATTCTTAGCCTTGGGGAACGAACGCCGCTTCTGAAGCAACTAAAATCCACAACAACTCCTTGATTTCCCAGCCCTCTCTCCTCTTGCCTTCGAGTCCTTGAATCATTCTTGCTTCTATCCTTTCCCGATCATTTACTCACTCCTTCACTACCTCACTTTCCTTCAGAGGCCCATAAATCTTCCGCCCATCAAAATAAGTCCATTCCATCTTCTCGAGATCGATCTCGGGATTTGTGATATTGCGCACCTATTTCAAGTTTCTCATCAACCTCAAACCCTTCCCTATCCCCCTCTCAACCCAAGCCTACGCAATACCCCTTCCTCTCTCCGAAAGTTTCCTCAAAGCAAAGCAACCTTTCAGGCACCGCAGCGAGTACCAAAACAACACCTTCTCCCACCACAAGGTAGAACACTCAAAGCAAACTAACTTCCAAGAGAAAGAAAGAAAGAAAGAAAGAAACGGGAGACGAACCCCCAAAAATGGCACAAGAAAAACAAAGAACAAGGGGAGGGCGTACATTGATAGCAATTACATCCTTCTCCGGATCCGCATCGCCCGTCCATTTGGGCCGCTGGAAGTCAATCAAGATGCTACTGCCGCACTGTCCACAGAACTTGTGGATCTTCTTGTGCGAGTAGAAGGTGTATTCCTTCAACGTGTCATATCCTGTTTGTTCCCCCAAGCGGGGCTGTCAGCTAAGCCAATTTCCACCCCTTCTCTATATATCTCGCTCGCTAGATGACATCTCATCTCTGGAACAACACGCGACGAGCATAGCGAGGAAAAAGAAGAAGAAGAAAAGAAGAGAAAAAGGAAATATAGATGGCTTGGGAGAGAGAGAGAGAGAGAGAGATACCGGATGTGAAGACGACGTCGCGCCGCTTCGGGTAGATGAGGAGGTAGCCGTGCTGGGTGCAGATGGAGCAGTTACACTTGTTGACCTTCGTGAGGGGGAAGGGCTGCGGGAGCGTGATGCTGAATTGGACGGCGCGGCAGTGGCAGTTGGCCTGGTAGGTGGTTGGATTGGGAGCGGGAGCGGGAGCGGGGGCAGGGGACGCCATTTTCTTTAGTGGATGTGAGGGATCGTATGAGAAAGGAGGGGAGGAAGAAGGGCGGTGGGAGGAGAAGTTGGGTTTAAAAGTGAGGTTGTTGATGTTGTTAAAGGGCTCTTATTCACTCCAGGCATCATACCCACTGAGAGAGGGATGTTGTTAATTGGTTTCCTAAGATCTTACATGCATACATACTTTACACGAGGGATCGGAAATTTATGAGATAAGAATAGAAATGGTTGTGACGCGGTCTTGATCGTGTGAAATAGGCAGGTAGATAGATAATGTAGTTAGATAGGTCTTAATCATGGTGTAAGGAGCAAGGCTCTCCAAGAGTGGGAGAGATTTCTGCGTTGCGAATGCGACAAGACAACATTTGGAGGGTAGCTATTGCTTAAAACTTAAATAAACTTTTCTTTTGGCTCTATCTAAGTTAGTAGCTCTATTAAGGTAGGAGGATATAACAACATAACAAGTGCCGAAAGTATTGATTTGCCAACACTCAGTATTCGCTCAAAAAGAAACCCCAACCCAATTACTCCTAATTCCCGTAGCCCGGCAAGACAAGACAAAAGAGAACCGAAAAAGGCTCAGACAGAAACAGGAGTACCGCTACTTTGATTCTGCGGCGTCCTCTCAGAAATTCCGTTCTCGGCTTTTGACCTCTCTTCGGCTTCTTCAAAAGCTAGTTTCATCTGAGCCATGATCTCCCAATCTATGAGGGGATGTACGAAATCTCTCTTCTGTTTTGCGTGATAGATGGTTAGTATGCCACAACATCACTATATACGTATATTACACGAGACTGGGGAAAGGGAGAGGGTTGGACATTACATTTATAGCCACAATATCCTTCTCTGGATCTGTTTCTCCAGCCTTCATCTTTTGCAGGTCGATCATCACTCGTGCACCACATGACTTGCAAAACTTATGCACTTGCTTCTCTTTCAGTGGGAGGATGAACTCCTTGAGATTATCGGCGCCTGTTTTCATCATTAGCAGAGATCAAAGATTTACAGGTGAAGAGCGCTAAGAGAAATCAGAGTTCAGGCTGGTACGAAAGTCGAAGATATTTAGTAGGTGTCGTCTTTGCGAGCTGAGCCAAGACTTTTAAGCATGCAGTTCATGACACTCGTCCACATTGCTGGAAGGTAAGCAGCGAAGTCAAAATTCGACAAGGACACGAAAGCAATCATTGTCCAACTGAACAGAATTCTGTCAAAGCCCAAACCCCAGGCATATCTTCCCTTTGAAGAGCGCGCTTGATTCGTGTACACGAACGATCCGAAACACCACAAAATACACCAATATAGACAACCAGACGAAGCAGAAAACAGAAGACAGCACACCACGAGCATTACGTTGAGGAATGAATGGCAAATAAAGCAAAACCGCAAGCAAACATACCTTGAGTGAAAACCACATCCTTCCGCGCTGGATACACAAGTTCATACAGTTGATTCTGGCAGAGGGCGCAGGGGCATTGATTGTGCATATGCAGTGGCGTGTTGAGCGTGACCTCGAACTTGACAGCTGCGCACTGGCAAGAAGCTTTATGCGTCTCTCTCTTGCTTTCTCCCTCGTGCGGGATGTGTTGTGGCAGATCTGAGGATTTGTTGGTTGGCATTATTGCGATGTTGATGGTGAAATATATGTGGTGGTTGTGTTGAGCAATGCGAGGCCAGCAAACCCTGATGCGAGAGGGTGATAGTGAGTGAGTATTTGAGTGAGTGAGAGGGTTTAGATTTGGATTTAAATGGGAGAAGGTACGAAGGATGTATGTATTATAGGATGAAGAAACAGGTTAACGAATGAGTGCATAGCACCAGTCCCGCCACTTCCTATGTTCCCTTCTTCACGGATAGGTGGACTGGAATATAAACAATGGACAGATCAGAAGATGACAGAGGAGGGATAGGGGGGAGGATGAAGGAGGATGAAAAAGGATGAAGTGGAGTGTTTGTAAGGCCAATCCACCCGCCCGCCACGCGCCGTCCGGCATTCAGCTGGTTTCCCAAACACCAAGACGCCATTTAGGGTTCTTGTCATGTGATTTGTCACATACTCCAGCAAAACCTCACCTCCCGATCTCAGCGCTGATACGGCGGTGCCGACAATGTTTCAATTCCTTATATATTTACCCGGCCCTACTGTCGTGCTGAAATTTGGCTCTTGACTTTGGGTTCCGCCACAGCAACTGCGTCCACTGAGTTGCTCGGGCCGAAGGAACATCAGATGAGGGTCTTGCATAGGATGTTTCTGTTTTAGGGGTCAGAGAGATGGAGAAGAAGCTGGAGATGGAGAAGTCCATGAGTTAAATCTATCTATGCTCAACAGACTTGTTACCCATACTGATGCTGGGACCCTTTAGCCCTGTTTCTTGGACTATTCTTGGTCTGGGGAGAGTTACCCATTAATCATAGCTTATTGTGGTTTTCGGCGATTGTTCCATTGAGAGGGGTCGGCAGATATGGGTGTGCAAGTGCTAGCAGTGCTCGCAACCACTTCCCCGTTCTCCACACACCCGCCTTAATCCCTAGGTGGACTAAGTTCGCTAGGAACAGGACATGATGTTCGGAAGTTAAAGCTCACGAACCTCCGCAAATCGCAACGTGGAAAATATCCACATTATATACTTTACAGCTCGGGAAGAATGCAGGAGGCAGATCACCCAGATTGCAAATCGAAAAAACTTGTATGCTTAAGAGAAGTTTCGGTTTTTCTCTACCATGCTCGCAATCTCTTTGGCCGAAGATACAAAGATCCAATACAGAGCGCACTAACAATCAAGGATGCACCTGTGAACATGACCATCGTGCGATACTTGGACGCTCCATAGCTGCCTACTCGAATGACATTGGACAGTAGACCGGCACTGATAGGGCCAGCCATGACATTCCCGACACCCTGACCAGCGCAGAAGATCGAGAAGACGGCTAGCGCAGCAGCCGGCTCGCCAGTGACTGCAAGGCCAAGTCGAGCGCGCAGAGCAGCAAAGCCGTAGCCAAAAAACCCATAGATGAGAGTGAATGCAATGAGTGGGCCAAGAGAGCGCGCTAATCCCCATAATATAAGCACAGCAGCGGCTGCTATGAGTCCTGATGCTATGGCTAGCACGTTCACTGGTAGTCGACCATCGGATAGGTAGCCAAATGCCAGTTGTCCGAAGACTTGTGATAATCCTAAGAGGGCGAGAAGAAGTGCTCCTTGTGTTGATGACAGACCTATGGACGTAGCATAAGATGGTAAGTATAGCGAGGGGAAGAAGAAGCCAAGGCCTTGTGTAACATAGGCGGCGCAGTAAAACCAGAAAATTGGCTTTTTGATGAACGACCAATCGGTCTTCTGTGATACACTGCTCTCTGATACTGGCAGACGGCCTTTGAATAATGGTAAGAGTGGGCCTGTCAGAATAGCAAGCGAAACTGCCATTGCCCGTAGGGTAAGTTTATAGCCATACTGATTCAATAACTTGTCTATGAAACCATTAGTGACGTGGAGATTATTCCAGATGCTGTCCTTACCAACAATGAATGGCATAGCAACCAGGGAGAACCCAGAAGCACTTGTAATTATACCAAAAGCAAGACCTCTCCGGACGATCCACCACTCATTGACCATACTGATAATCGGAGAATAGAACAACGTAAATCCAACTATAGGTATTTTAAAATCTAAGTGTTTCGTTGTGTGAAATGAGTTTACTAACCACCGTACATAATCCCTTGGGTGACAATCAAGGTAGGCAATGTATCGGCAAAAGAGCCCACAACAAGTGCCAGGATACACAGTGACCAACCAAGATAGACCATATGCCTCTGATACTTTGCGTGCCGCCTGACCAGAGGAGTCATGAGGGGACCGCTGAGAAATGGAATTCCTGTTGCGGTACTGCAGTGCCGTTAGGAAAGCGCTTCAGCGATACGGGGTAGCAAAAGGTTATTTGCCCTGAACTTTACTTTGCAAGCTTTGCGTGAATGTACGCGTTCTCGAAAGTCAACTTGGCACTTGCACGTTGATTCGAGGACGCTGCAGAGCCACTTCTATCTCTAGAAGAGCCATATAACATCATGACTGAATGAAACCAAACAAGAAAACTCACGTTCCAATAATGGTCAAATACGGGCTGTCCTTGAATGAGTCAAGCTTTGCATAATAGTCCTGAAAGACACCAAAAGAAAGCGGAAATCCTGTCAAAACAAAGTTAGAACCTCATTGACTACAGAGTTTATAGATGACCTCTCAAGACTGCCCTGCTCGGAAAGTTACACGGAACTTGAAAGAGAAGAAGGAAAAGGGGTGGGGGTGGAAGAGATGCCGGATAACTCACCCCAAAGAAGTGCCTCGAACATAAAAGTACAAAATAACAGCCTCCAAGCCAAACGACCACCATCGGTTGGTTCGAGGAATTGAGAGTGTACTGCATCATTTGCAGCTTGAGAGGTGCTTGGATGGCTACCTCGTTCAGACGCTGGTGCGGAAGCCTGCGTTCGATGATGTTCCAATGAATTTATCGAGATGTTGTCCAGCTCTATTGAGCTCCCTACACCCGCTGAAGCCATTTCACTGGAAAATGGGTATGGACTGGTGTCAAGATCAGGGACATCTATCTCTACGGGTAGCACAGTTAAACAGGAAGATAAAATGCGTTGGAACAAATTTTTTGGCGTCATTCATATTAGATTAGCAAAGCGCTTAATAATGGCCTTAAATATGGAGAAAGCGGATTGAAAGATATCGGCTGCTCGCATACGTCCTATTAGTCTTGATTCTAATGTACGTCGCTACAGCACCCTCAAAAAGCAATGATGAGCTCGCGTAGAATACGCTGAAAATCCCTAAGATACCAGGTCAATCCCCTATTCACTCCTCCGGCACTCTGGAATCCTGCAGCCTTACATTGCCTGGCTCGTGACAAAGTCAGTCCTTGGCAACGGCAGACAAAAATTCAGGTCAAACCTCGCTATCATTTGGTTAATTCCACAACCTCAACTTTCCTTGCTAGATATATCAAGTTCTCAACATGGTTTGAAATCATTTCTATACACGCACGTGAGGAGCCAAGGAAAATGAAAACTGGAACTCAAGGATGCAGAGCTGTCATGGTCACAGAAAACCAGACTTGTGATTAGATTGGTATCATATTGTAATTATTGCAGACGCCCCACCATATTCGAGCTCAGCCGGCGTGGCTTTTATTCCATGTTTCCCCTACCCTACCGTTGTCTGATGATTTCTGTCAAGAAATCCTCGCTATATCCAGTATTAGCAAAGGCAGGGCTGGTCTTGACAAGGACATTACTTACAAAGACAAGGTAATAAAGCCATCTCTGTCATCGTCATACTTCTTGAAAACATCAGTCATCCTCTTCAAACTGATGCAGCTCTGCACAAAAAGATCAAAACTGATAGCACCCTCATTTCTCTTATCGAAGGTTTGGAATAGTGTGGCCACGAAATGATGGCTCAATCTGTAGCCAAAAGCAGCAAGAGCATTTGTGAACTCATCCAAGGAGATACTGCCGCTCTTATCCACGTCAAACCTGTCAAACAAACCCCGCCATGCTGCTAGGAAGCCCCACAAGCCACAGAATTCGTCAAAATTGATGGTTCCTGATCGGTCGCTGTCAAACATGCGGATCATCATTTTGACCGTATGCGGATCGAAAGATGTCCAGT
The DNA here is from genome assembly GCA_026120035.1 of Coleophoma eucalyptorum. Taxonomy (NCBI): domain Eukaryota; kingdom Fungi; phylum Ascomycota; class Leotiomycetes; order Helotiales; family Dermateaceae; genus Coleophoma; species Coleophoma eucalyptorum. The sequence continues at coordinate 205,899 of JALRME010000012.1, forward strand.
CTCCATTCACAAGAGCCGCGCTCAATTCCCGTTCACTCAGTGTACCGCTACCTGCACACTGTTAGTAGAGCTACTTAGCACCTTAAAAAAATGTTAATCCTCACGATCTTTGTCCACCGCTTTGAAGAGTGGGAGAAGAGCGGGGTCTCTGTGGTCTCCTGGAGCTGGCGAAGGGGGAGGTCTTGAGACAGGCTGTGGTCGGTGTTGCTGCGGTTGCGGTCGAGGAGCACCATAATTTCCTCCTGGGGGAGAGCCGTAGCCATGAGAGTTATAGCCATGGTTCTGAGGAGGTGGCATCTGGGGCGATAATCGGCCCATCGCTGGCTGGGCGTGGCTGTTAGGGAGAGGAGGAGGAGGCTTGGTGCTATATTGATTTGCGCTGGGAGGTCGTTGTGATGGACTTTCATTGTGTTTCTGCATTTTGCAAACCGATCAGTACCAGACAATTAAATACCAAATCGTGCCTACCCTTTCTGGCTCTGCGAACCTGCAATCTGTTAGATACGTCTGCGTTGGAGGGGTAAATCCTGCGAACAACTCACGCAGGCAGCGAATCTGGATTAAATGTTCTATTATACGCCATCTTGAAGAAGGCTTTGAATGAGTGCGCAAGATCAGGACCGTGACACCTCGATAATTGGAAGATTTCGACGGAGTGTTTGGAGGAGGAGGAGGAAAGTTGAAATAGCTTTCAGGGCTTAAGGCTGAATGGATGTCACCGGTCAAGCTCAAGTGAGCGGAGCTTCAAGACACAGCAACGGTCGGTCAGCCAGCCCCACAAACAACGCACAATGATTTTCAAGACACTTTAATTGATGGTGAGCAATATACAAAATGTAAAAGGAGCGGAGAGGGAGAAAAAAAAAATGGAGGTAGCTGTTAGGAAGACCTAGAAATTCCTATCCCTCTCGGAAACCGCATTCGTACCCTATTCCTCGTTTTGGCCTATGCATGCGCCCCCCGAGTCCAGTCTAAAGGGGAAAGAGGAGGAGCAGCAGGGCACAGGGGTTCTTTTCGGGAGAGCTTTCTTGGCAATCTCGCAAGACGAACGAACCCACCGAGATCGACTTTGGGCGCATGAGGGCAAGTCGGATTTTGATTTGGCTGGAGTTGCTTTTAATCCGACCTGATGTGCAGTTTCATCCCATCTCAAACTCCTCGCGTTCAAGCCCACCAACCCATAAATCCCACCAAGGAGCTCGACACCGATCCCATAGAACCCTTGGTTGCTTCAGAATAGCTCAGAGCAGAGGATATGGCAGCAGGCGAGAGTAATCCTGCGGAAGCAGCGTCGGATTTCTGGATTTTTGGCTATGGCAGTTTGATCTGGAAGGGACCGCCACACTTCGGTATGGGAACAAGAGGAAGCCCCTCCGCCTGTTTGCCTCATATTCGAACATCGGACTGAAGTGTGATTCTCAGATCAGCGTGTTGCAGGATATGTCACCGGCTACGTACGGCGCTTTTGGCAGGTTTGTGATTCTCCTTGTTTCGTGTGAGATTTCGACGACCGTAAGCTAAGTAGATTACCGCTTTCAAGGCAAGGTAAGGAATGGCTCTCTCTCTGGTGAGATCCTATCTAGGTATCCTCACTTATTGTCACAACAGTCAAGACCATCGCGGAACTCCAGAAGATCCAGGAAGAGTGGTGACGCTACTGGAGCGGTCATTTTGGGAGACCTTAGAGGATGCACACGAGAGTGGTTCGGACAAAGTTTGGGGCACGGCATATCGAATAGAGGCTTCGAAAGTCGACGAAGTCAAGGAGTACCTCGATATTAGGGAGATCAACGGCTATACTGTTCACTACACGGACTTCCATCCTGCGGACGGTACACCGACTTTCCGTACCATGGTCTACATTGGTACGCCAGACAATGATCAGTTTGTGGGGCCCCAAGATCCGCAAAAGCTCGCGGAGCATATACAGAGAAGTGAGGGTCCGAGTGGACTCAATAAGGATTATCTCTTTGGTCTGGAGAAATCTCTAGATGAACTGAGCCCTGAGAGTGGAGATGGGCACGTAAAGGACCTAGCCAACAGAGTCCGTGCAATTGAAGAGAAGAATGCTACAACGGCTGAAGCAAGTCGAGTAGCTAGTCAAGGTGCCGCGAACGAATTCAAGAAGACAGACACACACGAGCAAGAGGAGACCGAGAAGTGAAACTTTCGGAAGCATCGCATTCATTTCATTTCTTGTTTGGCCAACTGCCCTAGACTAGACCTGCAAAAGAGCAGTCCTTATTGAGAGACACCTTTGATCAAAGTGATCAAGGTTGAAAAATCAGACTTGAGATGTAATGTGTGTGACGAGACCATTAGAAATGTGACCGAGCAAAAAGGTAGAAACCCCCAAAACTCCGAGCAAGCGTGAAGCTCACAAAGGCCAACCCGCATCCAGAGTACCACGAGGAACCGTCGACGAGTGTCTTCGGTGACCACACAATTAACCTTTGCTGAAGCAACCCAAGTTGAACTTTTTTCTTGTCCTCATATCGTACCAACGCGCGAGATCGGAGAGAAGAATCGCTCGACGGCATTGATTTAGTTCCAGCCGCGCTGTCCACCCTGCTCGCCGCCACCGTATCCACCTCCACCACCTTGGTATCCTCCTACAACGAGAATCAGTATATGAAATAGCATGAATTAGACAGCATCTTGAATCAACTTACCACCGCCGGAGTAACCTCCACCTCCTTGGTATCCGCCCTCACCACCTCCGTAACCTCCACGGCCGCCACCGTATCCTATAAATTGTTAGCTATGTCCAAGGGCCAGTTGCAATGCTCTGGAATCTTTTAATGGGATCTTACCACCACCTCCGTAGCCGCCACGTCCGCCACCGTATCCACCACCACCTCCACGGCCACCTATGTTACTTGTCAGATAATGTTCTCAAAAGCAGATGCCCGCAATCATTGTACGAAGCAGACCGAAACTTACCTCCGAATCCTCCACCACCGGATCCACGCTCGGAAGCCTTGTCAACTCGGATGGTACGGCCATCGAACCTGAGAGATATTAGCGTCTACGATCAGACCAGAAGATTATTATCTTGGCTTACTCGATGTTGTTCATGGCAGCAATGGCAGCCTCAGCATCGGACTCTTGACCATATCGGACGAAACCGAAGCCACGGCTGCGACCAGTGTCACGGTCCTTGACAACGACCTGAAAGTTATCAGTATCAAATGATTCCAAAAGAAAGAAAAGGGAGAAGAAAAACTCACAGCCTCCTCGACGGCGCCGAACTCCTCGAACTTTTGACGAAGAGCATTCTCATCAGTGTGCCATGCAAGGCCGCTGGAATGCGAGGTCAGTTATTTTGATGGACGATGGACAGGGGATCTGGAGCAGCTTACCCGATAAAGAGCTTGGACATGATTGTTGATTTCTCGAAAACCTGGCTTAAAGTCTCAATGTCCGCGCGCACTCACACAAAGAACGCTGTGCCGCGGTATTGTGCATAGAAACGTGACGGAACGGGCAATACGCAAAGAAAGATACATCGTGGCAGAACAGGACCTCCGCAGAGAGCAGAGAAAGGATTGGGATGGAAGGTGATGGATGATAGGACAAAATAACGATGGGTCGAGGAGTGGAAGGTCAGCGCGAGCAAGCAAGAGAACAGACGAACTTCTTGGAAGAGATGAGATAGGAGAGGTTGTTGGATGGTCGTTGACAACGGGTGAGGTGTGCAGTTGATCTTGGGAAAGATCAGAAGGTGAGATGTTTTGTTGAAGAGGAAGAGTCGCAAAGGGGATTCAGTCGAACGACAGAAAGGACAGTGCGGAAAGGCGGATTATGTGAAGGATTGAAATGAAGAGCCTGCGTGCGGGTTGGAAGGGGACTGGCGCATATATGGTGGGAGCTGGGCAGAGCAGAGGGAGGCAGAGTAGGCAGAGAAGGCAGAAGCGTGATGGTGGGAGGAGCTGATAGGAGTGTAGCTGATGAAGAAGCGGGGCAGTTGTAGACTTTTATCGATCAACCCCTCAATTGGAGAGAATGCGCTCTAGCGGCATCCGTGCTTTCTGGGCCTGTGGCTGTCTGCATGTTTTGGGTGGTCGGGCGAGAGAGAGAAGGGGAGAGTGGGTTTCAGGTGTGCTCTTATCTGGTATGGCTACGCCTGTCATTTGCTGCGCGGGCTGATTTGATGGCTGATGGCTGATGGCTGATGGCTGATGGCTTGATATCTGTACTATCTCTCTATCTATCTGTCCCTCCATCCATCCATCCATCCATCCATCGACCGTTCTAATTCTCGGCCTACTGAATTTGCGCGATTCAAGACCGGAATCAGGTCAAGGCAAGGCCAAAGGGCAAAAGGAAAAAGTCAAAGGGCACGAAAAAAAGGAAATGGGAAAAGGGAGACGCCAGAAAGGCAAAAGGCAAAAAGACCGACAAGCTTACCACCTACTTCTCGCCGAGCCAAGTCACAAACCCCAGGACCCCTAGCATTAAATACGGTACACGACCTCTTCCATGCTTAGCACACCATCTCCACCTCCACCACCACCTTACCTTGCCCGCCTCCCAGCTTACACTTTTTGACCTTGAGGGAATTGCCTCGACCGTTGACAACTCTAGCTCCATAGGAAAGTTTACACTCTAACCACGACTACGCTGCTCGGCTTGTGCACTATCTGAAGCTACGGACCTATCAATCCAGCCATTGGCCTGTCTGCATTTGCTTCAATTGGTAGCAGGGTGTCGACTAGGTGCTAAACAAGGTTTCTGCCTCGAACCTCGAACCTCGAACCTCGACTCTCAATGCTCCAATCCCATCCTATAGCTCCCTCAGCTTTCCGCTCATAGGCCCTCGTGCGGGCGATGAAAGCGACACCTTTGCGCAGTCGACCGGCTGAAACCAGACGTTGCTCTATGGAGCATCTGATTTTCGTGGCGTTCAGCCGGCCAAGCTCGCGTACAATTGACATGAGAGTCTATCTTTGCAAGGCACAGGTTTCTTCTTCCATGGCAGTTGCTTTGCATGCGTGGATGTAATATGCTTGCAGGACCGCAATGACAAATGCCGTTACCCGTCGATCGATCTTCCACCCACGAAGACCTGTCGCATCATGTGTTTGTGGCCGTCGTAATGATTGTCGCCTCCGCAACCCATCAGGACAGCGGATGTTAGCATGAGTGACGGAGTGAGTGACGAAGAAGCTTGGTGGAGCCCAACTTATCGTTTAAGGGTCGCTGGGTCTAGTTGGGGCCATTAACCCATTCCTCACTCCACCCTGGCGAGCCTGGCTGCTGCGCTGCGCTCCCCGGCAGGAGTCACTGCAGGATGTGCTGCACAGACTTTCCAGTGCCCGATAAAGCTGGACGGCTGCCAACGAGAGGCGGCCGAATGGACATGTTGGCTTTGCCGTGCCTCTATCTATATTCCCACGGCAGTCGGAAATAAAAGTACCTTGGTACATCGTTATGGTGACCCGCAGGGGAGGAGGAGCGCATCCCGACAGAGTAAGCAGGACGAGAGCTATGAGCAAATGCTGAGCCCTGCTAGCGGAGCTCGCTTCTGCTGGTCTTATCGATAAACAGTTAGTCCCAAGCGGCGTGCCAAAAACTTGGATACGACAAGCTGCACAAGCTGCAGTGACATGCAGCTCGTCCGTCTTTATTCCGTGTACCTAGTAGAGGAGAAAGCTACCTGAGACCGAGTTCTCTACATAAAGACATCCAGACGACCCATCAATGCATGATTGCTCAGCTCATATCACTCCCAGCAAACCATGGATGCTCGTGGACTGCTGTATGCCACACTCAGCATGCACTCGCATTCAAGGCTCTTCTGCGCATACGGCTCTTAAGCTGTCGGCTGCAATGAAGGGCATTCCTCATGCATATGCCAATGGTTGCAAATCCAGCAGCGGCTGGTGCTCGCTCTCCCCATGATCGGATCATCCTTCGTTCCTCAAGAGATGCCTGTGTCGGGAGGTTACGGGGTGAATGGTGACAATACAGCTGCATCCTTCTCTTAGACCGTCGCTCAAATTGCGTCAGCTTCTACGAATCACCGTGAGGTCAATTCAGAGGTACTACTGGCTGACGACTGTACAGTTTCTTCCAGTTCTGCATCTCTGGTTTCTTATTTTTTTTTGTTGCCCTTTTTTTCAGTGTGTATAGTACATGCAATCTAAATGATACCACTACCACTTGCCATCGGTTATGTACTCTCAGACATCTCAACTGAGACAGAATGTTCGTCACAGAAGAAACTTCTGTTATGACTGCCGGGCTGGATAAAAGTATGGTCATGTGATGCCCATCAGACTTTTACAACTATCCTGACAGCTTGGACAATTTGGCAGCTATACGAGAGATGGTAAACCTGCAGAGTTCAATCTCGAACTCTCATGAGTTTCTAACAAGGTCTCTTGCATATGCAGTCATGCTCCCCGGTAAGGCTGCCTTGCTTCAGCTTTCTACTTCACCGCTCCTTCGGAATTTGTTCCTCACCGGTTTGTGACAAGCCCATCAAGGTGCATATTTCTCGAGCTTGGACAATTTCCATCTCAACTGGCAAATGCAGGCACAAGAGTGGTGCTGCAAAAGTGATCAATGTTCCTGGGAGTTGGGATTGAGCACTGAACTTGGATGACTCCTCTCTGCACAAGCAGATCAACATGCACTCTTAGCTTGAACCAAGATCCAAACACTGTATTCACGTCGACTCGGAAGACTATGAGCACTGTCAATCCATAGGCATTGGCCATTTACTAAGTGTCGGCTTGTCCTTGAATATCCCAATGTGAAGCTCGCTCTTTCCACATTGGGGGTGAGTAAACCTTTCCAGTTCTTGTATCTGCAAGGAAACTCTGAAAATATCTTCAGGGGCTTCAGCAAGTGCTCAATCTATCATTTGCTTCAGTTATATCTCTTGTTGGTTTTTTGTTTCTTCTATTTTGCAAAAATTGCTCGATCGTTTGAAGAATGGAGTGCCGTCATGAGGTAGAACAGCCCGGTCGTCGAGTAGATGACATAAAGAGACACGGCATACATCATAGCTCCCGCCATCGAAAAGAAGAGCTGCGGGATCCAGACCGTTTGAGCGATTATCATTCGAAGAAACCTTACCATAGCCAGGAGAAAAGCCATGTCTCGAGGCTAGAGATTCCGTTGAGCGCGGATGCTAGGTTCATTGATAACTGGCTTGCTCGAACAGAACAAGAAATAAGCATAGACAATACAAGACAAGCGCTTACTGATAATCTTTACGGTATGTTGACCTTGCAATACTGTTTACCCGCCAGTTGTGTTGTTGATTTCAGCTCATCGTAGTAGCTCAGGCAGACAATATGTCAAAAGGCAGACAACATGAAGACGGTTCGCAAACTCCAAGTCGCTCTGGGGACAACCAAGATATTAGTACCTCGAGTGCACACATCGGACGGAAACGGAAGCGAAGACGCAAATCTTCCATGGATAGCTCTCTACTGAATGCAATTGTCATACCTGCGTCTTTAAGAGCAGGAGCCGAGCATCAACCAAGGCGGCAATTGGAGCATAATAGTGACCTTAAACATCTGAATAGGAGACAGCAAGTTGAAGTTACCAAGTCAATATCGTGCTTAAGTGGCAGCAGCCACAGTGCCACTTCTAATCCCAAGGACATCATGCGAACACACGAAATCTTTGAGAGACGACCGCGCCACAAGACCCGCGAGGATCGGTACGAGGTGAGGGAGAAGAAAAATATACTTGATCATCCAAAAATAGCCAGAAAGAAATCAAAGAGGGAAAAGAAGAGAGATCGCAAGAGGGTTATCAAGAAAGCGAACGAGGACCTCATCCGAAACTTCAGCTCAAAAAGAATCGATCGAGAGCGTCTAAGTGTCAGTGTACAACAACTAGCACAACTGGGCAAGGGCTAATATTACTAGTTTCGACCATCTTCCGGGATTGGAATATTCAATAATGGTCGTACATCTACAGTAAGCAGACTTCAGGGCCGTAAGTAGTTTGTGGAGATTTAGCGGACGGCATTGATGTGATCTCTTGCAGTACCAGACCTTGCGTTTTCAGAAATGGACTTTCTTCGGAACGCAAGACATAGTAGGCTCATTAAGGACTCTCAGCCCGTATTGACACCCCGCAACAAGGAGAAGAGAACGGCAGAGACAGAACGAGAGGAGATTTCAAACTTCTTCAGAGGTGACAGAGAGCCTTCGCAGGAAATGCAAAGCAATTCTTTGAAAGGTCAAACGCCCGAGAAACGCCACGATTGGGCATACCTCCGTTCCCTCAGTCCATCTAGAAGACGAGAGCGTGAGAACAAGGAAGATCCAATTTTGGAATATGTAGACTTACTACAGCAGCCGTTCCTGGGCTTTGGGAAGCAAGGACCACAGTCTGACAAGCTGTCTTATCACTCTCGGGGATCCATACCATCTCATTACCATAGTGAGAATATTTCAGATATAGATGGTAGAATATTAGACCGGGCAACAACATACATGAGTTGGTCCGAGAGTAACTACCCTGAGCTCAGGTCGAATGGGCAATACCGTCAGAATAGGACTCCTACTCCTGAATCTATCCGGAAGAGTATTGCACAAACTGGCGTTCTCAGAGATACAGGTATCGACCAAAAGAGATGTGCATCCCACGTCAAGGCAGTTTCTATAGGGCGTGAAGACTCTATAGCTTCCCCATCACAGGCCAATAAAAGTCGCAGAATGCCTGGTAACGAGTTTGTCATTGAGCCTGCCACACAAGGTTTCAGCTTCGCGAAATTTCCTGAGATTAGAGCCAGCTACGCTGAATTGCAGCATCATGGCTCTGGCCACGAAGGTCAGCGGCAAGACGTACTTCCACAGAGTATTGCAGTTGAAAGGCAGAATTTCGACTGCCGATATGCTACTGTTGAAATCTTTGAACCAAAGTCAGGGTGGCAAGATCAAAGAGACGAGTACACTGCAGATTCAAATCCCCTCGGTGACGAAGAAGTAAACATCAGCACTAGAGATGCAAAAAGTACACCAATCAATCAAGATGATATTGCGAAAAGAGCTCGAATCAAACGGCTTTCAACAGCTTTGCCCATACTCCAAGGGAACTATGACAATCTCGCTGCTGGCTTGGCACAAACCCCACAGTTAGGACCACTGCAAGGTCAAGGTGCTACGCAGCTAGACGACCAGGGATTAGAGACAAGAAACCGTGATGAAATGGTGGCTTTTACAGAGCCACAGCCTTCAGAAGCTATTTTTGGTTCCAGCATACCTCGAATGGAAGATACAAAATTTCCTCGTGAGAATTTCTCAGGGCAGCATTCCATGGTGGCCAGACAAAACAAAGAGCATATTCCACAGCGATCTTCACTTTCAGCAGAACCATTGGTAAGTGAGTTGCAACTACTAAGCACTAGGGGAATGGATTTTATCAATGGAGGAGACATAGTGACTCAAAATGCACCACCGCAAGCATGGAATGATGAACGTCCAGATGCGCCACCAAGCCATCACTGGGCAGCTTTGGAAGAGAAAAGAGCCTCGATTTACGACCGCTCGGCCGGTCAGCAAGCCGCTGATGATAAAAGGGGTCTCAGTAGAAATCACCGAAATGGCGAGACAGAAATTAGCTCACCTGTTCCATATGGAAACTCATACGCTTATAGTGAACAATATCAACGCCCATCATTCCAGCTTGAGACCATCCCAGAGGAGCAATGTTTAGAAGATATACAACATCCGTCAGAAAGCATTATTTGGGAACCAGAACAAGAACACTACAGTCTCTATGGAGATTACCGCCAAAGGGTCCCACATCATCATCAAGATGCTGACCAATTTACACAAGAAGCAATACCCATTAATGAGCATTTCAGCCAAACAGATTCCTTGGTGAATAATACACATCCATACCATCAGCAAGTTCTCACTGAAATCCTTGGAATGAGAAACTTAGAGTATCAGTATGATGAAGGATTTGACCTTGACCAGGCTTCGTTTTCGGGATTCTGGAAGCCACGATATCAGTGTTAGTCCACCAAGACAGCCAATGTATTTTTTTATATCTACTTGGCTTCACTATTACTTCGCTTTGTTATTCCTATGCGAGCATGCCAGTTATCATAACTCATTCCGGCTTTTGATTCTTCCACTTCTCTTTTATAGCATCTACATCAATTCCACATCGCTCGGCTCTCTTGACAGTAGCCTTTGCCTTACCAACCACAGGAACATCAATCATAGTCCCATCCAGTGTCCAGGCTCCCCGTCCACTGGCATCCGCCTTCGCATCTCCAATCACCACCCTGACCGCCCACTCAACCTCCTTATCCCCAGGTGCAAATGCTTTCTGGGCAACCTCCACCTGGCTTGGATGGATACACTGCTTACCATTGAAGCCCAATCCTCGCCCACCTAAACATTCCTCCTCTAATGTCCTTAGCCCTTCCTCCCCCCTGAACTTCGTGCACACAAGATCAATTGTAGATGGGAGATTGTGCGCCCTTGCCGCTGTCGCGATAGCGGATCGTGCATACAGAAACTCGCTCAATCCTGGCGTGCGTGTCAGGCTCAAATCCAATGCAAAATCCTCCGCGGCGAAGATTAGCCCGGAGAGGTACGGTGATGCTTTGCAGATTGCGTTGAGGTTTGTCAGACTCTCGGCCGATTCGATCAGTGCGAGGATCTTAATTGGGTTCGACTCAGTAGCAGTGGTAATGGATGTGCTACTTGGATGGCGTCCGGGGAGTATATGTTGCAGGATGTCGGTGATGAAGTGCAAATCCGAAGCCTTATTCACCTTGGGGACGATCAACGCATCAAGGTTCTTGGCTCCAAGCACTACATTTAGATCTTCGAGTGCGAGCCCTGATGATACGCTGTTTATACGCACGCCTATCTCACCAACGTGCGCAGGCCGTGGGGAATCGGATAGGAAGGATAGGATATTCTGCCGTGCTGCGGGCTTTTGATTTACAGTTACGCTGTCTTCGAGGTCGTAGGCGACGCTGTCGACGCGGAGGGACTGGGACTTTTGGAGGAATTTTGGGGAAGAGGATGGGACTTTGGGTGGGTTAGCAATTGCTATCTAAATGGGGACGCAAGTAGATGGAGGCGAGGTTTGGGAGGGAAAGGAGAGTGGTACCATAGAGGAGTGCCCTCCTGAGGATGGACGATGTTGCAGTCGACATCTTGGAGGCTTTCAAAGATCAATGGGCTCGATGCGACTGATGTCCTTTTCCATAATATGCTCGCCGCAATTTGTGTAAAATGAGTAACACGCTGGGATCTTTCTACATGGTCTTGAAGCTACCATTCACCTCGGAGTTTGATCATCTCCTCCGCTTTCTCTCGTACCCAACAGCTCTCCCCGCCCTCGGCACTCAATTCAAGGAAAGGATGTCGGCAAGTGCGGCCGCTGATAAGCTTTTCTTATCGGCTGTCTGCGCCAAAAGCAAAACCTTAAATTTTACATCTGCTTTGTCTCTCTTGAAAGAATTCGAGGTCCGGTTTCTCTACACTCCGTCATTGCCCCCCATTGTCGTAGCATACTCCATATTTAGGGAATCGAATTCTCGGTTGTCATTATGAGGGGAAAGAGATCGAAGCAGTACCGTAAGCTCATGCAGCAGTATGGGCTGAGCTTTGGCTTTCGTGAGCCTTACCAAGTCCTGGGTGAGTTGCGCTTGCTCCTGTGACTTGAAGTATAGAGGGACTAATCTGTGGTTTACAGTTGATGCAGAGATTTTGAAGGATGCCGATCGGTTCAAGATGGATCTCGTGGGAGGTCTTGAACGTACCCTGCACGGCAAGGTCAAACCGAGTTAGTATAGCGTGAAGATATGTCTTGCCATAGCAAAACGACTAATATTTTGATAGTGATTACACAATGTTCGATGCGACATCTCTACGCTGCTACCAATGAACCAGGGATGTCATTCGTCATCGACAAGGCGAAGATGTACGAGCGCAGGCGGTGCGACCACCGACCAGAAGACTACCCAGAACCACTCAGCGCGAAGGAATGTCTTGCGTCAGTAGTTGATCCCAAAGGCGCGAAGACAAACAAGCATCGATATGTTGTTGCTAGTCAGGAGCTGGAGGTTAGGAAGCACATGAGAGGGATCTTGGGTGTTCCGTTGGTTTACATCAATAGGAGTGTGATGATTATGGAGCCAATGGCTGGTGCTACAGCTGAAATGAGGGAGAAGGAGGAGAAAGTCAAGTTTAGAGATGGGCTGAAGGGTAGAGCAAGTGGAAGTCAGGGCATGAAGAGGAAGAGAGAGGATGATGGTGAAGACAAGGGCACTGCAAACGAAGGCGCTGATGCTGCAGCAAAGAAGAAGAGCAAATATGGAAAGGGACCTAAAGGACCTAACCCGCTGTCGATCAAGAAGTCAAAGAAGAAGGCCGAGGGAGACTCAACCGCTCCCGAGAAGAAGCAAGGTGCTGGAGAAGCATCTGGCGATGCTTCAACCGTGGCACCAACAGCGGACGGGTCGGAGCCGGGTAGCAAGAAGAAGAGGAGGCGGAAACACAAGTCTGGCAACGAGGGCGGAGATGGCGAGGTCGTGACAGCGACAGACGAGGGTGTAGAGGCAGATGCGGGTGCAGAAGATTGATTAGCATTGTATTTATATTCTTCCTCGGGCAAGGAGTTATGGGGGCTTAAAAGGGAACCATCTGTTTGCTAGGTAGTTAACTCGACGCAGGAGTAATGATACCCATTCTGAGAACCAGTTTGCTGCTTGTCGCGCATTTTCAGCCCCGAAAGTCAATTATGGACTGCTCGTGCTCACGCCATGCACGGGAATGTTGTTTGGATTTTTGGATTTCTTCAACAGCCCGAGCCAGGGCTTTGGCGGTAATCTTCAACAAGTACATTCCACGGCTAAATACTTGGAAGAATTTGCCATTGCAAACAGACTTTCACAGGCCAGGACAATACTGGAGGCTCACACAGTGATGACACCAAAGCCGAAAGACCGTTTTGAAGGCCACGCCACGGTCGTCACGCTCAGATGCCGCTAAGCACCTTCCGGGACCTATGGTGCGAAGACACATCCTTGTCCTATCCGGCGTACAGCATGCGGCATAGCACTTCCATCACCCAAAGCGAGAAGACACCACCACCTCACTCGCACCTATTGGGTAACTGTTTCAGCATGAGCCTGGGGACAAATCATCACACTCAAATACTATGAACATGCGCCTTGTCTGTTTCGCTCTCACATAAGTCTTTCCGCAACAGGTCTGGGGGCAACACCAATCTTTCCGCTTTGTTCTTTTGCTAGACAGTGAAAGAGAAGTTGTACCATACCGTACATACCCGATTTATTGTTGACTTCAGATGAGATTATAAGGTGCCCTCAAGAACCCTCCGGTGGTGGACAAGGAAACCCGCGGAAATATGCCAGAGAGCGTCATTGAGGCTGTCCAAGAATCATCTGCCAGTCAAACTACTGATGCTTCCCTGGCTACAGCATCGACACCAGTCAACAATGGCGATGTCGCTGCACCGAACGGTACCTCTGCCACCACGTCTGACCTCGACGACTTCGGTCTGCCTCTCAAGAAACAAAAGCCCTCAATGGCAATAGCTTACGAACCAGAAGAAGTTGTGGATGAGGATGTGGAGTCGGAGCTGCCGTCAGAGCCTGTCAATGGACACCTTGATACCCCGCAACCTAGTGAGGATCCAGCTTCGTTCAATGATGTAGAGCTTGCATCAGATGCTGAGGTCAGTGACGATGAATTCAAAGATGCGCAGTCGACTCCAAATCCTGAACCGCAAACACCCCGGGAAGCTATAGCAGACAAGGATATAGTTAGCAATGGGGAATTGAAGGAAGAAGATGCTGAAAAGGAAAATGCCACGTTATCTAACGGAGATATTCCACAGGCCACTGTAGAGCCATCGGAGGATACGGCAGTAATTGTGAAGGAGGTGGATGTGGCCGAGGATGCAGCTAAGGGCACAGAGTCGGAAGAGCCGGAACCAGAGAGGGTTATGCTTCACGATGTGAGAGATGACCCAATAAGCAAGAAGACACCGCCATCTTCAACACTCCCAAAAGGTCATATGCGAGGCCAGAGCTCAAAGGGACAAGCAATTTCAGAATGGTCGCATCAACAATTGACCACGAAGGATGGCAAGGAAGAAGAAGAAGACGATGATGATGGATGGCAGGATATGCCGGCTTTTGCGCCTTATGACATGTACGATGATGACAACAAATTAATTGCCCGAGAAGCACATGAGTCGGACGAGGAGGCCAATGCATACAGTGGGTTGGGCGGTGCAGGAAGGGGATATACGAGGGTTCAACTAGATGAGGATGCACAATCTGCAACGAGTCTCGACGAAAATACAAAGTATCTATTCAAAGATGTGAATGGGACGGGTGCTGGGGAATTGGATGATGAGGAGCAAAGAGACGCCCTTTCGCAGATGCAAGCCACCAAGGATCTCTTGACAGAGGGACAGAGGATCGCATATGTTGGAATGACGCGTCTAGTTTTGTCCGCCATGTTGAGGGACGCAGAATCTATTGAGACAACTCGAGGAAGTAAGAAGGAGGTTGTACTGGCTGCAGAAGCTATGAAGATGTGGACGCAGAAGATGATGGTACGACTTTATACTCATATGGACATAAGTACAGATGAACAGATTATGGTTGAGCAGCTGGCTGACCATGGAGTCGTGCCAACGGATCTTACGCCTACCTTGATGCAGAACGCTCGTGTTAAGAACCCAATGGCCGAGACTGTATCTTCTCCATCCAATCTCGCTTCCCCCAGGACAGAGTCAATAGCTTCGTCCTTGGACAGGAGCCACAGAGATTCTTTATCCTCACTGGGATCACCAGACTTCGTGCGTCGTCCCCGAGAGGAAGAACCGGCCCCGGTTCCACCACCATACAAAGAGCACGACGGTGAAGATCTGCCAGAGGTCAGGACCCCATCTCAACTTCCAACCACAAAGAATATTGATATCGATCTACGGTGGACTGTCCTTTGTGACCTTTTCCTAACTCTCATCGCTGATTCAGTATACGATGCTCGATCACGAGTCTTGCTTGAAAAAGTAGGACAGAACATGGAAGTTCCTTGGCTTGAGATTTGTAGATTTGAAAAGCGAGTCACCGATGCCCTCGAGATGCAACAAGCTGCAGAGAAGGAAAACTGGAATGAAGACGAGCACAAAGAATCCCGACGAAAGATGGCTCTTAAGAAGCGTTATATGATGATGGGTCTTGCTACCGTGGGTGGAAGTTTGGTTATTGGTCTTTCGGCTGGTTTGCTCGCCCCTGTCATCGGTGCTGGTCTAGCTGCAGGTTTCACGACCATTGGAGTTGCAGGAACGAGTGGTTTCCTTGCTGGTACCGCTGGCGCGGCTATCATCACATCTGGTGCTGCTGCTTCTGGTGGTATCATTGCTGTTAAGGCCGCCAATCGCAGAACTGGCGCAGTCAAGACTTTCGAGTACCGGCCACTTCACAACAACAAGCGAGTCAACCTAATTGTGACTGTGTCCGGATGGATGACGGGAAAGGTTGATGATGTGCGATTACCATATAGTACCGTAGATCCCATCATGGGCGACATCTACTCTGTTCTATGGGAACCGGAGATGCTGACGAGTATGGGAGATACAATCAACATTTTAGCAACCGAGGTAAGAAGGGTGTTCTACAAACACAACTATGTACTGACTTATAACAGGCACTCACTCAAGGTCTCCAACAAGTGCTTGGAAGTACTCTGTTGATCGGTCTGATGGCAGCACTGCAATTGCCTGTTGTACTGACCAAACTTGCATATCTTATCGACAACCCTTGGTCCGTGTCATGCGATCGAGCAACTGCTGCAGGACTCATCCTGGCAGATTCTCTAATCGACCGTAATCTTGGCACACGACCCATCACCTTTGTGGGGTATTCTTTGGGCTCCAGAGTCATCATTTCATGTCTCAAGGAGCTTGCAAGAAAGGGTGCACATGGACTTGTTCAGAACGTCTACCTGTTCGGCACACCTGTTGTTGCCAAGAAGGATGACTACCTCAAAGCTAGATCAGTTGTTGCTGGACGTTTCGTCAATGGCTATGCTAGGAATGACTGGATTCTAGGCTATCTCTTCCGACTTACAAGTGGTGGAATCAGTCGCGTAGCAGGACTTGCTCCCGTGAACGGGATTGCAGGCCTCGAGAATCTCGACGTGACCGATATCGTACCTGGACATATGGCATACCGTGCTGCCATGCCTAAGCTTTTAAGAGAAGTTGGTTGGTCAGTCGAGAGTGATGAGTTCACGGAAATTGAGGATCCAGATCCGGAGAATCACGCAGCACGACAGCGCGAGCTTATCAATGAGATCGAAGAGGCGCGAAAAGAGTACGAGAAGAAGGAGAAGGAGGGCAAGGGGAAGTTTGGCTTCTTCGGCCGAAAGAAGAAGGGTGTTGTGGAACGTAAAGAATGGGAAACATATGAAGAGTCAAAAGGGGAGTCTTCGTCTAAGAACAAAAAGACGGAGGACGAGGCAGGCAACAACCATGGGGTCTTGTTCGATGTTGATGCTATGCGTGCTGAGTTAGCATCTGAGACTGAGGAGTTGGAGGTGAAAGAGCTTAGGACAACTCTGCCGCCTATGAAATTGGATCTCGCCGCTGCAGCATCGAATCCAGCTGTGTCTCCGAGATTACCGCTTCGGGAAACCCAAAGCTATGGCTACGAAGCAGGGGCATCTCTGAGAGTCAATGACCATAGTCGCACCCAATCCTTATCCCCACGCCAGTCATTCAGCTCGCAAACAAAGTCCTCCTTCGATACAAAGCCTCTGCCCATCCCAATGCACGAGGAAGAGGAAGAGGTTCAGATGACCTTCGACACGTCGTATCACACCCCATCGCACTCGAAAACATCATCCTTCAACAAGCCATCAGCCCCATCATCGGCGGCAGCATCCATGACCAATGTCCCAGAAAGTTCTCCAGCTGGCGCCCGGCCGGATCTTAAGACGTCACAGACAATGCCTGCCACCTTGCCTACCATCAATTTCAACCATAACGCATGGGCCGATGAGGACGATGAGGATTTTGGCAAGGAGAAAGAGATTGAGATGACTTTTGCATAGATGAGCTGAGACCATTTTTCCATTCAAGTACTTATGAGGAACATCCATTTCATGAATCATACTTTAGTCCCTCGTTGATTCGGCGTTCAAACTGTTTTTTTCTTGCACATAATCTGTCTGCATCACCGCATCCTTGGTTTCCGGGATTTGTTGTTTGGTGTGAATGTTACCTGTTGTTGCATGGCTTGCGCGGGCTGGAGAGGGAGAATCTATGGCGTTTACCTTGTTTACTGTCATGACCGAACCAAGTTGCTTGCGAAGAGCCGGGACGAGAGTCAGGTCAGACTAGGGTTGATACTTTCATTAGAAGCAGATACGTAGGTTAGATGATCTATACGTAGCTACAATGGTAATCCAAGGAGTGCTCTGTGCTTCACAGGATGCCCACTCTTTGGCTGGATCCTGTGCGTGTCATACCGTATCGCTCATGACTTCTCACACAGGGCCTTTTGACTGGATTGAGGGAAGTTGACTAAGAGAGCTGGCCGAATGAAGGCGGGGACCAGGAACTGAACCGTGATTAGCTTGCAAGGTAAGCTCGGTCGGATGGTCCAGCCTAGTTGATGTATTTAAAGACCACCTCGAAAGCACAGAACGCCATATCGAGGCTGTAAAGCCATACGCCCATCCTCTCACTCACTACTTGGGATGATGGCACGGAGTGGGCTTTCTTTTCTGCAAGATGACAACCGACCAGCCCGGGCTCAGTTCGGGTAAGCGAGGCTCTTCCTAATCGGCTGGTACAAGCCTCCTCATGCTCCTTTTGTCGTTGCAAATAAGGCAACGCCGATGCTGATTTCTGGGCTTTCCCAATATGGGCCCAATATGGGTTTGACGTAGGATGCTAGATTTGAGGGATGTAGCCGGGGCTGGTTGCCGTATTGGTCTGGTCAACGTCTCTCTGGTCTCCATTGTGTCAATTGTGTATTTGGGGGTTGGTACAGGAGAGACTAGCAGGAAGGAAGGGTAAAATGGTAATTCCAACCAACATATACCATTTGGGGCTATCCAAAACCCCAAACCCAAACCCAAACCCAAACTCAAACTTAAACTCCAAGGCCTTTCTTTCTAACAACATCGCCAGCACCAGGGCAGTTTCGGAGTTTTATCTTGAAACAATTATTGTGCTTGCCTTCCTTAAGTCTGGGTACGGACCCCAACGTGGCCAGCTAGGTTGATCAGGTAAGAGAGACAAGGTGAGGTAACTTGTGCCGCAAGCACAGCCCGTCAGCAACATCCTCCTCTAACCTAAAATGCGACTTTAGTAGCACATCCCTTCCAGCACCATTTTCCCACCCCACTGCTCATCACCTCCCCGACTCACCTCAGATCCCACACTGGCAATCTGGCAACCAATCGACCGAATGCATACTGTAGATGGATGGCAGGACTAAGGGATCTGTACCAGTGTACGGTGAGGCATCCCGGTCCAGCAGCCATTGCTTGTCCCTTCTGCCCTACCTACCCACTGCCCACGGTGCGAGATTAGGTCAATCGACGCCTTACCACGCCGCAAACGCCCACATCTATCCATGTAGCCATCCCCACAGGGCTGTGAAGGCTATGTTCGATAAGCATCGAACGTCGGGATGGCTGGAAAGATTTCTGGATGTGTGCGCATGTTTCTGTACGTGTGTGTGTATGTGTGTGTGTGTGTGTGTACACGAGCGTGTGAGGGGGTTTTATTTCATGTGCGTCGCTCGTGGTACAGGTTGGTTCTGACGACGCGCCTCCCTCATCAATGACCTCACTCTCTCCTCACTGGACACCTGACCCTGCGGCTTACCTACAATCAGGGCTGATTTATCCCCGTTTCTGTGCCTGCTTGCGACCATAACCGCACGCCCGCCTGCACCGTTTGGCCGTGGCAGTGGCATTAGCAATGTGGTAAAAAGGTGGTCAAGTGTGGTACAGTGTGGTGGTGTACATGCAAATGCGGTGCGGTGCGGTGCAGAGCGGCGCACTGGTCACTTCTGACTGGGCCATGCCCTTCTGTATCAGCCTCAGTCTTCCTCTAAAAAGAGGGCATGGCAAAGTACATGTACGTCTTATGCACCGCAGCGACCGTTACTAGCTGCTTGTTATAATACCTAGCCTCCTCGCCCCAGCATTGTATCTACTTTCCTTCTTTTCTCTCTTCTCCCCTCGCTGTCGCCATCCGTCCGTACTTGTACCATCTGGTTGTCTCTCGTTGCTCTCCATTGGCTTCTCCGATTCTTTTCCCTTTATGCGACAGGTTGATGTTATGTACCCTATGCTCATATCCTTCAACAATCTCATGCACAAGAATCCATAATCCCCAAAGAAAGATCTTCAGCTCGGCCGGAGCAACACCAACTTGATAATGATTTTATGCATTTTCAACCGCAATCTGATTCTAACCTTCTTCGCCGCGCTCTCGATATGCTTCAATATAGTCTATGCTGAAGGAGGTGAAGGTGTAAAGGCCATGATTAATAGAGCACCTATTTCTTTACCTCCAACCGAAGGGCGACTAGACCCAACATCTACTTCAGCAACATCGGCATCCGCAACCGCCTCCACGTCAAGTGCTTCGTCATCTTCAGTAACTGTGACGTGGTTTGACTTCCCAACTTGGTCCCTAGGGCAGTCCTTTGAACTGAAATGGCAGATTGAGACGGATCCATCTGGTGGGACGGTGCCGGAACTGGAGCTTGTTCTTGCGCAAACAAGTTCAACTGGCACGGCTAGTCCTGAGGATAGTTGGGTGGTACTTGTACTTTCAGATGGTTTGTCATCTCTGCTTAAGATCTTAATGAAGATATTGATTTGAAGATAGCAACGACAATATGCTCACCCGATGAAACGGTCTGTACAATAAATGCCGAAGCTATTCAACAAGCTATGGAGATCTTCCTGAGTAGCAGTTCGCAAGGGCAGGATTCGTCTGAGCTGAACAACTTCTTCTTCTGCTTCAGTACGCCCGGCTCATCAACTTGCGAACCTAATACCTACAGTGTAGTCTTTGACATCGCCGAAACCCCCGACCAAGTTTCAAACTTACCGTCAAGTGGAATTGTAACTAGTGTGACGCTTCCAGCAACCACGGCATTGGCAATAACGTCAACAAGCACTGTTCTTGATGCTACTTCGACTGCGTCCATTACAGACTCGGCGCAAGTTACAGAGACAACTGCTTCATCGCAAGCTACAACTGCAGCATCCTCAACAGCGTCTTTAATGACTGCATCATCTAGTATGGCATCAAGAACAGGTACAGCATCATCATCATCACTAGCATCAACTGCCCGTAGTTCCTCTCCCACGGCAAGTAGTACGCCGACCAGCACCTCCAACGGCAAAGGCCTATCTACCGGTGCCAAGGCCGGAATAGCCATTGGCGCCATCCTCGGCATCATCCTCGCGCTCATATGCCTCTACCTCGCCCTGAGACACCGAAAGCGTCAATCTAGATCTGGAGCCGAGCATATGATGCTAACATCAAACTCACAACACGAACAGATTGGAAGCCGAGATATTATCGGAGAGAAAGGAGGCGTCGGCTTAGCAGCGTCCCCCACGGAGACGAGAGATATAGGCGACGAGCGGTTGAGTCCTGGAGGGTTTGATGATTGGGATGGGGGGGATGCATCAAGTGCTGAGATTGGAATTGGGAGGGTAGTGCCAATATATCCGCAACGACAGGCATCTGTAAGGACCTACGAGGAGCGGTACCACGACACGCCATCAACGGCCACCTCATCGCCCATTCTCAATCGAAACCCCTCGCGACCTTCCACTGCCGTTTTCTACGGTGATGCACGACATAAGCCGCAGATGCACAACACGAGCAACGGTAATGGTGAGGCGGGACTTAGTCGCGGTGGCAGCGTGCTGAGTGGTGGACATGGTCATGGTCATAGCCATGAAGGGGAAGTGGCAGAGGAAGAAGAAGAGGCGTCAAATCAGCATTTCTTTGCTACGGAGGGAATGAGTGCGGTAGAATGGGCGCGGTTGCAAGAGGAGGAGAGGAGGATCGATGATGCGATTGCAGAGGCCGAAGCGAGGAGGAGGAGAACTATAATGAACGATGGGCGGAGGAGTATGGATTCCTAGTATAATGAGTCGTTTAGAGTTGCGATGCTTATTTTCATACCCCTTTTCTCTATATATACCTACTCACCATAGGGGCGAGTATGTACCTTAATCTGATAATTACCCTCAACGTAATAGGCAAAGGAAATCAAGATTCTATCTCCTGCCTCCCTACCTCTTGTACCTCCAAACCGTGCCCACCACTCACTTTTTCCTTCCCCGTCCTAATAAAGACCCAGCCGAGCCAACCGATTTTCTTTTCGCCTTGAGGTTCCACCACGCCCGCATGGCTGGCCAAGTATGGATCAACGAAACCGCCTTTTGTTGCTTCCCTTCTTTCGTGCTTTAATTCCAGGACGCCAATTGGTTGGTATACCTGAGAGCCCGCCGGTTAGTCGGGAGGTATAAATTTAAATGGTCTGCTCTAAAAAGCCTTCAATCACCATCACCCAATGGCCCAAATTTGATGCATTTGAAATACACACATTCACAGAGTAGGATCTTTTTCTGATGGAACAGTCATATTGCACTCGAATTACCTAAGAATGCCGCAATGTAGCTTTGAAATCTCTCTCCGCTTCCTACACCACCTACTTCATGCCATGCATGTCCAGCCCAGTCCGCTCCTAACCTACAAGAGAAAGGAAAACTCCCAAAGGAGCGCAAAAATGACGGCCCGCATAAAGAATACCCGATACCAACGCCATATTCCATGCCTTTAAAACATAACATACGTGATCGACGGAACTTCAATCTCAATCTACAACCCCCCACCCCTCCTCTCCGCATTTCACCCAGGGCCGCCAAGCCCTCGTCTGCGTCTCGGGAAGAAGCAACGCAAGCATGGCAGTTAGTTAGGCTTAACGAGAGAACATACGCCCTATAAGCCCACTGGCAAGGTTTCCGGCCATGCCACCCGAGAGCAGCGCACTTCCAGCCATATTCGAGGCCTGGCCGAACTTGTCGCAGCGGGAGAAGGCGAGAGTATTCGTGATGGTCATACTGAGAGCGATAACTACGAAGACGAATCAGCATATAAACTCTCTCCATTCATCTCTCTCCCTCCCTCTCTTTCTCTCTCTCTCTCTCTCTCTCTCTCTCTCTCAAAAAATACCACAAGACTCACCAACAAGCGTCAACCAAATAAACATAAACTTCACCAAAGCCAAGATGGCGAGAGCGATCCAGAGCAAAGGCTGCGCATAGAGGGCGAGCCAGAAGAAGCGCGAGTCGGTCGGGTTGATGACCTTGGTAGACGGGTCCGAGGACTCGAAGACCCAGTGCGAGTCGCCGGACTGGGCATCGACTTCGTTCCACCAGCGCAGGCCCACGAGGCGCCGGCCGGCGATGTTCTTGAGGTAGTAGAAGTCGACCGCGAGCAGGAGGATGGTGACGATGAAGATGAGGACGCTGCGAGGAAGGTATTGTCAGCAAGGGCTGCTTGCTTTGAAAACGGAGAGAGAGTAGAGAGCAAGGCAAGGCAGGCTATTTCGCAACTTCGCAACCTAGCTAGAGGCGCGAGATGCTGCTGCCTTTCTTCGTGGGGATCGAATAGCTCGAGGAGATATGGAAGAGATCGAGCGCGCTTACAAGTTATCTGTAAATAGCAATCCAAAAAGGTAGACCAGTAAACTAGCTACAAAATCCCCAGACTGTCAGCTCCATTCTGAGCACTGCATCTTGAAGCTCGGCTTCGATTTCCACCCAAGATGCGACAAGTTACTCACCAATTCGAAACCCTAGGAAACAGAGAAGTGTGATCGGGTGCGAACTGAGTCGCCAGCTCAGCTGTCCTGGCTGGTTCTGATCCATTGCGAAGGACGAGGTTTCAAGGAGTGACTGAAGATTTGGAATGCTGTTCTTCTGTCAAGTCGTCGTACACTATCCAAAAGAGCTATCTGGCTGTAGCACCCCTGCAGGTGAGGCTAAGTGGGCGGTAGCAAGCGGCAGTTCTATCTTTGGCGACCAAGCTTTATTTATCATTTCATTATCAGGGTCTGCAAACACATTTCGGCGCAGTATCTATTCTTAACGAACCAGTTTAATTTTCATTTACAGGCCAACAGGCCTTTGAACCATAAGAATACTACAGAACTCCATTTCTCAACCTTGAATCCCAGTACTACCTCATTCCTTAACGATCTTGCAAATAAGATCGGATCCAGCAACAGAATCACCCTCCTTCACAAGCAGACCAGCAACCTTTCCAGCGTGTGGAGCAGAGATAACCATCTCCATCTTCATCGCGCTGAGAACAGCAATAGGATCACCCTTCTTGACATCGGAACCATCCTTGACACGTGTCTCCACAACAACACCAGCCATCGGAGCTCCGACTTGTGATGAATCACCTGGGTCAGCCTTTGCTCTGCTGGTGTTCTCAACAGCAGCCTTGTTATCATCAACTGTGACTTGTCGTACCTCACCTAGAGAAAACATTAGCAAATGTGATTATCTTGTGCTCATAATTGACTTACCATTCATCTCGTAGAAAACCTCACGTTGTCCAGTGGTGTCAGAAAGTGGACCGACAGCAAGCAACTTGAGGATCAAGACCTTGCCCTTCTCAAGCTCAACGTGGAACTCCTCTCCAATTTCAGGTCGTGAAAGGAAGTATCGTGTGGGAAGAACGCTAAGGTCACCAAACTTCTGGACGAATTTTCGGTAATCTTCGAACACTTTGGGGTACATAGCATAACTGGCGACATCACACTCGGTAACACTGCCATACTTGGTGTGGATATCCTTCTTGATCTTGGCAAGATCAAGTGGTTGAAGAGAAAGGCCAGGACGCTCGTTGAGTCCCTTCTTGCCACGGAGAGCATTGGTTCGGAGTGGTTCTGGGAATCCTCCGTATGGTTGACCCATCAAACCCTCGAAAAATTCCAGGACAGAGCCAGGGAAATCGAGCTCACCAGCCCTTGCTTGAACATCGTCAAAGTTGAGCTTGTTGGAGACCATAAATTGTGCCAAATCTCCAACGACCTTGGAAGTTGGAGTAACCTTAACGATGTCACCAAGCAAGTCATTTGCCTGCTCGTAAGCCTTCTTTGTCTCCGCCCATTGTGCACCAAGACCCAGTTGGGAAGCCTGGAACATCATGTTGGTCAATTGACCACCTGGAATCTCGTGCTCATAGACCTCAGGGTCTGGGCCAGTAAGACCAGCCTCGAATGGCGAGTATAAGAGACGAAGTTGAGACCAGTATGTGTCAATGGCGCGAACGTGGTGGACGTCCAATCCAGGGTCGAGCTCAGAGCCCTCCAAAGATGCGAGGACAGCGCCGACACTTGGTTGAGAGGTCATACCAGACAAGCTGTCGGTTGCAGTATCGACGGCATCAGCGCCGGCATTAGCGCAGGCAACCATGGAAGCTACACCAGTACCAGCTGAGTCGTGAGTGTGGACGTGGATTGGGAGATCAGGGTACTTCTTGCGAATGGCACCGATCAGAAGAGTGGCAGCCTTTGGCTTCAGCACACCAGCCATATCCTTGATACCAAGGACGTGAATCTTCAGATCCACAAGCTCACCAACTAGCTTCATGTAGTACTCAAGGTTGTACTTCTTGTGTGGGTTTAACATATCACCAGAGTAACACACGGTACCTTCGACAACACCTCCAGCCTTATGAACAGCCTTGATGCCAACCTCAAGCTGCTTGATGTCGTTCAGGGCATCGAAGACACGGAAGATATCAACACCGTGCTTCTTAGCTTGCTCACAGAAATGGTAAATTGCGTTGTCTGGCAAGGAAGAGTATGCAACACCGTTGGCACCCCGAAGCAGCATTTGGAACGGGATGTTTGGAATCAACTTTCGCATCTTGCGGAGTCTGTCCCAAGGATCTTCATAAAGGAAACGCATAGCAACATCGAAGGTTGCTCCACCCCAGCACTCAAGACTGTAGAGGTTGCTGTAAGCGTGGCTGGTCTCCTTCGCAATGTTCAGAAGGTCAACAGTGCGAACTCTGGTGGCAAGAAGAGACTGGTGGGCATCACGCCATGTCGTGTCCATGAGCAGACATCCCTTGTTGGCGCGAACGGCCTTTGCGAAAGCCTCTGGTCCTTCCTCAACCAGGACGTTTCTCCAGCCCTTCTTGCATGGCTCAGAAGTGTCAATCTTCTTTCCGTCATGGTCAAAGAGCTCTGGAATGATGATCTCGCCCTTGAATTTAGGCTCTCCGATTTGACCCTTGATGCTGCTACCATTGACAGCAACATCTCCCAAGTATGCCAACAGCTTTTGAGCACGATTTTGACTGCCGACAAGATCGAAAAGCTCTGGGGTGTCGTCAATAAAGGTGGTCCAGCAGTTACCTTCGATAAACGTTGGGTGAGTGAGTAATGAGGTCAAGAAGGGAATGTTTGTCTTAACGCCACGAATACGGAATTCGACCAAGGCTCGAATCATCTTGCGTCGCACGATTTCATAAGTAGATCCATGGCAAGTACACTTAACCAACATTGAATCGTAGTGAGCTAAACAAAAAGGTACGTTAGCAAGTATAACCATAGTTTCAAAGAGTGTTCCAAGAAAATTCAGAGAAGTCCATTTCCACCATAAGCTCGACCCGACAGCCGCAGCAGCTCGCTTCTTGTGCCTCTGCGAGAGAAGAAGGAAAGAGCAACTTACGAGTGATGACCGCGCCGGCAAAGCCGTTTCCACCATCCAGACGAACTCCGTTACCACCGGCTGAGCGGTAGACCTCGATCTTTCCAGTATCTGGTGAGAACTGTTTCGCAGGGTCTTCTGTTGTGATACGACATTGAATGGCGAATCCTCGGGTTGAGATGCGATCTTGGGTAAGACCTAGTTGAGCCAAAGTGGCGCCAGCGGCAATTTGAATTTGTGCAGCAATGATATCGATACCGGTGATTTCCTCAGTGATAGTGTGCTCAACTTGAATACGTGGGTTAATTTCGATGAAATAGTATCTGTTCTGCTGATCGACCAAGAACTCGGCAGTTCCAGCGTTGCGGTAGTTGACCGATTTGGCGAGCTTCACAGCGTCATTCAACAGGTTGTCTCTGACCTCTTGAGGGAGGTCCTTGGCAGGAGCCAATTCCACGACTTTTTGATGTCTACGCTGGACGGAACAGTCACGCTCGTAAAGGTGGACAACATTTCCTTGGTTGTCACCCAAAAGTTGTACTTCAATGTGCTTTGGCTTGTCAAGGAAACGTTCCACGAAGACTGTGCCATTGCCGAAGGCGGACTTCGCTTCTGACGTCGCTCGCTCAAACGCGTCTTCCAGGCTGGATTGTTCTCGGACGACACGCATACCGCGTCCACCACCACCGAAGGCGGCCTTGATGATGATGGGGAAACCATACTCATCTGTGAATTTCTTGACTTCTTCGAATTTTTCGACAGCACCTTCCGTTCCAGGGACGACTGGAACGCCAGCCTTGATGGCAATAGCTCTAGCCGAGACCTTGTCACCGAGGGCATCGATGACTTCTGGAGAGGGGCCAACGAACTGTGAGATAGATTAGAGAGGCTCGGTGGCAAGTTTGGGGAGATTCTTACGATAAGTCCAGCCTTCTCAACGTTGCGAGCAAAGCCAGCGTTTTCTGAGAGGAAACCATAACCTATGAAGTATCAGCATGTGTATCTCTCCCAAGGGTGTATATGTATTCCTACCAGGGTGAATCATTTGGACTCCATGTTGCAAAGCAATCTTGATGATCTCGTCTCCAGCCAAGTATGCTCCAACGGGTGTGTATTGACCTCGCTTTCCAATCACGTAGGCTTCGTCGGCTTCTGCGGAGATAATTGCACTTAGTAGATGTTTTTTTTTCTCCGTCAAAAGTGTATGAGTCACTTACTTTGCCTGTGCATACTAAGTCGATCCTCATAACTATTCCACGTCAGGTTGGTCTCGTACACAATCACAATTGCATTACCTGAAGACTGCCACTGTCTGCAGAGACAGTTCGTGTGCCTAGAGATCATGTCAGTCAGAGGCAGGCGTAGTCGCGATGAGTGACTTACTGTACGGAAAATCTGTTGGGAGGGAGCTATGGTCAGAATTTTCACATTATGACTCAACACACCAATTGAAAACATACACGAATAGCTATAGAATATCAGTCCGAAATTCCGGGAGTAGAATTGAGAAGGCAGTACTTACGAATTTCTCCACGGTTGGCAACTAGGCGGCGCGGCAGGGTCAGTATCGATAGCCATTGAACCGAGGTAAGCGGCAGGAATGCACTCACCCAAAATCTTCTTCAATTGCATGATACTGGAGTTTGCGCGGATGCGGTGAACGGTCTGGGCCTGGGCGGCGCCATCCTCGAAGACCTCGCTGTAGGCACCATTGGGATCATGTTGGTCGGCGGACATGATGGCGATGGGGTTTCAAGGGTGAACCAGAGCCTCACAAGCTTCCAGGTAGGGAAAGGATTGCGAACCGAGACAATTGAGCGGTCGCGGATGGTGTCAAGAGGAGGGAGTCGAGTAGCGGACGAGGAGGATGGTGGGGTAGTTAAGAGAAATGTAAAAGTTGAGAAAGATGAGGAGGGGAAGGCAAGTGGAGTAGGAGAGTTCGCCTATGTTGCTTTCAGTAGGGCAGCAGCCAGAACCAGCTAAGCCAAGATTTGTTGGTTGAGGATAAGAATGCGTGGTGGATGGAATGAAGGAAGGTCGAGAGGAAGAAGAAAAGAGCAGGGTCGTGGGCCTTTGTATATTGTTGGTGCTTGAAGTAGCTAGCTGTTCCGGTGGAGGGCAGATGGGAGTTTCCTGGCAAGAGCGAGGAAGGAGGAAGAGCAAGAGCAGCTGCGGCAGTGGACAGGCTTGTTGCTGGTGGGGTGCGTTTCTGAGCAATGCGGGCAGGGAGCTTGGGCGCTGCACTACGCTGCTTTTCTCAACGTCGATCCAATCAGGGCGTCCGATATAGGGAGCTCCTAATCTTTGCTCTCCTTCTTTTTGGCTGTCTTTCGTCTCTCGTCTTCAAAGGATTAGGCTTAGGGCCGTTTGGGAAGATTTCTGGCTGTCTGGCCCCTCCAGTATCCGCGCAATGTTTTTAATGACGTGCCGGCCCAGCGATTCGGTGACAGATAAGCGTGACGTGATAACAACTCAATACACCGACCAAGCTGCCGTGAGTCGTCGGTTGGTCAGGGAGCTCAGTCACAGAGGCTATTAGGATGTCGGCGTCGGTGTCAACGTTTAACGTCAATGCCAATGTCGTTGTCGCTATTGATGATGTATTTATATTAGATTGCCGCCGATAGAGGAGAGAAAGCGACAAGGTCGGTTTCCAGGATTAAGTGGCTGATTACTTGCTCCGATCCAAATGTTGTGCCGTGGTCGCCTCGCTCTGCTCAGTCACAAGCAAATAGAAGAGAAAAAAAAAGATACTGGCAGGTAGCTAGCTAAGACTGACTGCAAGGCTGATATGACATGACATCAAAAGGGAGCAAATAAGTTCAACAGAATGGCGGGACGTGAGCTCTCTTATACTCAACACCTCTCCCAACAGACTTGTAACTTCCAAGCAATGCTATCTAGCTGTCCATGACATTACCGTATATTGTCAGGGTCAGGTCCAAATCCAAAATAAGGAAAG
Source organism: Coleophoma eucalyptorum (assembly GCA_026120035.1). Taxonomy (NCBI): domain Eukaryota; kingdom Fungi; phylum Ascomycota; class Leotiomycetes; order Helotiales; family Dermateaceae; genus Coleophoma; species Coleophoma eucalyptorum. Next base: position 234,624 of record JALRME010000012.1, read on the forward strand.
TCATTTATTTTTAATTCCCTCTTTCGTTGCCAAAACAGAACAGGTAGAGCCGACGCGACCAGACCCAGACCTTAGCTCTGTGTCTGCTGGAGTGGAGCAGCAGCAACCCAGAAGCTCCAAAGGGCTGCCTTGGCTGGAACGGCGTGTGTTCTGCAGAGTGTATAGAGTCGAACTAAGCCGCTGCAGCTACAGCAGTACCAAGCCAAGACCAAGACTGCATTTCTCCGTCGGTCATGACCTTGTTTATGCTAGAGCTCCAGCTCCAGCTCAAGCTCCAGCTCCAGCTCATTTCCATGATCAACAAAGCCGAAGCCAGAAAGCGATGTGGATGGATGCAGGATGCAGGGTACAGGAGCTGCAGCATCGCATCGGCAAAACTCTTCTTTTTCTATGAGTCTTGCGCCAATGCAACTTTTTCCTCCCACATCACGTTCCACCCAGTAGCAAGTCAACACTCGGCGACAGCACATAGAAAACCGTAAGAGTTATATCAGAAAATGGCCTGGTGCTTCTCCTTTCGTAAATCTTTGCCCCGAAGACCGGAGCCGTCCTGTAAGCCACGCGACCAAGTAATAGATTTTCCATGGCTCGTCATCCTGGGTTCTCCGTGAATTTCCCCATCATGCCGCCCGCGTACCTTACTTTTCCTTTATCCTCGGCTTCGGCCCTCTTTACAAGCAAAAAGCGAGCCTGTCGTCACCCAACATCCTTCTGTCCTATACCCTGGCAATACGCAAGGCTGAGGAAATGAGAGCAGAGCTGTGGAGTCATGGAGCTGAGTAAGTAAGTGGACAGCAATGGACACTCGACCCTCGCCGAATCACCGCGATTCAATTTGGCCGCCATCAAGCCGAGCATAACCGCTGCGTGGCAGGACATGATACTTACTGGACGTAGTGTGGGTGTGAAGTAGTGACATCTCTGTCTGGCCTGGATGCTTCCCGTTCATGCTGTCCTTCCAAGACCACAGCGCCTACGAAGTACAGCTCGCAGCTTGACACAAGCAGACATACCTTCCTTACCCATTCCCACTACTTTAGCCTTAGTCGGTCCGCGGATCATCGGGCACTGGGGGACCTGTAGAGACTGTAACGAGAGGCACGAAGGCCGAGGGAGGCAAGCATGATATCGGACCGCTCTCAACTCTAAACGGCATTTGTCTAGCTCTCTAGCTCTCTGTCACTCAGTCCCTCTGCCTCTCTGTATCTATCTCAAGCTCTCATCCTTGCCAAAAACCCTTCTTGACGCTTTCACCCCACGCCCACGCCCACACTGCCACGGCCAATACCTTCACCGCTCGACCTTCCCCCAAAGAGACCCCAAGAAAGGAAACATAGAAAAACGTAATTCCGGATCCCAAAACACAAACCGTGATCAGAGAGAGCGAGAGGGAAGGCGGCTCCGCTGTGGCTAAACACGACGACGCCTGCCAAGATGACTCTTACCAAGAGATCTTAGCACATGGACCTTCAGAAGGACCCGTACTATGCACGAAGTGCGAAGGCCAAGCAATGCGAAGGATACCTTCCAACCTCGCCTTTCTCAAGGTCAAGGAATAACTACGGATCTGCCAATGGATGTGTGATAGTCGTGCATCGCAAGTTGTGAGAGACAGATGAAAATACCAAGAGGGACTGACGAGAGTCAGTGTCTACCCACCACGTGCGGAGGCCACAGCTCTCTGCTTATCTACCGACGACATCATACAGGTAGGTATACCAGTAACAGGTAGTGACATACAGCCAGATAGCGTTCAAGAACAGCCGCCCTTGTCAAACGCGGTAGATGCGAATCCTTCCCAGGTCTAGAAACAATCTCCATTTCTAAAATAAACCAGCAACGTGCGTCCGTCCATTCGCTTGCCCTTGATGCCATTCTATCAGCAGGGAGAAGGAAAATCCATCGTCTATCAAGAAACCTAAAACACCACCCAAGAGAAATTATACAGTACCTACGACAGACATACAGACATACAGCCATATAATGCCAAGCCCTCCGCGTACTAGCCAACCATCAATCCACCATCCCTCAAGCTGATTGCGACTGTCACAGAGTCCTCGCCCGTCCAGCGATCCATCAACACAGGACACAGACCGCCAAATCACTTCCAAGACTCTCGGCAGGTCCTAAGTATAAACCCCATCTGCACACAAGTCCTCGACTGTCTTGGCTCGTTGCTTCCCGTCCCTGGATAGAACACCAACATTCAAATCCAATGCAAAACCAAAGCCAAAGCTAAAAGCCAATCCCAAAATGCCAAGTCCCCCCCCCCACCAATCCACACACCCATGAGCCATACGCGAAACAATTGGCATATTCCACCTTCGTATTGGCAACAAAAAAAAAACAAAAAAAGAGGATCCATCTTTCCTATCATGTTCAATCCTATCGTACAGCTAGCTACCATTCCAGCGGTACAATACAGTACATACCTACTCAAAACACGACAAGATAACAAGCTACCCCACTCCCCTCCTCTCTCTCGCTCTCTCTCCCCACTCCCTCACATTTCATGCCCAGAGCACGTTGTCATAAGTGTCAAAGTGAGCAGCGGGAAGAGGCCTCGAGACGACGACGCACATCCACTCCCACTCCCACACACACACGACCATACTCATGGAGCATCGCCAAGTCTCTCGCCCTCTCTCTCCTACCGCAAGCACCTGACTCAAACCCACCCATACTTTCTTAAATAGGCAAAAACAGAAAAATTCATTTGAATGAGTACGGCCGAGAAAGCCCATCGAGTTAAAATAAAATAAAATAAAGTAAAATAAAAAAAAGGCCGTCTGGGAAGATCAGTGCTCCTTTCTACGCTATGCTGTCTTGTCACTCCGTGCCGTTGCTTAAAAATGCCTCACGTCGCGCCTCACCTATGGTGTCTCAATCTGATAATCCACGTCTCATTCCCTACTCATCATCATCAGCAATGGAGGCTTGGCGCGTGAAATCATCAACTATTTACGAGTAGCGGATACGGACAATTGATGCCTTGAATCGGTACCCATCTTTCTACTTCATTGGATTGCACTCTCATTTCATATCTGCCAAAAGAGGGGGTAGATGGCAAGGTGTTAAGGTGGTAAACGTGAACTGCATAAAAACGCCCTCCTATCAATTACATACAAATCGGGGTAGTCTTCGGATCTCCCCCAGGCAAGCCTCAATGGTGTGCACCCCCAATCCATCCATACCTTTGCATACAACTACATATGTGTCGATCTGGATGAATGTTCGTCGCCAGAAGAATTTCCCAGAGAGAAAGGCTCCGCAAAATAAGAATCCTGATATGGAAGCACTCGGAAGAACAAGCTACAAAATTGGCATATTCTGCCCCCATAATTATCTATGTTCAGTCCTTGTAAGCATATCAGAATCCTCCATAGCCAGTTGGTTGAGGAGCAAAGCCGTTCGTCTGCCCAAATGAAGCCGGGGATTGACTACCAGCCATAGGGCCGGCAGTGATCATTAATCGGCCCCCACCGAGGATGGGGGTGTCATTCTCCTCCTTCTCTTGTGACTTCTCTCGAAGCTTGCGCTCCTCGTTATCCTTCTTCAGCATTTCAATGGTAGAACTTTGCTGAGCGAGGTAGTTAATCATGAATGGCATCGTGAAGTCGGTGAGACCGTGACGCCATGAGATCTCCATGACAACATGAAGAGGGATAAGGTCGTAACAAGCGTAAAGCATGCCAACATAGCATTCGCGGCTGCCAATATCGACGAACTGCAATGTTTGTTAGCGGTCTGCATTAAGAGGTGGGATGTACAATAACTTACGTATCTCAATAACTCCTCGACAACATCTGGCTTGCCAGAAATAGCCGCAGTCTCGATAGCATCCTTGAAAAGCTTGTCTTGCTTTGAGAGAGCAATTGACTTCTCCCATCGTTTGTTCTTTCGGTAGATGTTGGCGGCGATTTGACGGAAGAAAACCAAGTCGTGGCGCTCCAATCGCTGAGCAAGATCAACCGGATCATAGTTGTCATAGTTCTCGACTGAGTCGCGCAGAGTCTTATAATCCTCTTCCTCGATCAGAAGGTCGTTGATAGCATTGTTGACAATCTTCTTATTCTGCGACTGGACGTTGAGAAGGAATGGCTTGATGAGAGGAATGTTATCTGACTTCTCAAACATTCTCACAACGCGGTTGACATCAATTCTTGGGGTAAGAGCTTGGAGCAGGTCGGTGAGAAGTGATGGTTGCTCTTGGAGATAGAAGTTGAGTGCGCGATAGTAGATTTCCAAGTTTGCAACCTTGACAACGATATCCTTGAAGGAGTGGTGCTCCCAGGCATCGGCAGCACGCTCCATCATGGCAAGAGCAGCATTGTCCCACTCATCGTAATGGCAGTACAAGAAGACCAATTCTGGCCAGAGGTTAGCCTCCTCTGTGGCGCGGATCATCTTTGGGATGTTAATTCTGCTCCAGAATAGCTTGAGGTGCTCCATAACACGCTCTGGGTGATATTTAGATAAAGCAATACCAAGCTCTGTGAACATGCCCATGTGAGCACGCTCAAGACCAAGACCTTGCTCAAGGAGTGCAATGAGCTCATCAAAGTAACCATTTCGCTCATATTGCTTAACAAGACCTTGAAGCTCTTCAGCATCGACGATCAAGTTGAGACCACAGATTTGTGCTAGTCTGAACTCTTTCTTCTCAACACAAGCGGCATTGACCTGCTTCCAGACCTTGATGTTGTTTGCCTTGCGGGCACACTCGACGGCTGCTTGGTAATCCTCTAGGTGGACGAGGGTGGTCGCCAGCTTGGCCCAGTTGGAAATGCTGCTGTAGAAAATCTTAGCTGCCTGGTGGAAGCCCTCAGCATAGGCCTTGTCTCCAGACTCCTCGATATCAGCCACGTTGGTGCCTCGAAGGAAGTCCTCAAGCTCGCCAAGTTGATCAGTGCGGGCAAATGCAAAGGCTAAGGCGGTATCAATGGCGGGCTCACGGAGAGTCTTGCGAGCCATTCGCAAAAACTTAATAAGATCTTCATCCTTTCCAGCATGTGTTGCAATCTCAATAACCTCGGAGTAGTTGTTGGGGTCCTCAGCACGAATGTATGAAGCAATACCGTCGCTTACACGAAGACCATCAAGCTGGGCCTTAGCGACTCTGCTCCATACCTCAGGAAGCTCGACGCGCTCAGCGTATTCTTGGGCACGATCAATGCTGACGACATGTTCAACAAGAACATTGGTCGCGCTAGCATGGTCGTTAATCTTCTTGTAAATCTCGAAAGCCTCCTCGAAGAGACCAACATCAATACAAATCTGGGCGACATCTGGTGCGTTGTAGCCATCAAGTTTGTGGATGTAGTCCATGACCCGACCCTTGTCAGCCTTAGTAGCCGTAAAGATAAGGAGATTTTGGAGGTTCTCGTTGTCGCTAAATGGAGAAGGCTCGAGAACGATCTTCTCAAGAAGTTCAATGAGCTCTCCAGGCATGTCAGACTCGAGGAAAGCAGCCACAGCAATGGAAACCTTGTCGGGGTCAGTGGACTCAGGTACAGCGGTAGAGATGACCTGGTCGACAACTGAGCGACGGTGGACATTGTTGGCGCTCAAGACGAACATCCACAACTCCTTGTCGGCTCGCTCAAGAAGGTATCTGGCTTGTGCCTTGAACATGGAGTTCTCGTTGGTGATGTTTACAAGCTCCAGGTCGTTTTGTCCCTTGGAATATGCAATGTAGGCAAGGTTGGGATCCCGCTTCTCGCAGTATTTACCGACAGTCAAGGTATCGTATTGATCGTTCTCCTTCAAGAACTTCTCCGGGTTGTTGTTGCTGTCAATATAAATCTTTGCCAAAGCATTGTATACTGCTTGCTGTTGGTTGCCGGCAGCCAATGTTGCCTCGAGGAATGGAAGCAAAAGCTTTAGTCTGTTTCGGGTCTCAACTTCGGTAACAAGTTCATCAATTGGTACTGAAGCTGGATTGACAGTTTGAAGAAGACCCTTGATGATCGACTCGTCGCAGTCAACATCAAGTAGACCACCTACAACAGCAGGGGTTCTTGAAGGGTTGACACGCTGAACGTAGACCTCGATCGACTTAAATTGTTGATTTTGGTAGAGGTAAAGTACGAGATCGTGGATAAAGTTGAAGCGGTCGCACACAATGATGAGTGGCAGTTGCTCCGTTAGTTTGGCCTCCTTCAAGAAATTCTTGACCTTCTCCGGATTATAGTGGTTACTATCACGGCAGATTCGCTCAACTTCAGCAAATTGACCCATTCGAGTAGCAGCTTCAATGTATTTGAAGTTGACATCTTGATCCTCGCTAAGATTGACAATACTTCCGAGGTAGTGGAAGAGACCTTCGGCAGTCTTGTACTTCTCAAATAGATCAATCAGACGAGTTGGGCCAAGTAGATCAGAGTACTTGGTTGCGATTTGGACAACTGCTGCAAGATTTTGTCTGATGTTGACCTTCAACATAGCATCGAGACAATCCAAGGACTGCTCAAGTGAAAGACGACCAAAGAAGTTGGTGAGCCAATCTTGACTAAAGGTTGGTGTAGCGACAATGTTGACAATGACACGCTTGACAGCCTCTGGGTCCTCGTAATGCTCAAGAGCACGTTGCGACAGGCCTGCTTGCTCGCAAAGTTGGGCGATACGCGCCTTGTCGTAGTATGAGAACATATCGTTGCCAAGAATTGCATCAGCAACTTGTGGGGCGTTCATCAAGTTCATCTCCAAAAGACGGGTTTGAAGGTGGCCTTGCTCCGGCTTGTTGTCCTTCAATGCATCCAACAAGAAAGCGGTAGCAGCTTGAACCATACCTTGGGACTGGAAAACATCCACAACTCGCTCGATATCAACTAGAGATCCACCCTCAGTGTTGGCAAGCTGTGTCGCAAATTCGGCACCCTTATCGGGATTGATACGAACAATATGTTGCAAAAGTTGGACATAGTCTGGTTGGTACCCAACTTGAGTAGCGTATGGCAGAATCTTGTCAAATTGTCCGGTCTCCGCGAAAGCAGCAACAACTTTTTGTGGAACATTTGCTCTCAGGTAAATGCTCAGTGCAAGGTTAATATCGTGAGGTCTAACAATATCACCAAGCTCCTCAGAACAGTCAAGCTTGTTCTCCTTCATCCACTTCTCTAGCAAGTGCTTGCGATTCTGAGCAAGAACTGGTCTAACAAGCTCTAGTGTCTCGTGCTTGTTGAGTGTTCCCTTATCCAAGAGCATGCCGAAATATTGGAGAATGACGGACAGTTGACCAGGCTGGGCTGGAACCGCCTTGAATCGCTCGATAGTTTGTGGGGTTCGAAGGAAGCCACGAGGAGAGTTCGCAGCAATCTTTGCGGCCTCGGCATAGTTACCTGCGCTCAATAGCTGCTCGAATTGGTTCGCGTAGAGGTTATCAGCACCAGGTAGGCCAGCTCGAGAGGCAAGCTTTACAGCCAAGCCAGAGTTTGCTGGGTTTTGGAGAAGATATGGAATGATGGTGGTCTCATCAACAGCAACTGACAGTACTTGTCCTTTTCTATTGACTCCGACAAGTCCTGCAGATTCTGAATCTTGTGCGGTAATGAAGATCGTCTCGCTCGAAATACGGTTCATGAAGATGCAAGTGCCCGACTCCAGATCGTAAAGGTGGATAAATCCATACTTGGTTACAAGGTAGATGACGCTGTACTTCTGAGAAACTTGCATGGCGACTGGGAAATCGTTAACTGCTTCTTGTGGGAAGTAGACATCAACAGCCTTCTTCGCGAATGCTGGGTTCGAGGCTTGGTGGTCAACTTCAACAATGTGAAGCTTTGCGCCAGTTGCTGTTCGAACTGCAAATGTGAAGACCTTGGTATCAGCTGGTGCACCTTCGAGTCTTAATGTTCCGAAAGCTGCCGCGTGTCCTTCAATTGCTTGACTAATGCCACGATCCCGCGAGTAGAGCTGCATAGCACCAACCACACGTCCTTGCTGCTGCGAGATACCAACAACTACCATCCACTTGCCATCGTCGCTCACGCGGTAGTTGATGATTTGGCATCCCTAGCTCTGTTAGCTCTAGCTGCGCAGCTGAAAGTCGTGTGCCCTACCTGGAGATTTGGGTTTCTCTTGAAGACCTCTACAGGAGCAGCTTGCGATGGATCGAAGACATCCCAGTGATAAACAGTAGTTTCTGTGACCAAACCTAAGCTTGTCTCGCTGAACCACTTCCAGAATACGACATCCTCGTTCATGGTCGCTGACTTGAGCTTCGCCTTCTGACCGAGGTCGAAGATCTGCAGTGTCCGCGATTGGGCCTTAAGTGCAATGACTTGCTTGTTCCAGTGCATGATGGCACTGTCAGCCTTGATTGGCCGCCGGATGACATTGTTGTTATTCTTTAGGTCGATGATTACCACCTCGGGGGATGTTGCTCCAGGCTTCGTCTCGCGGATGCATATGAAGGAATCGGATTCGAGGGTCTACATCGCGAACAGGTTAGCATACGCTCAAAACTGTAGAAAATGAGATAACATACACATGAGTTGAAACCAATTGATGAGGCCTGCGGAAATAAGATGTCAGTAAGGATGCCCTATTGCAGCTGCCTGCACACCTTCCCCAAGCTTCAGGAAGCTGTGGAATTAGTGATACTAACCTCGACACCAGCATTTGGCAGCTGGAGCAGCTCCGTAAACTTAATAGGCCTATAAAGATGTTAGCAGTGGCAGCTCTGAAGGTACTATTCATCCTTACAGAGGTGCCATCTTTATGTGTATTCGCGCTGGATGGCGCCTTCACCCTAAACCGTGCTCAGCAGCTCAATAAACGCCAAATAACACGATAATAAGCGCAAAAATATCGTCAATCGTGTTGGCTCCCAAATCGCAGAAGGGAGAAAGCTATTAGCTTGATGGGAGAGGTTGTGGGTTGGAGAGTGGTTTAATGTCTAAAAGTTGACAGCAAGCCCGATAGCATCACACTGGCTGCGCAGTGCCAAGCCAAATCTGAGGCTAATTATGTAAGCAAGATTCTCGAGCTCCAGTCCACACTAGAAAGTGAATAGGGGGCTCGTCTGATGATCTGTTCTCCTTTTCCCGCCTCGCAACCTAAACGAGAAGCGGAGTTGACTTACCTTACTCTTACCTCTCCTCCCTTACAGTTACAAACACAGCACGCAAAACGACTATCTATCATATTCATTCTCTCTAGTAGAGATATCGTTACTCCAAAGGTTTGTCTTCATCAAAAATCAGCAAAGTTACCTACCTAGACTTTTCAGGATATCACGGGATTAGCTGCTTAATTTGCTGCGTGGGAATCTAGCAGCTTCCACTCTGACGTGATACGGCTCAAGGGCAATTCGACTGATATTTAATTATAGCAAGATCGTAATTCCTTACCAGAACTTAGCTATCAAGTCTAAGTTTACAGGTTCTCAAGCTTCGATGATAGCAGATGATAACTGTTCAAAGCTTTCTCTTAAATGGCTTGAATAAGGCCGAAAGAGAAGGCACTGGTCTACGATTGTAAATCCCACTGAAATTTGCTCGTGCCTTTGAGAAACAGCTTTGCTTTCCTCTCCCGTTCTTTGCTTGCAGTATTGCAGACGTCGATCAAGCACAATTGGAAGAAGCAGATGCCTAAATAATAGAAAACATTTCTTTATGGCAAATCATACGATTCTATTTAGAGTAGTGTAAGACCTTTATCGCGCTGTCATAAAGTGTACCAATGCAACTATAAGTACAGAGAAAAGAAATAGAGGGGCGTATTATGCGTGCCGGCCGAAGAAATCTACCCCAGCCATGGCCACGCTTCTAAAGAGAAAGTGTCTTGCTTTCTAGCAATGCCCCCAAAACACCAAATGCATCCCTTACTTATCACGTAGACTGTGTTAACTACGCAATCTCAGACGAAATTAACAGACACAATTTATAATTAAACGGCTTTAAGCAGCAGCCATCTCGATCTTCTTGCCCTTGACACTCCTCCACTCAATTGCTACAGCTCCAATAATGGTCAGTGCAGCCATGACTGCAGCAACGAGGAAAGCTTGTGTCAAAGCATTGTTGTAAGCTAGCGTAACTCCTGGTAAGAATTGCTTCTCGATCGTGCTCTGAATACTGGTTGCGCCAGTCCTGAGCACAATATTGGGATCCAAAGTAGGAACAAATTTGGCAAGATCCTGCGAAAGTTTGTTCGAGAAAATGTTTTGTCCAATGGACACAAACAGTGCACCTCCCAATGTTTGCAGAAAGATGATAACAGACGTCCCGATTGGTACTTCTGAAATGTCGAGCACAGTCTGAACTGCAATCAGGGGCTGCTGCATGCCCAAGCCAATGCCAATACCAGCCTAGATATATAATGTTAGCATCTTTCTCTGTGCAGGCTCTATCATTGGACAATCAAGCGTTATATTCAATATCAGGGAATCCTTACAATTGCTTGGTACCCAATCCATTTTTGGTGATCCGTTTCAGGCGTGAATGTAGTCATAAGACCAACGCCAATGGCCATCAAGATGGAAGAAGCAATCATCAAAGGAGCATCTATCCTCTATTAGCACTGCCTCCTGCACAATAGGTAAAGTGACCAACTCACAGTAACCAACAACTGTCACACCAATACCAGACAAGATAGAGACCAGAACCATAGTCAGAACCATGGGTAAGTTCATGATACCAGACTTGACAGCCGATGCTCCTTTAACAGCCTGAAACCAGATCGGAAGATAGTAAATCAAGAGTAAGAAGAATGCTCCGAGGGTGAAAGCGAAGAACGAAGCTGACCACATGCTTCGCCTAGACATTAGCTCAGGGGGGATTGTAGCTGAAGATTTCTTCCAAAACTGGATGCCAATAAAGATACTGATCAGTATACCGAAGAAGATGAACAGCATGATGATTCTCCAGTTTGACCAGGCATATGTTGTACCTCCCCATTGCAATGCAAGAAGCAGGCAGACGATAGCAGGCATAAATACTAAGAAGGGTGAGCAATCAAATGATAGTGTCGAGCGACTGTAGGTCCTACCTAATGTTCCGTATAGATCAAATTCTTTGAGACGCTCTCTCCACCCAAGATCAGAAACAGCTGCACGTTCAGGGGCCGTGAAGAACAACGCAATAACAACCATCGTAACTCCTCCTATCGGTAGATTGATGTAAAAACACCACTACAGAAGATCGATGTTAGACCATACTCTTGGTTAATGGGAGGCAAACAATAAGGTAGTTTCTGTCCACAAAAGAACCAACAATCGAGTGAACGAGGTAAGGGAAACACGTACTCTCCAAGTGGCCTTGTCAGTGAAGACACCTCCAAGAAGTGGTCCTGCAACTGAAGCAATACCATACCTAATAGAATTTGTCAGCAATATCAAAAATAGTCATCACAGAAATCTTACATGGCACCAATAAAGCCGGTATACATGGGTCTCTTAGCCAAGGGGACGGAGTAAGCGACGATAATCAAGGCACCACTGAAAATTCCGGCAGAGCCTAAAATGGACAGCACAGTGAGTATTGCGCTATATTAAGGCATATTGTATGACATACCCAATCCTGCAATTGCACGGCCAATGATAAGTGCAGTTGAGTTTGGCGCTACTCCGCAGATGAGAGAACCCAATTCAAAGGTGAATATGGCGGCCAAATACACCCATTTGATGGACATGTAGGTGTAAAATTTTCCAAAAAGTAATTGAAACGCAGCGGTAGTCAGCAGATATGCCGATCCATACCAACCCACATCATTCAAGGAGTGAAACTGATCCGTCTATCATATGATTCGAATTAGAATGGTTCTGTTGTGAAAGTAGGAGGCAAATGAAGGGCAAGAATGGATGGAAACTAAGCGATGGGTTGCTTACGATTTTTGGAATGGCTGTAGCGATAATAGTATTGTCCTGCGCAACATTAGCAACTGTTTTTGCTGTATAGATGATGCAGTTCAATTTCCAATGGCGGAAAATAAGTAATGCATTATCCTGGGTTTTGAAGGGTTACTGACCAATGCCATGAGGAAAACCGACAAGCACAACGCAAGCGAAATCAACCCAAGCTTCATTCCGGTAGGATACTCAACGCCTTCACCACTGGTCATGACCCTCTGTAGGTCGGCAGCTACCTCTTTCGCAGACTTGACTTGGTGTAATTCATGCTCATCCCCGCCCTTAGAGGGGGTGGGAGAGGCCGAGCCTGCGCGCATCGTCTGTTCGGTGGTGAGGACTTCATCCTTCTCCTTTTCGTGCATGCTCGGGACTGAACCGTCAAGGGTTTTGCTCGTTTCCGAGGCGGCATCAGGCTTCATAGGTTTCTCGTTCTCGTCCATGGTGGTGGCGACAGGGGAGAAAGTCGAAGGGAGTTTGAAAATGAAAGGGTGAACTGAAGGAAGCCTGGGGCCGAAGCTAAATCCCAAGGTCCTCAAGTTTTATTTATTTGTTGCTGTGACCTGTTCGACCGACGCTTCGGCGCAAGAGTGCCCTTGTTGATAGAGGCAGGAGTCTAGGTAGCCTGGGGAACTAAGCTAGTGGAAGATCATCCGAGCTTAATACCGTCAATAAAGTTAATCGCTAGAGGGCGAGATGGAGGGATGGAGGGATGGAGGGGATGGAAGGTAGCAGAGAGTGGCCTGGAGATTTCAGACATTATATTTCCCATGAGCGACTCGCAGTAAGCCGTCAGTCGATGCCCGTCACGGTTTCAATACATACGAAGATGAAGCAATAGTTCCCGGCCGCAAAAGACATGTATCGTCCCGGGACATTGGTCCCTGTCCTGTGTTCTGCTGGGACGGGGCAAAGTTGCCCCATTCCAAGTCTTATTATCATGTCAATGTGCAAGCTACTTCGGCCTATTGGCCCGAAAACAACGCAGCCGCCCATCGCATCGTCCAAGGAGGCGGCTCGGAGTTTATGCTTATGGGCCAAAGGCGAAATTAAGCGTGGAGGGAGGTAGTCGCGTCGCAAACGACCACCTAATTACGACTCGCTGCGAGCAAACAAGCAAACGCGCGACGACAGATGTTCATCTTGCACATTGCTCGGGGGCCGGGTAAAGGGCGTCGGCCCACGTGTGAGTAGTACGATACTGCAGTGCAATGCAGTGCTCGGTGGAAATAAGAAGGCAGCCCAACATCTGTAAGTAATACGTAACCTTCGTGGGTTGGTGTGCGTGCATGCAAGCGGTTGGGATTACCAAAGGAGTTTGGCTGCCTTTACTGTACGTACTTTGAGATTTCCGGAGACCTCAGCCTTCGTCACAGGGTTCACGGCTTGGCCTTGGGTCTCCCGAGTTCTGAGTCACTCGCTCGATTGAGTTTGCAGCTTATGGAGTCATGGCTTCTTCTTGCTTCTTCTTTCTGCTCTGCTATGCTCTAAACGATCCGAAAATACTTGATCGGTGGCTGCCGTTTTATGTGCAAAGGCCGCGTGAAAACCCCTCAAGAGACACAGAATCGAATTATACTCCATCCAACATGTCTTGGCCACAATCATCCATTTCTCGTTGAGCTAGCTAACTTTTCGCCCCCTCTATTGCCCCCCTAGAGTATGCAACAATTTCAAACAACCAAAGATCGCCATGCTGTCAGTCATTTACATCCATCATCTAAGACGAGCTTGGGTCCAGAGTAACACCAGCAGCAATACTATGGTAAAGAGTTAGCAGATATTTAAGATACGAACTTTAGTCAGCTTACGTGGCCCAACCAATCAATCGCCAATGCTTCTCAATACGACGGCTCAAAGCAACCTTCTCTCCAACATTCGTGCATGCTGGACTGGTAAGAACCAGCTTGGCGGCGTCCTGTTTAACGGCAACAACCTTTGCTCCAGTAGCAGTTGATCCAATGTTCACCATGAGAACCTCGTTCTTAGCCAACTTGGCAACCTTGGCCTGCTTGCCGTCGGCAGTCTTGACACCCAAAAGACGACGAAGAAGATAGTAGTTGACTTCAATCTCAATGTAAATGTCGGGGAGGCGGCCCTTAAGACCAAGAACGAAACCAACCAAACGATCGGCACGGCAGAGTGTGGGGTCAATTCGGGTACCAACACCGATAAGTCCACCGGGAACAGCATACTTCAGCTCGTTGTTCTCTGAGTTCAAGGTAACGATTCTGCTGAAAATTGGTGTGCACTTGATAGCTCCCTTCTCATCACGGGTGACAATACCAGGTCGGATTTCAATCTCATCACCAAGCTTAATAACACCGTGAAGAATACTTCCACCAGCAACACCACCCTTCAAATCCTCAATCTCCGCACCAGGCTTGTTCACATCGAACGATCGAATAACGATCATTTGAGGATCTTGGGTGAAGTCTCTTGGTGGAACAGGAATGGTTGAAACGATGGCCTCATTGATAGCATCGATGTTGAACTTCAATTGCGCGGAAATTGGAATGATGGGAGATCCACCCGCAACGGTTCCACGAATGAACTTCAGAATTGACTGGTAATGCTGGCTTGCGCCGTCTTCTCGCATCAGATCGACCTTGTTCTGGAGGATGATGATCTTGTCAAGCTTCATAATCTCAATGGCTGCAAGATGCTCGGACGTTTGAGGCTGTGGGCAAGTTTCGTTACCAGCAATGAGAAGAAGTGCTGCATCCATGACGGCGGCACCAGACAACATAGTGCTCATGAGAATATCGTGACCGGGACAATCAACAAAGCTTTACAGTATTAGCACATATTTCCATAACCTTTAAAGCTTTTCCGTCATCAATCGGAGCAACTCACGAAACATGTCTGAGCAGACGGTAGGTACCAGAGCATCCATCTCGTTCGCAAGGTGGGTCAACCTCCTTCTCACTCTTGTAGCTCCTGAAGCATGTAGGTCTTGGGCACTCCTCATTATCACACTTGTAGATCTTTGCGTTCGCATATCCAAGCTTGATTGTGATATTTCGCTCCAACTCGTTCTTGAATCGGACCGTCTGTACACCTGAAATAGCCTTTACTACCGTTGACTTTCCGTGTGCGACATGGCCGATGGTGCCGATATTTATGGTTGCTTGTCTGGCGATAATCTCTGGTGTAAGAGGGCTCAGTGACTTCACATCAAGGTCCTTTGGTTCTGTTTGTGGGGGAAGTGTTGGTCGTATAACAGCTGGTGCCGCTTCTTTACGGTTGTCCTTCTTCAGTGCGGACTTGGCTGGCTTCTCTAGTTCTTCCACATGGTCATCGTACTCCTGGGTTTGGGATCCAGCGTCAGACTCGGAGTCAGAATCCATGTCATTCCCATATTTATCCCCGTTCGCAGCCATGTTGGGTGGTTGTTCTCTCGTCGTGGATCGCGTGGCGGGGTTGAATTTCTGGTGAAATCTTTCTACGGGCGGTAGGGCTTCTGGTTCAGATGCAAGAGAGAGTGTTAGTAGGTGTGGCGTCTTGTAGCATAAATTCTATGATAACGTACAAGTGCGCGATCTTGGGGTGGACGATGATATGGGTTTCTAGAGCTTCAAGATAAATTCACGTCGACATTTCAAAATCTCGTGGGATGACTCAAATTGGCAAGGTTCAAACTGGCCACACGCTAGTGAATGTCTACCGGACCAGACTCCAGCATGCCGTCAACAGCCTCATAGCTACAATTTGCATATGAACGTAGCATGAAATCTTTATGGATTATTGCACAAAGCTATTCTGCTAACTCATAAGTTCAATATTTTTAATTCTGTACTTTCGAGATATTCTCATATCCTCTTATCCTCATCCACGACATCATTGTTGGCACGGAGCCCCACCAGCCGAGTATCGCTCTCTGAATCCAACCCTTTGTCACCCTCACCCTAGTTTCACAACAGCAACTCTTTCTTCAGCCCTAAATATATATATATATATATATATCAATTTCCTGCTCGGTACATCGAAGACCATTCGCAATATGGCCCATGCTGGTTTGACCTCAGCGCAAATGCTGCCTCGATTTCTGCTTCCCAGATTAAGCTGGCAAGCAGCTCCGGTACAGCACAATGCAATCCGCGCGTTAAGTACAATGCCCGCGACCGGTTCAAATCGACCCAGGTACACTGTATCTTTAGCAGAGAGGACGGAACTGCGTGACTCTTCCATTGGCGCAAAGTCGAGCATCTTGGGCAACCCAGCACATCGCCGAGCTTTTCGTGCGACTGCTCGACAACAGCGTGATCACCACTTTGACACCTTGAAGTTTGTGCAGCGCTTACAGGAAGAGGGCTTTACAGAAGCACAGTCAGTAGCTATGATGAAAGTCCTGAGCGATGTTATCCAGGAGAGGTCAGTTCCCTATCACATTTCGAGAAGCTCTTGCTGACTCCCTCCAGCATCCAGAATCTTACACGTACTATGGTACTCAGGGAGGATCAGGCAAAGGCAACATATACGCAGAAGGTCGACTTTGCAAAGCTTCGGTCAGAGCTATTATCCGCGGATTCAACAGAATCGGCCACAACCAGATCGTCTCACGAACGCCTTACCAATGATCTTGCGAAATTGAACAGTAGGCTCAGAGATGAGATTAGCCGCACTATGGCTTCAGTAAGATTAGATCTTAACTTGGAGAAGGGAAGGATAAGAGAAGAGGCCAATGTGCAGGAGCTCAAGATCAAGGAGACAGAAACCAAGATTGAGCAAGAAGTTGCAGGCCTCCGGGAAAAGTTGGAAGGAGTCAAGTTCCAAACACTGCAATGGCTCATGGGCGTATGTACTGGTACTGCGGCTCTCATTCTTGGTGCTTGGAGGTTGTTAATGTAAACACACAAACATGTGTGGAACCATAACACTAGCACTTTTATCACTCTTTCAATTGCTACTGGTGACTCGATTTCATTCTTGTATATGATAATTCCTGTCATTTAACGAAGGTTTTATGACCCCGTACATAATTATTTTACTCTTAGAAAAAATAAATATCCCGCTAAGTAAAGCCAGATATTATGGGTTTCCTTCGATCTAACCAGAGAACAAGCATGGTCCCATGTAGGAGATTCCAGCACTGTGCTTGAATATAGGTAAAGCACTGTAGACGAATTGGTAAACACGTCTTTGCTATACAATATGTAGAAAGAAACTCGAATGGCCGTTTTATGTATTTAGATTAAATAATTCTACCTCCTTGCGTGTTCTTGAGCCCCTCCCTCTTATTATCCACTGCGATATGAATTGGTTTTGAGTGATAAGTAATAAAGATGTTGAAAAAAAGTACACCCACATCTCTGACCTAAGGGGAAGTACAAATCATATGCCCGAAAGAGGTGTCTTATCTCTTTTTACTGAATGAGATTGGAGCTTTTTGTGCTTGATAATTCGAGTTAGGGCATCTCGAAGTGCTTCTCTGTGAGAGGATCAACAAGATAACATCTCAGCATTCTTGGCCTGCCCTTCTTCATTCTCTCAATCTTTGAGTAGGTAGCCACGGCCACAGCATTGAGTTCTGCTTCTAATCCTTCTATAGACCAAATTTCGTTCTTAAAAGGAAACTGGGGTCCACATGCAGCCCCGCGTTGCATCTCTTCTTCCATATCCATAGTGGCAGAGCTCTTAAAACCACCAAAGCTCTCCGGATCATCAATGGCGAGATATTTCTGAGAATTTGTCCGAGCAGACCTTGATTGTATATATGGCCGCACAAGGGCTTTGACAAAGAGCTTGCGGATTATATGACCTTTTGGAAGTTCAAAAGCTCTAGTAATGTGCTTGCCTTTCATAGCAGATCTTGATTCGCTCAAGAGTTTTTTGAGTCTTTCTTCAACCATTATACTAGACCCCTTGATATCGAAGCGTTCAACAGCAAGAGTGAAATCCAGGTATGTTGTGATCAGCTGTTCTACGGTTGTGGCATGTAGTGGCTCTGGCGTAATGTTTTGGGTGACAAGCCATTGTAGGATCATGTCGAAAATGTAATCATCAATCTTTTCAATCTTAAGCTCTGGCTCTTCAAACCCGTATTGCGGTAGCTCGTTCAACATTTTCATGAAAATGATGGATCCCTCGTTGAGAAGTGCCTTGGGTACATTGCGTTGCGAGTTTGAATCAAGGAGAAGGACATTTACTCTATCTGCAATGGGGTTGATGTGTTTGCTATAAATCAGTCAGTACAAACTCATCACAGTGAACGGAGTATGCTTGAGATTTACAGAACCCATTCTGTGGCGGGAATCAGTGCAGATCCCGCCTTGTTCTTCTCTACTTGAGATTTTTTCATGGACTGTTCGCTCCTCTAGTATATAAGTTAGTATCTTTCATCACTTCTAAAAGACTTGACACAGGGGAGTTTCAGCACCAATTAACGGGCTGATAACTTAAACTTACAACTGGACTGCCATTTCTCTTCAACAAGTTGCGCTTCTTGTTAGCATATGAATCCCATTCCACCTGGCTGCTCTTGCTAACAATAGGGGTGTCCGCTTCATCTCCGACTAGAATTGATTGGATCTGCATGCCATTGAAGGTACTCTCGGGATCGCCATCCTCTGCCTCAGTAGCTTTTCGAAGGTTCGCCAATGCTGTTTCTGATGGCAATTTATATCGATTCATCGCTTTATTTTGCATGTCCTTCACCTTAAAAGGACTTGGCTTTTCTGGGTGAACTTCAGCATCACATCTTTTGACAACAAACAGATCATCTTCATCTGAGATTTCGATAATCTGGCTTGAGACAGGAATAGGACGAAGCTCATGTTTGATAACTGGAGCAACCAGCTTTGCCCTTGTTGTGAGATGAATACTGGGTATGAAATCAGACTTCCCTGAACACTTAGTGGAATGCAACGACTTGGAGGATATTCCCGACTTCAAAGTTCGACCTCTCTGTGTCTCCTCTCCACCCACCATGTTCGTTAGAATCCTAAGAGCTTCAGTTTTGTGGCCCTTTTTCGCGACCAAGATATTTCTGATCGTGCGAATTCGGACTTGTGGGAACTTATTGATCAGTTCTTCGACTTCTTTGCGCTCATCATCATCAACCATGTCGTCAGTGTCGACTGAAGACTCTGAGTCTGACTTATCTGTGGCTAGTGTAGAAATATGGCTTGATGTTACCTTCGAGAATGCTGAGGACGAACTCTGTGGAGTTGTGAAAGTAGTCTTCAGGCGTTGAAAATTCATCGTGATTTCTAGTAGTGTTATTGAGGCTGAAGTACCTTTCTAGTTGAATAGATTGAAGTATGATGGTTGGGTCCGTGTTAGATCGGTTGATAGATAGTTTTTAGAACTAGAGAGTCGAAGAGCTATAAAAGTAGCGTCAGATATCTTCGTATCTCTAGCCAAATTTGAAGGTTGAAATACTGGAAGAGTATTCGATATAGTATGAGGATAGCCCAGAATTGTTGCAAAGGGTTAATTTTTGATTGCCAGTGAGTTATTAGCCCTGCCCAATTAGCATATTGTTGGAAAGGCTGTAAGATCGAATCTGGCAAAAATGGCGAAAGCGAATTCGAGGAATCTTTTAGACAGGCTCAGGATAGCTGGTGTATCTTGTAGTAATGGCTAATCAACTGTAGGTGAAAGCTTTAAGTCGTATTAAGAAGTTTGCAAATACGTTTCTCGGATCAATTTGAAGAGAGAAAAATGGAGGTTATATCAAAGTAAGGGTGACAGGCTATAATAGCCGGTCAAGGGAAGAAAGGTGAGGAGAAAGGGTGAGGGAAAGCTCGGCAATAAAACTCGCAGTATCAAAGATTGAAAAATGCCTTCAAAATCATCTAGGTTACAGGGAATACAATGGCCCCGTATTAGGATTTTTGAAAGAGTTATCTTGGCTGACTATACGAGCATTTAAGGACGATAAACGCCATAATAGTATAAAAAGAGATGAATCTCCAAGTATCAGAAGTAGGATTCCTTGAGCACAGTGTTGGCTCCAAACGGACAATTTTCAGCACTAAAAATGATATTTCGGTACGATTCCAGAGTTCACATATTTACTCAAGCCCCCAATTTCCTCAGCAAAAGAAAAACAGAAGTTGCCAATTGGCCAAACTGTAGCATTCTGCAAACTTCACCACTCACCCAGGGTATAACTGCCATGGCAGTTATACTCTGCTGCTACTCACCCTGGCATTACACTGGCGATGTATAGAATAACGACAGTGATTTCATCATGATATTTGACGACGACGATTCCACAAGCACGATTCAACTATGATGGTAGCGATTCCATCAACATTAACTAGATTCGAGCATGACAGCACACCCTTGGATCAAAAGTAGAACCCCAGTTTGACGGGCTTTTTCTACTTCCGGAACTTCTTGTTCTAACTGCTTATTCGCAGCTAGCTCTTGTATATATCAGCTACGACAGGGTGGTCATATCAATTGCAGACATCGTGAAACTTAAAGTTGTTTAAAAAAAGTTAAGCGATCGCGTATTAGCGCCATTAGGCAAACTGATCTGCACTTTCCACTAGAGGCAGTCTTCATAATCTACACTTGCCCTGGAACCTGAAATGCTGTCCTTCATCTTTATGATTGTTAACGTTTCATCCAGCTAGTTGTTGCTTATTAAAACACCGAGTCTTGGCTAAAATTGTCTTCTTGAGTCGTAGGTTGGATGCATAATATGTTGAGCGACATGGATTAGAACGCAAGAAGATTGAAACTTTGTATAGCACAACTACAGGAGCTGCATCTAGGGTATTTGTTACTGCACGACTGTTTAAGAGCAGTCAACATCAAAGCTTTGCTTGCAAATCAAGGCGTACACCTGTAACACCAGCTCTAGTTTTCCCAAGCAAGTTCTTCTAGGATCATCAGCCATTCCATTAATTCGTTGCACCCAAAACCTCGTCATTCATACAATCATGAACGGTATTCACCTTCTTCCTCATCCGCAGGCTCAACTCTGACTAAAATCTCCTCGAGCAAGCCTTCCAGGAAAACATCCACGTCTTTCCCCATGCCCACAGGCTCTTGTTTATCCCAATGGTCAATCTCCTTGCACACGTGAGCTAGCTTGAACACGAGTTTCCGTAGCTTCTCGTGTGCAGCTTGTGCTCTTTGCTGTTTTGGAGTTGGTCCAGCAGCTCGGAATGCTTGCTGAAGACGGAACTGTCTCCGCTTCAGTGCTTCTTCTAGCGCTGGAAAAATTACATCATTTAGGGCATCAAGCTCGCCATCGGACCCGGACGGGGCACGATCAGGCATGGCGCTTGGTGTTTGAGAAGAATTGGAGGATATGCTCTCTCGTGACGGCGAGTGTCTTAATAACTTCGAAGGCAGTGCTGGCAAAGGCTGCTGGGCAACCTGTCGAGGATCAACATTCTGTGAAGAAAGCGGTTGCGCTGAAGGTGCATTTCCATGCTCCTTCGGAAGAGGGATAGGATGGTTTGTAACTTTCTGTAGAGGCTGTTGTCCACGGAAAGGAGGTATTTCAGGGAGTTTGATGGGGCCGAGTTTCGGCAATGGCTGCTGTAATATCGGCCGAGGTTGCGTGGGCTGAGGCGCTTGAGGCTGTGGTTGAGCTTGTGAGAGGAACGGATTTTCCAATGATGCATTGTCATTTGCCAATTTCAAGAATCCCATATCTCTATGAAGTTGCTCTTGGAGATTCCGGTCATAATCAGGCGATTCTGTCGTATTTCTTGAAACGAAGCTCTGTTGACTTGCCCTTGGTGTTTCAGGGCCTTGCGCGCGCATCTTCTCTGGCGATGGAGGTAGCGGCACTTTTGCTGGAGACAGTGGTTGCATGGTAGGGACAGGTCGTCTTTGCGGCGATCCTTGCCTTGGCTGGCAGGCGATTGGGGAATTTGCAGCTTTAACTGTCTCATTTGTAGAGCCATATTCTTCGTGTCTCGTTCTTGTGGGTGACATCTTCGACGGTGACTGTTGACGAGGTCGTTCAGCATAGTCATCCCCACTTTCTGAAGATCTAGAAGACCTTGCGTTCGTAGCAGATTCGCCCATGGTATTCAATCCTGCTCTACCAGATGCCTTTCCGCCAACCTGCCGTACTGTTCCGAAATCCCATAGATCATCATTGGCAACTACTCTAGGCTGAGACTCTTCTTGGCCATCATCCGACTCATCATCATCACTTTTATGATGAATAGCCCAGCGCTCATACCGCTCAATGAGTTCCGTGAGATATGAGGTTTTCTTTGCCCTCCTAACAAAAGGATGCCTTAACAACTCTCTCGCAGAAGGTCGCTCCCTTGGATCTCTCTGAAGACACAACTCTACAAATTCCTTGAAGGCCTTTGTAAAGTTTCCGTCGAGACGTGGAGGTGGATTCTTGGGGATCAGGAACAAAACCTTCATAGGATGAATATCAGAATAGGGGGGCTCGCCGTTGGCCAATTCTAATGCTGTTATACCCAGTGACCATATGTCTGCCTTGTGATCATAGCCTGATTGTTTGATAACTTCAGGTGCCATCCAGAATGGAGTCCCAACAAAAGTATTCTTTTTTGTCATTGTTGCAGATAATTGACCCGACACCCCAAAATCCGCCAGTTTGACTTGTCCATTTGCACCCAGGAGAACGTTCGCAGCTATTGCTTGGTTAGAGCTTCTCCAATGGCACCACAGACACTTAGAACTTACCTTTTATATCTCTGTGCAGCTTCTTGTCTCCATGAAGATATTCTAAACCAAGGAGCAACTCTCGTATTATGATAGAAATGTATTCCTCCTGTATCAAACCAGGTTTCATCAGATCACCACAACTCCCTCCTGAGCAGAATTCCATGACGATCCACAGATCAGATCCTTTGAGGAAAGAGCCATGGTATTGGGTGACGTATGGCGAGTGCAGCTCTGAGAGGATCGAGATCTCCTGGATGATATCTTCGACTTCGTCTTCGGCATTCTCGACATCGATCACTTTGATAGCAACGGATTGGCCAGTGCGCTTGTCAACACTATCGCCGTCAGTTACAGTTGATGTTTAGATGTCGTACGACAAACCCTTTGTAAACTTTTCCAAAGCTTCCACCGCCTGTGGAAAATCAGTATGTAGCCAAGCGCAAGTAAGGGGAAGTGAGGATTACCAATGCAGTTCTGCTTCGTGTATAGTGTGTCGGGGTCAACAACCCCGCTCATCATACCACCACCACCGCTCGACATCGTGGTTCAGAAAGTCGCGGCCCTGATATGCGATTGTTTTGGAGGGGTTGTGTGGGGTGGGCGACGAGACTCTGAAGCGCCAGAACTCTTCCTCCTCAGACAAAACGCAAAGGAAAGACAGATCTGAGAGAGGCGCAGGACACGACATACAATATACCGCGACGCGATGACGAGGCAGTATGTATGTGCTCTTGTGCTCGTATGGGGAGCGACAAGCTTCAAAACCCAATCTCCGTTGCCGTGGAATGCGATTTAGCAAGTCGGTAGTTTCAGGCAATCCGGGGATCGTAAGCGCGATTGGGCGGCGGGCCCTGGACAATCCGCACAGAACGGGACGCCAAAGAAATCAAATTAGATTGTTGGTAGATGAGAAGCCATGTTTATGTCCGTTCATCTACAATCTACGCGCAATTTCAAATGCAACAGGCGATAACAGAACGACGGCGCGTTGTTGTGTTTTCGTGGGAGCCTCTTCCAACCAATCATCCTGCCGTGGCTGCATCGGATGATTGGAGACGGTTGCGAGAAAATGGGTAAAAGGGTCAGGGCTTGAGCCGTGTAATCTTCCACTCTTTTCTATCTTGCTGTCTTGTCCGGATGCAGCTTGACAGACTCAAATTGGACAAGGAATGGCTTTTCGTCATCACACTGGCAAATTACTCGTCTCTTTTGATTGATTGCCATGATTTCCTCTGGGCTCGCCGAGAAGTCTGCTTGGTTCCTGCCTCGCTACGGGCGACGGCTCACCAAGCCATTTACCAACAATATGTTGCAGCGCTATGTGGGCACGCTTCATGACACAGATTTTATTGAATGCCTTGATTGTTCTGATTCATCATCTACCTCAAGTCTCTATAGACCGACTGTGTGATGACGTATGTCTAATTGCAAATGAAGCAAAAGAAAGCCATGGGGAATCTGTATGTGACGCTGGTATACTCGGAAACGCCGTCCACTCCCAGATTTCGTCCTGCCAAATAAGCCCTTTCAAGAGTCTCATGGCGTTCACACAAAAGCAACAGAGCCTACTCATCATTCCTCTATGAATTCGATCATGACCGTCCCATTTTTGAGACCAGCAGCTTCGATACTCTCATCCAGATGCTCGATGAGATCCTTGCCGACGCTCTTAAGCTCAAACTCTATACCTTCCTTGCCCTCAAGAGGCTCTGCCTTTAGCCATTCATAAATGCGGCGAACGGTGTCACTAACATCGAATCTTCGAATAACACGACCATTGGAATGGCGGAACTGGATCCGAGTAACTGTAGGTCCAACAGCAGGCTCTGTGTGGGGATTGTTTGACATGATCTGAGTGAACGGTGTGTCCGCTGCAGACTGTGTGTGTCCATTCGCAGTATCCTCATCCGCCACAGAATCTCCTTCAACTTCCTTGCCTTTGCCTTTGCTGGCGTCTCCGGTGCTCTTTGTCAAGTCATCTGGATCAGCTTCCTTGACACCGGAAGCACTGCCACTTGCCAAACTGTTTTGTAATGCTAACTCAAGCATTTCCTCCTCTGTTAATCTATCGACATCAAGTGCCTTTGCTTTCTCAGCCTTTCGCTTTGCGACGGGGTTCTTCTTCTTGGGATCAAGACTATATCGGTCTAGGAACTCTACGAGCTGCATTAAGAAATCCGCCGCCTTAGGTCCAGGAGGGCCTGACCAGACCTTGACTTGCTCTCCTGTTCGTGGGTCGACGATAGCAATATGTGGGTATGCATCGCTGCTATCTTTAAGTGGGAAGTAGTATTGAATGTACTGGTTTCCCCGTGGGTCATCCTTGGAATATTGAAGGAACACAAAGTTCTCCTTGACAAGATCCTTGATTCCTTCATGCTTCCAGATATCTCGGTTAAGTTGTTGGCAGTCAAAGATTGATGCATCTTGCACATTGACGAGGATCCACTTGAGATTCTCCTTCCCTTCATCCCGAGCATCCTCCCATGATCCACGAAACATTAGGTCGAAAGGTGGTCGGAAAAGTTCAGCCAGGCGTGCACTCTTAGAAGATGCTTCAGAAGCCCCACCAGTAGCAGCAGCAAGTCCTTGTCGTCTTGCATCCGGGTCCTGCTCATCCCAGATCGATGGAACAGGTCTTTGATTGAAGACACCAGGTCGGCCTGCAGCGTATTAGCACCCTAATCCACAGGCTCCAAATATGCTCACTCACTATTTCCTGACCTAGCCTGCTGCCGGGCTCTCATCTGCTCCAAGACCGCAGCGTGCATATCACCTGGTCCATAAGAATCGGCGCCGCCAACGAGAGTTTCTCGAGTTTGAGCCATGGGTGCTCGAACGCCATCAGCATCATAACCCCCACTGGTATCGCCACCCGCATATAGCTCCTCCTGCATCCGTCTAGCCATTGCCTCGTCATCCTCTGTATCTGCTGCTCGTCCTACGGCAGCGGCGTGAGCAGCTTGTGTCTCTTCGTCATCAACAAAGTCCATATCCGCATCTTCATCGGAATCATCGATGGTGACAGGGTTTTGTGCTGCATGGCCAGCTGTAGGAACAGTGCGCTGTTGGTTTGGACGCGAAGACGTAGGTATCGGTGGGGGAATATTGGCACCAAGATCTGGTGAATCAAAGAATAGTTGCACAGCCTGCTCAACATTTCCATCCGTCATGCCCAAGAAGTGTCTCGCCACAGCCTCGTCGGCGCTTGTGATGGCCGTGAACATGCCGATGTCTTCTTCCGCCATGATTTCGGAGTTCTGTAGCGTTCAAGAGGGTGTCGATGGTATATCGGGGCGCTTTTGACCGGCAGTTGTTGTATTTCTTTGGACAAGAGGGGAAGAATTCGGAATCGGAGATTTCTCTGGAGAATATCTCTCCTTGTGACGTCGCAATTCGTTTGTGTAAGGAGTGTAGCGAACGCAGCGAATGCAGTTTGCGTAGTGTTAGTGAGCCGTTGTCCACTTAATTGCAAAAGAAGTTCAAGAATCCAGCTGCTGCCCTAGACATCATACGGGCGTTCTTCAGGCGAAATTTAGAGAGAAAGACAGGACAAGTGGTGAGGAACGGTTTGAGAGTGAGGGCGTGACGCGATAAGCTAGACATCAGGAAGATATCCATGCGAAAAACGAGGCTGCAAGGCTGACGAAGCAGGGGCTTCCAGAACATCGAAGGCGAAACGACATTACAGGCAGAACAACAACGTAGCTCTCTGAAGGCAATGAGCTTCGTATGCTGACTTATTTAGTGGCGCTTCCTCACTCCTTCGCGGTCTCTTAAAAGGACGCCATTGCCTGACATTCAACCTACCGTGATGCATTATCGCTTTCGCCTCAGCTTCAACCAAGATGTCTGCTTCTGCTTCAACCGAGGCCAGGGAACTGGACCTTGTAGGGAAGGTTGAGATGCGAATTGCCCTGGCTAGTGATGAGAAGCTGGAATCTGTTTTACGGCCATACTTAGCTCCACTACTGCTGAAGCTGGCTTCTGAACATCAATCAGTTCGCAACAAGGTAAAGCTTCACGCTTTTGAATTCTTATCGGCCAGTTGCTGACCTATCCAGGTGATCTCGACATGTCAGCACATCAAGGTCCGTCTTGCTGGAAACCAGTAGGTTTACTTTGATTCCCTGGTATCAAACTAGGTTAACAAAACCAGGTCTATCGTCTTACCGGTGGCTGCTCTCTTAAAGCAGTACAAAGAAAATCCAAGCTCTGCCATGATTCGCCATTTTGACCTGATGTTCATTCAACAAAGTATCGGGAAACTTTCATCAAAGGTATAGTTATCACAACTGCGCGAATTCGCCAGATTATTAATTGGTGCTGACAGGATCAAATGGATCTACTACCAACAATATTGCATGATCTATCTAAAGATGCGGGGAAGCCTACTTGTGCAACCCTTTTTAATCTCTTCCTTCGCCTGCTGCCGCAACTTCGCATCCCATTGCGTGGAAGCTCAGAAGACGGCGAATTAAGGCATCAGCTTGGCTTGGATGAGCATATAGCAGATGCAAAGTTTGTGGCCTCGTGGTTTTCAAAGCTAATGCTATTGACTATCATACGATCGCACCCGGCAACGACAGGAGTGACTTGTCCCGGATTGACTGTTGAGGAATATGATTTTCTTACCTTAAGTGGGAAGGCCGAAACGTGGGATCCATCCTCACAAGAGGGCCTCAATCTTACCACGACTAAGATAACAGTCTTGAATTTCTTGACCAGTGGGGCTTTCAACGACGAAGAGCGATTCTTGCCCGCTTTATTTGCCTCTGGAGATTCGAATTCTCGCATTTCTGGTATTGGAGATGACATGCTTAAACGATCCACCATGTCTCTGGAAGAGCCCGAGATCATCAAAGATTTGTTTGATATTTACTTCAAACTTAGACCAGCATTACAGACTAGAATACTTACTCTTTTGACGAAATCTGCTGTCTCGACGACTTTCCCTCGGCAAATTGTGAAGGTAGTGCAGGAAGGCATTCGGCCAGATGATAACACAAACTCTCCGGCAAAAGGTTTAGAGACATTGAAGTTCCGCAATGCGTTATTCAACTACATGAATTGGGTATCACGCATTGGGTCGGCAGAGAATTTGGCTCAAGTAGCACCGCAGCTAGTAGACTTTTTGCGAAGCTTCATTGAAGACCAAGGTTGGCCTATTCCACATGAAAAGTCTTCAGATGCAGCATCGCTTCGAGCTCTAGGCTATGAGACTTTGGGATCACTGGCCAAAACAACCCCATCAATCTCGGTTGAACCACAGTTATCACTTGTTCGTTGGCTATTTCGATCATTGACAGAAGAAGGCTCGTCAGATACGATTTTTGTTAGTATCGATGGAGCTCTCGCCAGTCTGCTTAACGCGTTTGCCGGGTCTCTCGATCCTTCCATTAGAGACGCCCTACGTCTGTTATTACTTAAGTACATGACACAGCCAGAAGGGGATGAGGTTGTAAGAAGTGCACGTTTTGCAACCGTTCGTTGGGCAAACCGGTGCCTAGAGTACAACGATATCGTCGGACGCTGGATAGATCTTCTTGCCCTTAAAGGGCATACAGACGAACGCAGTGACGTAGTAGAAGAAGGGTCGAAGGGACTAGTAGGTCCCCATTTATCAAACTCTAAGTCTCTAATACTTATTTACAATAGGATCCTTATTGGTATAGGCTGCTCAATTCTTCTGGCATGTCTGCAGACTGTCCTCTCCCAGATTGGAGTGAGATGGTGAAAGTTTTCTTCACCAGTCATCCATTGCTAGAAGATTCTTACGTGGCCAACGGTATGAAGAGCGGCATGGAGGTTGATAGTGTGTCTGTGTTCGGAAACTTCAGCGGGTTTAAGATGAACGCTTTCGCATCCGCTGTAGCATATTGTCAGCGCATGCTCTTTTTGAAGGCTCTCGAGAATGCCGACACACCACTTGAAATTAACGCCGACTGGGAACGACAACTTGATGTCCTCTACCGCACAGACAAGGTGTCTCGAAACGCCATGAGAAGTCATGTTCACAATATAGAAGAAGATGCACTATGCATCTATTTGACTGCAGCATTTGAAGGCATGCTCCGCAACGATGGAAATGGCCTAGGAGATTGCGGCAAGTGCTTCATTCAGGTGGCGTCACTTGCACCGAGTGGAGCAATTGGCCGCCTCTCTGACCGATCAATGGATCTTCTTCCATCGGTGAGGTCAAATAACGTAGCCACACGATTTATTGCTTCACAGGCATTAGGAATGTTAGCCGCGCACCCATCAAGAAGTCCCGAATCGCTACAAAGTATTATAAAAGCACTTCTTACAGATATGAAGCCATGGGCTTCAGCTGTTGGAGCAGAAGCTAGCAAGGTCCACGGCTCCATACTTGGCCTAGGATTTATCTTGAGCCGAGCCTCCTATTACGGACGAGTTGCTGAGATTGACTCGGGACTTTTAGAGCAGGTTCTTGCGACAATTCTGGAGGCTCTCGCTGGCGCAAAAGATGCCTCCACGAAAGAGGCGATATTTAATGCCATTGGCCAGCTGAGCAGCGCTGGTATAATCAATGAATCAGCAATCAATTTGTCGACCCTGAAGGTCGAGGGTGTAATTGAAATTCTTGAAGCGGAGGCTAAGAAGAGCAATGAGAAGGCAATATCATGCCTTGGACGTTTGGCCCTTGCCTTTGACGAAGAAGAAGATGCGGATGGTAAAGCCAAAGGGCCACTTCAGTCGATCCTTGACACTTTGCTTGGCCTGTACGAGCTCAAACAAGCAGAAACACACTTCTCAATTGGGGAGGCGATCAGCTGTGCTGCTGCTGCATGGGATTCAGACGTCCTTAGTCTAAGCTTAGATGTTGATGTTGCGTTCGTGGGTCGAAGGAAGCGCTCGAAGCTCTTAGTGCACTTGATGGAAAAGCTGCTGAAAGATTGCAAAACTACGAAGCCTTCTTTGAAGAAGGCTTCTGGTATCTGGCTATTCTGCTTGATCCAGTATTCTGGACATCTCGAAGAAATCCAGGCACGTCTCAGAGAATGTCAGAGTTCGTTCATGGCCTTGCTAACAGCTCGAGATGAGCTTGTGCAAGAGACTGCTTCGCGTGGATTGAGCCTTGTCTATGAGCAAGGTGACAAAGAGCTCAAAGAAAAACTAGTCAAAGACCTTGTGGCTTCATTTACAGGATCAAGTACAGCACTCAAAGTTGATGAGGAAACCGAGTTATTCGAGCCTGGAGCTTTGCCAACTGGCGAGGGAAAATCCGTCACCTCATACAAAGATATCATTTCATTGGCCAATGAAGTGGGAGACCAGAGCTTGGTTTATAAGTTCATGTCTTTGGCCTCAAATGCTGCTACCTGGTCCACACGTGCTGCATTTGGGAGATTTGGATTGAGCAACATCTTGTCGGAATCGGAAGTCGATCCAAAACTCTATCCAAAGTTGTACCGATACCGCTTCGACCCTAACCCGAATGTACAACGATCGATGAATGACATCTGGAGTGCACTTGTCAAAGATTCCACTGCCACGATCAACCAGTATTTCGATGAGATACTTGCTGATCTCTTGAAGAGTATCGTAGGCAAGGAGTGGAGAACGAGACAAGCGAGTTGCGCTGCGATTGCAGACCTCGTGCAAGGTCGAGAATTTGAGAAGTACGAAAAGCACCTATCGGATATCTGGCATGCAGCTTTCAAAGTCATGGATGATATCAAAGGCTCTGTCCGGGAAGCGGCGTCGTCCTTGAGCAAAGTCCTCACGGGTATTCTGGTTCGACAAGTTGAAGCTGGGACCTCGTCGAAGAGCGCCCATGGAATGCTGAAACAGGTATTACCATTTTTGCTCTCTGGCCAAGGCTTGGAAAGCTCGGCAAAAGACGTACGGGAGTTTGCAACCTATACAGTTTACAGGTTGATCAATAAAGGGGGCAAGGTACTCTTACCTTTCGTACCTGATTTAGTTGAGCAGCTCCTGAACCTTCTGAGCACGATGGAAGTTGAGGGAATTGATTATCTCTACCTGAGAGCTGCCCAATACAACTTGACAGAGGAGAAAATCGACAATGCTCGCTCAACCGCCGTCAGTCATTCCCCGTTGATGGACTCAATTGAGAGATGTCTTGATATTCTCGATGAGGAGCAGATGGCACTATTAAGTCCACGATTGGAAAATGTGATTAAAACATCTATTGGAATGCCTTCAAAGGTTGGCTGTGCAGGTGTACTTGTCAGTCTTGCAACTAGGCATTCTTTCGTATTCAAGCCACACGCAGATACTTTTTTGAAAGTCATAGAAAAAGCTGTCTTAGATCGAAACAACGCGGTCAGTGCTGCTTACGCACGATCTGCCGGGTATCTGGCAAGGCTTGGTTCAGATAAGTCGCTCTTGAGACTTGCGACATATTCCAAAGACTTATATTTGAACGCGGAAGATGAAAGCAAGCGACAAGTCTCTGCGGACATAATCTACGCTGTATCTAAATTCGCCACGGATCGGTTCAATGCCTTAGCTGCAGACTTTCTGCCTTTTGTCTTCTTCGCCAAACACGATCTGGACGAACATGTGAAGGAACACTTTGAAAAGACTTGGAGTGAGAATGTCGGTGGTTCTCGTGCCGTTCTGCTTTATTCTAAGGAGATCAATGATCTGGCTGTAGAGCGGTTGGAGTCACCAAGATGGACAATCAAGCACACGGCCGCTCTTACCATTGCTGATGTTGTTTCTTCCTCTGGAACGGAGCTCAGTAAACCAAATGCTACAGCCATCTGGCCGGCTCTAGAAAAGGCTCTCGCGCTGAAGACCTTTGACGGCAAAGAGAAAGTATTGGATGCATTTGTACAGTTTTCAAAGTCTGGAAAATTGCTATGGAATGAAGAGCCTAGTATTGCGGCAACCATGAAAAAGATTGCCATTCGAGAAGCAAAGCGAAACAACGATGCTTATCGGCCTCACGCATTTTCAAGCTTGGGCGAGTATAGTGAAGCTCGAATAGATATCGATATGTTTGATGAAGTCTATAACATCATTACTCCAATACTTGAGGAGTTTGTCAGCGAGGATAAAATGGATACTTCCGAAGACGGTAAATCGGCGGGGAAGTCCACAGAATCTGCCACAATCACAGCTGGGATTACAGCCCTATTTCGAGCGGTCAACATCAAGCACTTAGATCCCTCACCACTGGCCCATCTTCCCAAACTTCTTGAATTGGTCAAGACAGTCCTCGCAAGTTCAAAATGCACTATTGCAACTCGAGCAGCATTGTACGAGCGAATGAAACCTCTCTTTGACGGACTTCGCAAAACGACTCAATTAGCAGAAACAAGTCGGTACGAATTAGCGCTTGGCTACTTCATAGCTCTTGAGCTTCCGAGCGGTGCGGGCAGCGAGAGCATACGAGGAAAGCGTGGCGATGCGGCTGAGATGGTCGTTCTTGCGCTCGAAGATGGTGTGTTTGGTCTGCCTGGAGAGGGTAGAGAGGATTGCAAGAATAAGATGAAGGAGCTCTTGCGAGAGGGAAGGAGTAATGAACGTTCGCCGAGCGTGCAAAAGATTCTCGATAAAGCTTTGAAGGCTTTCCAGAAATGAGGTGAGGTTGTTTGAGGTAGATGCGAAGCTTAGGAGTAGCTTAGTTGGTAAATACAGATACGCGATAACTCATATAGATTATTCTTTTACGATCCATAGATTTCGTTACTCACGCTACCTTCACTCATCCATCTACAATCATCTACGATCATCTGAGTCGATTCGCGAGGTTATGCTGCATTAAATATAGAATATATCACAAACCCGCCTCCAACTTCTTCAAATTGATTCAAAACGGAAAAGAACTCTCTAGCTCGGGGGAACCAGCGCTCGATCCTCAGAAATAAAGAATTGAAACCAACAGACCATCCCCTTTTTTAACTTTCCCCTTTCTCCCTTTCTCTTTTTCTCCCTTTCCTCAGTTGCACAAACTACGCGTCCCAACCTATACGAGATATTGTATATGCAGGTGCATATCATGCTTTGTTCATACATATACATGTAGACAATATATAGTCGCATACTCGCAAACAGAGTACTTCTGCAAGATAATTCCTTATTTCGTGGGGGTGGTTTTTTATTCTTTGCTTTTTTTTCTGCTCCTTTCTTTAAATTTCGTTACCAGATACTCGGGGACATGCAAGCGAGCTGCTCCTGCATGTCCTTCATACCCTACCGCCTACCATACCGTGTCTTCTGCAGTTTTCTCCGATTGGGACCTTGGTACTTCGGAGCAATGTCCGTCAGTCCGAATTCTGAAATTATGATGTGTAAGGCGACAGGTAAGGGAGAAGTATAAGGCTATGCAGTGCGGCAGGAGATTGCACTCGCATTTCTAGAAGTCCGAAAAATGAAGGGGGTTGTTAGATTAGATGAACGTAAAGTCTCCATGTTTGCCTTATTTAGGGATATTCTCCCTAGTCACTCATAAGTCCTAGTAGTTTAATTGTCGTTTTAGTTCGCTAAAGCCATAGACAAGCAATATTGGTTATTGTCTCAAAGGTTGGGTATCTACTTTTCACCTAACACCAAAAATCTCTCAAAATACCTCTCCATCTCCCCCACCGCCATCGCATCCAGGGCACAAATCATGCCAATCCACCCATCGGGTCTAAGTACAACGATACTTCCTTTCTTAACATCGACTCCATATCGCAGATACGCTGTTGTTGTAGCATCGTCATAGAAGACTTTCCCCAGTGGTTGCACGCCTAGGAGTTCATAAGCGGATGGGCCACTTCGGGACGGGACTGTAAGCCAGGAGATTGGAAGTGGAGTTTTTGATGTTGATGTTGGAGAGATAATTGAGGTGAGTGCTGCTGCGGTAAAGGATTTCAGAGAGTTAGAGGTATAGGTTGGGTCGCCAGAGAAGACAACAACGTAGAAGCACGCACTGTTTGGCGTTTCACGGTGTAGGCGTGTGATTTCGAGCGTTCCCGGCTTGAGCAATTTCACGTCGGGGCCACGCTGACCTGGTTTGAGAATTGAGTTCTTTGATGCAGAAGTTATAGAGCTCTCAACATTCAGCAGGTTTCTCTCGTATGCGATTCCTAACCCTGTCGTGAAGGTTGCTGCTTCTGCCATCACCACACCGAGAATTTCGTTTGGATCTGTATTCGGATCGCCCTTCCACCCAAGCGGTAGTTGCATCGTCATGAGACGTGAGATATCCTTGTCGTAGTTAATCAGCTTCTGAACATTAGGTAGACGCTCGCTCTCATAGGTCTGCAACAGTGAAGGATCAGCCAATCCTCTTAGAACCATTGAGAGTTTCCAGCCTAAGTTCACGGAGTCATGCATCCCGGTATTCATGCCCTGTGCAGCTCCAGAACTATGGGTGTGACAAGCATCACCGGCAAGAAAAACGCAGTCCTTAACAAAGAAGTTTCTGGCTATCCTCTGACCGACAGAGTAGACTGTGAACCAGTCGACTTGCTTGAACTCGAGCTTGAAAGGCTTTACGGATGCAATTGCCTCTGCTACTGCGGCTGCCTCGTTGAATTCTGCATAGTCTTTCTGTCGCTCGGCCGTGAATGCAAAACCTATTCGTGTCGCGCCGTGATCTAATGCTGCCCAGAGAACATTGCCGTGGGTTGGTGACTCGATGGCTCCGTAAACGCGGTTCTTAGGCATGTCTGTCTCAATAATGCCATCGATGCGTACCCATTTGTCTTCGGTGGTCTCGCCATCGAAAGGAATTTGGAGAGCTCGACGCACAAATGATCGCCCTCCGTCAGCTCCGATTAGATATTTGCACTTGATGGTAGAGCTCATGCCAGTTAGGCCATCTTTGACCACAGCCGTGACTCGGCACCCATCCTTAGGTATAGTCTCAGCAACATGCATACTCATGAGTTCAGCAGGAGCTTCGAGATGGACTCCCAATTCTCTCAGTCTCCTCCTAAAGATCTCTTCTTGATACTTCTGGCGAAGTACCAGCGCAAAGTCCCATTGGGTATCCTTCATTTCTTCCATGAAAGCCCATCCTCTGCCAGCAACTTCTTTGCCATGCGGATCATAACTGACAGTACTTCTACACGCAAAGCACTCTTGCGCAAGCTCGTCTGCCAGACCGAGCTGATCTAGCATCTCTGTACTGCGGGGATATAGAGTGATCGCTCGGCCGTACTGGTCTTGACTTGACTTGGCATGTTTCTCGATGATGGTGACCGAAACGCCACCGAACTTGGCCAGTTGAAAGGCCGTTACCAGACCTGAGGCAGTCAGAAACAATCTCACACTCATAACCTGTCGACTTGAGAGAGAAGAGCCACTTACCCACTGGGCCACCGCCAACGATGAGTACATCGCACATGCGACTTTCTTGCTGGGCAATACTTCCCATGTTCTTCTGCTGGCCGCGGGAGAGAGATGATAAAGAGATAGAGATAAGCAGAATGCTAGACGGCTGGGAGGAAGGATGCAAAGACGAGGGGGGACGGGTTGAGAGGGTAGTGGGGTAAAGCTTATAAGAGGACGGGACGAGGGTAGAGATGAGAGCTTGAGGAGAAAGACAATGGCACCCAGAGCAGGCAAAAGATCATCTGGTGCTATAGCCTATTTATTATAAAAGTAGAATCAAGTACGCGCAGGAGTAGGAGTAGGCTCGGCTTGGATAGGAGCTCCGTCAGTAAGGCCCAACTGATAATCCAATCCAGCCTCGAGGGAGACAAGACTAGCTGAGGATGCAAGCCACCGGGTATATCGCACCACTTTCTTTTCGAGAAGCCCCAACTCCATCCATGCGGATATCAGGTACTGTGCTCTCAACAGCAAGGGGGCCGTCATGGCTGGCCCGACGGAGACTTCCATCTGCTCGTGTTGGCGAGTGGCCAGAGATATGGGAGCCGAGTATCGTGCTGGACCGTGTGTGTGGATTGGGTGAAAGGGCTTGCAGCCGTTGACCGGGGAATCCTTGTGTCCCATGATGCTTGACGTCGTTGAGTGGGCATGTCAATCACTGATGGAGCTGGTATGGGGGCATTGGTGGTGGTGGTGGAGTTGATGGTGGTAGTGGTGGTGATGAGACGAAAGGACCTCCTCCATACTGGGGTGATAAAGTCACGAGTAGTCAGGATGCACCTGCATTGCGGCTTGCGCTTCCTTGAACAACCTCTACGGGCGGTGCTGCCGATGACCAAAGAAAGGACGAGATGATATCAAGCAAATCACTCGACAGTGCGGCGCCAGTGGTTTGGCCGATTCGGGTTCTGGAGAACGCCAGATCGTTCGGATATCGGGTACCTTAGGCTATACTATTGCGACTTGGCGTGCTCCAGCAAGGATACCAGACAATATTGTCCTGTATTGAGTTGTGTTGTGGTTGTCTGGTGTGCATGCATGGCTGAAAGCATGCCTGCAATGTCCCTCTGGATGGCTAAACTGTTTACTCATCGTAATGGATTCGATGTCCCCTCTGTTCAAGACCTTTTCCCCCTTTCGCCTCGTTTTCGGGCGATAGAGCAGAATCGCAAGATGCATCCTCCCTTCCACTCTTGCCGTTGAACGTTGCGGAACCAAGCAACAAGCCACCAACTCCAACCACCCTTGTGGCGCCCGTATCACTTCACGTTTAGCAACTCAACCCGCCACAGAGCAAACGGCTCTTCCGAAAATAAAAGGATACTTTGGTGGGGTTCGGTCTCACCGCATATCAATCCCATAAGAAATATATCCGTTTTCCTGCGTCATAATCACTGAACTTTCCGACTAGAAAACGGTTCATTCTCGGTCAACACGTGTAGCTATGCAGACGGAAGTATGTTTCCGTGCGGCCATGGGACCCCCCCCCCCCTGGGGGTTGTCATTGTGCTCACCAAAGCAGGATTATCTGCTGACGAAAGAACCCCATTCTTAGGGCTCTTAGATAATCTGATTGAAAATAACCTTAATCATTTTTACATACCTGCAGGAATCAATGCAGTTCTTGACTTGCTAATACGAGACTTTCACGTGTGTCGGGGTATTAATGTTTTTTTGTTTTTTTTCTCAACTTGAATATATCTTGGTACTTGGGCCTATAGCACTGTGTTATTCCATATCCCATTTCCAATATCGCCCGAAAATAAAAAACCACGAGATAGATAAGATATCCTCGGCTCTCCCACTCTGGAGCATCAATAAAACAGCCTCAAGGCATAGATAGTGGGGAAAAGGAAATCATCTTTTCTAGTTTCTCACGACTTAGTGTCTCCATGCGGAAGCATGTTTCCACATGCCACCTGCGGCCTTGGCCAAGAAAGAAAACACAGGGAGCCTAGAAAACAAATCTGCGTGAAGTCCGATTGAGTTTCACTATGAAATCCAAGGACAAAACAACTACGTACATACATACATACATACATACATACATACATACATACATACATACATGCACTTACTAAGTACCCTGCGTCCTGCCTTACCATGGTATGCCCTATGCAAGTGGGTGATCGTCGGTACGGTAACATACTGGAACCATCCAGGCTGAACCCACGAGCGTCGCTAAACCGCTTCAGAAGCAGTTAGGCGGTCGCCTGTTTCTCACAACCCAGAGCTGAGCGAGAGATTCGTACCCCTCGTGCAATGCACAGAGGCCATGTAACTCCCCGTCTCTTGTCAGACTACGCAGTAGTGGGTGAGGACTTAAAGCGGTGTCTTCCCCGACCCTGGTCCGGTTGCGATGGAGAGTTCAGAAGGTTCAAGCCGGATGCAAGCATCCTTTGACACGCAACACAAAAAGCAACATTCGAGCTTGAGGTTTCTGTTACCCATGTTTTTTAGTCACCGCGAGGAAATTTAAGGAAACCTGTTTGTAACCGTAAGAGAGTCCAGGGAAGCATGCTTCAGTGACTACCCCCCTCGGGTTCGAAAGTCCTATTTAGGTAGGCAGGAAGTGGGGGATCGGGGAGATCGAATACTGAGTTATTGTTGACTTCAACAATTCAGCCTGTACGAAGCCGAGTATCATGTCAAGTTAAGCGACACAGCCCAGGAAATATGCAGTATGATGTATATTATTCACCAAAAAGTAGCAACTAGAACTTCTCCACACTCCACTCCTCCTCACTGATGGGACCCGCAAGAGAAGAGACATCTCGCTTCAAGAACTGTCCATAGCCCTTCTTACCAACCAAGCCACCATTCTCCTTATCCCAAACAACTTGCCCTCTCAGTACGGTATACCTCG
Source organism: Coleophoma eucalyptorum (assembly GCA_026120035.1). Lineage (NCBI taxonomy): Eukaryota > Fungi > Ascomycota > Leotiomycetes > Helotiales > Dermateaceae > Coleophoma > Coleophoma eucalyptorum. The sequence continues at coordinate 272,273 of JALRME010000012.1, forward strand.
GCCATTGCTTCATAGTTCGGCCCTCATATGGGGTATAATCAACATTATGATGCAACATTGAGTTGGTGAGTTCGAACTCCTTCATGCCATCCGGATACCAGATGGTAAGATCGGCATCGCTGACACCAGGGATCAGAGCCCCCTTCTGCGGGTATAGACCGTACAGCTTTGCAGCGTTAGTCGATGTGACCTCGACGAACTTCTGGAGTGGGAGACGATTAGCGGACAGAGCGAGGGACATGCGTGTCTCCAAGCCTGGACAGCCGTTGGGAATATATTTGAAGTGACCATTGGGGTATTCGTCATTGATGCAAGCCTTCTTTCCAATCTCAGTGTCATCGTACAGGAAAGGGCAGTGATCAGAGCTTAGGACGGTGAAAGTGCCATTCTCAAGTCCTTGCCAGATACCCTCATGGTCTTGCTCACCCTCTCGAGGCGGTGGACTGCAGACACACTTAGCACCTTCGAAGCCTGGCTTGTCCAGATCCTTCCGGGTGAGAAAGAGGTACTGCGGACATGTCTCTGCATAAACTGGTAGCCCTTTCTTTTGGGCTTCTGAAATATGGTTCGCCGCAGTTGGTGACGAGACATGGACAATAAGGATAGGCACATCGATGAAACTGCTGAGACTGATAGCTCTGTACGTTGCTTCGATCTCGGCAACTGGAGGGTGACTGGTAACGTGATACTTGGGAGCGAAGAGTTTCTTCTCTTCAAGCTTCTTGATGGTCCAATCAATGATTGCTCCGTTCTCAGCATGGATCATGGTAACAATCTTCTGCTTCCTAGCCTCGAATAGCACATCTAGGATCTCTGAATCCTGGAGCTGCAAAGCCTCATAAGTCATGTAAATCTTGAGCGAAGAGATTCCTGCTTCCCTCAAGGCCTCAAATTCTGAGATGGCCTTGGGACCTGCATTCGAACAGATTAAGTGAAAGGAGTAATCGCTATAGCAATTGTCACGAGCCCTCTCGTGAGTTTCTTCCAAGGCAGCGAGTAATGAAGGCTCGCTCTTACGTTGTGGTGCGAAGGTTATAACGGTTGTCTGAAATTGTAAGCTCATATGCTTCAATTCTTCTGCCAGTATTGCTTACCGTTCCGCCAGCAATGGCTGACCTGGTGCCTGTCTCATAGTTGTCTGCACTTCGGCCTTTGCCGAAAAGAGCTGGTTCAGCTATTGAGAAGTCAGAAAGTAAACAGCTAGGAGGAGAAAGCGAACTTCATACCAAGATGAACATGTGCATCAACACCACCTGGCTACCACAACAGTCAGCAAAGAAGTCTCAAGTGAAGGGACTGTCAGCTTACCATGACCATACCACCCTGTGCATCTATAATCTTTGTAGCACTAGCACCATCCAACCCTCCCCTAGGAACCAGCTTTGCAATCTTGCCATCCTTCACAGCAATATCACTCTGCTCTGTCTTGTCATGATGAACAACGAGGCCATTGAGAACCACCAAATCATAGTCAGCCATGATGCTCAAAAATACAACGTTGCAATGGTTTGGTGCTTGATCTGGGTATGAGCAAGGCCCTGCAGGAGTCCGCAACATGCATAATATTTGAAGGCATTGAGACGGCGTCTTAAGGCGTACCCACCTTTGGGAATGCAGCTTCTTGTTCGCCAGTTGCTATTTTGTTGCGAAGTCCTTATCTTACCTTATCGCCCGAGGGGTAAAAGCCCCTCAGGGTGTTCCTAGCAAAGTGGCCTGAATTGGCTGGGAAAATTAATGGCGGCGCCCCCCTAATCTGTCGGACTCCCGCCTAATCTATGTCGGCCGTGGGCCCGATTAGTGATTGTCGTTGTCAATCGAGCGCCTTCACCCCACCAGGCCACCCTCGTTCAGCCCGCCAGCCCAGCTAGATCGGGTGTGCATGGTCTATCAGCAACACCCAATATCATTGCAAGATGGGATGCGAGATCAAATGCCAATGCATTTTGGTCATGGAAAAGTGGTTAATCTACCGAAAAGCATTCCATCCTCCTTTTCCTGTCTAAATCCCTGAACGACGTTGATAGCATTGAAAGTCCAAAATGGCACATGGGAACCTAAAGATTAATGGCGATAGGTTGAACAGTACTCTGCAATCGACCTGCTCGTCATGGGGAGCCATAGCAAACTCGACGGGTATGCGCCGCCTGACCTTGACGCAAGAAGACAAAGAAGCTCGAGATTGGCTTGTGCAGAGCTGCAAAGAATTGGGCTGCGATGTGAAGATTGATCAGATGGGGAACATCTTTGCCATTCGACCGGGCACGCTGAAGGATGCAAAGCCAATTGCGATGGGAAGTCATATGGATACACAACCTGCAGGTATGCTGCTTCGTCAAGAACTCCGGATTCCTTCAAAGTCCCTTGTACTGATTTGAGATTCAGGTGGAAGGTACGACGGAATCTTAGGCGTCCAAGCTGCCCTCGAAGTCCTACGCACACTACACGAGAACAAGATCGAGACACATCATCCCATTGCGCTTATAGACTGGACGAACGAGGAAGGCGCTCGATTTCCAGGCGCCATGATGTGTTCTGGAGTATGGTCAACCAAGTCATCCACCGGGCTAACAGATTGCTACAAGATCACTGACAGCGAGGGAATAAGCATGCAACAGGCCCTCCTAGATATAGGGTATCTAGGCGCGATGCCTTGTGATTACCGCGAAAACGGGTTAGAATGCTATTTTGAGTTGCACATTGAGCAAGGGCCGAAATTAGAGATAGCCCAGAAGAAGGTCGGCGTAGTAACGGCTGTGCAGGGCATGAAATGGTTTGCAGTTCGCGTGTCTGGGGTGGAAGGCCATTCTGGAACGACGCCTATGGATGTACGATCAGACGCATTGGTGACAGCGTCAAGGCTTATCACAGCTGTTAGCGAGACGGCGAGGTCGACCAAACTAGGCGTAGCAACCGTGGGAGTGATCTCGAATGATACGCAAAGCCAAGCGACGATTCCAAGCGGAGTTGAATTTATTATTGATGTCCGTTGCTCTACGGATCAGATGGTGACTGATCTGCACACTGCCATCTTCCATCGATTTGATCAGATAATTGCTAGTGAAGGAAACGCCACCAGGTATGAGATTGTCCGCACATGGGGCTTGCCAGAATCAATTTTTCACGAGGATTGTATTGATGCGGTGCGCACTGCGGCTGTCGAGGAAGTTGGCCAGGAAATGATCATGGACATGAAATCAGGGTAAGTTTTGTAAAGTCTGCTCCTCATTTCCCGGCCTTGTCACTAATGCAGCTATCCAGAGCCGGTCACGATGCGGCGTGGACGAGCAAAGTCGTGAAGTCGAGCATGATATTTGTGCCGTCAAAGGATGGTGTCTCTCACAACCCGGCTGAGTATACCAGTCCAGAGGATTGTGCGTTGGGAACGCAAGTCCTGTTACAGGCCGTACTTAAGTACGATGCCAGTGTAGTAGCTTAACCTAGCTTGCATTACAGACTTACAACATACTAAAATGGCGCGCTGCTGTTACAAAATAAAGCTTTGGCATAAAAAAGCGAAGAGGTAATGAAAACTGCACCCTTTCGTGCTGAATCTTATCTCTGAATGTTGTGTATCACTCGTGACTAAACACATGGTCTTTTTAATTTGTCTGACCTCACAAAACGTAATCGCAAACTTCATATTTCTGGTCATCAAGGCTTGTATATAAACTTCGAAAATCTTCGCCATCTAAAGAATAAAAGGGAATAACTAAGAACTGAAAAAAAAGTCATCAGGAAAACGAACAGTGCCGCTTAATGCAAGCAGTCGTGGTATCTAGTTTGCGCCCAAATAAACACGGACCCTGACCAAACATAATCCTAGAAAAGAATCGCCTCTGGGTGATCATTCCCAAACTCCATCAAAATGATGACATCAAGAAGTGAACCAGTGCCTATTTAATCAACGACCAATATCACTCGAATATCCGTTGTACGTGTCGTTCATCTGACCCTGGCCGTATGACTGTGAGCTAGGTCCAGGGCCACTAGACATGTAGCCGCCCTCATCTTCCTCATAGAACTCTGAGCCACTGGCATCAAAGCTGCTCCTTCCACTTATATCTTCGTCGATGCCAACATCGCCTTGTTGCATCTCTGGCCAGTTGAGGGTTGCCAAAGCAGGGTATTGGGCCAAGAGCGCGGCAGGGAGAGTGTAATTGCCGCTCGTATCCATGGGGAAACCGTTCTGATCCATGCCCATTTGTTGTTGCTGTTGCATATTGTGGGACATATTCTGCATTCTCTGCTCCTGCCATACGCGCTGTCGTTCTATGGCTTCTTCATCAAGCAACGGTTTGATACAGATACGACCAGCTTCAGAACGGAAATGTCGACCAAGAGCATCTGCACGCGCAAATCGACGTCCACAGCCCCATTGGCCCCCTTGCTTAAGCTCACCCTTGCATACAAACTTTTTCTCTCCAGAGTGTAGTCCCTCATGTCGTTTGCGGTCATGCTGTCTTGCGAATGCTTTACCACAGACAGTACAGACAAAAGGACGCTCATCTGTATGAGTGCGAAGATGAGATCGAAGATTGTAAGCCCGGGTGAATCTTTTAGGGCAAAGTGTACATTGGAAGGTTGCAGGATGCTTCTGTACCCGCTTTGCATTGGAATTATCTGTTGAGACAGCCTGGTAATCTGGGTCTGCAAGCCCTAGAATATAATCTCTGTTCGGCAGGGATGAAGTAGATTGCCGACGACGACCGATAGGAGATGCTGCACCCGAGCGATCATTTGGAGACAGGGAGCGAGTAGGGTCATTAGGAGTGAGCCTAGCAGAGAGGTTTGACCCAGGATTGGGGGACAGGCTCGAGGGAGTACGAGGTCTAGAAAGGGTGCCACTGTTGTACGGGTCAGAAGCAGCACGACGACGATTTCGGCCTGGAACCATGATTAGTAATCATATAAAAGAGACAAACAATATCAACATAGCTTACCTCTCTCGGGTGGGGTCAACGCGTCTTGATCTAGGGATGGCTTTGGAGGTTCAAAGCTATTTTGCCGCGATGCTGGTGCAAACTCGACATTGATCTCAGGAGGGGCCATTTGTTGTGCTTGTCCCATATCCAATGAGCCGTTGCCATGCTGAAGCGACGGAAATTGTTCCTGAGCACCATACATGTTCTGGGATTGCCCAAAGCTAGCGTTGTTAAGCATAAATTGATTCTGCTGATTGAAGTTTGGAATTTGCTGGGGACCAAGTCGTGGAGAAATTGCAGGGCTATGGGCAGGGCTAAAACCTCTTCCAGGACTAGACCTATGTTGAATCTGAGGATCTGAGAGGGAAAAGTCTCCGATTCCTAAAACTTGCTGATAAAGGCCAGCATCTTGGGGGTTGAGCATTGGAGAATGATGTTGCTCAATGGAATCAAATGTGTCATGATGGCCAAGATTTGGAGAGGGGGCAGCAGAATGTGTTGAGACATCTGAGTACTCAGAGGGTGTCCTTCGATGACCCTGGAATTGTGGAGGCATCATCCCCCATTCCAGCTTTTGTCCACCCTGAGGATATGCAGCACTTTCAGGACCTAGCGAGACTTGCCTTGAATGTCGTCCAGGAGATGGTTGATATTGGCTTGGGTTAAAATTTGGCGATTGATCAGCTTGAAGGAGATGAGGCGGCGTAGTTGTGTTTGTAGGGGGAGACGCCATGTCTAATTCTGCTGGGTTGATCGATTGATTTCCTGATCTCGGAGAAAACTCGTTCATGAAATATGACGTCTCAAGCTGGTCCTGACCGTTGGGCGCCGAGAACAAAGGGAAGTCGCCGTCGTTAAAGTTCGTAGGTAGATTTGGGTTAAGCAAGTCCTGAGTAAAACTAGTGGGTTGGTTCTGCTGTTGATTGAAAGGCGAGAGTGATTCTTGCTCTTCCTGTTTGAATTGTTGATTGAAGGCTTGACCATAAGTCGCCTCGCCCAGTCCTCCTTGGGAATATTGATCTTGCTGATTTAGGTAAGAGTTATCGCTATAAGCTGGTAGGCTGTGGTTCGAGTTGAAGCCGGAAGTAGTGTATTGAGTTTGGTTGTTGCTGTTCGGATCAATGCCAAGTCCCAATCCACTTGAGTTCACATTATCTTGGAATTGGTGTGGGGAAGGAGAATGGCTTTGGTTTATATGTGAGTTTTGATGCCCCGTAGAAGGGGACCTTCCACGTTGCTGATCCATGTTCGAGCTCTTGTTACTGTTCTTAGAATGATGAGGTTATTTTGTTGTTGTCAGCCTCACGCGGTGGCTGAGCCAGGCTGAGCCTGCAGGGTAGGCTGTGTATAGAACAGACTAAAGTATTAACAACTTCGCAAGAATGGCGTTTCCTAGGTCTCTCGAAGACGAAACCTCTCTTCTTAGATATCCGTTTGTCTGGAAATCACTTTCAAGAACTGCAAATTGGGCTTCCAAGCCGGAGTGGAGTGGTCAGAGATCTGTCGCAAAGGTATTCGACGAGATTGCTTCACCGACGATGCGACTAAATCCGACAAATGTCTATCCTTTGTACGCGCCTCAGTACTCTGTAGACATTGGCGATCGTGATATATGAAGATATAGACCCAGATATAGATGTGGTTCGTGAGAAGTCGTTGGTAAGGTATCAAGCACCCCCCGAAATCGGTATTTTACGTGATGATGAGAAGTGCTCAACGTGGAGATGAACACCAGTCAGGTAATTGGACCTGTGAAATCCGGTGCGCAGAACTGGAAACCTGCAGGAGTCCATGTTAGTAGAAGTTGAGGGAGCAGAACATTGTAGGTTGGGATTGAAGAATGGTGCGCATGCTCGGTCGCATCAAGGGGAATAATGGTGAGCGAGGGCAGGAACAGCCTGGCCAACTTACAACTAACCACACCAGCTATGACTTTGGGAAGTCAAATATTCCGAGTAACCTAGTCCAGTAGAGAGTGAAGGAGTCGTCGCGACGATCCGGTCGATAGTGGCAGCTGGGAATGAAGGTGTTGATTGTTGGATGCTGTGCCTACCTTATCGAAACAGCGTTACTTCCCAAAGCGCTAAACCCTTCCGGAAATGACGCTCGGCTGTTCAACCCTACGGAAGATCTTACCAGGGGTCATTTTATTTATCTTCATCTCAGAATATCTCCATGCTCAATATGCGTAGGCAATCCCAACATCTAGCACATTGCTATCAAAACTTGCAGTTTATTCTCACACCGGAATGTTTGCGGACGAACATGCTTGATCCGGGTGATCATCGTTCTGTTGGAGCATTAACCAGAACTGGACTTTCCTCGGGATTTAGAGTTGCATAAAGCGCATGGTCCATACTGTAGGTAGATCTGGTAGAGCATGGAAGCAAGCCATGCCATGTGGCACGGACTTGTGTCAAGAATCTCTTTACAGTTCGAGTCTGAAGTCTGAAGTTTGAAGTGTAACATCGGATTGATAAATTTGATAAAATCTGTCTCAAAGCCAAGGTGGATGAGAAAACAACTGTCCATGTTGTATAGTACACTAAATATCTACAGCTAATTAATAAATGCACGCCATCATGATTAAATTTGTCGGACAAACTACCCAAAGCAACTAGCACAACCGTCAATGTAGCCTTCATCGAGGTATTCCCCTTCATTAACTCTACTATATCTTCTAAACTATTACATCCTAAAGTTGAAGCATGCCGACAAAAACGGCAAAGATACCAACAACCATTGTCATGAAGCCCGATGATGCTGTAGCAGCAGCACCGGCTGTGAAAGTAGTAGTAGGCGTGCCAACTGGAGGAGAGACCGGGGTTGTTGGGACAACTGGGTAAGTGGTTGTGACACCAGCCTGAAAGGGTCAGTTTGAAAGGAAGTGAGATAGGAGTTAGAAGCACATACTGGGCAGCCTGCACCGCCTGGGCAGACAACAGGGGTGGTTGCAATAGGTGGGTAGGTTGTTGTGACGCCTGCTGGGCACTGTGGTGATCCAGGGCACACGAGGGGGGTTGATACATATGGAACAGTGCTGACATATGAGCCATTGGGAGCGTTTGCTGGACAGTACTGTGTGTTTGTTAGATGATGCAGAGCTGCGGTATGACTGGATATACATACTGGGGAGCCTGGGCATGAGTAATTGACAACAGCGGAAACTGGGGGAGTGGACGCTGTGTTTGTGCCAGGAGTGGCGACAGCTGGGGGAGCTGTGTAGGTACCGGGGGTGGCGGCAGGTGGGCAGTATGGAGAGCCGGGGCAAGCGTAGGTAACTGGAGTTGAGGCAGCTGGGGGAGCTGTGTAGGTACCAGGGGTGGCGGCAGCGGGGCAGTATGGAGAGCCGGGGCAGACGTAGGTACCAGTGGTTGCCACGGGTACGGAGGGAGGTGTCTGAACCACGACATATTGGTTGACAGGACAGGTTGGGCAAGCTTGCGAAGTAGCGGTGCTGACAGGGCAAGTTGGACATGGCACGGTGACGGTGACGGTAGGGCTACCTTCGCAAGCTGTGCAGACAGAGGCGGTCTAGAATTGTTAGTCCATGTAAGGATGGGTCGTAAGGATGAGCTTACGGTGGTGAATCCAGGGGGGCAGGTTGCATAGTCGATCTCAGTGGTGCCAGTGCAAGTAGCGGATACAAGATACGTCTGAAGCATGTTAAATAAATACACCTGCTGAATCTTGTTTATTACTTACGGCGCTGGAAAGACCAGTTGGGCAGACTGAAGCATAAACAGTCTCGTACGTGGTGGTATAGATACCACCAGTGGCCTTCGCCTCGTCGCATACCGGGCAGTAGGTAGAGGTGATAACAGCAGTAGTTGTCAAAGTACCTGGTGCAACCGAGGTCACAGTGCAGGCAGTCAGGTTCTGGGCGGAGACAGATGCCACAGACGCCATGAGGGCGAGAACAGTAGAAACCTTCATAGTTGCTGGACGATGAATTAGTGCTGATTTGAACGAATGAATGTGAGAAAAATCTCAGGGTTGTAAAGAAGATTGAGCGACTGTAGGCGAAGGTTGGCTTGACAGTGATGAACAACGCCGAGAAGGGACAACATACTGGTTATATATCTTGAAGAAATTACACTCACCGTAGAGACTGATCGTTGTCACGGCCGAGCAAATGTAATTTCGCGAAGACCTGAGAATGCGCGCCGTCTTAAAGCTTCCGCTCGGAATGGGGCGATTACACTTTTCTTGACTCTCGGGAGTATCTACTGCCTACCGATTCTCAGAGCAATTACCAGCCACTACTTCCGGTGCACTTTGCGGAGAGTGTGAGAAAGGGATGCTGCAGATTTCACGGTCTTAATAACGCTAAGCCTATGAAGCCGTCATGAAGAATGCTTGCTCAGCTATGTATAGAAAACTTTTCTTAGTATCTTCCCCTCCAATCTGGTAGCTACCTCCGGATTGGGAGGGGGCTCTCTGAAAAATCCGTCCAGGTGGATGAGGGAAGTTGTTTTCATATGGAGATGTCCGCAAGCAGCAATCAGCTTGCCATCCCAATAAACAATGACACAACTTTGTCTCTTGCTGGGCTTTGTTTATGACGTTAGAGGCTTCCAACACTTTGTCCTAGTCGTGCGTGGCATCTTTCAAGACTGGACACGTACTGCTGGAGCTCATCTGTAATAAGACACAGTGCACGCGACGAGAGGCTCTCAGTAGCTACTGCACGAGGAGGCTTGTCTAATCAACGGTTCAACGAATGAGCCACAGTAACAGAAGTAAAGTTAATGAGGTCCTGCGAAGGGTTGCAAGTCTCGACCACACAAAGTTCGCAATTTCAGTTGTTTACTCTCATGCTGACACCTCGACAACAGCTCCCCTGGGCTACACAATCGCTTGACCGTGGACGCGTCGCGATGAGAGTTTGAAGGTTTGTCGGAAGAGTGAGGGCAAAGAATGGAGGGAAAATAAGATTCGTCGTCAGGACCGCCAGCGAGCGCTTTAATATTTCGCTTAGGTCGCTTAGAGGCTCCCGTTGAACAAATTCAGCCCCCTGCGCACTCGTGTAGGCCTCAATGATCTTCATCTCGTCCAGCATTCCGCATGCAACATTCAAGCAAACTCTACTCCTCACAACACGAGGTTTCCACTCGGTAAGTGCCTGCTTTTCACTGCAAAAAGGTTCCTGATAGTGTGAAATTGACACATAGCTGCAATTCTGTGCTAGATCGTTGTTACCTTGATCCAGCAGAGCTGCATTCAGCATCTAAATACGCTCTTGTCCCATATAATTTCTTGGGAGGTCTGGCGTCTATTTCTGAAGCACCCACTTGCTTATAATCAATGAGAGGACTTTAGACGAGCTACAGGCTACCATGACGTTCGTGACAGGCAATTTCGAATGTCGATCGACCTCCTTTGGTACGAGCCGTAGATTAAGTCAGGGGAATGGGAATCTCCTTGGGAACCACCTTTAAGCACTCCGAAAACTTAACATTCCTGTTTACGCCCTCAGCTTGGCTTAGTTTACCAGGCAACACGTGTAGGCGGCAAAGTAAGGAGTCTCATAATGTTGTTTCTTCGATCGAAAATATAAAGTACCTGCGAATCGTTGAGATTTCTCATTTTATTTTGCTCAGAATTGCAGTAAATCGTTTCATATCTTCATTCTTTCGTTAAAGGCCAATTTCTTTCAACTATATCAAACTTATAATCAATTTGCAACCATGCTTTTGAACAGAATTTTCTCCGCGTTGTGTATTGCTGGCGTGACCAGTTCTTATCAGATTATCCGCAGGCAGGAAGCATGCACGCCGGGGAGTGGTGGCATTGTTCAAGTTTATATATCTACAAGCGTCACCACTTATCCTGTGCATGTGTGCACTTATGCTTCCGCTAATACTGTCATCAACATAAATGGAGGGGCCACAATTAAGGTTAACAATGCACCCACGCACATTGACACCACCGTTACGGCGACGGCTACTGTGACCATCTCATCTACAGTGTGAGTATGCTTATACTACTACTCGTGATTCTCCACTGAATGGATATAGAACCGCTGTTGCTACAGCTACTATCACCGCCATCCCTTTCATCCTGGTTGCTGAGCCAGCTACCATTGCAAAACGTCAAATTAGCTACTTTAGTAGTTATGTAGGAGCATATGGCAAGGCCACTTCCAGCTGTGCCGAAGCAGCAGTCTTCACCATCAATGGAGGACAGCTCTATAGCGGAGGAGAACCCGTTTCCACAGACCCAGGCGTTCCATATAAGCCATTTGCCGTCTCTCCGATTATTGGCGAGATCACCCAACAATTTGAGTCTTACACTGGCTACCTCAGGTGGAACAATACAGCTTTCTACCATGACGCGGCCAGTTTCTGCAACTACAATGGTACTGTTGAAGCAGTGTTCAACGGCAATATGACTTCCTCATGCACACTCATTAACCTGGCTGTTGTGCCTGCTGCAGCATGTGTAGTTTCAGTTATTCCCAGCTCCTCGATCCCCGCTATAGTTACCAATGCTACATATGACAACTTTACAGCTTCGACATCTGCGCCAAGTTCTAGCTTGGCCACTTCCATTATGCCTGTTAATCTCACGACATCGGCAACGACTTTGTTACCATCATCATCTGTGGCGTAATCGGAAATCGTGCAGCGTTGGGGGCATTATTGGAGAACCGTTTGAAACATGATGACTATCCATGTATTATATCACGATAATCGGGAAGTTCTGCCTTGAAGGAAAATACTTAATCGAATTATGACCAAGAATAGAAGCCGGGAGGATTTAGAAGGGGCATTAAATGAATATTCTTTAGAAGATGCGTTACGTTGCATCGTATTTAATAACCTTAAATTTTGTACTTCTATATTACAGAGATAGCAACAAGGAGCAATCCCAATCGGCTGAAATCGACACCAGGATCAACGCTCCATTAAAAGACAATATGCACCTCCTAATTTCAGGGTATTCCCCCACCTTCGCCGTTGCTCGCCTACCGTCGGCCAACCACCCGCCCCCACTCACGGAAGTTTGCCGATGGTGAGCTTCTTAAGCTCCCAGCTGTGAACTTATTTTCAATCTCTCCCAAAGCTTCAGCACAACATCGACTGCACGAAAATCTCCAAGACATGAAGCTTCTTACGCTTCCATCCTTACTCTTGCTAGCCAATTGGCCAAGCAACGTCCTCTCAACCGGAATACAACATCCTCTCGTGCCCAGCACGAGCACAGAATCATTGGTTGCCCTACACAAAGAGCTGATCGAGCACGAATCTATAACAGAGAATGAAGGAAATGTCGGGGAATGGCTTGTCTCGTATCTGAAGGCCCAAAACTTCACAGTCGAGACCCAAGAAGTGACTGAGGGCCGAGAAAACATCTTGGCGTATATTGGCAAGCAGAGGAAGACCCGCATTGCGCTCTCGTCACATATCGATACCGTGCCCCCATTCTGGCCCTATGTGCGCAAGGGTGATGAGATCTGGGGGCGAGGATCGGTGGATGCGAAGGGAAGTGTTGCGACACAAATAAAGGCTGTGGAGGAGATGAAAGCTCAGGGTGCGATTAAGGAGGGGGATATTTCTTTGTTGTTCGTTGTGGGTGAGGAGACCGGAGGTGATGGTATGAGAAAGGCCAATGAGCTCGGGCTCAGCTGGGAAACAATAATATTCGGTGAACCCACAGAACTCAAGCTTGCTAGTGGCCACAAAGGAAACACAGGCATCACCATCAGAGCCAAGGGAAAGGCAGGTCATTCTGGCTACCCTGAACTTGGACGAAATGCAAATTCAATGCTCATCCCAGCCTTGTATGCGCTGGGAAAGCTCGACCTGCCTTGGAGTGAAAAATATGGAAACACAACTATGAATATTGGAAGAATCGAAGGTGGCGTTGCTGCGAACGTTATTGCCGAGGATGCAATGGCCTCGATTGCTGTAAGACTTGCCGCCGGTACACCAGATGTGGTTCATAAGTTGGTCAAGGAGGCCATCGAGAAGACTGGTGAAGATTTGGATGTTGAGTACAGTTCTGGATATGGCCCTGTACCAATTGACTCTGATGTTCCGGGTATGTGTCACCAATTTCTAGACACCGGTTTGTGCTAATTTATTACCGTAGGCTTCGATACCATTATTGTCAACTACGGAACCGATATTCCAAATCTCAAGGGTGACCATAAACGGTACCTGTACGGCCCTGGAGATATTCTGGTTGCTCATTCAGATCATGAGCACTTGACAGTCTCAGATCTCGAGACTGCAGTAAAAGGATACAAGGCTCTAATTGAACATGCTTTGAAGTAGCCTGTTGCAAACTTGACCTAATATATAAATATATATATGATAATATCAAGCAAGAATCACTTGTATTGAAGACATTTGTAATTATAAGCTACAGTAGGTTTGCGGCTCTCTCCTCTTTCCCACCAGTCTTTTCCTGCTCTCGCGTGAAATCCCGACCTCTTTCCCCTGGCCAATATATATAGCTTATGGATTTCCAAAAGCTGGGATTGGCAAGCAATTTAAGAAATGATCCCTTACATAGTATAAAACAATCACAGAAAAAAACTAGATCTTTTCGGGGGTAATGGAATCGCTACAGTTAACTGAAAACTCGAACCGAGGTTTAGCATGGATCACATTTGTAGAGGTAAGCAGGACCTTAAATAGTTAGGATAAGGTAGAGAACATAGACTACCCTTTCGATTCTACTTCATTGCTTTAAAACATTCCTAGCAGATCCTCGTTCGTCTTTTTAGACTCCCCACCCTGCTGCAATTGAGTTTGTGGTGGCGGTGGTTGACTTGAACCACCCATATCGAGTCCAGCAAATCCGTTCATCAGGTCTCCTCCGCTACCGCCATTTGTGTCAAAAACACCCATCAAGTCAGTCATGCCATTCCCAGCTGGTACCGATGGGCTGGCCACCCTTTGCGGTGTGCCAGCAAGCCCTTCGAGTCCAGAAGCACCGCCCAATGGTGGAGCTGCAGCCGATGCTGGAGCAGCACCATCGAAGTCAAAGTCCAAGAGATTCTCTGCTGTGTTCTGGACTGGCTGGCCATTTGTTGCAGCAGCAATTGCTGCCGCTAATGGGTTTTCAGCAGCATCTTGGCGTTGTTCCTGGATAGCAGCATGTTGCAGAGCATCGGCGCCATAACGCCCATGTCCTACAAATGTCGCAGATGGCTTGTGATATACAGAAGCAAGAGTAGAGAGTTCCGTAAGGAGTTCGTCTAATAACGCTTGCGGAAGGGAGGCAATTGTGGTTGTAATAGCTGGTTTATCGGACAACACAATACTCTACTGCATGTTAACGTGAATCCAAGAAAAGATAATATTTTCTTACCTTGGCCACAGACAGATCTCCAGAGAGTAATCGCCAGTATACGTAAGCTCTATCTCTGATGTCTGGGTTATCATTTTCGGCGGTTGCTGCTTGGAGGACTTGTTGTACCAGGCCTTGATTGCTGTCAGGTTTCTTCAAGAACAATTTCACGACAGCTGTCAAGATCTGTAATTGGGTCTATTGATAGTCAGTCTATGCAGATAGTACGTGGGCCTGCTTCCTCTTACCTGTGTGAATTCCTCCATGAATCCCTCAACGAAACCCGCAAGAATCTCGTCAGCGTTGCTGATCTTTTCCGCATACTCCCCAACAATCCAAATCAAAGCCCCTCGAGCATTTGGCTCGTCTAGTTCGTCAATGTATTTGCAGAGTGTTGGAATGATTCCTTCATAACCAGGGTACTTGCGAAAGATGTCCTTGATGACGACAATTGCCTCCTGGACTACATAGTTGACCTTGGTTGCGATGAGATCCAATAATGTGTTGACGCACTTCTCACTGGCGCTCTCAATCTTGATCGCTACTTGTCCAATGGCCTTGACAGATCTCCTAACCATATCCATGTCGACTTCCAAGGCGTATTCCTTTAACTCAGCAAGCAGCTGATCAACATTCTTATCATTTGCGATGCGGACCATAATTTCCAGCTTTTCAAGCTTTACATATGGAGGATCATTGTATTTGCAAAAGAAGACCCGCAGCTCTTTGCTTAGAATGTCAGGTTTAGCCTGAAGCAATAAGTCAATATTGCGCAAGGCAACATATTGAACCTCGGGTGCGGATGCCACAAGAGTAACTAGCAAACGTCAACGAAATACTATCTCTATAGCATGCTGAACATACCGAGCGGAGGAGCCATTTTTTTCAAATACTGCTTGGAAAGCTCTTGGCTGACATTATTCATGTGTAAGAAAACAACTTTGACGGCGGCTAGAACAACGCTAGGGTTAACATGTTGGAATTGCGGTGCAACTCTTTCGCAAATGTGTTCTGATTCTTTGACATCTTGTGCTTTGTAATCCGCCAATGTTGTCAAAATAGTCACTCGTCCCCACTCAGTGCACTCATTGAGCGCCATAAGCATTTTCTTCAGTGTTGCTGGTGTGACCCGTAGTGCTTTCGTTTCTGGTGCTGTGGAGTTGATCTCCACCAAGGCAGTCACTGAGTTGGCCACCACCATTGGATTCGGATCGCCTATCATTTCCTGCAAAGTTTCTAGGAATCCGTTTTCGAGACACATTGTAGGGTTGAGATCGAAGAGCTTCGCAACGCAGATAGCTGCAGTTTTACGTACGTACGGAGATTCGTCCCTTAACGTTTTTCGTAAGGGTTCTTCCATATAGTCCACCATCTTATCTACCCTAATACAACCCATTGTCCGGATTGCTAACGCTCGTACTAGTGGATTTGGATCTTCTGAATCTTGGACAAATGTGTTGACGGCAAGAATACATAGATCTGGATGCGATTTGGCATAATTCCTAAATTCGTTAGTTAGTACGTGTCTTTTGAGCGCAATCATATTCTCGAAACAGGATCAAACCATACATCAAGTAAAGATACACCAGCTTTTTTTGATCCAAATCTGCCGTAGCAATATTCTTCAAGACATCTGGAAATAATGCGGACACATCTTTGCCCAGGGTCATGGACATGATGGTCTTCTGAATGGCCTCTTTGCGCTCGTAGGCATATTGCGATACCAAGCCAGCTCGAAGTTCAAATGTTTCTCCTTTCCTTGGTACCGCGAAGGCCCCTTTGATCCTATTCACCGCCATCCTTCACACTGATGGCGATTGAGGTTGTGCCCCTCATACGCCGGGGGTGGTTTGATATTGAGGTGCCTCTTCTGCCCTGGGCAAATCGCTGTAGCTGTTTCAATAGAAATAGAATAGAACACTAGGACGTATGATGATAGTTCTAGCTTGGAAGGCTACGTTATTCAGATCGAATGCCGGGGTTGAAGTGGATGCTCAGTAAGGCAAGCTTAAGGCAAGCTGGTGATTAGAGTCAGCCTGGTCGGTGCGAGTGTCCGCGCTAAGAACAAGTGACAAGGGGTTGGTATCGTTGTGTTTCTTTTAGTCAGATACATTGTCTCCTTTCTCTAACACGTGGCTTTCAAGTTGAAGCAATAGTAAATACGTGCATTGAATATAAATGTCATGGTAAGAAAAGAACAATACCACTGATCTGTCACTATTAACAAATAAATAGGCAAACCTACCAAATCTGCGCCGTCTTTTCGTAGAGGCACGTTCTGAAGCTGAGGAGAGTGCATACTCTCGCAATGCTGTAACAAGCGCTCTAATGGTCTTATTTTTTTTTGGCTAATGGCTAATACCAACAGTTTTATAACATTGTAATGTTCATTTCCTCAGTCTCCATTTTCAGTCTAGTTGCTCAAAGGATGAACAAGACGTGAGACTTGACCCACAACTGCGAAGGGAATATTGAATGCCGACGACAAGAGCATAAGAGTTGCACAGATAAGCAGCATAGATGGTGTACGGGCAGAAGTGACAGGTTGGAGATACGCAATCTTCTGAGAAAAAGACTATAATGAAGGCATCCTAATCACATTTCAACACGAAACTTACGGAGAAGTTCGTGGTGCCTTAAGTGGGACTGCTATCTCACGCAGACCAGTCTTCCACAGATTCAGATCACAAACAATGAATCATAGGGAATGACAACAGAGATCGAGAAATCCTAACCGACTATAGTGGACTTAGACTTGTCCTGTGCAAAAAGCTCTGGCAATGTACACGGCTTGCTGCTCACTTGGGTATATCCTCATCCATGTAATCTTCTTCAATGTGCTCATCGGCAATAGCCCCCTCTTTCGCCAAGTCTTGGGGACTCTTGTGCACCTAGTCTCTTGCCCGATCGTTCCTTTGCTCTAATGATGTCAGACCTTATCGCCCCTTTCTCGTTCAAGCTGTAGTCCCCGTAACCACCTCTCCAGTCGTGTCCTTGCCTGGAGCTACGGCCTGGGTGCCACTCTGCCGTTGCTTCTCCCACTGCTCTGGTGTGAAGCACTTAGGTGTCCACGCATGAATAGCTGCGACCTCGGCCTTCAGAGCTGAATTGACTAATCGGTGTCGTGCCAGAGTCGTCTTCTTTTCGAACTGGGAGGAGACGATGATTGCTGAGAAAGCCTGGCCACATCCACCTGCAGCATGAAATATTAGATCTTTGGCCCTATGCTTGTCTGTAGGTGGGGTGCTTTCGAACCAGACATATCTTCAATCTCAACATAGGTTGCTCCCAGCTGTTCAGTCAGCTTAGCTCTAAGAACTGCTTCGGTGACACCGGAGTCAGCCATCGTTCAGGCCACGCTATGTTTTAATGTCACAATAATCTGGTGTTGTAATGGTAGATGTACTTGAGCAAGCCGCTCTTCAAGAAATTTTACAATGATGCAAGCAGCCCCGCGAAGCAGAAGCGGCCGCTCTCGCGCGCGCGACATGAGCTGCGTGCATCTACAAAACAAGACGCGCAGCCTCCGGTATGGTATGCCATGCTATGTTCCTTAGAGGAATCTCAAATAAAGCATATACGATGGCTTTCACTACAAGGAGTTCACCTTTTACTAATGCTGTGATCAACGCTGTCAGGAAATTGTGGGCCGACCCTTCCTTGACCTTTTCTTGAGTTGCTAACTTCTGTTTAGATATCCTGAGCAATTCGCGGATAAAAGTTTCGACAATACTGGACGTAAGAGCTGAGAACACGAAGCGATATTATTGCCCGTTAACTACCTGCTAATAGTATCCTTACAGTCTTATTGGAAGCACCTTATCGGCCGCAGCAACAGAAAAACACTGTTCTGCTTACAATTGATCTCACAACTGCTGTAGCAAACGAGGCAATAGCTAGAAAGGACTCTGTTATTATCACTTACCGCAAGCCTGACCCGACCTATCCAATATCGAATCTTGAGTTAACAACTTATAGATCCTATCATATTCCGGGGCCTCAAGTCCCTAACACTCGCAAATTCGCAGCAGAGTAGCCTTCTTAGACTCGCCCAAGAAGGCATTAGTGTTTATAGTCCTCATACAGCTGTGGATGCTGCCCCTGGAGGACTCAATGACTGGCTAGCTGATATTGTTACTGGTAAAACAGTCGACCAATCTGCGGGCTCGTGGTGCGAATCTCTCCCCATGATACAATTATAATCTCTAATTGAACATAAAAAGGCTGGCCCATGAACGCAAAGTCATCACTCCAGTAACAGATGTTTTCCCCTACACAAATGCTGGCTATGGACGAATCGTCACCTTCTCCAAGCCACAAACGCTTGGCTCAATCCTATCCCTAATCAATGCACCAACAGGTCTTGGTGTTCTTCCAGGAGTTTCTGTGGCTGTTCCGCAGTCTGTCCTTAATGGGTCAAAAGCTAGCCTTCCAATCTCGTCTATTGGGATTTGCGCAGGCTCTGGAGGACATATGCTTGGTGGCTTAGATGTTGACCTCTTGTTCACGGGCGAGATGAGCCATCATGAAGCTCTCGCAGCAATAGAGCAGGGAAAGGTAGTGATCACTGCATTTCACAGCAACACCGAGAGGGGTTTTTTGAGGGCAAGGATGCAGGAGCTTCTGAAATCAAAAATTGCCGAAGAGATTAACGAAGAGCTCATGGAGGCTGATAATGTTGATGAATTGAGAAGTGGCTTTGAAGTTGCAGTCAGCGAGACTGATAGAGACCCTTTTGAGATTGTCACTGGGATTAGTGGCTGGTAAAGACCGCTTGAATATGGTCCTAGGGTAAAATGTTCTGTAGATTTGAGAAAATCACCGAGCGCTATCATAAACTTTGCAAGTGTGAAACTGAGCCTATTTCATGTCCCTCGCTCAGATACAGTGATATGGAAGTGTTGCTGCGAACAGCCTAGAAAGAAAGACCCGGGATAGCAAGAAAGGTTGGGTATTAGAGTATGTCCGCAACTAAATTTGATCAATTCGAGGCAGAAGCGTGCCGCGAAAATCTTGAAAGAAATGTCAGCTTTCTATCTAATGAGTCTCCCATCTCTAGCAACCACGCCATTGCGGAATATTACTCACGGTTTTCTGGATTCCACCTTGCTCTCGGCCGATTGGTTCCACCCCAATCTACTCTTGTACGCGGGAAACGTAGTGAGGTTCCACGCCTTCACAAGAATATTCTGAGTCTTGTCCACGTAACGCTCGTTCCTCATCTCCTTCACGCCAACCTTCAAACCATCCTTCGTAAACACGACATTCTTCTTCTGCATCTTATTATTCGTAGTCTCGGATATCTTTTGGAAGGTGAGGTAGAGGTGGTACCCAACAAATGCGAAACCTCCTGCGACCATAAAGAGGATTATGAGAGGCACTATTTGACTGCGATACATTGTTAGTATGAACCCAGTCTGTCAGATGTCAGGTCTTACCTCAAGGCTGAGCGAGGAGGGGGTGGGGGTTTCGGAACTGAAGATTTCCCCCAAGCCATGATGGTAGTTATTGTAGACTTATGCCAAATGTATTAGGTATTGAAGTTTCTATCGGTGGCATTCACGACCAAAACGAAATGATGGGGAAGTATTCATGGGTATGTGCTCTGGGAGTGGAGAGACGCGGTACCATATTCAAGGATAGGATAGCATAGCAGCCTCAGGCCTATATTTCGGGTTGACTTACAGCTCGGCTGGCGATACAAGGCTCACAATTCAAGGCCAGGGTTGCTCAACTTCATACCCAGCACTCATCGATGCGGACAGTGTTCACATCTTCACCTCTCGCTCGATAATCTTCATCCAGCTCTCTGGACTGTCAGTAATTTTCTGCCGAATTTCATCTGGCAAAGTGTTCTCAGATCTGTACCTTGCTGGTACCGATTAGAGATATTTCGAGCTTAAGGACAGATACCTGTTACGTTCTATATAACGACTGTCTACGGAAATTGGACATCAAGGGCCATCATTGCGCAATATTCTCTATTGGAATAGACGAAGGATATCGCGGTAGCAAGTATGTCAGCTCCGCAGGGAGGATACCCAGCTCAAGGCTATCCACAAGAGCAATATGGTGATCCAAATGCTCAGCCTGGCTTCGAACCTACGATGTCACCACCACCTCAGGCTGGACAGGACGACGGTGCGGCTGGTGGAAAGAAGAAAAAGAGAGGATATGCACCACAAGCCTATGGCTTCGGTGCCGGCGCAAACTCTGCTTTGGGCGGCCAACCTGTAGCTGGTGGTGCATTTCCACCTCCCCAAGCTCCAGCGTACGGTGGCTATCCAGCACAACAACCTGAAGCGCAACAATTATACGGCGCTGCTCAGCCAGCCTTTGGGGCCCCATTGGCATCACCTGCAACAGGAGCTCCAGCTTATGGTGGCGGTGTAGGGTACCAACCCCCAGATGCTGGGTATCCAGGCCCAGGATCTGCTGGTGTAGCTGGGATCACACAAGGAATGAACCAGATGGGAGTCGGCGGATCTCCAGCACCAGCCGTTCAGCCTCCACAGGCTGCAGCTGCTCGAACAGGGCCGCTCAATCAATTATACCCTACTGATTTGTTGACACAGCCATTCAACGTGGCAGAGCTAGAGCTTCCACCACCACCAATTGTCCTACCACCAAATGTGAGTTTATTATTTTTCGCCATTAGGAACCTATCTGATTTATGATCACAGTCAAGCGTTACACCTTCACCAGATGCGAACTGCCCCCCCAAATATGTTCGATCCACCCTTAATGCTGTTCCCACGACACATTCTCTCCTCAAAAAGTCAAAGCTACCTTTTGCGTTGGTTATTCAACCTTACACCTCATTGCACGACGTTGATGACCCTGTCCCTGTTGTTCAAGATCAAGTAATCTCGCGTTGTCGAAGATGCCGTTCATATATAAACCCTTACGTCACTTTCCTCGACCATGGACACAGGTGGCGATGCAATATGTGCAATCTAACGAACGACGTGCCACAAGCTTTCGATTGGGACGCAGCTGCACAAAAGAGTGTTGACAGATGGCAACGTCCGGAGCTCAACCATGCAGTGGTTGAGTTTGTTGCACCACAAGAATATATGGTCCGCCCTCCTCAACCCCTGGTCTACCTATTTCTCTTCGATGTTAGCTTCGCTGCTGTTTCGTGTGGGCTACTAGCTACGAGTGCCAGAACAATCTTGGACAGTCTCAACAGAATACCCAATGCCGACCGAAGGACTCGCGTAGGTTTTATGGCAGTTGATTCTAGCCTCCACTACTTCGCTGTGCCAAAGGACACTGATGAGAATGGAGAAACCAACATGCTCGTTGTCAGTGATCTTGACGAACCTTTCTTACCTGTTCCCCAGGAATTGCTGGTTCCTTTGTCGGAGTGCCGTTTGAACATTGAGAAGTTCTTGGTATCACTGCCCCAGATGTTCCAGAGCAATCAGAGCAACGGATCCTGTATGGGATCCGCCTTGAGGGCAGGTCACAAACTAATTTCGCCACTTGGCGGAAAGATCACTGTCATTACCGCGTCTCTACCTAACGTTGGGTATGGAAAGCTGGAGATGCGTGAGGATAAGAAGTTGCTCGGAACTTCCAAGGAAAGCAGTCTCCTACAGACAGCCAACAGCTTCTATAAGAGTTTTGCTGTTGAGTGTTCCAAAAACCAAGTCTCAATCGATATGTTCTTGTTCTCGTCACAGTATCAGGATGTTGCCTCGCTTAGCAATCTTCCAAGATACACTGGAGGCCAAACATACTTCTATCCCGGTTGGAATGCTGGCAGAAGCGAAGATGCTATCAAGTTTGCTTCAGAATTCAGCGACTACCTTTCTGCTGAGATCGGCCTGGAGGCCGTCCTCCGTGTTCGTGCCACAACCGGACTTCGCATGAGCACTTTCTATGGAAACTTCTTCAACCGCAGCTCAGATCTCTGTGCATTCCCTGCATTCCCTCGCGACCAAAGCTATGTAGTAGAAGTTGCCATCGATGAGAGCTTGACAAAGAATTTCGTTTGCATGCAGACCGCGGTTCTTCATACCACAAGCAACGGAGAACGTCGCATCCGAGTTATGACTTTGTCCTTGCCTACAACAACCATGCTCGCCGATGTATACGCATCAGCTGACCAATGTGCCATCACAACCTTCTTTAGTCATAAGGCAGTTGAGCGTGCATTGAGCAGTGGTCTGGATGCTGCAAGGGATGCGCTTCAGACGAAGCTTATCGAACTGCTGCAGACCTTCAAGAAGGAATTGGCTGGTGGCAACATGGGAGGCGGTGGACTCCAGTTCCCTGCTAATTTGCGTGGTTTACCGGTACTGTTCTTAGGTCTCATCAAGAACGTTGGACTTCGAAAATCTGCACAAATACCTTCAGATCTTCGCTCTGCCGCGCTTTGTCAATTATCGACATTGCCTCTCCCACTTCTGATGCAATACATCTATCCACGTCTGTACTCGCTTCATGACATGCCAGACAACGCAGGTATTCCTGATCCAGAAACTGGCTTGACCGTCCTACCACCACCGGTCAACCTATCTTCAGAACGCCTTGTACCATATGGCCTTTACCTTATTGACGATGGACAGACGCAATTCCTTTGGGTTGGCAGAGATACTGTGCCACGATTATTGGAGGATGTCTTTGGCATTGCCGATAGGACGCAGCTAAAGGTTGGCAAGACCTCCCTGCCAGACCTTGACAATGACTTCAGTGAACGTATCCGGGCCGTTTTCCAGAAGAGTCGGGATTACAGGTCAAGAGGAGTGGGTAGTATCATTGTCCCCCACTTGTATGTGATCCGGGAGGATGGTGATCCAAGCTTGAAATTGTGGGCGCAAACACTTCTAGTGGAAGATCGAGCAGATCAGGGCATGAGCTTTCAGCAATGGATGGGTACGCTGAGGGAGAAGGTAAGCTGATTTTGATGAAACGTTCATCGACATGAAGTCACGGCATTCATGCTGACGCCTTGATGTTTGGCAGGTCGTACAATAGTCAATCAGCTCTGTAGTATTATAGAGATATCTTAGTTGAAGGCCATGGCATTTGAATTTATTGTTTCCTGGCCCAAAGTCGTGTTGCATATTGATGATTTTAATGTCTGACCCTCATCCTAACCTTTTGGACTAACACCTTAAACGTTGCCCTCCTTCCCGATCACAGCGTTCTGGGATGCAATGTTTCAATGGAGTTCTTATCGTTAGGGCTTGGAGAAACAAACAGCCGGCAAGCTTAAGTTTCGCTGCCCTGGTATAGGTAGGGGCAAGGATGTAACTTGAGACGAACTCGACATCGTCAAAACATGGTCAAAACAACGGCTTCCTTTCGTCACCAAGGGCCCAAGGATCCTTTTCGTCTGATATCCTTGCACGGGTACTACGCTTTATGGAAGCTTGGCCAACTGCATAGATCTCGGGCTCTCTGGGTCCATCCGGAGCCCAGACTTGTCCTGTGAAGTAACCGCTTGATGGTGACGTGAGGTCTGCCTCAGCATTCTGACGATCTTCAGGCTGACGTGCCGCGGCCAGATGACGGTTACCGCACTGGATACAGCAAGCAACTCAGGTGGTGGAACGGTCCGAGTACGGCTGCCTACCTTCAGGTAAGTCCAGGTCGGGCCACTCCACAAAAATTCATCATAAGAGGCCGAGCTACAATCCCAACGCGGCGATGGAGCCGCAGTCATGCCTGGAGTCACCAACAACCTCGAGACTGGGACTGCGACTCGCGACTGAGAAAATGCATGTACCGGCAGGGACTAGAACCGACAGACAGGATGCCATGCAATGATGAGTTGGGCACAAATTGGCTAGAGACCCAGAAGATACGAGCCAAGGGGCTCATCACAGAACACACCCGACCTCAGATAGATATACTTTGCAGGCGGCCATGCGTGGTTGGAGTAAAGAGACCTGGACGAGCCGGTCAAGGCAGTGAAGCTGCAGCACTGGGAATGCAGCAACACTTGGTCACATAGCTGAGCCAGTCATGAAACGAGCCTGATGGGCGTGAAACAGACGCCATTGCTTAAGAGGGTCGGTAAGATGCGGGAAAAGCGTGGGAAGGGCATGAGACGGGCGCTTACAACCCTCCCTCGGAGCTTTACTTTACTTTGGGAGCAGGCCCAGGACTAGGGGGCAGACCCTGCCTCCAATCCAGAAGAAAATACAAAGGACAGACAGTACAGTATCGCAAAAGACTGCATCAGTGATTAAGTGCATCCCATGTGGTAATTGCTCATGCTGCATCCAAACTCGCGAACGAACCCCAGTCGCACTGAGCACCACCACAACAAGTACAAAGCCGAAGCACTCACACATCCCATTTCCACGTTTGTTTCTGGAACAGCCACTTGACGACTCGCGCCGAGATTCCCCCTCCAACCCTCATTCAAGGTCAAGCACAAGCACTCAAATCCCTCAGCAACATCAACTCCAACATCCCTTCTCTGACTTCTATCTACACTGCTACTCTCTCTTCGGGTTGCGCTTTCTCGTCGCCGACACCAGATAGTAGATTCCCCTCACCAGCCCACTTTCTATCGCGCACTCATCTCGATACTCTCAAAAGAGGCGGTGCATCCCTGTAGCGGGGCAATCTCAGCACCAGCGCTGCATCAAGCCGACGGCCATTTTGAACATTGTAGGTACCAAAAGAAGCGCTCAGCAAGCTCTGATGTTCTCGGGGACAACTGTGTACACCAGATGAAGCGTACGGACGTGCAGTAGCCAAAGTGCGTTGCTCACGAGCTCTTTCCGGCGTTCTGGAAGCTTTGGAAGCAACCACGAGCAAAGCGGAGAGCGCTACCAGGGTCCCCGAGCCTTCATTCAATCTTCATCTCCCCGTACCAACAGCTACTGACTCTCTTGCCTCTGTTGTGCTAGACCACAAGAACTTGCAGCTCTCGTACAGCATTGCCACTTTAGCGGCAAAAGCCCTATCCTGCGCTTCCCTCCGAAGCAGAGATTACCATAGCACCCATAGCTGCGACGTCTAGCAGGGCCGAGCGCACAAGCATCGCTACCAGACTTGACGATAACGAACATCACGACCAACCTCTCCTCCTGGACAGACCATCCGCGATACAAACCCGTCGTTGTCTTTCTTTGATCATCTGCATCTGCTCAGCATTCGTGAAAGCGGAGACCCGGTCTCAAAGAAAGCAAGATTCCCTCAAGACTGTCTTAATTGACGGTGCTGCATTTGGAACACGCCAAGGATCCAGACGTTGACGACAAAGAATATTATATTTCTCTCCTGCTGTGTCTTCAGCCAATCTCACTACCCCAACCTTATCCTTCCGCACTCTGCAAACTGTTTGCAACTCCTGTTGTAGCCAGTCTGCGGATCTTGCGAACATCCTCCAGCCTCGCCGACTTGTTTGAACTGCGCTCCACTTCAAGCTCGTCTGTCTCCAAGTAGCCACCATGTCTTCTCGTGCGCCCAATCCATCCACTGGCTCTCGGAAGATATCTTTCAACGTCAGCGAGCAGTATGATATCCAGGATGTTGTTGGTGAGGGAGCATATGGTGTTGTTTGGTATGTTCAAAGGACTATGTGGTCTTCCGCTAGGGAGAAGCCGTATAACGGAGCAGGGCTAATTGGAACCTCTTATGTAGCTCGGCTCTCCACAAACCCTCTGGTCAAAAAGTTGCCATCAAGAAGATCACTCCCTTCGACCATTCCATGTTCTGTTTGCGAACATTGCGGGAGATGAAACTCCTCCGCTACTTCAACCATGAAAACATCATCTCCATTCTTGACATTCAGAAGCCCCGGAGCTATGAGACTTTCACTGAGGTCTATCTTATTCAGGTACGTCCATATATCATACTTTGCCCAAGCATGAAAATTCAATTCGTGTCTTGAGTGCTTGACGACATCTCATGCTGACTTGCCGCTAGGAATTGATGGAAACCGATATGCACCGAGTCATTAGAACACAAGATCTGTCCGATGATCACTGCCAGTACTTCATTTATCAAACTCTCCGTGCTCTCAAGGCGATGCACTCCGCAAACGTTCTACACAGAGATCTCAAACCCTCAAACTTGTTGCTCAATGCAAACTGCGATTTGAAGGTCTGCGATTTCGGTCTTGCTCGATCTGCTGCATCTCAGGAGGATAACTCCGGTTTCATGACTGAATATGTTGCAACTCGATGGTACCGCGCGCCAGAGATTATGTTGACATTCAAAGAATACACAAAGGCTATCGATGTATGGTCAGTTGGCTGTATTCTGGCTGAAATGCTAAGCGGAAAGCCACTCTTTCCAGGAAAGGACTGTAAGTTACTCATGCATGAAATCTCAGAAAATATCACTAACATATTGTAGACCACCACCAACTCACTTTGATCCTGGATGTTCTCGGTACCCCTACAATGGAGGATTACTACGGTATCAAGTCTCGTCGTGCCAGAGAGTACATTCGTTCCCTACCATTCAAGAAGAAGGTACCTTTCAAGGGCATGTTTCCCAAGACATCTGATTTGGCTTTGGACCTCTTGGAGAAGCTTCTTGCATTCAATCCCGTGAAACGTATCACTGTTGATGAGGCGCTCCAGCACCCTTACTTGGAGCCATACCATGATCCTGAGGATGAGCCAACAGCAATGCCAATTCCAGAAGAATTCTTTGATTTCGATAAAAACAAGGACAACCTCACCAAGGAACAACTCAAAGAGCTGATCTATAATGAGATTATGCGATAGATATATCATTTGTTGCAAGCTCGGTCAGAAACTCTGTTCAGCCGTTATTGTATTTTGAATTTTCGATCTTGGAAATAGTTCAAGGGAATGGCGACGATCAAAGATGGGAGATCTTGGTCGTCCTTTTACCGGCAAGGCGTTCGGATACTGAATGAGATAAGAAAGTACAAATGCAGAGCGTCTACGAGACGAGCCTCCCGAGAGGAGCAGTCTACCCAGTCATATGTGATTCTTAGATGTGGCGAGAGTTTATCAGCATTGGAATTGGTTCTAGACTAGGATTCATCACTAGGGTGCTTCACAATAGCTGGTACTGTTTGTGTTCTCTTAATTGCATACTGGAATGGCAGGCAAACGATGAATGAATGGATATGAATCATTGAAAGACTATCATAAGCTTTGTACTAAATGGTGACTTGAATGTATGCATATGTAATGAGTTTCATTGTCGCTGCGTCCTTTCGCGCCTCCTACCCATTTTATGAACTCATTCCACACCCGTAAACTCCCAAACACCTCAATATAATAGCTCTATTGCCTACTTCCAACTTTCAAGCACCACCCCTATGACCTATCCGTCCCTCATCAACCGTCTCTCTAAGTCTTGCTTCTCGTTCTTCCTTCCATTGCTTATCCATACCCTCAATCTTGCCTCCAAGCACTAGCACATATCTTGGCTCTAATAGCACCGTGCCCCTCGCAATTTTCAAACCTTTCCTCAACATGAGCTTTGATCCAATACTCATGCCCATACTCGGTAGGCCGATATTAGCAACCTTCTTTAATTCAAATCCATAGACCTTATTTCCATTCATATCCTGCAGTAGTAATTTAAATGGTCCGTTGCTAGTTTTGGGTGAGCTGGCAGTAGCTTGTGTAGAATCCACATCCAGATCATCGGCGACAACACGGATAACCTGTCGCCCTTTGGTCATCTCCCCCTTTCTCTCCATCTCCATCTCCTCAATTTGCTCCCATTTACTACGTCCTATATCCTCCACATCCAAAACTTGGACACACACATCATTTGCGAGGATGAGTTCTTTCCTTTCGACGTCTGTGATATTTGTAGGCAAATAACTATTCTTAGAAGAAGAGAGAACGTTCGGATTGCTAATGTCGGAGGAGAGTAGTCTGTGCTTTGCTGTAGCTGTAAGGACTTGTAGTGGTCGTTGTTGTGCTGTCTGCGACTCAGGATTTAGGATTGGTGTTAAAAATTGCGTTGCTGGTGCGGGTAGGCCAATCGATGTCAGGGAGTTGCTGAGTTGCTGTAATGTTAGGCGGTTGTTGGCCATCTTCTGCGTCTAGGAACCATGGCGTCTCAATATGTTTCTCTGTCCACAATACTGTTACTGAAAGGTAGAGTTGTGAAGAAGGCGGGAATACAAGGCTGAGTGTTCAGCCTTGCATGTAATCGATGTCGGTTGAGCTCCGATGGCACTGTCGACAACTCATAATTAGAAACAAGGCAGCCAGATTCGCACCCATCAGCAAGCCACTGCATAGGCATATATGGAAGTATATCGGTGATACGACGTCATCGAGCTCAGAATGTCCACAATTGCCCAGCCACGCGACTCTTCAGTCAATGGGCGACGAATCCCCTCAATCGCAACACCCACCTCCTCCTCACGGCCCTCCCTCGACATACCACGCTCAGAAACAGGCTCGCCAGCTACCAATCCACCTCCAAGACGTAACCGTGCAGCTCTGCGAGAATATTACAATCTCAAGAAGGTCTCCGAGTCGGAAGAAATCCCCAATAGCGATGCAGCTAGCGAGCTATCCTCCAACGATCATTCGGAAGTCGCAGAGTCTGAACTTGATGCTGCAGACTTCAATGCTGAGGAATATGTCAAACATGCTCTTCAGAGCCAGAGCTTGTCCGAGCTCTTGCGAACTTACAATGGCGTCTTGACCGATATTCGAGCGCTGGATGCCGAGAAGAAGGCACTAGTTTATGACAACTATAGCAAGCTGATCGCAGCCACTGAGACGATAAGGAAAATGAGAACGAATATGGATCCCCTAAATCCAATGGCCAGTACGCTGGATCCGGCTATTGCAAGCATCTATGAGCGAGCACAGAACATTAAGGATGACTTAAAGAGTAGTTTGGGAGAAGGGCCTAAGCAAGGACGAGATGCAACTGAGAGGAGGAAAGCCAGAAATGCTGCCAAGAAAGTACTAGAAACTCCACAGAATCTCAGGGTACTGGTTGCCAAAGGAAATACGGAAGAGGCAAGGAAGCAGTGGGAAAGTACCCGCAAGCTATTGGAAAAATGGCGTGAAAGAGGCGTCGGTGGTCAAGACGTTACCGCCTGTATCGAGGATGGAGATGCTGCATTGCGAGGTGAACCGCCAAATGAGAATAGCTGGGTCAACGTTAGGGAGAGTAAGATGAAAGGAGGAACTCAATGATTTACCCATCAAGCCATGGAGGAATATCATCAAGTTCCAGATGTGCAAGATGGGATGTGTGTGATGGAAACTCTTGCCACGATTCAACTCATATGACTGAGAAGTAGTCATTCTTGTCAGTCACTCCTAGGCATTATAGAAATCTCAGTTTCTATCCTGCAGGATGTTCGCTTGCATATCTGCATGGTGCCTTCAATGGAAGCAAATTACGTAGAATTGTTTTCACGAAGCATCCTGCGTACCTAGCAGGTAGCCTGATTCAGGGTATGCCACATCTGAATGGAATATTGCAGTCGTCCTGCTGATAAACGGGGCGGCTACTGGTCTCGTCGCTGAGTCGACTGGACAACAACAAACGACCACGAGAAGTGGTAGCCAGCAGAAGGCATTTGTATCTAAACGTTGATCAACGATTACATGACCTAGTCTATATCTTACTTGCCTTTCTGCTATCACCTCCTCTATCACCATTCGTCGTCGGCAAACTTATGGTAATTTGCCTAGTGAGGCTTCATATTGCATCGCTATCTCCTTTCGTTGCGTTTGCAACATACTTCATCGTGAAAAGCTGCAGAAGCAAGCACGTTCAGCAGTGCTTCCAACCTCTTTCATAACGTTAGTCTTTTCTGTTTCCCCACTCGCTGTCATCCTTTTGCTTTCCGTGTCAATCGTCAACCACCAGACGGTGTCCAACTTCAGCCGAACATTTCATCTTGAAGCATGGATCAATATTGGGACTACTCGCTCTGGGAGCCCAGTGATGCAGGATATTGGCCGTGGGAAAAACCACCCAAAGACGTAAGTCCTGAGGATGCTATTTAATTGACAATCTGAGCTGACAGAATGTGTATAGGAGGTCGAACGGCTACGAGATCAACTCATTACTGTTACTAAAAATATCAAGGATCTACCATACATTCCTATTTACTGGTTGCTGAGATCATCGATCCTTTTGAACCTCGGCTTCCCAGAGCTTGTTGCTGCTGATGCATTCAAATGTATGCGCCTGTGCTCCCTTGGCCAGGATTACGAAAATTCCCTTGGGGAAAAGGTTCGATTGCAGTATGGAATGTACTTGTGGGTCATGAATCTTGACAAGGTTATATCTCATCTCTCCATTATATCATGTAGCTAACATCTGTAGCCTGATGCTGCGTACATGATCTGTGAGAAAAGCAAGAAGATTTTCCAGACTTACATGGAGAAACAACTCTTTACAGTCCTTGAAAAAGCGTAAGCAGCAAGAATTAATGGGTAACAAGCAGCTAACAAGCAGCTAACAGAATTGACATTTTATGCAATGCTTTGTATCGACTCAAGTCATTACCAGATTTGGTCTCCATATGCGACCATGCCATGAAATTGTTCCCACACCATCTCAACTTCTACCAACATGCGGAACGTGCTCGTCAAGCTTGTGAGAGCATACATAGCCAGATAAGAGACCGTGCATCTTGGGAAGACCAGAAGCAGATTCTTCTCTATGGTTCTGTCAAATATCCAGTATACCCTTGGATATCTGACAAGTATCGCACGCGAGGAAAGGATGTCACTGTGGCTGCAAACGCTGAGCTCCGAGCTTTGGGCGCACCTTTAGAAGTACGTCCTTCTGCTATCAGAGGAGCTGGTTATGGTAACACATATGGCATGTTTGCGACCAAGTCTATCAAGAGAGGAACGGCTTTCCTTCAAATTTCGCACCCGTTCTCTGTTTCATTGGAGCAGAATACACGATGCTATAACTGTTACAGCCCCTTCATATCTGCAGCCGCTACTAGGTACTTCCCATGCTGCCCAACGATCAAATACTGCAGTACTGGTTGCTACAATCATGCAGAGATGTATTATCATCAAGTGATTTGTGGCAAAGACTTTTCAGGCCTCATTCAGCGTGCACAGTGTGCCTACGGAGGCAAAGAAGAAGGCTGGCAATATGGACGCAACAATGACACAACTCATCTCAGTAAAACGACCGGCTTTAGAGACAAGCCCAATAATGGCTATCCAATGTCCAGGATTCCTTTCCAGTATCCTGAGCAAGCAGCTGTAATGCTATTTCGGTTCTTAGCCATCTGTCTGCAAGCCGGTGGTCATCCTCTTGCTCATCCTGTCGTTGCTCAATTGCTACCAAGTACAAACACGAAGATTGCTCCAGTATGGAATATGAATGGCATGGTTGTTGGACCTATTGATGCGATGATCAACCTCGGAATCGATGTATTTGCCAACGAGGATTACGACTCTTGGGTCGTTCAAACAATGTGGCAAGTACATCTCCACTTCACTATCAAAGATTCGTCTCACTGACAGATTCTTTTCTTATAGGCACCGAATTAAGAACAATATTAAAGCAGAAAATGATAAAGGTGCTATGGTACTATCACCTCTGTATTGCTGGTTTAACCACAGCTGTGCACCTAAATGCATTCCACTATCCAAGGATCAGCGGATGGAGACCTTTCATGCTGTACGAGACATTAAGAAATGCGAGGAGATTAGCACTTCTTATCTAGGTCCGAACTTCTTGAGGCAGTCTAAGACTTTGAGGCAACAGGTACTTTCTAGCTGGTTTGGTGGTGAATGTAGATGTGAGCGCTGTATGGCAGAACGTTGAAGTTGGAAACCAGGGGTACAGATGTGCAGTCTGGAGACTTCCTAGCCTTGAGGTTTCTACCCCAAGATCGCTTCCTGGCCGCAGGATAGCTGTATTTATCTCAGCAATATTGCTGTCGTTCACGAACCACGTCTTTTCTTTCCATAACTTGCTTATGCTCTGTAGTTGTGTATGTACTATTTAGTAGACTCGAGAAATGAATAATGAAAATCTGTTCTCTGCCAAACTTACAGATCTAACTTCTTTTATCTTCAGCAAAGAAGCTTTAGCACTTGAGAAATTGGATGGTAATTTTCTGGAATTATTATATTCCAACGCCTATGGTTATATTCTCCAAGTATAAACGCCCAGGACGATGACCGGCTTGAACTTGAAGAAGAGAAAAGCTATTCGGAACCTCTCCAAGAACAAAATTATGCTATTCCTCCTTCACATTCAGCCCTTCAAAGATACCTAGGGCCATCTACTTTCCCCCAGACCGCCCAGTATTCATCCCAAGCCTTCTTGATGCCATCGTCTGTGGCCTTGATAAGTTCTTCCTTTCTCCGATACATAACAGGCAAGATCCGCAATAGATCCTCTCTGCGGGTTCCCTCCTCAATCAGTGATCGTGCTTCTTTGATCTGCCCTTCGACGATCTTGACTGGATTCTTTCCACTGGGTGGTGGACATTCAGCGTCCATGGCTCGTTTATTGGCTGCAAGCTGGTCGCAGAACTTGCACCGCGCAACACTGCGGTTGAGGGTGTAATTTGGTATAACTGATGGGTAGTCCTGCTGGATTGTGGCTATGGAGGGTGGGAGGGTGAGAAGTCGCCGACAATATGAGCATTTGTCAAACATCCTGGATAAATCTTGTAGAGATCGTTCTTGAAGTTGAGAAAGCGAAGATGGAGAGCGAAATTGAAATCTGGCGACGCAGTGTAGTAGAATCATTGAATGAAAGAGAAAGCACGCGAGAAAACAGGTCATAGTGAGGTGTTGTGAAGTTTCTTTCATTCTTTATCTCATTATGTTGAGGTACAAACATATGCAATATCAAAGGATACTCGACCTCAAGCATCTCTGCCGTTTTGGGCCTTGCCCATAAGATAAATGATCTTTGATGGCGACATGACGATCGCCTTTGTCTGGAATCCAGAACCGGCAGCATCAACACGCCATCTCCCAAGAACGGAGTCTTAGTATCATGATACCCAAGGACAGCAGACCTCTTGGGTTGAATGCTTTTAGTGAACCCCGGTGATGAAGTGTCGTGATGTCCCGTCATTATATATTTCTCCGTACCCAACGCATTCGCATGCCACAGGCCAGAGGGTAAGTTAACGATTATAATTCTCCTCTCTCCTCCACTTTCCCCTCCAAGACCTGTCATGGAGAAGAGACAAAAGCCAGAGTGAATATGAAGGATTGTAGTTTTATGTAAGGAGGAAAGAAGAGCTCGAGAGTCGCGAGACTGAAATACTGATTTTTGCACTTCAGCACTAGTCTTGTTATGGCTTAGCTGAGAAGTACTGAGGATTTGCGGTGGCAGAATAGAAAGTGGGTCTGCATGACTGCCCCTCCAAGATTCTGACCATCAAAGCGAACGTGACTGGACTAGGTACTGAGCAACTGCGGCATCTTTCTACCACTCTGACTCCTCCATACACACTTCGATTTTCATCAATAATCGCAAACATGGCTCCAGGAGGTCCCCCAGGTGCATCAGGACGCGGCCGTGGAGGCAAATTCAAGAAATTCACTCGTGGTGGTAAGTTTGATCAATTCTTTGTTGCCCCGCCCCACACACGACTCGAAGGCACAAACATCTGAACAGCAAATCTATAGGAGGAAAGCACTTTTCGAGAAATCTTCGACCACTCGATGCCGATGGAAATGAGGTTGTCGAAAGGGACCCCAACGCGTCTTCTGACGAGGAGGAGAGTTCCGAGGAGGAGTCTTCCTCTGAAGAAGAGAATATTCCTAAGCCAGCCCTGAGCCGTGAGGAGCGTCGTGCTGCTGCGAAGGCTAAGAAGGAGGCTGCTATTGCGAAGAAGAAGGGTGTTCCACAGCCTGGTGATATGCCATCAAGCTCTGATGAGGAAGATAGCGATGACGACATGCCCATGCCCGCCAACCCAAATCACTCCAAGGCTGCACGGAACCAGGCCAAGGCTGCCCCAGCCGCTGTCGAGGAGGCCACCGAGGCTGTTGATAAGTTGAGCGTTGGTGGAAAGGGAAAGGCAAAGCCAGTTGCTGAGCTGAGCCGCAGAGAAAGAGAAGCTATACAAGCACAACAAGCCAAGGAGAGATATCAGAAGCTTCATGAGGCTGGCAAGACAGATGAAGCAAAGGCGGATTTGGCACGTTTGAAGTTGATCAGAGAGAAGAGAGAGGCTGAGGCAGCCAGGAAGCAGGCAAGTAATTCTTCGTCATCCCCTTATTTCCAGACTAACAATTTCTAGGCCGAGAAGGAAGAACGCGATGAGCAAGAGAAGGCAAAGAAGGCAGAGATCGATGCACGTGAAGCGAAGCTAAGAGCTGCAGCTCTCGGTGCACCCGCCAAGGGCAAAGGAAAGGGAAAGAAATAGAGATGACCACTATTGAAATGAGTATTTTCATCGCAGGACGTTTTTGTGATATGCTTGAGAGAATCTCGTGGCTTGAAAGACATGTTCGTATGTTGATTGTTCCCCGGTACCTTATTTCTTATTTTTGAGAATACCCTACGTCTGCATGCCTTAGTTTCTAGGTAGAATCATGCAAATCTTTGACTGAGGCTCTTTTACTGGGCCTTCTCATGCCTCTTATATATGTTATTCTCCTATTGGGATGCCAGTGTAGATGTAGTTTGGGCTGGTTTCTACCGGGGCATAGTTTATGTCCACTCTCAGTCATTCGACTCATCACAACCTTTCTAGCTGCTCTTTTGACTCTTGTGTGATGAGAAACTAAGCGACCGGCATGCAAATTAAGGACAGGTGAGAAGGAAATATAAGAAATGAGACTACTGTCTGTAAAGAGTTTTTGGAGATGGATAGGGCGGGGCATGTTTCCAATTTCTCAACTACATCGTGAAGGTGAGAAGCTACTGGCATGTCAGAATTTGCTCTATAGGCATCCGCCGGACTACGGTTTTTCTCACCCGTTGCCAACGTGCAATAGCATAAGTAGAATTCCTGCCTCTCTATTACTGTTATTGCACCTAGTCGATGGCACTACGTTCTTCGTTTATAAATAAGTTGCTTCCGATTAATAGCGTGCTCGATTTTATAGTCAGCCATGCTGCCATCAATCTCTTAGACAGCTACAGAATCAGAAACACTCGGGCTATAAAATCCAATACCGCAATTTTGGTTTGGGGAAATTATGGAAGCTGTTAGTTCAGCCAAGGGGTTGCTATAGGATAGAGTGGGCTGTGGGGATTAAGCTGGGGGATTCTGTTAGCAAGGTGCTTATCAGCGAATATGGTTTCTTAGCTTACCCCACGATTGTCCGAACCCCCCCCCCATGATCTCTCTCTGCCACCCAGGCCCCGAGTTGCTGGGTTTCGATGACCTACCACTGATCTGGAGTCTCCCCTGGTTAGAATTGCGGGTGCGTGTACTTTCTTTTGGGAAAAAAAAATTACTGGCTTGAGGTTATCAAGGAGAATTGGATTTGATCGGAACCTGAAAGAGATAACAAGTTATAAAAGGACGCACAGGTGAGGTTGTTGAAATTTTGGGCTGGATAGAATTCAACTCGCTATCCCAATAGATACATCGTCCCTATCTATATTTTATGATCTGAGCATCCATAGTACCAGGAAGAATCATGAAGATGCTCAGAGGGTAAGAGTTGGAAAGATCACATATTGTGTTGGAAATTCGCGGACCCCCTTCCCCCCCCCCCCAACCGAAAAGGGAGGGAATGGAGGCTGGGTCGATTATTGGGGGGGGGGGTCTGCAAATCTATGCTTCTCAATCAAGATTTACATACTTATTATCCACTTTGTTCTCGTCCCCATTTCTTGAGTCCATTTTCCAAGCACTCAACCAGATTCGTACTCAAGGCATCTTCTTTGAAGCTAACCCTCTCGGTCCACCAATCGAGCCAGCCCTCACACCGAGCACCCTCAGCTTCATCAAACAATCCAGTACTAACATCCACGAGATCAAGTCTCCAATCACCATTCCAAAAGACGGTCGCCCCACAAACCGAGCAGAAGCTCCGCTCAACATTCTCCTTACTGCGATATGTTGTCAAAGTTCCAAATACAGCACCTGGAGCTATCGGCTGGCCTAACGCATCTACCACATTTACTCGAGGAATAAAAGCCCATGTCTGGATCTCAAAACCAAGGTTGCGTCGGCATGATTCGCAGGTGCATGTCCCTGCCATGTATTTGGTCTCGTTATCTCTCAGAAACCATGGTTCATTTCTGGGATTTTCGGCTGGTCCAGAAGAAATCGGAACCATGAGATCCGGGTAAGTACTCTTTGCATTTCTGGACTCGGCAGTTGGTTTTGTAATGTGGAAGCGGACGCCGCCGCAGTGACATTCTGCTTTCAATCGATTACCGTTCAATGCCCCACCCGTTCTGGGACTGACAGGAGGATATTGCCAATTCGGACCGACGACTTGAGCTCCGGGGCCGTCTTGCGCCAAGATGTTCTCCATAACTCTACTTTTTCCATCCTCATCAACGATCTCTCTCATCCATAGACTAACCCCACCATCTCTCGTCCCTTCCAAGAATTTACAACCCGACCACTTGACCACACCTTCAGTGCGATCCAGAATTCCAGTTGATACTCTCCATTGTCCGATATCATGCACGAAAGCGAGGACATGAGCACCGCACTGGGGACAGAAGTACCGCGTAAGTCGTTGTGAAGATCTGTAGGTTGTGAGATGAGTGACCGCTGGTTGCAAATCTGCTGGCAATGAGATGTAGCTGATGCCTCCACTGGTCCCAGAGACACGCCGGCAGTCGGTACACAAGCAGAGGGAGCGTGGGAGTGGAAGGGTATTATTAGAGTATGTGAGCGGGAGGTTGAAGTTCTTGCAGTGGCATATTGCCGTGAGGGTAGTGGAGCCTGACTCCGACTCCGACGGTGACATTTTTGACTGACTGGGTGTATGACGAGCCCGAGAGAGAGATTTTGAGACACGCTGAAACTCCTAGTCCTGGGAGGATTTTTTTTGATTTATCTGCTTCAACCAATCGAAAGGTAGTTAAGTTTAAAGATGCACCATGGTAGCTTTAAGGTTGAGGACGGAGGTTGATAGAGCCCCCCACCTGCTCCCCCCTCGGGTACAAGCGAGCTGGGCGCGGAAGCGGGAGCGGGGAAGCACGCTGGCACGGTAGTCGTTTGTTTGTTGGTAGGAGGTGGTTCTAAGCTTGGCGAAGGGAAAGTCCTTTCGAAATCATGTTGAATATTTACCTGTGCAATCAATATTATCGAGACCTTTACACGTGTGGAAGCGACCAGTCCGCATATCCCGGACACTTCGGCCGGGGCAGTTGCTTGCAGGTTCTCCATCACATACAGCCCGCTCTCTTGTTTAAATCATACCACTGTGGCTACCAGATCCTCCCTGCATAGGACAGGTCATGTCTCGATGCAGAATCTTTCACGGCACTGAAGGGTAGTCGTATGATGCATGTATTGAGCAGTTGAGTATATAAAGCCAGGGACTCACTCCATGAGACTGTCCAAGAAACACTTTGCCTCACTTGAGGTTGAACACCGAAAAGCGCCCAGAGGACCGGGGCCCTTGAAAACTTATGAGTCACAAAAGATTCAGGAGGTTGCCACATTAGAAAATGGACACTTCGATCATTTCGACGATCAGCTTCTCGAGCCCAACAGTCTGTACAGTACCCACAGGAATATTACCGTTGGCATAATCACGTGATACCGGGATTACTTCCACTTCCGATCGGGCATTATCCTTCATCTCCTGCTTTAACAACGGGTCCTTAAACTTTGAACAACACTTGTGGGTTCTCGCAATCTCTTTGCAAAAATCATCACCTTCCTTTTCATCACACCCAACGCGGTCTATTCGGTATCACCATCATCCTTTCTCTCTGCAGCCAGGCCCTCGGGCAGCTGTCCCGAAGCTGCAAGCCCTCACAGGTCAACATCAAGAACTCCTCGACGATATCGAAAATGGGATGGCTTTGGCTGACCAGCTGAGGATCCTTTCCGCGCCTTCTCCTGCGGTCTTTTCCCTGGAAATACACAATTCCGTCGACGACAATGACACAGTCCGACTTTGCCAACATGCGACAATCCAGAACCGGACATACCCGGACCTTCCGTGGACTGTTCTTGGAGGTCCGAACGGTGTTTAGCGAGGATCCACCTAGATGGCATCCAGGCCGATGATTGGACTTTCCACAGCCCTGTGAGCGGCCAAAGTCTAGAGTTTGAGTTCTTCAGTCTTGGCATATGACATACTGCGCAGGTCTGCCAGCGGAATGTTTACATTCTCTGCTTTTTCTTGTTGAATCTTTCCGCTGCAGAACTGTGCCTGTTGATTACACATGGTCCTGCCAGGACACCGAGAAAAATCCAGCCAGTCTGCGCTGTGATGCCCAGGCTTGAGTGGGCCGCAAAAACATGCTTACTCGTGGCATGGCTCTTTACAGTAGGATATCTTATCAGTAGTCTGAGGCTTCTCCTATGCAGCGCAGCACTAGCAGGCCTTTATCGGAGGCTAGTGCCCGCGGTACCTGGATGTTTCATTTTTTTTTATTTGGTCTTCAGTCAGGTAGGGATATGCTCTTATATATATATAAGAAGGCCCTGGTCTACGTCTCCATCCATTTTGGTTTCCTCTGTACCACACACTTTCATTTTCCTTACTATTTCATATACCTCTCTACTCGAGACTACCCACTGGGAAGACCCTCAGTGTTACTTGCTATCTCTACTTAATTCACGGTCATACCCAAAGCTGGTGAAGCTACAAATCCTCACACCATGGCAACCCCCAATGCCCAATCCGAGACGACTTTCAAGTCTATCACCGGGGACGGATCACCGACGGTGACCAGAACCCACACCAACAATTCAAGAATTCACCGAACGAGTAGTAATGTCTCGCACAAGGAAGCACGCGATCCAGACCTCGATGTCAACCTCCCCTACCGAACATTGAGTCCAACCGCCAACCTCAAAGAATACACCACCGAGACGCCAGCAGGAGAGATACCGGCTGCGAAAAGCGATTCTGAGGAAAAGTACAAATTAGTCACCTTCCTACCAAATGATCCAGAGAACCCCAAGAATTGGTCCAAGGCTTATAAGTGGTATTGCACGATGGTTGTTGCAATAACCTGTTTCGTGGTCGCCTTCTGTTCCTCCGTAATTACAGCCGACTTGGTTGGAGTGGAAGACACATTTCACGTGTCTGAAGAAGTGGCACTTCTCACTATCACAGTTTTTGTTGTCGGCTTTGGAGTTGGTAAGTGTCCCAAAGTGTCAGTTTATAGGACGCAGCTCACAGAATCTAGGTCCCATGGCTTTTGCGCCTCTCTCAGAGATCCTTGGAAGGCGTATCATCTATATGTCTACACTCTTCATAGCTGTCGTCTTCATCATTCCCTGTGCAGTTGCTAAGAATATCGGAACACTTATTGTTTGCCGTGCTATTGATGGCATTGCATTCTCAGCACCGATGACTTTGGTTGGTGGAACTCTCGCCGATCTATGGAGGACAGAAGAACGAGGAGTTCCTATGGCAGCTTTCTCAGCAGCTCCTTTCATCGGCCCCGCAATTGGACCTCTCATCGGTGGCTTCTTGTCTGATTCCTACGGATGGCGCTGGCTGTATTGGATCCAGTTGATCTTCGCTTTCGTCGTGTGGATCTTGATCAGTTTCACGGTGCCTGAGACCTACGCCCCTACGATTCTTGCTAAACGAGCAGCTAAGATGAGGAAGGAGACTGGTGAAAGCGAACATGTCACCGAGCAGGATTTGGATCTGAGACCTTTCAGCGAACGCCTGATGGTGTTCTTGGTCCGACCCTTCAAGTTACTCTTTGGCGAGCTGATTGTGTTCCTCATATCGGTCTACATGAGTGTGCTTTACGGTCTTCTTTACATGTTTTTCGTCGCGTATGTTGCCCGTATTCTGTTCTCATAGGATTTTTTCTAACAATTTACAGCTTTCCCATTGTGTACCAAAAAGGCAAAGGTTACACCGCCGGTATTACTGGTCTGATGTTCATTCCTCTTGCGCTAGGAGTCATTGCTTCAGCATGTTGCGCACCGATTGTGAACGGTCACTATTTGAGAGTATCAAACGAGAAATACAACGGAAAGCCGCCGGCTGAGGTCCGTCTCATTCCCATGATGGTATCATGTTGGTTCATCCCAATCGGACTCTTTATCTTCGCCTGGACTTCCTACCCAAATGTGCACTGGATCGGCCCTGCAATTGGTGGATTCCCAGTCGGATTCGGATTCATCTTCCTGTATAACAGTGCGAATAACTACCTGGTCGATTCTTACCAACATTCTGCCGCTTCTGCTCTTGCTGCGAAGACCTTCCTGAGATCGTTCTGGGGAGCTGCGGTGGTCCTCTTCACCAACCAGATGTATGAGCGCTTGGGATACGAGTGGGCTAGTTCGCTACTAGCCTTTATTGCATTGGCATGCTGCGCTATCCCCTTCGTCTTCTACATCTTCGGCGCTAGAATTCGTCGCAGAAGTAAGTATGCCTACAGTGGAGACGACGAGGAGACAACGAAGACTGCGCCAGCCGAAGAGGTGGCATTGGAGAGAGCAACATCTTATGTGAGCAACCCTTAAAAAGATACAGGGTGTGGATGGACTGGTGTTGTGAAATATGATAAAAATTGGATCGCGGATTTTTATAGCCTGGAAATTGGGATACAAGCGTCTGCGATACCTTATAGAGGGGGACTGGGGAGTTATTGTCTTTTGTGCCTGTACATATTTGTAGAGATACTACTACGTAAATTTAATAGTCA
This sequence comes from Coleophoma eucalyptorum, assembly GCA_026120035.1. Taxonomy (NCBI): domain Eukaryota; kingdom Fungi; phylum Ascomycota; class Leotiomycetes; order Helotiales; family Dermateaceae; genus Coleophoma; species Coleophoma eucalyptorum. The sequence goes on from JALRME010000012.1 coordinate 313,210, forward strand.
ACAAGCTAGGTACTTACAATCCTCGTGTAATGGGTCAATTTCATGTTTCCAAGCTGCACTGTATTGGTGTCTCTAATAGCGAGGTCTTTAGCTTTCAGCTCCTCGGAAGATATAAGATTGGTAGTGGCAGCTGGATGTTGGGCTCTGATGAAGAACCGACAGGAAGATTCAATGGCATTAATGATCATCAACCCAGCACACACAAATGCCAGATATGTTGAGTCAATCTATTTTCCAAAAAAGAGCAAATGGCGTATCCTCACATTCCAAACCTTCCCTTTGCACATCTTTCGGCCCTACTGTGCATAGCTTTTTGGAGCCCACCGTCCTGAAGTTGTCGATGTCTCAAGGTGGAAGGTCTCGTGACTTGTGGATCGAGACTCGAGATGGCGATGGATGGGCAGGGATTATCCGGTAGCGAATTAAAGCGTTAACCCCATAGGCGATAGGATGCAGATGGCCTGGGCAGGAAGGATTGTTCAATGGAGTAAGTTACAAACATACTGGATTTGTTTTAGGCTTTTTTTGGGCTGTCCAAGAGCACGCTTTACTCGTTGGTTATCCCCAACCCCTGATTCCACACACGTGATATCACATGAGCGGTGCTCTACCAACTTCGCCTCGCCTGCCCCGAGGTGATAGGCCAAGAAAGAGACAAGCTTCTGCTGCATTGCCTCCGGACCGTCATCAGGAGAACAATGTATGCAGGTAAGAAAAACAAGCAACGCCATAGCTCTCCCTTGGTCTTGGTCCTGGCCCGTCGTCGTGTTAGACAAGGCGCTACGACGAAAGAAGCACCGGGACGACAACGACCACGACTGCGACAACGTCCACCACCGCAATCCACGGCCTTGAGGCAGTCGCTCATACTTGTATCACGACAACCACACCAGTCCATAAGGGAAACCAAGGAGCACTTTATTAAGTGGAGATGACGCTGGCAAGCAACACTGCCTCGAGGTCCTAGTCCTAGCTCTGACCTGTGCCAAATCTCTCATTCCTGTTGTTTTCCTCTCGTTTGAGGGGCGTCTTAGACAGGGACCCTAGTCGACGCAAATTGCGTAACCTAGTTACGCGGCTCCTTCGACCTTTGCGTCCAAACTCTCATGCTTCACCAACGACCGCTTGCCTGGTGTCAATCCAAACATTTGAAGCGCCATGGTCCGAAGTTTGGTGCGAAGCAAACCTGCACGAACGGGTGTTCCTCTCTGTTGCCAGCCAGCATCTCAACATCGGACAGCGATGTGGGACCAAAATAGAATGATCTCCCGCTGTCCCTCAGGGCCAAGTGGAGTCGAGAGGCGTTTAAAATTGCGTATCATCCATTACTCGAACTCGGTTCTCTTCTCGTTGGTTTCCAGGGACCTTTGGCGAGTGTCATCGCCCATCGCTGTCGATTCTCTGTCGTCAAGAGCCATGTCGGCTCTGCTGGGTGGGTCGGATGCAGAGAGAGACCCAGTAAAAGATCACACCTAACCTCCGTACTCCGTATTTCCCTTTCCCTTTCTCCTTCCTTTCGATTATCCTCGATTGCCATTTCATCATCCACCCACCCATTCCCCTTCATTCACTCTTTCGTTCAGTTTCTTCTCCGTCTTTCCCGCCTTGCATCTTCCCCATCTTCGTCGCTGTCGTTACTCTTCGTCTTGGAAGCAGCTTCACTCACGAGCCTGCCCACTCGTCCGGGCCTGTCGTTGACCGTTGTTTCGTTTGTCGTTGATACCAAGATTTTCCAAGACTTCCCAAGACTTCCCAAGAGATTCCTCCTATCTGGATCGTCTCTTGGTACTGCCTTGGCATCGCGCTACATTCCTTATTCACACCACCTTGCTCGCCCATTGACCACATCCAAGCTGTTGCTGGTCATTCTTAACGCTTTTAATTATACGGATATTGGCCAAATACCTTCAGGATGAGGTGCACGAGTACTTGGAAATATGGTGTTGCTGCACTGATGGCTAGTGGACCGGTGGTAGAGGCAGTAACCTTGGATATTACTTCGTCAGGTACCTACCGCAAACCAGCCTATAAATTCGCTGATAGCTGACTGGAATCAACAGATTCCATCAAGACAGCAGCAAGCTCGGTAGCATATAAGTTAGCATCTTACTACACCGGTAACAACACCGGCGACAACCCAGGAAATTTACCTAGTCCATATTATTGGTGGGAAGCAGGGGGGTTTTTTTCCGCCCTTGTAGACTACTGGTACTATACTGGCGATACTTCATACAACGCTATCACATACCAAGCACTGCTTTCACAAGTGGGTACTAACTACGATTATATGCCTGTGAACCAGACCAAGTCAGAAGGAAACGATGATCAAGGCTTTTGGGGTATGGCAGCGATGGAGGCCGCAGAGACGAACTTCGAAAATCCACCTGATGACGAACCAGGATGGCTAGCATTGACGCAGGCCGTTTTTAATGAATTCGTGTCGCGTTGGGACGATACGTCCTGTGGCGGTGGTTTGAGATGGCAGATCTATACTTTTAACACTGGATACAACTACAAGAACGCCATTGCAAATGGATGCCTCTTCAACATTGCTGCACGATTAGCGAGATACACCGGAAACGCCACTTACGGAGACTGGGCGGAGAAGACTTGGAACTGGATGGAAAGCACCGGACTGATGGGCTCGGGCTACGAGATCTATGATGGAACATCGGATACTGATAATTGCAGCTCAATCGATCATGTACAATGGTCGTACAATGCGGGTATCTTCCTGTTCGGCGCAGCAATGATGTACAACTACGTAAGTTTACTCCCACTAAACCTCATCTCTTTTGAGAACATAACCGCTGGAATGGTGCGAATGAGCAAGGAAGGGCATACGATAGTACGAGGAAAAACAGGTGTTGAAGATGAAATTTGAGAAGGCAGCACCAAAACGGCGTTGGGCATGGGCTTTGAGTACAGGATAAATGGCTAACTCCAACTTCAGACCAACGGCTCCGCTGTATGGGAAACCCGGACATCTGGTGTCATGAATGCGTCAAGCATCTTCTTCAAAAATGATATTATGTACGAACAAGCCTGTGAAGACAACGGCTCAACCGGAAACTGCGACACAGATCAAACCTCTTTCAAAGCGTATATGTCCCGCTGGCTTGCGGCGACTGTAAAGATCGCACCTTTCACACGTAGCACGATCATGCCATGGCTCAAAGCATCCGCCGTTGCAGCTGCACAGCAGTGTGACGGCGGTACCGGCGTTACCTGTGGTCTGCACTGGACCTGGAACACAACCAACGATGGATTGAGCGGTGTTGGCGAGCAGATGGCTGGTCTGGCTATCATCCAAGCCAACCTCATTGATGATGCCGTTGAGCTTGTCACAAACGATACTGGTGGTACCAGTGTTGGAAATGCCAATGCTGGTACTGGATCTAGTTCCAGTGGCAGTTCAGGCACCTTGGCTGATACACCTGTCACTACGGGAGATAAAGCTGGCGCAGGAATCTTGACGGCCGTTATGCTTGTGGGCGTCCTTGGCGGCACGGGTTTCTTGGTTATGGGTGTTTAACGAAAATTACTCCAAGTGAGGGGGAATACTGAAATTGTCTTTTTACCTCGATTGGGTTCATTCTTTGGGCTTCTGTTGGTGCATGGGATAGCGGGCGCTTTATTATGAATTCTTTTTCCTTTTAGTAGTTCTGGTCTATTTCTAGGTCCAGCATCATCCTCACCACGGCCCGCCTTGGTTCGTCTGTATATATGGGAAAGAAGACATAAATATCATGAAATAATTTCCCTATCTCTTGATTTTCCTTCTTGACTGGCATGTTTATAGTAGAGATTACTGAATTATGTCTCATGAGTATCCGGTGCATCTAAATGACTCGGAGGAGATTCCTTGGATAACAAGGAGCTAGTTTTGAAATACCTCCCTTATGATAATCTCATGCTTAACTTTTATGATCTCTCTTCTCAGGGGGACGTCAAGATTAGGGTAAGAGATCTAGGCTACGATCTAAATTCCACCAGCTATTGAGCTGAGGCCAGTCTACGACCTCTACTCCTTCTTCACCTTCTTCGCGGCCATACCCTCGCCCATAGCAGCGGCAACATCCTCCACAGTCCTGCCCCGCTTCCTCCGCTCCGTCTTTTCCTCCCCAAGCACCGTCTCATTCGCAACGGTATCATAAACCCTAGCCACCGCGTCAAAAATGCCCATCCCCTCGCCAGCTCCCGCGCCGCCTTCAAAGCCGCCATCATCAGCATGCGTCACGGCAATCTCCTGCATCTCCCGCACCCACCGGTAGGCCTTGGGCGGCATGCTCGTGACGCCGTTCGTGGCGGCCTTGAACAAGCCCGGTGCGCGGGACGAGATCTCTTCCTTCAGCTCATCCAACACCCCGAGCTGCGCGGCGGTCGTGAAGGCTTGGATGCAGATCGCGGTGAAGCCTTTGCTCGTCGACGCAAAGCAGCACTTCAACCCCGATGCGGGCCCGATCTCGGACGAGATGTGCTTGCTGTTCAGCACCTCCTCGAGATGCGCTCCCGAGATGGGCGCCGAGGAGAGCGGGTTGGGGCCTGAGATGTGGATGCTGGGTCTCTTCCATGGGTGTGAGGTCTCGGGGTGGTTGGACGTGGTATTCTCCTTGGTTGCGGAGGCTGCGAGAGATGGCGGCCCGCCGATGATGCCTCCATCGAGGAACTGGATCGCTGGGGCCGTGGTGTGGAATAAAGCTGCGATCTCGCGCGCGCTGCGGGGTGAGATGGCATTCAGATCTAGGTAGTAGAGCGGCGTCGTTTTGCTTTCTGGGCCCTCCAGGCTGGAGAAGGCCGTGGTGATTCTCTGGGCGGTTGCGAGTGCATCTCGTGGTGGCACAATGGAGAGAATGTAGTCGGCTCTTTGCACGAGTGCTGTGTCTGTTGGCAACGTCTCAATCGAGCTCTGCTGTGCTCGGATATGTGTGTCTTCACTATTGCGGGATCAACAAGGAGCTCAAAAATAAACGCAGTATAGCCTCAGTATTGAGTGCCGAGCTGAAGCATGATACACAAGTAAAGACATAAAAATGGTGAAAGACCGAACATCATCGGTACACATCAGTCACATGGTACGGAGAGGGAGAAGCTGGAAGAGTAACGTCGTCAAAAGTACATATAACAGACAGAGGATATTGCCTTGCAATTGAAAGATGAAGAGCAGTAAATCAAAAGTACGATAACGTAAAGAATATGCGATGCAGTCAATGCGTCGTACCTTCTGCCTTCGATATTTGTTACGACATGATAGTTGTGGGCGATGAGAAGTTTCGCAATGCCCATACCCATCTCTCCAATGGAGAGGATGCCGACTGTAGCTAACTTAGCCATGATGAAAGGCAGAGGCAGTTCTCTATCTCGTCTGTTGCACTTAAATTTCAGAAGTAGAGAGGCAGAGGCAGGGACAGGGAGAGGAAGAAGAGAAGAGAAGTGTTTGAAGGTACGTTGAGGCAAGTTGGGATGGTTAGGTGAGCGAGATATGTCGGCATACGGGGTTGTTGAGCCGATTGCTCATGCTTTCACGGATATAAACGATAAGTCGGTTATTCCCATTGTGTAAAGTGAGATAAAATGATTTTACAACCTTGGGACCGAATCTTAAAGCTAGTACGGAGGAAATTATTTACACCTCTCTCACACTTATGCTACTATTGTACATGTTTTGATTATAGAGTTACATAACTTCTGCTTGTCAAAAGTGAATAGCGTCCAAATTTGCCTTGGCTGCCGACCTTAATCTATATGCATTGACTCAAAGATTGCTGAATTGCTAGATAATCTTGGGGCACAAATGAATATGTAGGAAGTAAAATGGACCGCCCAGACAATCATCCTTGAGTTGCCCATTTCTTCATTATGATGGAAGCTGTACTGGGTGCGGTGGTGGGAATCCTTTTAATAGAAGGTCCTGTCGTTTTGGGGCGAGGAAAGTGTCTCGTTTCTTGGTAAATGTAAGTATATGGCATGTCGTATTTCGAGGTTGCGTGGATTATCTTGGACTTGTCGAAATCATATGCAGACCTCTTTAGATACAGACCAGACTCGGAGACTGCTCCAAAAGTGCCACGAATGATTTCCGGTTTATATCTAGAATTCTCCCCACCATCTGGGGATTTCTCAACTTGAGGCATATTGTCAATCGTACTGGGTACTACACCTAGTACTGTACCTTGACAATACTGAGAAGCAGATGTATTCCACGGTCGTTGGGTATTAGGTTTCGAATTGTACTCGGGGTCGCGATCTGCAGAATATCGTTTTGATGAGCTCGTGAAGAATTGGATATACGATCCAGGTAGAGCAACATTGCCAAGAGCTGCTGTTTGCTCGTCTACAATGGACCCGTCGGAGAACATGAACTCATTCTCAGGCTCGGTATCGTACTTAGTTTGAGGATCCAGGGAAAGCAAGCCTTCTTTAGGACCCCATCCACCCCCACCACTAACTGTTATGTGTTAGCACCGGGAGATTGGTGATCGGCATATATATGGATAGGGAAGGTAGGCGAGATCGGGAAGTACTTACGGACACGGCATAAAATGGCTCCTTTACTTATCCAGAAGCCAAGTGATTCACCAGGAAGCATTGGTGTATCTGGTGTTACGCGCTTGATAGGATGAGTGCCACGTTCTGTATTATACTTAAGAAGTCCCCTAAAAGTATCCTGGTTGAAGTGGATTTCAGTTGGACTAGATTTCAAGAACTCCGTAGCGCAATTTTTGGGAACGACCAACGCCCAGACGCCAATTTTGTTGTCAATTAAGGGCATAGAGATATTTGAAGCCGCTGCTAAGTAAGAGTGAACGTTTGTCTCCAGCTCCTTGGAGGCAGGGCCAGCTCCTTCTGTGCCGAACTCTAGTTGTCGAACGATGTTGCCAAGACCTGATACTATTCTCCGTGGAATTGTCAATGGAATCGCCCGTGAGCTCTCTGTGGCTATGGGCCGTGAAAGAGGCTTAGTCGACTCGATTTTCACAATCTGGTTCTTCTTCTCCATGGACTTGAGATGCTGGACGGAGGTTCCATCTACCTTCCATTTAGATATGAGGAGGGTTGAATACTTCCCATTTGTGAAGAGCGTGTTTGCTAGAGGCATTGTAACATCCAGTCCGTGAATCCCAGCTGTAGGCTCATCCCCAGAATATCCCTCAGGGGCGACAGATCCATAACTAGAAAGAAGTTTGACCATATATGGCCTTCGCAAAGCGCGGTCAGTACTCCGAAAAAGTAGACGTCGAGTGGCCCCTTTGATGATTGCCTGCCTGAATGCAGGACGCAGTTTAGCTGATGGCGGACCCCATGAGACCTTCAATTCTGTGCCACCATAAGACACCTCTGCAGGATTTTGTTGGCTATGGGCAAAAAAAGCCGCCGCCGCCGCCTCCGTTTGGAAAGTAACAAGTGCTTTCTCCTTAGTTGAACCGGCTGTGAATCGGATTTCCTGCAAAGGGGCTCCTCTCACAACATATGCAATGTCCCGAGTGTTCAAAGAGCCCTCCCAACCACTCAATAAAATGGTTCGTTTTCCCGAGGAATTCTGTGATATATGACTGAGAGAAGTGTTATCTTTGATATACGTCTCCGGGTTGGTCCATTTTGCTGAGTGTGGCCTATCAAACCACAAGGTCTCAAATTCCACTTTGGTATTTTTGAAGGTCTTCATTTTGCGGCACGCTTTTTCTGCTCGAATGGCTGACCTAATATCATCGAAATCGAGCACTACATCCCGAGTTTTGTGCCAGTGGAAGGTTAGTGATGATAGCTTCTCTGAGTAATCCTCAGACGCAGGACCAGACGTAGTCCACACATGCGGAAGAATTTCTCTTGTATACCCTTGAAGAAAGGCCAAGCCCCTCAAGCTAGGGCGCTGGTTCGCTGTAGAGATCCAGTTTGCAGGTGGCGGAAGGCCATCAACAATGGCAATAACAACATCGACCTCAAAGGGTTGAACTTTTGCAGGCGCTCTTAACACATTTTGAATAAGAGAAGGCACGAAGTCCTTAAAGTCATTGAGCAACGTTGCCAATTCCGGCGTTGCTAAGATCACCAAACCATGAGCTTTTTGGCCAAAGCGGCAACTGAGGTGATCATGGGAGGATGGATTTTGGCGAAGACTTTCTATTATTATTGACTTGGTCTATCTGGTGGTGAGTGAGTTAATATTTGAGTAAAGGCCTCGCAGACATACTAAGTGTTGCGGTTTGGCAAGAAGCATAAATTGTCTAATCGGAAAGTGTTTGGCCACTGTTCTCGAGGAGAGCTTGTCATCCTGACCATCGTAACTAGACGCCCCTGAGTGGGCAAAACATCTCCCACCCTGCTGACCATTCTGTACTAGAAGATAGTGACAACGATGCCATGTCGACCTGTACTGGGCTGCCCGTGATATTGCCCGCAGTGGAAGCATTCTGAGGCGTGAAAAGGGAGCAGCATAGGCTCAATCACCGAAACATCTGTACAGATTGAGATCCGAATCACAAGCGGAGAGGGATGGTCTGGTCAGGCCAACGATGAGCCGGCTATACGATGAAAGATAGATGAATTGTTACTTTTGATATTGCAGCGCCTAGCTTTTCCGGGACAGCTATGCACATGATCGCCTCGACTTATGCACACAGTGTGAGAACAGCACAACTTTTGGGATATGCTCACGTGACATACGGACTTTGGGAGATCAGGGTCACACATCATTATTGACATCTTCATGACCTTAGGAAAACCCTCAAGGTTCAGGTCACGCAAGTAAGAAGTAAAAAGGAGTCACAACCCTTTCTCTGTACTAACTTCGACTGTCAGACGAGGGAGTTGCTGTCTCATGCAAAGGCGGTGTATCCAGGCAACTGTTAAACCTGCCTACTCGTATCGTATGGTAAAACTCTCCTAACGTCAGCGATTATAATTGTGGTCATCGTTGGCACACGTAAGTTGGACCTCAGGGGGGTTGAAAAGCAAGGTAAGGCAACGCAACGCAAGCAACAATAGACGGGTAGGCGATCTATGAAATGAGGCTTGCGCATCAACGGTTGATTTCTCTAGACCACAATTCCGCAACAACTAGAGTATTGGATGCCGAAGGGGAAAGGTCGTCACAGGTACGCAAGCCCAAGATGATGATGGGTGGTTGAGGTAACGAGGTAACTGGGAAGGGCAACTTCACCGCCTGAACCAGAACCTGAATTTGAACTAGAACTATAACTAGAACTAGAACCAAGGAAGGGGATAAGATTTGATCATTCGGAGCATCTAGCAGATGCACCAGGAAAGCGAGGCTGCGCACAAAACGGGAGGACTAGGACTCCGCAAACTCTTCAAGCAGCAGGTTGACGAGGCCAATGACAGCGCCGTCTCAACCACCTTGCTGGAGATCTCGAAACGCTACTTGGCCTGGAGGGGCTAGCATGATATGTGAGCAGGCTGATATGGACAACCGGCCTAATTAGTCGTGACTCTTGCACGGTTGGCATCGTGAATCGTCTCTTCTACAGCTTTAGCGAGTCTGCCGACGCAGTAAGGACGGGGCCTGGGCTCTGCATGGAGGGGTGATAGAGGCAACGGTGAGGAGCTGCTGGTGATATTATTGTACAGCAGTTGCGTCCAACTCCCAGAGGGCAAAAAGCCAAAAGCCCAAGGGCAAAAGCCAAAAAGCCAAAATCCAAACGCCAAAATGTTTGCCCGTCGATGTCACGCTGACGAAAGATTTCCCTTGTAATTTCTCGTGTCTCGTGTCTCGCATTCTGTTAGCAGCGGGGATTGGTAGCGTCGGCGCCGAATGGTTCGCTCCATACTCATTTTCTTTTCGTGGCTGAGCGGTCGACTCGGCTTCCTGGCAGGCTTGAAGCGACATAAGGTACGGACGGGGTGGGTGGAGGAGGCGTCCATTATTCTCCATAGGGTAATTCGAGTTGTGTACAGCTGAATCGAAATAATGCAGATCTATACTTCGTAATCAATCTACGGCTTAGGGTAGCCCACTTGCATCCCTGGGGGACGAGTGGAGAGCAGGGCGAGTCCCCGGAGCCCGTCTTTATCGAAACAGAGAGCTCGCAAGTCTGGTACCGTACAGTGTACTGTAGGCCTCTATTTCGTGCGTAGCTGCCGTGTTTATCGTAATACTTCAAGCCTAAGGTACGGAGACTCCGATTTATACTAGTAGCCTACTTGAAGTCGCCTCATCATGCGCGGCGCCCATCGCTGCTACAGATAGGCAGATAGGTCTATTGTTCTGCCCGTCAGTTCGTGAAGCCGTTGGATCGGATTCGTGCACTGTGCAAATAATGGTTCCGCAACTGGGGCTCTGGCCAATGCCCCGAGTCGAAACATTTCCTCGCGCAATGGTTCCCTCACATTCTTCTCATCGCACGCATAGCGGTTTGGAGACTCGCCTTGTGTTCAAAATAGATCGGTGACGAGACCAATTTGGTCTCTTATCTTCAGACGGCAGGTCAAGGGCCAACGGTACTGTAGCTCAGCACCCATTTGAGAGTAAGTCCATACCTGCTCGAGTAAGTACCCTACCAACAAGGGATGAAAATGTTCCGTATCCGTGCCATGTCTCGCACGGGGATCGATCTTCCAGATTACTAAATCTGCACGAAGGTGCTGGACAGTACGGAGTACACAGTAAAGCATCTGCAGGTGGTGAGGGGTTCGCAGTGTGTGCGGTGCTGCTGCTGGCCTGCACCTCCGGTCCTACATACTCACTCGTTCGCGCACACCGGATTCTTCAGAGACTTGTCCTTACATAAGGCAATGCGAAGAACGAGGAAGGAAGGGAGGGTCTGACGAACTCCGGTATTCACCTGCAGCATCTGATGAGACGAGGAAGCAGAACAAGACACAGGCCTATGGCTGAACACTGAGCGGCACGCCCGTGCCTCTTGGCTTGGCTTCTTGTTTCCAGTGCTGTCTCTGGCTCACATTTGCATTGATCCATATTTATGCCGGGCTCTTTCGCCGCTTGCATTGCACAAGAGAACAGATGGAAGTGGACGAGGGTATGGTTCAGAAATACGGGGGTGCATGAGCAGCTGCACAAGCCCCTGGTCTCCTCCTGCAGCACACAGCATGCGCAATACTGTACCTTACTTTACCGCACTTCTGCGATCCTATAGGCTACAGGCCACCGGTTAGCCAAAGCTCAGGAGAGTGTCGGAGAGAAGGCAGTGCACGAAGCAAGCCTGGTGGATCGGGGGCAACGAGATGAGGATGAATGACGATGGCAACAGTGGGATATGCGCTGTAATTCCGGGTGACGGGTGAAATGAAATCGTGAACGTGAAGACAGCAGAGCAGAGTAAAGCAAAGCAAAGCAGCAACAATGGCAGCTCGTCCGTCAAATGAGAAGGCGTCTGTCAATAATCTTGTTCTGGCTTTCCACGCAGCATACTTCCCACGACATGCCAGAAGGACTAGCCTGCACGGAGGAGGCAGAAGGAAGTTAGAAGAGAGGCAGGGAGAAGCATCGTCGTCACTAGTCGGGCCAAGTGGTAGTGGAAGTTCGGTACATGCCTAGTAGACTAGCCACATGATAGTGAGGTTGCTGGGCGCAAAGATTATTGCGAGCGAGCATTCTCTCGTGGCTGTTGTTATTACTACGGTATATTTATGGACTGTTATGATTGTCATTGTCCTCATCTCGGCCACGACTACCTGACTGACAGTGCGACCAGGGTCACATTTACTGGCTCGTAATATTTCGAGCAGGATTGCAGCCCCACCGCCCTGAAAAAGGTCGCTCTTAGCACGCTAGGTCAAATTGGCTCGCTCTCGCGGACTGCGGCAAATCAACATCCTCACTCCTCCAACCTCGACTTCGACTTTCGTCCTTCAACCCTCGCCTCGCCTCTCCATCGCTACAACACAACACCCTCCTCCTCCTCCTCTTCCCTCCACCTCACCGTCGCCCTGAGGTGTCCTACGACAGTGTCAGACTGTACATCACTTACGGTACCTCCGCTTTCGCCTGGTCTTGCAAAGACCGTCCACTCCTTTGTACCTATCGCCCATTATCGATATTCACTCCCTTCCGATCTAATCCTCCGACTTCCACCTAATCCCGTTGACCCGACCACCTCGACGAATTTCCTGCCACGACTGTACTTCCACGACTATAACTCAACCCAAAACACCATTGCCCCGTCGATTATTGTCTGATAAGGATTCCCAGAGCGGGATTTGTTACTGGGCGTACGATTCAACCCCCAAAGCGACCACACACCTACGACCTTCATGATAACACCTTGTACGCGCGCTGAAAAAGATTGAAAGTGTTTACAGCCTCGATGCAAACCGTCTCTCTATGGTATCATTTTGAGTGCAACTATTCTAGCTGGTCGCGGACCTGCATCAAAAACACCATGGCAACCACAATCTCATCCAGTAGTCACCACGCATTGGGCAGCATGTCCTTTACTCCAGATGATGTAGCAAGTCTCCATCAATCTTCGTTCGTCTCGAACCCGTCCAAAAACTCCTCGCCAACCACAGTCGATTTCTCCGAGCAGCCCTCTCTCCGACCCAGTGCCCCTTCTGCCACTCTTCCAGACTTCGTCTTTCCCGCTCGAGCTCCACCCAACTCTGCACCATCCTCCTTCTCTCGTGCCACTGGGCGTCGTCCAATGTCTGCCTATGAGTTAGGAAGTGGCTCGAATGACAAAAGCGCTGATGAGACGAACAGCAGAAGATTGAGACCGCCTCCGCTACCTGATTTCACATTTAACTCCAATTCTAGCTCTACCAGCCTAGTCGTATCGCCTCCACAATCTCCTATGGGAGCGATCTCACCCCACACACCTATCCCATCAAGATCAGCCGGGCATCGTCGAGGAACAAGTGAGCTGCATGGCGGGGCTGCCGCAAGTGGAGCGGCATTATTAAGTACATCACCTACCAGAGCAACTGCATCTTCGTTGGGCCCATCTGCCGGCAGAAAAGGCCATAGTCACAGACGTAGTGCAGCGATCTCATCACACGATTTGTCCTTCATTCTTAAACCAAGCAACGCAAATGCTACCAAAATTGGCGGTTCAGCACCGACAAGCCCCAGCGATTTTGAACACAAGATCTCGCCCTTCCCAGGACTGGATGATAAGACGGCTACACCTGTTGAACCAGAGAATGATGTCTCAAATCGACCCAGCACAGCAACCAGCCCATCCGGTAGTCCGTCGTCCAAAAGCCAGAACCGTACACGAGTAGGTTTCAGTGATACGCTCGAGTATATCCCTAGACCTCTGTCACTGGTTTCCAGTGATACTTCCTCTACGGTTCGTGGACACTCAGTCTCGGGAAGTTTGTCGTCCATAGTATCTGCTGGAACATCAAGTCCTACAAGTCGAGAACAACGTGGTCCACAGAGTCCAATTTCTCGGCCAAGGACTGCTGGATCTGTGCTGGACAATACCCGAGTTCCTGAAAAAACCACAGCTCCCAAAAGAAGCACCTCGACTCCTATGATGCTTGATCTTTCCGCAAGTGCTCCATACACCCCGGCTCCTTCGACGCCAAAGTGGGGATTTTTCAGCAGATCTGGAGAGTCTTCACCTAGCAGATCGCGACCTGCCTCGGCTGCTTCGGAAAAGCAAAGTCATGGTTCCTCGCCAATGTCTGAACCAGCTTCTCCTATGCCACCTAAGCAAGACAGCTTAGTTGTTTCGGTCGATCCACCAGTCACTACAGCCCGCAGAGCCTCAGTATCTTCACGCAAATCCGCCAAGAAGCAGAAGAAAGTGAAATCATGGGCCGGATCAATCTTGTCGCGCAAATCGAGGCCACGCAGCCAGAAGCAGAAAGCACTGAGTAGGAGATCTCCAACTCCACCCCTCCGAAGTTATGCATCGATGTGCGAAGCCAGTGATGTATTCGACTTTAACGGATCTGCTAACCCACAAGTGCCCACGATCACTCTACCACCAAAGTCAGAGCTCAATACAGATTTCGCTTCGTGGAAGCCGAGACAAATCCGACCACAAGATGAGGAAACCATGAGTCCAATTATTGATTTAGATGCTGCTCTTGGTCCCTTCAATACCCCTTCTGCTTTTGATCCACAGTGGGATGCCTCGCAAAGAATTTCCGGATCGTCAAAGCGAAGGATGCATAGTGCAGTTGGTATGGGTGGTTTCATGGGGCCTGGTATGCACTATCATCGCCGAGCTGAAAGCGCTCCAGAGATGGTCCCATTCGATAACCCACGATTTGGGCTCAATCGTCTGGGCAGCAGCTCCACAATGGCTGACGTATTTGAAGAAGACGAAGAAGATGATGATTGGGAGGATACCAAGGCTGCATCCGACAGAGGATATGAGAGCAAGAGTGAAGGGGAAGACGAGGAATCAGGTCTTGGCATCGATATTAAGGTTGTTGATGCTGAGAATATGCATACTAACAAGCCGATGGACTGGACTTTAGAAGATGCGGCGAACTTGCAACGAGGTCTCAAGCGCAAGGGAAGTGGCTTGAGCGAGGGGGAGCGTCGTCAAGTCAGCTCCAGTATGAAGTCAGAGCACTCTTCTACATCTTTGAAGGATGAGCCTATTCTCGAGGAGACGCCTTCTTCAGACGGCACGATCGTTCTTCTGGACCCCTTTGCATCCCGATCCGATTCAGGTGCCAAGTCATCAGATTCATCCGTGTCCCCATTATCCCATGCTCGCAATACCAAGGACATTGCTCCGGTTGACATTCAGCCAGCATTGCTGTCACCAGCTTTTCTCACTCCAACCAGTCCTAATTCTTCTGTACCATCGCCTTTTCCATCCCCAAGATCACCTTACTCTGACGCTCACCGGATTTCCACGGCACCCTCTTCGTTTACTGAAGAACATAACTACGAATCTTTACTATTGGGCGAGCCAGGTCCTGAATATCGAATGTCGGTTGATGAAGTACGAGTTCCTTCTCTTACGAGCAGCAACTCCACAATCACCAAGGAGAGCACTGCCTATGCACCAAGCAACAACCCACAATTCCGCGATGGACAACGATCCGCCTCCTTATCTTCAGCAGCTGTTACTCGAAAGCGGTCGAGCATGGCTAGTATCTCACGCTTGATAAGCAGTTCTCATGGTGAAAAGAGTAAACTTTCGATCGAATCGAGACCGTCGAGCACTATCGATATTCGCAGCAAAGAGAAGGAAAGCAAAGGCAAGCGCCTTAGCCGCTTGATGCAATTTTGGAAACCCAAAGAGTCTGCTTGAGACTCATCAATCTCACAATACGCTAATTCACGGCCAAACATATTGAGCCGCCTTAACGATCTTCGTCAATCTTTGTCTTTCATCAAGGGCCAGACACATGAAACTACATGATGAACGAACGTCGACCTATGTTCATATTTCAATTCTTTCAGAACCATCTCAACAGGTGGTGACCTTGTTTGATGATTTGTCTGTTTTATATTTTGCTGCGCACTTAGAGCGAATCTCCCGCATTGTCATTCTGCTGCACAACGGGAAATATCAAGAGCTTATACCGTGGCACTCTGCATATGCATTTCAGGTTCCTCTCCCTACTTGGAAAGGAATCCTGAATCTGGGGAGTGGCGCAATTGTTTAATTTTTCTCCGAAAGGAGATATTTACTTCTCGCATTTTAATGATAGGATGGGATGTTTGAGAATATCATGAAAGAGCAGGACCTTCGTTACCTTGCTATATATAGAACATGCACATTCGTTATTGGGGCTCTGTACAAATTTAGCAGAGTAGGATGAGCGGGAAGTCTTTTCACTTCTACGGACGACATGAGTTAGGGGTAGGAGATATTTTGTGCGGGGCGCCAATTGATATGTTTTGGGGGTCTCTTGCAGTTATTGGGAGGTCTTGTTCTTGTGGTCCCAAGGATGGGCGGAGAGGGGTGATAGGGATTTGATTGCGCAGCATGCATGTCAGAGAGGAGCCCAAGAGGAGCATCCTTTCTACCTACTACATCCGAGACTCAGAGTCAAGAAATGGATGTCGATCTTCGAATATTCAAGAATGAAAATAGATGAATGGTATAGATTACTTTTACCACCTCCACTCGTATCTACCTCTTGGTATCGCATTCTCCCGTCGTGCAACGTGCCAACAAACTCACCTATCCCGTATCGTTCAGAAGCTCCATCGCCCACCCTACCGTATAAAATTGCTGCTGCTTGACTTTCCACCAGCCCAAGTCATACTCTAGCTTCGACTGATTCCAATGATTCTTCGTTCCTTTCTCGGGGAGAAATCTTTTCCCGTTATCTCTTTGTTTTTGTCTCGCTGAAATGCTGTCTGTACATAATCCGTGCATACGATGACGCATGCGGCCTGCTGCATGCTCTCAGACCCTTATTTATTCCTATTCTGCCATCTGGGCACACCGACGCCCACAGCCAAAGAGAGAGAACACACAGACCGGGACAAGAAAAAGCAAAAGAAAAATAAGCAACGATGCAGAAAAACGCAGGGTCCCCAATCAAAAACAAGCGCCTAAAAAGAAAACAAAGGACAACAAAGAAATGAAATCTGAGATAACTCCTCGGTGTCCTTTTCCTCTCTCTTTCTCTCTCCCTATTCTCTGGGAACCATCCTTTGTTTTTGTTTTGTTTTGTTTTTCTGCCCTTGCCCCCCCCCCCCCCCGCGGCTGGTTGGGTAAATGGTAATTGCATGGCATGGCACGGCATGGCGATGGGGATGGGGATGGGTATCTTTTCCCAAAACCCCACACCTTTTCTCCCCCCCCTGGCCTCCCCATTCAATATACTTTGGACGTTTTTAGTAGGTGAGTAAGTGGTTTATTCATGGGCCAAGAGGGGGAGGAGGGGGCGTCGTTGTGCAGCGGCGCTGGAGGAAAGAGCGAATTAAAGAGAAGGATTGTGAGGGTGAGCATGTTTTTTTTATTTTTTGTGGTGGTATTTGATAGGGGGGTTTTTTTAGGAAGTCTAAACGGAGGCTTTATTTTGTCCGGAGAATTTCTTGTGTTGGGCGTAGTGGACATACATATTTGGGATTGACCGTCGCTGTCTAGTTAGATAGCTGCCGGGGCTTTTGATTGGAGAGAAGCGGGGGGGGGGGGAATCTTGGGTTGCGGTACGAGAAAGTTGAGGAATGTGGACCAGGTCGGTGGGAAGTATAACCTCGGCGAAGACGGAACGGGTTGCGGATTTTAAAAGTAAGAATAACATAGTATCCATCCATATGTGTGGTTGAGGTTTGTGGAGGTTACTTACTTCGCCTCCTCTCAGATAAATAAGAGGTAGTAGAGTGAGTGTATTGCATTGAGACTCGTGCCAGTTTGCTGCAAGTTTCACGAGGCTGCGATAACAACTCTTTTCTTATTGTCATTAATATATCCAAGGACTCGGGTCACCTGGTAATCTGGTAATGGTACGTAGTGATTGTTTTGTTGAGCGGGATAGGAACAAGACAAGGTAGGAGGAATAGGATAGGTTCACTCGGCTGGGGAAAGTTAGAAACTCAAGTTGGCAAACAATCGGTACATCTAAAGTGGCAAAGCTCTTAATAGTTTGATTAAGAATTCATATTTTCCATCTTTATCTTCGTCAATTTACCTTTTCTCTCATGCTTCCCTGCTGCCTCCGTCTTGGGCTTTCACTCCTGATCTAGACGCCCGAAAATGAGGATTTTGTTTTCCAAAACATCCACCAAAGAAAAGACTACTCACAGCTACCATAGCAACTGGAAATTATTACATATCCTACAAATAGTCCCAGAAATTACCTGCCCATAGATAAGGAGTATATGCATTATAGAACCGCTCACAAGCGAACATTGCTCTCAGCTCATATCAATTTGCCTTTGCCAATAAAGCCAGTCGGCTCTTCAAACAAGAAGAGGGTTTCCACATCCGAGATCATACCATACGTTAGGGACGTAGTCGTTAATCGAGTCTAGGGATTGAGCGACGCTGCCTCCATAAAGGTCGCAGCGTGGAGCCCCCGTCCCCTCCTCGGGGAAGAAGGAGTAGGATTCGCAGCCCATGTCGATACCATAAACACCCTACGATAACATGTTAGATTTCATATAGGCATTGACTGAAACGAAGGGGGATTCAAAGTCTTACCACACAGAATTCATAGCAGCCCTCAAGCGTGACAGCCACACCTGCCTTCTCCTCCACGAACTCGGCGAGGAAGTAGTCGCCGACTGGCAAGCCGTGTAAACCACAGTGTAGCGCCTTTGGGTTTGGTGTACCGGTTGCTTGGAACGTCACAACGGTTGTGGGCATGTATGATGTTGCGGGGTGCAAGTCAGTACCGGTATTGATGGTAATGGGCGTAGGTGCCGTAGTGACTGTGAAAGTGCTGGTGCTGACGGTGAAGATCTCGATACTGTATGTGGAGGTGTGAGTCCGAGTTCTTGTGGGTTTGATGGACAGGGTGGAGTAGACGAGGGCCGAGATGCTTGAGATAGAGGTTGTGGTTTCCGGGCTTGTGGTTGAGTTGATAGATGCTGTGGATGTTGGTATGCTGCTTGTGTTGTAGACTGACGAGGTTGGTGCCATTGTTGAAGAAGTACTGTTTATTGCCAGTATAGAATTACTGCATGGAGTTGATGTTGGCAAGGCACCGCTAGTATT
Organism: Coleophoma eucalyptorum; assembly: GCA_026120035.1. NCBI lineage: Eukaryota > Fungi > Ascomycota > Leotiomycetes > Helotiales > Dermateaceae > Coleophoma > Coleophoma eucalyptorum. The sequence goes on from JALRME010000012.1 coordinate 331,776, forward strand.
GGCGTAGATGGTACTGGTGATCACAGTAGTAGAAGAGGTGCTGTTGAAAACTGCAGAACTATTACTGCTTGGGATAGGTGTTGGTATGGTATTGTTAATAGTGGTGAAGCCAGTACTGGTAACGATCAGAGTGGAAGACGTGGTGTTTAAGGAAACGCTGGATGTAGCATTGACTGATGGCGATGTTGTTTCGTTGAAGGAACTTGTGGTTGAAGAAGTTAACGAGCTTGAGTAGGTAGTGGTAACATTTATATATGCTGTTGATGTGCTGTGGGGAGGTTGGTAAGAGTGCTTGCCAGTTGTCGTTGTGTTCCATTGTGAAAGAGTATAGATGCCAGTAGAATTGGCCGAGTTGCTTGGAAAGCCGGAAGTGGCACCGGTACCAGTGAACAACACAAATGAAGTGCTGGTAACACTGGCGGTGACAGTGATGTAAGTCACGCTGATGGTGTCGTTGGGGCAGGCGAAAGTGTATGAGGAGGTTGCAGAAGATGTTGATGAATATGCCGTGCCTGTTACTATGCCGGTGCCGGTACCGGTGCCCAGAATTCCCGTACCACTTGAAAGTCCCGTGGCGGTTGGAAAGGGTGCTGTTCCTGTTGGCGAGAAGATGGGGGGTCCGGTACTCAAGAAACTGGGCCGAGCTGCGTAGGAATAGGACGGGGGATAAGCATGTTCTGGGGATATCTTCTCAGCCCATGGTAGAGACCATTTCGAGTCGGTGACCTTCTCAATGAGTGGTGGTGTAGCCGCAAGGACGGAATCTGATAAGAGTGTCAGTGCACTAAGTGCGGTGAAAAAGTGCATCGTTAGAGAGCGGTGTTCGTAGGGGAAGACTGAGTTGAGGAAAATCCGACCGGAGTCTGCAAAAGAGTGGATGGGTTGTGAGTTGGAGACCGGATCCTGCCATGATGTCCGACTGCATCTTATACTGCTGTTGCAGTTGGTTGTCAATAACTTCTCATCAGCTCCTGCTCTCGCCCTCAGTACAAAACTATTGTACCGACGCGGGAGGAGGCGAGGAGAGGAGAAAGGGGCTTGCAAGGGGGTCGCGCTCAGTCGAACACAGCTTAGCGAGCCGAAGCAAAGCAAGGCAAGGCAAAACTACCAATAGTCAGCTCTCCAAAAGACACTGAAATCAACAACATGTGGCTCTGCGAACACCGCTTCTGAATTATGATCAGTCTATTGTATCTACCACTTGCGTCCGCCTTAGTATACAGGTTTGAAAAAATCAATAGCCCCCACCGAAAACAATTTCAAAAAACTCCTGCCCGTATGCGTATGCCTCCCTCCTTGAACTTGATTGACAGACAGGAAATGCTAGGGTATCATAATAGAGCAAGGAAACGCATTTAGGGAATTGACAATACGACCGGCCCTTGGCAATCGTGTAAACGTGCAACAGGCATCACCATTGTCCCATGAGCATGATATAAGTTGCCATGTGCCGACACAGGTCTTACTGGACCTTGTGCCAGATACCATCTTTACGATGTGTACCTTCTAATTTGATGGGCGAAAACCACTCCTTTCGCTTCTTCAGTCTTCCCAGATGGTATCCAGGTTGAGATCTCCCCTTCTCTCTGCTCCACACACACTCCATCTCTTTCTCTTATCCCGCGAACCAAATACGACACCCAGTGCTCTGCCTCGACCAGTCGACCCCTCCAAGCTCTTGGTCTTGGCCTCGGCACCATCCGCAGCATCTGCATCGGCCTTCAGCTGTGCAATTCTTTCCGCTTCCAAAGCTGCCTCTTCCGCGTCAGGCGAATCTGGTATGGTTTCCAAACTCGAAATACTAGGACTTCGAGATCGGGCAGATGTTGGCGTTGAAGGTACAGACGAGGATGTATATGATCCAGGGTAGTTATAAGTTCCCAGAAACACGTCGTTGAACCTCGAGGTCTGATAGGATGGGGAGGAAGCCATAGAGGGAGATGAAGATGTAATAGAAGATGGGGTGGTTGGGGTGGTGCCGCCCGACACCTGACGGAGGGGAGACGATGGTCGGCGGATTCGGAAGTTTGAAGGTGAGTTAAGTCCCAAGGTTGGAGAGTGGCTGCGCTCTAGACCTTTTGGCGTAGATTCCTCTGAGGATAGTGACATAGGAGAAAAGGCATCGTTCAACTCGATAGACCGGCGGTTTGGTAGGGTGGGAAACACCTCGTCCGCAGGTTTCCGCGGCGTTCGCACACGACTTGGGGAACCCGAAGGGCTTGCTGATCGCTGATAGGGAGACATGAGCAAGTGACCGGCGCCGTTGACTCCGGGCATAGACTGAGCTCGCGACATCTGCGGAGCAAGAGCGCTCGTCGAAGACTTCGACCTCATATGTCCTCTGGCAAACGGTGAGGTATTACGTTGTCTATATGTCATCGGGGACGACCAGCCCGGTGAAAGGGGTGACGAAGGAACAGGGTCTGTTGAACGGCGGAGGTTGGTCGGCCTGACCGGCGTATCGCGGTCTTTGGCGATGTTGTCGTACAGGGAGGATTCTTGTAATCGAAGGGTGGGTAGAGGAGAGGCTCTAAACTCCTCCATTCTCTCCGTTTCAGGTACAGGCTCCATGCCGATGGAGTCCTGTCGTGTGCTCGTGCAAGACATGGACTCTGGTATATGGTGGTGAATAATGTAGTTCACGGTGCTTGCAGATAAAAGCAAGCAACGAGTGCAGTGTAGACGCGTGTCAAACGATGGCCTTTTGCAGAGGGCAATCCAAAAGCTAACAAAATATCTCCTCTCATACAACGTCAGGCTCCAGCCAGCATCCACTCGTGTAATTCGGCATTCAGCTTGATGCAAGGAAGGAGGTTGTTGAAGTTCAGTCAGCGGCTAGGAAACCAAGCGAGTCTGCACACAGCCATCTATCTGCGCAGCAACGAACAGGAAGGTCGGCAGAAAGGGTGCGTAGGGATCGGGAGGACACCGGTGGGAAAGTAGTGGTATCTTATTGTGGTCGAGGTGGAAGGAGAGGGAGACACTGGTAATAAAGGAAGAAGAGGTGGTGGAGGAGGTGGAAGAGTAGGAGCTGGAGTTAGTGCAGTTCAGCCCGGCCGATTATGGAAGGATGGCGTTCGTTCGTTCATTTTTCGTTCGCGAGAACCCCGCCGTACTGTAGCCCACAGGTCGAAAATCAGCTAGGTTCACGTTAGCGGGTGCGTAGGGATTTCCAGGGTGTCGTTCTTAATAATCTCGCTAGAGGGGGGCATGAACTTACTGCGACTCAGTACTCTTACTTGCCTAAGCAGCACACGAGTAGCCTACAATTGCCCCCCGTGGAGGGACAGTCGGCACCTTAGGGACCGTAGGGAATAGTGCTTTCCCCTTCCCCTAAACTAATCCCCTCTCAGGCGGTGAAGCTGGCTGGATGGCTCGATGGGTACCTTACCGCGAGCTACAGTAACTAGTCGTCGTTGCGGCGGCAGCAGTAGTAGCAGCAATAGTTTACAGTAAGTCTGCCACATTACCACCCTGTCTGTCCCTCTGCGACTCGGTGACTCCTGTGACTCCTGTGACTCTGTGACTCTGCGACCAACTCTCTCTTACAGCCAAATCTGCCACGCAACGCTATGTCTTGATCCTCAACCCCCCTCCCAAACCGACCCCCTTCCACCTGCTTCTTGCTCCGGGTCCAACCACGGTCACCGTCACCGCCACCGACCTTTCGAAGTTACTCACTTCAGGCACTAATGATTCTCCGTTCCTGCTCCCATCCATAGTGCCAGGGCATCATACAATATCACATGAAATTACTTCCCTCTGATTAAGGTCCTTACTAGTCGCATTCATCAAATCTGCCTACCTGCCTATGCTAACCTCCAGATTGGAATAAATGCCCTTGACCATCATTTCCCTCATCGTGGTTCCAGGCCAGCCATGAATATGCAGCATCGGATCTGAGGGCTTTGATTGCTCTTTCACGCATCTGATGTTTGTACTATTGGGCTGGTGCAGGGCACTGCGGCACCCGCGTTGTCTCCTATTTAACCCGTGACACGATGTGTGCTACGGATCGTGAGTGGTTGGGGGCATGTCTGTTTCACCACCTCTTTTCCCGCGCTTTCCTCGAGGTCATCCGTTTGACCTTTGACGGTGATCGACTGGCTCCATGTCATCTCTGTAAGAAGAGTATATTCAGTCTGTTGGTCACCAGCAGGCTTGGCCCCATTGCCCGTCGCCGAATGATGGCAGCCGCGGGCAATGCGGTCATCAACCCTATGCCATACCACCCACTGGCCAACGTTCATCGTCACTTCATATCATATCCTAAATGCTATAGGGATTGATCTGGCCTAGGATCACCTCGGTGGCTTCTCTTCCCTCCCCTTCCCATCCCATCCCATCCCATCCTTTCCCGTAAAGCATAGAGTCCGGGTGGCATAAAGACAGGACTCAGGCTCTCTCATCAGATCTTGGAGATTGTGGAGGTGGTCAGTACCTACAGGGGTGTTTAAAGGTTGGAGATAAATTGCTAGACGCACATTGCTGATTCGTTTGAGCTGATCTGTTCATCATCTCTCGCTTGTACCTGCAACAAAACGCGAGGGCGAAAACGAGGGCGAGAGGGCGAGTACGGCTGGTAGTACGAGTAAGAGAGCCGCCGAGGCTAGATGGCCATGATAAGGGGAGAAGCACGCTATTTTGGATTGTGCTGCGAAAGTCGTGCTGTGTGACTTAGTCCAGGAACAAGAAATTCGAATTGCTCGTCTCCTGGATATACCGTTTATACTTCTATTCAGGAGGCAGGACAGCCAATCAAGACCGCCCTTGCTCGCCGTTGGCTTACCTAAGTTTAGGGCGAAGGCGTGGCCAAAAATACGGGTATTGGCGTCTGGTCGCTGGTCCATTCCCTAAGGGGGCTAGCGGTCACGACGAGAACCTCCCAACCTTAATCCAGTAATCTGTTCAAGTCCCGGAGGATACAATTGTACTGTAATGTAAGTTGGATCACGAATCTTTGCTTCACTACTTTCAAAGGTCTCGCCCTTGCTATTGCAACGCAGTCCTCCACTCGCCGGCCGATTTCGATTACCCTGGTGGACTGATTGATGGGTCTGTGACTTTGCGCACTCGAGTATTGCTTGCGCCGATACGGCCACTGCGCGATCAATTTGTCCATCACGTCGACGTATGCGCTTCCACGATCTCTCGATAACAGAGTGAGGACACCTTTCAGCACAACGCTGCCATGGGGCCAGTCCGGTCGCTGAGGCGTACAAATCCGCTCACGCTTTTGGTGGGAGCCGTGTTATGTATCGTCATAATTGTCTTTCTCTTCTCGCCATCGAGTTCGGATGCCGCTGCTCTCAAGGCCAAACATGCCAAAGCAGCATCGAATCCGCTGTCACCACCAACATCCGCATTTCGAAAATCGAACGATAAGAATGGCGTACGAGTACCTCCTCCGGTCATTCACTACCACATGAACAATGTCACTACGACCAGCGATCCGCTGTCCAATAGGGAGACCATTCTCATCCTCACCCCTCTGGCTCGATTTTATCAGGAGTATTGGGACAATCTTATGAAACTCTCATATCCTCACGATCTCATTACGCTGGCATTTATAATACCAAAGAATAAGGAGGGAAATGCGGCAACTGCAGCCTTACAAGAGCAAATTACCAGGACGCAGAAGTCAGGGCCGGAGAAGCTTCGATTTGGAAGCATTATCATTGAGCGACAGGACTTTGATCCCCCTTTGGCTTCCCAATCCGAGGCTGAGAGGCACAAAATGGAAAATCAAAAGGCGAGACGAGCGGCCATGTCGAGGGCTCGAAACTCCCTTCTCTTCACCACCCTGGGACCCTCCACATCTTGGGTGTTGTGGCTCGATGCTGACGTTATCGAGACTCCTCCAACCTTGATTCAAGACTTGGCTGCCCACGATAAGCCTATCATTGTCCCAAATTGCTTCCAGAGATACGTTGATCCTAAGACAAAGCAAATGGCCGAGCGACCATACGATTTCAACAGTTGGCAGGATAGTGATACCGCAAAGAAGCTTGGGGAGAAGTTGGGCCCAGATGAGATTCTCTTGGAAGGATATGCGGAAATGGCTACATACAGAACTCTGATGGCCTACCTTGGCTCAGATCAGGGAGACCCAAAACAAGAGATAAACCTTGACGGAGTTGGAGGAACTGCACTTTTGGTAAAGGCTGAGGTGCATCGTGATGGAGCTATGTTCCCACCATTTCCATTCTATCACTTGATTGAGACGGAGGGATTTGCTAAGATGGCAAAGAGACTTGGATGGAGTGCCTTTGGACTGCCAAACTATAAAGTAGGTCGACATGATAAGCAACATTTTCTTCCGGAAGACTGACATATTCCAGGTATATCACTACAACGAGTGAGCCATCGGCGACAATCCACAACTCTCCCCTTGCGAACAGTACAAAGGAGAACAGGCGGGGAAAGAAGAAGGTGCCCGCCAATGAATGAGAAATAGTAACGTAGATATATATTTACGCCTTACTTATGCTACTTGGGAGGCGTTTGTTGCATAGCATGCTGAAAAAGGGAATTTACTTTTCAAGCCTGACTTGAGTTGTTCAGGTCCATGTATACCATAGAGAGGGAGTAGTGACACCCGATTATTTTTGTCGTGTTTTTTTTTTCATGTAGTCCTATAGAATACCTTTTCATGCCGTATTGAAATTTCGAGATCACTTCCTTAATGAATTACTAACACTGAGGCATCGATTACTGGATCACTGTAGCCACAGTGTTTGAGAGTTTAAGAAAACGAAAGGCACGAAATGCTATTCTGGATGATTGGCTTTCTTCAGACTCAGGTACCTCCCTGGTGAATTCAGACAAGATCTAGGCTCTTCAGAGCCGTCGTAAGGGGTCTCATATTCTATTGAAAGGCAGAAGAGGAACAAGCGTCGCTTATTGGTTCGCCCTAGCCAAAGGCTGAAGTACCCTCTCGCAGCCTCGGCAACCCGATCTTCGAGAGACCAAGCTCAAGCTCAAGCTCTCCAAAACATCCATCAATCTCTCCGTCCACAAACCCACCTAAACCACAGCACGACTCCTGCAAACCAAAGCCTCTCGAGCTTCTCACAACCCTTCTAATCTCAGCCTCAATCGAGGTACACACTACCACCCCACACCCCAACCCCTCGAAGAACTCCCTCGCTGGAGAGAAAAAGCCCAAGCAATGTCCAGCACGTCCCAAACCTCCAAAGGCTCCAACCGCACACCAACGAAGCGGCTGCTCTCAGAGCTCAGCACAAACAACAGCACCCCGCTGCCGCCGGGGATCCTCTCGCTGGGCCCAATCTCCTCGTCGGATCTGTTCACCTGGAATGCCGTCATCACCGGTGCGTACCTCCCAGCGTCGACGGGCTACACGCGCGGGCGCTGGCAGCTGCTCATCAGCATCCCGGCGACATACCCGCTGACCCCGCCGACCATCACGTTCTTGACGCGCATCTGCCACCCGAATGTCAAGTGGGAGACCGGCGAGGTGTGTCTTGATCTGCTGAAGGAGCGCTGGACCCCGGTGCTGACGGTGCGAATGTGTGTCGAGGCGGTGTTGCGGCTGCTGGCCGAGCCTGGGAATGAAAGCCCGTTGAATATCGAGATGGGTGCTCTCCTGAGGAGTGGGGACGAGGTTGCCGCGAGGGGGCTGGTGGGGTTCTGGTGTGAGGAGGAGAGGTTTGAGGGGCCTGTGGAGGGTCAGGGGGCTTGAGCTTGAGCTTAGAACCTGATAGTTTTGCTGCGAGATAAGAGGGCGTAATTGGGGGTGTTGGCTTGTGGTCGTGGTTTGGCATTGGGTGCTGGCGTTGATTGTTTACTTAGCGCGCATGAGGATCTGGATACGTTTTGAGATTATATGATGCATTTCACTCTGGTATATGCCGCTGCCTATGCATATGGGGAATGGAGAAGCCGGCAAGGTCATAAGCAGGAAGACTATATAAACCTTCAAGGGGTTACAGGAACTGGGATGCTCTCTTGAATACTGGCCTGTAGTAAGGCGAAGAAGAAGAAAAGGAAGAAAACGAAGATTGTATAGTGGCAGAAAGACATATACATATCCTTTAAAAGAAATCTAATAAATAGTTACAGTCTCGGCGATGGTAGCCATCTCGCACGGGTTTATATAGCCTATCGCATGCGACTGGATCACGGCCCAAGGATCGCACAAAAAGAAACAAAAACTAGAAGGGGTTGGTTTGAGAAGGAATCAAGCAAAGTATAAGAGTAGATGAAAAGTCTAACATGCGCATATGTATTTCTTTTCTTTATTCAATATTTCAGACAAAAAGCTCACCCTGATCCACTCCATACAGACTAGGTAACAAGATAATCGTAGCGATCGACACTCCTTGGGATATATAAGCACGCCAACAAAACAAACAAGGGGACGACAAGATGATTATTTCAGGACCCCGAAAACTCCACCCATATCCTAAATAAATTGGCTAAACAAGAAAGCGCAAGAACTCAAAAGTCTCATCGGAAACCTCGCGGGCTTCCTGGTGGGCTCTCGATTCGTTGCTCGCTTGTAAAGGCTTGTCCAACATTTGCGAACGCTGTCCTCGTTGCGTTAGGGCTTGTCACTGGTGATGCGTAGGCGCCAGGGATAGGAACGGCAGCATATGTCTGCTCCCCTGGGGCTACCGGAGCATGTTCAAAGACACGGTCTTGTGGAGGTGAGACAGCACGTGGTAATTGAGGGGGAGATGTAGCTCGTGGTGAGAAACCATTCTGAGCCGTCCTTGGTGTTGATGAATGGACCTTGATGGGTGGTGGTTGCAGTGCGAAGGGCTTTGCAGGCATGTTGGCGTTGCTGGTTGGAGCCTCCACGAACCTAGTTCCGGGCTGGATCTCTCCGTCTTCCATTGTTGGTCCCGATTTGTAGGCGGACGGTGGGAATCGTGGGGATTTTGCCGTGTGTACGGAGAAGGATGGAGAGAGGGGGCCGTAACCTGGTGTGTTTGGTGCGGATTGCGATCTGAGTTGTGCAAGGTACAGATCTGATCGGGCCTTGTCGCGCATATCCATGGACTTGCGAAGACGTTGCTTGGAGAAGTACCTGTAGAAAACAATACCATATATAAGGATGGTAATGCATTCGAGGACCACTTCAATTAGACAACAGACGAGAGACCAAGACTAGAAGAGCTGGTTAGCTATTGTACGTTGAAGCCTGTTTCTAGCTGAAAGCTTACCTGCATCCTGCAAACCAGTGCATAGTCAATTTCTTGCTCAAAGAGCTGTCGCCTTTTATTGTCAACGCAAGACCAACCCCATAAATCCTTGTTGTTGCCGTTATTTCTGGATCCTTGGAGAATACCTGCTGCGATACCCCACATAATAGTGCTGAAAATGAAGAAAGCTACGGCGAAGAGCGTATAGTAGACAGCGACCTTTTCAGCACGATGATGACCACCTCTCCAGTAGTTCCAGAAAACGACGAGGCAGAGAAAAAGAGATATAGATGAAATCGAAAGAATAGTGATTTGAGGCCAAACTTTAGTTCCATCAGCCCATGGCGGTAAACTGTTTCGTGGTGGGAGTGCCTTGGTTGCATTGAAAATAGAAAATGTCATAGACACCATGGAGAGAACGATGAGACTGCAGCTGAAGTTTACACCGCGGAGGAGCAACTTTGCGATTCGAACTCTCTTCTTGACTTTCTGTGGACTGATTAGTGTCTGCAAGACAATTTCTCTGCAGGGAAGCATACCAGGTCTTTAGCTTGTTCCTTGTCGGTCATCGCCTCATGCTTTTCAAGAACTTGCTCCTCTCTGAAGGTTGGACTTAGAGGATTATCTATCTTTCTTCCTGGTGTACCCGGGACCTTCATCGCACTTTTTAACGGCGAGGCTGGAGTTACAGGAACCTCTATAGGTGGACTATGGGATATATAACCGAAGCCGATATCTGAAGGTTGTGATTGAGGTATGGCATGTTGTGATCTAGGCTCAGGTGGATCTGCGAAAGGGGATCGTCCATTCTCTTCAGGCTCTATTGGGGAATATACAGTGGTTGCTTCAGCAAAGCGAGGTGTGCGTGGGATTTTGAGTGAGGCCTCGGAAGACGAGCTTGAGGATGTACGCTCTCGTGTTTGCGCCAGGGCGGACGGCCGCCTCATTTCTTCTTGGGTTTGGGTCAGATAGGGATCTAATAATGGTGGGCACGCATAGCTCACCTTGGGAAGGCATCTTTAAATAAGACATAGATGTATGCAAGTATTGATGTAGGGTATAGGTAATATGTTCGAGGGAACAGCTCGACAATCAGTCGGCCAGCAACTTGTTGCGACGTGAATATGGAGGTGGGGACAACTAGATATGAAGAATTACAAGATAGAGACCAGCTATCGAAGAAAGAAAGACGCAGGTCTTCCTGATGGTGGGAGTTGCAGTGGTTTTGAACGGGTAGCGCAAGCACTGTTACTAATTTAAGACCGACTTGAGGAGCTAAATCGGATATCAGAACATGTGCGGGAGATGAGAGTGATATGGGATCGCCAGTACAGTACGGACCAGGATGGTGAGCAATTCAATTTTAGGTGTTCCTCAGGTATGCGGCGACCTGTGATAGGATACCCGGACACTCTTGGCTAGCAAACGGGAGCTCAGAGCCAAAATAGCCGCCCAGAACTTGCAGCAATGATTCTTTGCACGTTGCGGAAGAGGTCGTCTTTGGGGACGGATAATAGAGCAGAGGATCTGATCTGATGCGACTGCGGATCAAGGACGAGACTGAGTACCGTCAGATGGCTCAGGATCAGGTATTGTCAGCTTGCCAACTCGACAGTTGGGAGCAGCAAAACCGAAAATATCAGAGGAAGGGACAACTGGAAGCTTGTCAAAGATAGCTCTATCTTTGGATTTGGGCAAGGTGAAAAGAGAATGCAATGCAAAGAGTAGCAGCAAAGTACTGTATGGTCTTTCATATTGGCGCCCTCCTCTCGAGGGTCCTGATGCTTGCTGGCCAGGGCCTGACCGGCCCTGGTATGGACGAGTGGGAGGCGGGGAAATGGATGGAGCCATGCGAACTGCCAATGATGGTGGTCAGCTTCGCGCCTGCAGCCACGTCCTTTGCATGCGACCGATGCGCATAAGCTCGACTTGAAGCTGTAATTGGATGGAGCGAGAGGTTGCACTTGCATAAGACCCTGGTGTGAAAGCAAAGAGGCAGGAAGATGGTTGGGCGGTAAAGAAAGATGGAGAGAGGACAAGAGAGAGGGAGAGAGGGAGAGAGAACTAGAGAGTCAGAGAGGGAGAGGGACGAAGAGAGCCACAGACCATGGCAGCTGCACGATAAGCTGCCGGACTGTGCGCTGCCGCTGCCATCGCTTGCCCCATTCGCCAAAATTGTTTCTTGGGCTTCGACCAATCTGAGGGCGGAAGGCGCCGACTTGGGAGATGGGCGCCCAAGCGAGGGCGCGTAGAGCAGCGCGAACGAGAGCATACATACCACAGCTACTTACCTGTAACTTGTCTGTCCTCGCCGTATCTTCCGATTGAGTGGGTGGATTTGCTAATCTACGGAAAAAGTCCATCCTCACCTGTCTTTCGTGATTGTGGTCGCCGAACGGGCCTCAGAAGATTTGTGTTGCGAGAAACACCCTCATTCCTACCTCGCCCAAGCTGGTGCCGTCATTGGAGATGGCTATCTGACAGCATCTTGCCCGCCGGTAGTGCCGAGCTTGTGGTCAGCCACTAAGCTCTATTTTAAGCTCTGAGTAGTAAGATGCATCCCAGAAACCTTGATCTGACCTGCCCTGTGTGCTATTTCCAGCAGCTTCGCACAAAAAGCAGAAGGTCACGATCAAAGCTGACCGCACGGGGACTTTTGCATATAACCATGGTGAGGCACGGCATCCGATTATCAACGTTACCTTGCATCGCCCGAGGGTCTTCGGTATAGGCATTCCAAAGCTCGGTGTAGTTGCAAGTCAGCATGCACTCTTGAGCACAATCAGTTTGTCCTTACTCCGAGCCACAGATCAAGCATTGACATACCAAGGTTGACAAGTCATCTCCACGTGTTGAGAAGTCAGCGGCTAGTCTCCATCACGGAGATGGTTCTGGTTGAGTACAGCGATCGATTTGCTGAGCAGCAGCCTCTACCTTTGGTCCAAGACTATGGGAACAATTGCAAGCACATCGGCGCCAAGTCTATAATGCTTTTTTTATTCGACATTTCTCCAGGGCTGTTGACCGGGAAGTGGAAACAATTATAGAAACCTCTACCATTGATAAACCCGGAGACCCTCTTGAGGTCAGAAACATGCGGTTAAATTTTGTTTGCTTGCAACCCAGGTTCTACCTCTAGCTGTACGTGAAGCATCTATCTATATCTTGGTAATAAGCAAACGCCGCATGCGCTCATTCAGGACCATGCATAATTGTCTTCTCACATTGTGAGCTATTCAACGAATAGCTTACTGTCGAACAATTAATGCACTTGCTTGAACCAGCAACATCCACTAAGCTAATCATGGCAACTTACAGACCTCTTTCACTGAATTTTGATACGAGATTGTTCAAACTCTAAATCCTAGGGTATTTGACTTATTGATTAGGAGACCTCAGCTGCAAAAATTTCAGTGCTCACTTGTAACTTCAATATGATGTACCTAACTAACTGATTTGTGCTCAGCTAAAATTTATAAATGGATAAATAAATCTTCGATTGCTGTATCCGCATTAGTAAAATTTCCAGGTCACTAATTCATCTCAAGCCGCTCGTTCATTCTTAGTCACTGCATCATTTCACCTACCTGAACCTGACCTCCCCCAGCCACTGAGTATCGCTCAACTCCGAGACGTCTCAATGGCAAGGAAATGGAGATACTCGCAGCTGTGTCTCTACCGTAATTACCACCCGCAATGCCAATAACTTCAGTATTTGCCGACCAAGCAATTCGCCCTGGATACCAAGAAAGATTGTGCTGTGCAACATGGAAAAGCGCTGTATGAAAAAAGGTATAATATACTCACATGACTTTGTGCTGTAGGAACGAGGGGCAAAACACTCATCCAGGGATTGGCCTGCTTTGGAAACAGGGGATGTTTGAAACTTGTTGGAGTTTGTCACAAGCCTGCAAAAGTAACAAGCAGAAGCGCTCTTCAGTGGAGCGAAACTGGGGTCGCTTTGCCACCCCAAGTCTCAAACTCCGACATCATGTTCATCTTCTCTCGCGAACCTGTCGTATGATATGATATAGGGGCTGTTTTCATAACTATTATTTCGCTCAAACATGACAAGAAAAATATTATAAAAATATTGCCAGATACCTGCCATAGAGTCCGAACCATGTCTTCAATTTGGCTAATAAGCGATATCGAAAGATCTCAGTTGCAGACGCTCGCTACAGGATCTTCATCACAGCAAGCTAGCGTCGAACGGCTTGTCGCCGTGGGTGGAAAGACGGGCGGAACTGCCCTCCTTCGGGCTGACGTGTGGAACCCTCAACCTCTAGATATTATTTAGTCCAACAATGACAGTTCCTACTCCGTAATCCTCTTTCTTGCTTCTGTTCCTGACTGTCATCAACAATAAGGTCGGCCCTTAGTGTCAGCCATGATCTGATTCCACCCTACCGGTTCACTGCGGCGCCTGTTGCACGAAGGATAGGCCTTGTAGCCTTACGGAATCGTGATGGCTGCCGAAGACAAACATGCCCGACAGACAATGCTGGAGCAAGTGGGCAGCTTCAAGGAGGACAAGAAAGCAAGGCCAAGGAAAAGCGCGGCTTTTGATCGGTTGCCAGATGAAATCATCGAGCAGTCAGTATTGCTTCCACAAGGCTGGTATATGCAGCTTATGCGCAACCTACTAACATTTCATCCCCAAGAATTCTCGAGCTCACTTCACCGAATTCCTTTGCGTCATTGATCGTACTGAATCGCAAATGGCGGATGATCTCGCAGCAATCCTACCTCTATGCCCACCACCTCTCCCTATGTCCTTCGTACAATGCCGCGCACCGAGGCGCCCCTCCTCCCGAGGACGAAGACAGCCTTCCTCTGCTCCGGCGTCAATTTGCCCACGAGATTAAGCGCAACCTCTTCGATGCATATCTGCGGCCGAAAGAGACGGTGATAAATCTGGTGTCTACATCGATCAGCTCTACATCAGCCCCCGGAGGCGAGGCCTTCCAATTCAGTTTATCACCAAAGGGTCATCATTTGTTGGCGTATAGTTCTTCCCGAATACATGTGCTGGATGTAACGGGCCAGGAACTGGTTGTGAAACGCGAACTGAAGATACTCCGGCGACCTGTCTCTACAACAATCACTGATGATGGATCTTTATTGGCAGTCCTCTCTACAGATCTACAAGTAGACATCTATGATCTAACTGGGAAGCATCCCAAACATTGTCGCGTTGTAGAATTGGACCACACACCCAGGACTATTGCGCTCTCTCCCGAAGGCTCTGTCTTGGCTGCCGCGTACGATTCTGGGGTAGAAGTATCATCTCTTGATTCCACTGCGGGTACAGATCGCAGATCAGTAAAATGTTATGCTGTCGATTCACTGTCATTTTCTCAGGATGGCAGACAGTTGCTTGGCACAACCCTTCAGTCCAGAAGTTCAAGTACAGTTGTGCTTACTGCGCCTTATTATGATCCGGGGACTTCCTTGTCGGATACAAGTGTCAGTGCTCTTTGGACGACTTCCATCCTTTTCCCTAACGGTAGTCGTGACTGCAGTCATGCCGTCCTTCTACCGAGCTCTATTGATGACGAAGCCAGCTGGACTTTTACTTATGATCGAGCTTTCGAAACCTTTCGAGCTGTTCGCATAGATGATCTGCGTAATGGGACCACCTATTTCACTGGACCAACCGCACATTCTGGTTCAGTCACCCATTTACTTCCAAGCACACTTCCGGCGGCGAGCAGTTCAGGCGATCTAGTGGCTGCAGGGTTTCATGGTTCTATTTGGCTTTATGGGGTTCCAGAAGATCTTGATGCTCCTACAAGTATAAGTATGGGCACAAGCAGTAGTGCTGATAGCGAAGTTGGTTCACCCTCGAGCCCCATAGGTCGTCGAAATAGCGCACCATCACTACAGTCTCCCAATCGACAGCCAGGCAGCGGAAGAGTACCACAGTGGCAGATCCTGTGTGATAGGTTTAGGAACACCTTTGTCGAAGGTCGAAAAGCAAGTACATTGACAGGCGTGAGTGCCATGACTTGGATCAGCCAAAACCATAGGTCTCATGCCGAGCGACTTGTTGCTGTTGCTCCTGGGGTTGGAGAAAAATGTTCCATGGACGATGATGGAATGAGTCCAACGGACGGCGGCCGTATTACTATACTGGACTTTGATTACAATATTTCTGATGGCAGGAAGAGAGTGGTAACTATAGAAGTTGGCCAGAAAGAACCCGAGATCTTAGAGGAAGAGCAAAAAGACCTGGAGACAGAAGTAGCACTTGTAAGACGAAGGACTGTGGCACAACGACAGGGAGGTCACAGTTTCTCTCATTCGCTTACAGCACTTCGGCCACCAATTCCAGCAGCGCCCATAATACCGAGCAGGGAGGCCGCTCGTGTGTCTTTCGGAGTTTCTTCAGTCAGAGAACCAAGTCAATCTACTCATGATCTGGATGATTCTGCATCTGCCGATGAAGAGGAAGCGTTTGATGCACCCTATTCCCAAACAAACCCGCGTTCTGTTACAACCCTACGTCGTGCGGCCACAGCAGCAGCAAACAATCGTCGCTTACATCCTCGAGCGGTAGCTCAGGAACATATTGAGTATCGTCGTGCCGATGGTCGAGAAGAACATCCCCATGAAAGCGATGCCGACAATTGGGTCCCACCGCCCCCACCTTATTCCAAGGAGCCAGTTCCGACGTTGCCGGAACATATACAGAGATCAATTCTTGCACAGGCAAGTCACAAACCACAACAAATAAGCACCCTGCACAATTCGGCTGTTAGCGACTTAGCCGACCTTGGAAGTTTGCAACGTTCACGAACCACATTTTCGTCGGCTCGTCCACGTGGCTCAAGCCTTCAGCGTATCCCAAGTGAATCTACAACAAGAACCGCAAGTGTTACATCTAGAGAAGACGAATCCCCCAGACCCTTGACAAGTCCTGCTACCATCACATTCGATGATATTTATGACGTGTCGCCTCCATCAAGTCCACGACTGGCTGCTAGGCAACCTGCACCAGCCCCTATTCAAATCCCAAGAAAACCTGTAGCCACTGGAACAGGACCGGGAGCACCAGAACAGTTTTCGGAGGTGTCACCTGCAACTACCAACTTGCGACATCCTATGCGATCAGCTCCACAGATTTCAACTAATCAGCTAATCACTGCACCTATGCACACACAAGACTCGAGGCAAGCAATGCCAACCTCTGCTCAAATAGAAACATCTGAGGCTACTGCAACTTCCTCTAATGCGGTGCTCACGCGAGGGCATCTGGACAAAGATCTTCCACCACCACCAAATGATGATTATCGCCTGTTATCCCCACCCCCTACAACAGAAGGCTTGCTTGGTGATGATGGCATGCCAAAACTTCAACCTTCGCCACCTCTACCTCATCGAAGCGAGACAGTTCCGATTCGTGCCCAGGTAGTTGAGAGTGAAGATATCTTAACCATACCAAAACGAAGCGAGACTGCCCCAGCTGCCCCAATTGAAGCGCCGGTAGATCCCCATGGGGCTGCTATAGCTCCGCTGAGCATGCCTAGTGCAGACCAGCTTGCTCGTTTAAAAACTCGGAGGGGGCGCCCTCGAAATCTGTCAAATCCATCTAGACCTCGTGCTGGATCTAACCCAATCAATCAGCCACATTTAGCACCGCGCAACCAGAGTGCAACTTCTTCAAGATCATCTTCTCGAGAATCATCCATGAGGCGCTCAGTCTCAGATCCAAGTCGAATGCAAAGTCCAAACTTCAGTCATGGCTCACCAGAGAAGCCCCAGGGCATACCTCGTGCAGCTGCGGGAGCAATTGGTAGATCCCCTAGCAATTCTCGTTTAGCGCCTTCCAATTCACCGTCACACGCACCTCATCCACCATCAGCATCCCCATCTCGACGGGTAAGTAAGCGAAACTCTAATCCGCGCCTCGAGACATCAGAATCCTTAGAAGACCGGGCATCAATGACACGCCTGGAAACCATTCGGAGCGTCGATACGGCTCCGGAACCCTCGCCATCTTTTATGACTCCCAAACCCCTGACGCTAGGCCGCACACCTAGCCGGGCTGGGAAAAGCGCTGCGAAGAATATCCAGGATGCGAAGAAGAGGGGTTGGAGAGCTAGTATGCGGAAGGATAAGAGTAAGACTAAGACTTTCCTACAGCAGGAGCAGGGTGATAGCCTAAGCTGGAGGAATTTGTCAAGTGAGAATGTTGCGGCGGCAAAGGAAGATAAGAGCGGTGGGAAATGCACTGTCATGTAAATTAGGTCGTCGTAGACATGGATGACTGGCTCTCCTTTATACCTTGTTTTCTTATGTTGTAATTTAGGAAGATCTCCTTGCCAATTGCCAGAGACATCTAGAATGTACAGGCTCAAGGAATAATAGACAGATATGTGACTGGAACTGATTTGAGTGCACGCTAACCAATACTCATTCTCTTGCGACTTGGGTAAATATAGTCAGGTTTGAAGTACATATTTCCGGGTTCTCAAATAAAATTATTCTTCGAAATGTTTTTTTTTTCTTTATCTACTACCCAGGCAGAATTTTTTCTGAGAAGGGTTCTCATTAATACATCAAAGGCATGTCGAAATGTAATTGCTGGTATTCTACGGATCAGTTTGTACCATCAACATCTCTCCTCCCTTGCCAATGCACCAAGAAAGTAATACTGTAGCGGTATGGTACCCAACCCGCCAAGTCACTGAGAATAGAGAAGTATGTAATTACTCGAGCTTGAGGGTCTCAAATTGCTTGAGTGTCTCCTCGAAGCCTCTCTTCTCGGTTTCCAAATCTGCTAACTTTTGCTTGTCTGTTGCTTGCAGTTGAAGATTGGCCTTCTCTTGGTAAACGGGATCCTCAACGATCTTCTTCTGCTTCTCAAGGTTCATCTTAGTCTTCTCGAGTTTCTTGGTTGCCTTGGAGATCTCAGCTTCGATGTCGACGCGACCCTTTACGTGCAGGAAAACCGCGGCAGCGGAGGAGACGGAGAAGATGACACATCCGGATGGTCGGGCATCTGTCGGTGAGAGGACAGATAGTGAAGAGATTCCCTTGCCGGAGAGAGACTTGATTGACTGAAGTTGAGAGGTAGCGGTCTCGTGAGCGGTTGCATCATATGTGTGGATGAATACTGGTATGTATTAGTAAAGCTTTTGATAATAGATACGTTATGCTTACCATTGCCCTCATCCTTAAGAGAATATTCAGACATCAAGGATCGGACACCCTTGGAGATACCAAGAACAAGATCGTAAGCGGCCTCGGAAGCTGGATCGTCCTTCTCGGCTTCATAGACAGGGTACTTTGCAACTCCAACAGAAGAAGTCTTGTCATCAGGACGGCGTGGGAGACGTTGCCACAACTCTTCAGTAATGAAAGGCATGAATGGGTGAATCATGGTTAGAGCACCTTCCAAAGCGGTGTACAGAGTATCCATTGCCGAACGCTTCTCCTCATCAGTACCATCTTGCAAAATTGCCTTTGAGTTCTCAATGAAGACGTCGCAGAGCTGGTTGAGAATATACTGGTAGACAATCGTTGTTGAACGCATGAATTCACGATCTTCCAATGCTTGGTTGATCTCCTTTGCTGCAGTGGTAAGGTTGTGTAAGATCCACTTCTCCGCCAGAGACTCTTTACCGGTGAGCTTGTTGGTCTTTTGTGGTACAAAGTCATTTCCAAGTCTACCGATGACATACTTAGTTGCCTGGTAGATCTTGTTACAGAACTTTCGGTATCCGTAAATAACCTTGACGTCAAAGGCAATATCACCACCTCCGGTAGTATATGAGACAAGGGCAAAACGAAGTGCATCAGTACCACACTCTGGGATTCCATCGGGGAAAGCAGTCTTCTGGTACTTCTTGGCCTTCTCGACTTCCACTGGGTCAAGGTTTCCAGTCAAAAGCTTCTTATGGAGCTCCTCCAAAGAGATACCATTGATGACATCTTGAGGATCGATGACATTTCCCAAAGATTTCGACATCTTACGTCCATCGGAGTCGCGAATGAGGGAATGGCAGTAGACCTCGGTGAAGGGTACCTTTCCAGTCATCTTCAAACCAAACATAACCATGCGTGCAACCCAGAAGAACAGAATATCCCAACCGGTCTCCAAGACAGATGTTGGATATAACTTTTCAAAGTCATGTGTCTTGTTTGGCCATCCAAGAGTGGCGAAAGGCCATAGTCCAGATGAGAACCAGGTATCAAGGACATCTTCATCTCTCTCAAGTTTGAAGACCTTGCCGGGTAGAGCGGCCTTTGCCTTTGCATGCGCCTCCTCTTCTGTTCTTCCTGCAAACCATAACTTGCCATCAGCACGGTCACCAACCTGACCTTCGATCTCAGCAAAATACATCGGTGCTTGATGGCCCCACCACAGTTGACGAGAAAGACACCAATCGTTGATATCTCTCATCCATCTCAGATAGCTTTGCTTGGCAGATTCTGGTCGAATTTTGATTTCTCCAGACTCTACAACCTTGATTGCTGCGTCTGCCATCTCGCGCATGCTCATCCACCATTGTGGCTTCATAAGTGGCTCGATAATGTCCTTGGACTTTTCTCCTAACGGGACAGTCATTGGGTTGTCTTTCTTGTCAACGTACAAGCCGGCCTTCTTGAGATCATCCTGAATAGTGTAGCGAACATCAAAGCGCTTCTGGCCTTGGTAAGGTCCAGCGTTCTCATTCATCAATCCACTGTCTGTCAAGATGTTGATGAACTTGAGGTTGTGTCGCTGACCCAATGCAAAATCATTGGGGTCATGGGCAGGGGTAATCTTTACTGCACCAGTTCCGAAATCCTTCTCAACATAGGTATCCGCAACAATAGGCATCAGGCGTCCTGGAATGAAAGGATGAACTGCATTCTTTCCAACGAGGTGCTTGTAGCGATCATCATCAGGGTGAACTGCGATACCAGTATCTCCAAGCATTGTCTCAACACGGGTGGTGGCCACCTCGATCTGCTCCTCAGAGCCTTCAATCTGGTATTTGAAGTGAACAATGACACCAAACTCGACCTTCTTATCATAACCTGGGACATCAAGCAGAGTACGGCCGGTGAGTTCCTTGTTGACAACTTCTAGATTGGATAGAGCAGTGGTGAGCTTGCAGTCCCAGTTGACAAGTCGGTTGGCACGGTAGATGATTCCCTCGTTATGAAGCTGAACAAACGTCTCAGTGACGGCCGCAGAGAAATTGCTGTTCATGGTGAATTGTTCTCGAGTCCAATCAAACGATCCTCCCATGGCTCTCAGTGTATTATTGATCTTCTTATGGTACTCATCCTTCCATTCCCATACAAGCTTGATGAACTCCTCTCGGCCCAGATCATGGCGTGTCTTTCCTTCTCGTCGGTAAAGCATGTTTTCAACAACACTCTGAGTTGAAATACCTGCATGATCACATCCTGGCAGCCACAAGGTGGTCTTGCCATGCATACGGTTGAAACGAATCATGACATCCTGCAAAGCATTGGGAAGAGCGTGGCCCATGTGAAGACTTCCAGTGACGTTAGGTGGCGGCTCTACGATTACGAATGATCCCTCCGGCTTGACCTCGCCATCTGCTGTGAATTGTGGCTCGTGGATCCCCGATTTCTCCCAGTATGGTGCCCATCCAGACTCTACGGCCTTTGGGTTGTAAGCCTTCAATTGAGGATCGTCGAAAGATTTGAGAACTAAAGGGCATCAGCGGTACGCAACATATTGGAACGAATCACAACATACTCTTCTTGTCTCCAGCGGGAGTTTCTTCCACCCATGGCGGCAATTTCTCCTCTTCAGCTTTCTTTTCGGCCTTGGCCTTCTTCTCTTGAGTCTTACTAGAAGTCGCAGCAGAAGTAGCGGATTTTGCCTTCTTTTGATCAAATTTGGCCTGCTTCTCAGCCTTCTTACGCTCTCGCTCGACTATAGACGATATGGTCAGCAACTTGATCGCTGCAAGCTACCACGAAAAGAACCTTAGACCAAGTACGTACGTTCCTTCTCACTCTTCACCTTTGGCTCGCCTGCACCGGCGGTTCCAACCTTGCTGCCAGCATCCTGCCCAGGTGTATGTGCGCCCAAAGGATCGGCGTTCGCGGCTCCTGCAAGTGCGGCTTTGGTCTCAGCAGAGACAGCAGGGGGTTTGCCAGAAACCGGACCAGTCTCCTCCCCAACTGCGCAGAATGTTAGTATCAATTCGGCTTCGAGCTGGCGTTCTGAAGCAGTTGATGTGAATCGCTGCAACGACAGACTTTTGAATACAGCGTTGACAAACAGCAACAGAGTTGGTCCGCAAGCTTTCATAAAGCTTTCACTTGTACTAACAAAGTGTAAATCGACTCTCACTTACTGGGGTTGTACGACGCTGCATTGGTCGCCATTCTGATGGTGGGATATCTCCAAGTACTTCTGTAAGGCGACCTGCGCACCCAGAGTGCTCTAAGAAGGAATTTAGACGTGGTGTCTGTATCTTCCTGAAAGACCTGGGGCAAACAAGCTCAATGGCGTCGCTGTCTGTGAAAGTTGTAGTTTGGATTACAACTTCACGTTCATGAATGAAGCTAAGTCTGAGTCAACATAGACGTGACACACAATCAAAGCAATTTTGTGTTCCTGCACGCACCGTAGCGTAGCCTCGTGCAAACGGCCAGCCGGCGTGCGCGGCCGCTAGCGCCAACACATTTCCGACAGCCTTGGACGCGTTGGGTGTCGCGTGGGCTCGAGGCTGTGGAAACAACTCTTGATGCTATCATCATCCTATCTTACCACGACAAGACTTGGTGGAACATCAATATCGTACACAATAGCATGGGGGGGCTGAGTCTGGCCGCAATGTGAGCCCAGGTCGTCTTTTAATAGTTCAACAATCTTTTACATCATGAGTATTGCTCAGTTACCTCGAGCTACAGTACATCTCTTAGGCTCCGCTCAAGTCCTCACTACATCTTTATCCCTCGTCAAAGAACTCATTGACAACGCTCTTGATGCGAGAGCCACCTCGATTGATATTCTTATCTCCGAGGATACCCTGGACAAAATTGAGGTCCGAGACAATGGCCATGGCATTGCTAAAGAGGATCTTGATGCTCTTGGCCGAAGAGGGCATACGAGCAAGCTGAGATGTTTTGAGGAGCTTCGAGAACTCGGTGGATCTACGCTTGGATTCAGAGGAGAGGCTTTGGCAAGTGCAGTGCAGTTGGGCGAAGTCTCAGTCACGACCAAAGCTGATGGAGATCCAACTGCGACAATAGTCAAACTAAAAGCTTCAGGCGGTATTTCTCAACAAAGTCGTATTTCTGGTCCTCTTGGCACCACTGTGAGCGTTGCAAAGTTCATGGCTAAAATTCCAGTTCGAAAGCAGACGGCACTGAAGCAAGCCCCCAAAACTTTGGCAAGGATCAAAGAGCTTCTGTACTCGTATGCCTTAGCCAGGCCTTCTATCCGGTTCGGCTTCAAGATCACAAAGAAAAACAAGGGCGCCTGGTCGTTCGCTCCAAGACCAAATGACGGTATTAAGGAGGCTGTTTCTCAAGTGACCGGGAGAGATGCTGCGATTCAATGCTTAGAGGTAGTAAGGACGTTTTCAAAGCCTATTGTCACGAGCGAAATCTCGCGAGAATTTGCCAGTGACAGCACTGCTTCTATGACTGCTCAAGTGGCTGAATCACTATTCCAAATGCATGCTTTCATGCCAAGACCAGATGCTGATCCTGCAAAAGTTGGCAGCGGGCAATTTATCTCTATCGACTCGAGGCCTGTGGCATGCGATAAGGGCACTATGAAAAAGATTGTCACAATTTTCAAGAAGTATGCTCAAAACAGAGTCCCACACGATTCACCTGATAAATTCAAAAATCCTTTTTTGCGTCTTAGCATTATTTGTCCTTCTGCGAGCTATGATCCAAATGTCGAGCCCGCAAAGGATGATGTACTTTTCGCAAACGAAGAGCTCATACTTGAGTCAGTGGAGGGGTTGTTCAAGGAGGTCTATGGCAGCTTCTCTTCTCCGGTGCCAGCTACTCCTGCTATTAGTACTGAAAAGCTCGATAATTTCGAGCTCTTACTAAATAGAAGCTCTACTACTGAGTTGAAAGTGGCAAAAGAACTTCCTACTAGCGCTAGCACCGAAATTATGTTTCATGAACAGAATGACAATGGTACTATGCATGTAGACCTTACGACAGAGACATCCAATCCTACAAGCGCGAAACATGTTGTAACCACCACCAGCAGTTTATATCCAGGTAGCATCGACCACCCTTCAATGCAAGAAGAATCTTCCTTAGAGATGGTAGCGGAACCAGATGAGGTCCCCGAGAAAAGACGAAAATGGGATTTTGATATGTCGAGAGACTTCGCCAAAGATATTCAAGGACAAGAGACAAACTCTTCATCGGAAAATGTTACAAGACACCCCGGGCAACAAGTTATATCAGACGAACTTGGACAGAATGCGAATCATGGCTTGAATCCATGGGTCATTGCCAAATTGAATGCACCGGATCGAGAGACTAGAAGGCATAATCCGCTGGAACTCTCTGATGCCAATACATCTATGGAAGTACATGACTTCCGGCCAGACGATTTCACAAGACAAGGACTGAGACATTCCCAAACCCACGGCAGCAAAGCCCCTGCTCCAATAATAACAAGAGACCAGAGCATATCCCCTCCCATACCTGTTGCAAGACCATTGCTTAGAGATGTGCCTCAAGGAGCTCTGCCGTCCATCGACTCTGACGAAGATCCAATTCTTCTCGAAGGTGATTCGAGAGCAGAGACCAGGAGCGCCATTGAGTTTATCTCGGCAAGGCGCCTTGAACAAGATTTACTGTTGACTCCACCAGCCACTCAGCACGGTGGTGTTGTGAAGCGACTAATGGGACTTAACAGGCCATTCATATCCCCAATAAGACCTCTTGAACCAATACGACAGGCAGAAACTCTTCGCCAGACAAGACTTGGTACTGATCATCAGCTTCTTCACAAATCAAATACCACCAGGTTTAGTCATGAGGAAGAGCCTGTAGGAGATCTTTCATGGGCAATGCAGTATGAAGAGAGGAAGGAGGAAGCTACTCGACGTCGTCGAGAGGAAGTCCGTTTATCAAGGATAGAAGCAGCAAGGCAAGCTCAGGCTGATAGTCCTCGTTCTTCGCCCCACAAGAATCGCTATGAGGCTGCTATTGCTAGCCTTGAAGCACCTCAGACAACTGAGAAGGAGGTTTCGAAGTCAAATATGCATCCTGGAGATCCACGAGCATACCTTATAAGGAAGCAGAAATCATTGGCCTTAGAAAAAGGGCAGCCGGGTGGGGTCCAGAAGTTGAAGCGGATGAAGACGAATATGCTGCCGCTTGAAACTCTACACAATACGGACACTACCTGTAGCTTGGCCCAGACTGTCTCTTTTGAATTGGCAGCTGTACGAGACTTTGTGGAAGGGCTGAAAGGCGTAGATCCTTATGTGACGAAAGGGATCCTGACGTTTGGAGTCGATAAGACAGCCGTTACTGCTGTCAAATCAAGACTTGAGAATGTTCTCAATCGCTGGGTAGATACTAAGGTAGCAACTGGTAAGTATGTTGAGTACGATTTTGCTAAGTGGATGAGTGATGAAATGATAGTTGAAGTATGAGCTTTAGCAGTCCATGTCTTGCTTTGAATTCATTTAGCGCTTGCTAGCTATGGTCTTGGAAGATACCCATTTGCTTTAATATATGTTAGTCATGGAGCCAATATATCCAGTAGTCATTTAATATTCTATCTTGCTGAGACCAATAGTGGGAGTACAATTTGATAAGGTTAACATGCTAACCGCTCAAAGGAGGTCAATCAGTGAGCAATAAAATACTGATAGAGACATCTTTCGTCACTGGATGGAGATAAGGTGGCCCAGCTGAATCCAAAATTAGAGATGCAGCTTTGTCAATGTTGCAGTTTCCGCTGTATAAGCACAGTCAATTGATTCTGGAGAGTGGGTGATAGTTCAAGTCAAATCCCGACTTCAAGTATGTTGCTCCGTTTCTTCCCCGAGAGACTTTTAGCGACGACCACTAGAAACTGGCGACAAGCAGCGCTCGACCCACCAAAGCCGTGACGTGATATGATAAAAGCAATTCAAATCCCATCGAGACAGACCGCTCACCAGGCCACTTATCAAACCCACCCAAAACCAATCAATTCATAGAAGGGAATAATAGAAGATTGGAATAATGTCAGGCATTCAACCAGGTCTCGATCTTTCCGAGAATAGAGAGGATCATAATCCCACCAACGTATCCGGACTTGAAAATGGTCTTTCACTCTCTTCCCTCACGGTCCATGCAGACGACTATTTGAACGAGGGACCAGATGTCGCACCGCCTATGCATGTCTCTACGACCTTCAGATACGGAAGAGATCCTGAGACTTTGAAGATCACGACAGATGTAAGTACACAGACAAACTAAGGAGAAGATGAGAGACACTGTTCTCGCCAGTGACCTGTAAAGAGAGTCACCAACCGAACTGACACGTGCACTTAGCCCAACGATCCATATGAAGGACATATCTACTCGCGCCTTTCGGCGCCGAACACTACACGCTTCGAGGCAATCCTATCCAAGATCCTCAAGGGGCCCACGTTAACCTACTCCTCCGGCCTGAGCGCCTTCCACGCCGCGCTGGTCTTCCTCAACCCGAAGAAGATCTCCATCGGCGATGGTTACCATGGCTGTCACGGCGTGATTGATATCCATTCCAAGCTCTCGGGCCTCAAGAAACTAGACCTGGATTGTGCTGCCGAGGAACTGGGTCCTGGTGACATTATTCATGTCGAGACTCCACTGAACCCCACGGGTGAGTCACGGAACCTGAAGGCTTTCGCTGCGAAGGCACGTTCTCGCGGTGCTTACCTTGTCGTTGATGCTACCTTTGGACCGCCGCCTTTGCAGGACCCTTTCCTGTGGGGGGCGGACATTGTGATGCATAGCGGTACTAAGTATATTGGAGGACACTCGGATATGCTATGTGGGATCCTGGCTATCAACCCGGGCAGAGCGAAGGAAGGCTGGTTTGAGAAGATGGTCCAGGAGAGGGTTTACCTGGGCAACGTGATGGGGAATATGGAGGGATGGTTGGGGGTGCGCAGTTTGCGCACGCTGGAAGTCAGGGTTCAGAAGCAGGCGCACAATACTGAGAAGCTGGTCGAGTGGCTGCACGCAGCTATACATCCTGAAAAGGCTTCATCGGGAAGCGACACGGCGAGCTCTAATTCCGGAAACTGCCAGGCTGTCACACAGGTGGTGGATAGCATCACGCATGGGAGTTTGCAGGAGGCAGATATCAAGGATGGATGGCTGAAGGAGCAGATGCCAAAGGGATATGGCTGTGTCTTTTCGATCACCATGAAGAGCAAGGACCATGCTCGCAGACTTCCCTCTAAGCTTGAACTCTTTCACCATGCCACGAGTTTGGGCGGCGTGGAGAGTCTGATAGAGTGGCGCACCATGACGGATAATACCGTGGATCCGCGCTTGCTGCGCGTAAGTATCGGAATTGAAGGCTGGGAGGACTTGAGGGATGATTTGCTCCAAGGCTTTAAGGCTCTGGCGGCAGAATCAAATTAAGTAGAGTTCTTGATTCAAGCGGTGATGCTTGCTCGCATGGGCCAAGTTTATTGCGCGCGCGGTTTGGTGCGAATGTGCACCACCTGCGTCAATATCCGTCGTCTATCAACGTGGACCTGGATCGCCAGTTATCCTCAAGAAAAACACAAAACTTTACGTTTTAATTAGAATAAAAAGACTGCTTAGACAATGGGCAGCAAGACTGCACGTTCAGTCGCACAATCATTCCTGTCCCAGTCTAGTGAACTGAAGTGAACTGCCGACAGAGGGACGGGAAAATAGAATCATTCGCACTAGGACAAGCCGCCATCAACTGCAAGCAAGCGGGAGCCAATATCAGGGTAGCCACGATACAGCTTCCCACTACCCACCATCTCGAGTCAGATCAAAAGCAAAGGCATCCTCCCACAAGGCCGGAAGCCCTTCTTACACCATCAGTTTGAACAGCAAATAACACGAGAGTGAGTGGAAAGAGGCAGGGGACTGGTGAAAGGGCAAGCCAGACTGCACCAAGGTATGCTCCCGTCCAGGTCCATATGCAGTTTCTGGCGAGTGATGATCAGAGACATCATGTACCGACAAAGTCTCAAAACTCCTGATGACTGCAAAGGGCAAACTGGCCAAGTAGGGCTGCAGATGCGACATGCAACAAAAAACCGAGGACAAGAAATGGGGATAGAGTTAAGGAAGTGTTTAGTTTTTAGAAGACGACTAGTTCCGGGGATCCATGGGACGAGATGCGATACGATGCGATGACCAGGTTTTGGGGACTGGGGGCCATAGGGTGCTTGAGAAATCAGTCATCAGGACCGACTTTTGCTAGCTTTCCTATGGTCGCAGCTGGAAAGGTGCAAGACAAAGACTGACAGACAGGCCAGCCAGCCAGGACTGGACAGCTCAGGACCCGACCAAAGGCAGCGGTGCCTGTTCCCGTCCCCGTCTCCGTCCGTCGTCTTTCTGGAAGCGTCTCTCCACCTTCGCCTCATTGCATTAGTCAGCGAGCACCCAGCAGAAGAGCGAGAGCGTGCCCCAGCCTCGTCGCGCTAAGCGGGAGCAGGCGTGAGTTGAGCCTTCTTTTTGATATCTAGAGCTGCGAGCATTCTCACTCACATCCTTACATCCTTACCCCCTCATATCTTCAGTCTACGACGACGCACCCTTTGGTAACTACAGGATAGCTTTCGAGACCTGCAGGCACCCGCGCATTCCAGCCATTTCGATCCCCGATTTCTCCTGCGCCTTCAATTCCCTTCCTAGACCAGCAAGCGCCTCTTGAAATCCATCAACAAGAGCGGCGCGCAACCCTCAAAAGCTTCAACACCTCCGCCACCACCACTACAACCTCCTCCAACCTACAACAACCATGGCGAACTACCTCGCATCCATCTTCGGTACCGAAGCCGATAAAGTAAACTGCTCGTTCTACTACAAGATTGGAGCATGCCGACACGGAGACCGATGCTCGCGCAAGCACGTCAAGCCATCGTACTCGCAGACAATCCTGCTGCCCAACCTGTACCAGAATCCAGCGTACGATCCAAAGATCAAGATGAACCCAAGTCAGCTGCAGAACCACTTCGATGCCTTCTACGAGGACTTCTGGTGCGAGATGTGCAAATTCGGCGAGATTGAGGAGGTGGTGGTTTGTGATAATAATAATGATCGTGAGTCTTTCTCCCACCCTACCCCCCTCCTTTCCTTCTTTCATAGAACCGGAAACAAAAGGCTCATATACTGACAAATGGCTTCCCCAAAACAGATTTAATCGGCAACGTCTACGCCCGCTTCAAGTACGAAGACAGCGCCCAAAAGGCATGCGATGCCCTCAACTCCCGCTGGTATGCCGCGCGACCCATCTACTGCGAGCTTTCACCAGTGACGGATTTCCGCGAGGCGTGTTGCCGGCTGAACAGCGGGGAAGGCTGCGTGCGTGGCGGGTTCTGCAATTTCATCCATCGTAAGAACCCAAGTGATGAGCTGGACCGCGAGCTGGAGTTGAGCACGAAGAAATGGCTGAGGGAGAGAGGCCGGGATGAGAGGAGTGCGAGTAGGAGTCCTAGTCCTGAGCCGACGAGGAAGAGATATTGATGAAGAGGGGGAATTGCCCATGTCTTCGTCTCTTAGCTTTCTTATTGCGTGGAGTGAGGGAGAGATTGCGATGGGAATGGAGTGGACGGGGATGCCAACGAACTGTACTCTTCTTGCGGTGTGGCGTTACTGGTTGAAGCACAGAGCAAAGACATTTGATTTTCTCAAACACCAAGAAACGCAGAGGAAAGAATGAGTCTTATATGTATTATAGCTTCTATGCGAGCTTTCTTTAATTTCTCGCCCCCAAAACAGGAATCATATCCCCAGGTAGTTAGTCACTTGGAACGAGAATAAAAGAGCACAAAAGCATTGCCTCCTTTCAGTATCAACCACCGGAAACCTTCCTATAAGTCATTGACAGGTCTCCCTGGAGCGCTTTTCTTGCACCCAGTAACACTCGAGACATGGTTTTCATGCCATTTTCTCGAATACAGGGCCATCGCGTCCAATTGTACTACTTGGTATCATTACCGCTACCCTAGGCTCACTTCTACCCCCCTTTTACTTTCCCAAGTCTCTTTGAAGTTTCCCATTTCAGCCCTGAGCATCAACGAATTCATCCACGCTCTGCGTGTCGGTATCTTGTCTTAGAAGAGAAGGCTCAGCCTTTGGCAAGCTCTTCTGGAGATCACCGTGGAAATCTATCAGTGCACCTGTATTACCTCGCTCCCTGCTGGTTTCTCGCAAATCTTTTTCCATTGCCTTTTGTTGTTGTCCTCCGTTTTGCGTTTGGGCAGCTTTCAAATCATCGGGGAAATGGCTCGGTGGTGAGGGTTCCGTTGTATCTTGCCCAAGATCAATTAGATCGTGTGAAGCCGGTGCTTTAACTGGCGCCGGAGCTGTTTCTGAAGCTGGAGCTGGTTGAGCTTCGTGGGAGTGCGGTGGTGGGATTGCGAACCTTTCTGACTGTTTCTGCCCTGGAAGGATTGGTGTCACTGCTAGGATCTGTTTGATTTGTTCTTCCGGTGTTGCGCCATCGCTTTTCAGACTTATTAGTATTTATAGCCAGGACACCAAAAGGCACACTTACATGTTGGCGTTCAGGATCCAATCAAGGTTCTCTTCCCCCTCTTCCGGCTCTCCAGGACCTGCCTTGACAGGTCTGAATAGTTTAGGATGCCACTCTACACCCTCTTCTGCTCTCTTTGCGGCTTCATCTCTTTGTCGGTCCTCGATTTTGGTTTTCTCATCCGTAGCTGCAACATGATCTCTTGCAATTACAGCCTTGCAAGTAGCTTGCCATAATCTCTGTGATTCCCGCTCGCCTTGTTCCTTCAGAGGTCGTACAAGGGGTGGTGTATGTTTGGCGTTGTGGGCATCAAATAGGACGTCCTTCTTCCCAGTCTATAAAAGTCAGTATCATAACCCATAATCTAGTAACCATATTCGTTATACCTTCAAATCCTTAATAATCATTTCTCCGCTCCACATTCCAGAAAGTTCATACAGTATCTCTCCAGTTTTGTCATTCTTGATCGTGCCTCCAATAGCGTTGTAGGTTCCACCGAAGTAGCCCTTTGTCTTGAATTCTATGTCTGCGCTCAACCCAAGTTCCGGAGATCGTACGAAACTATGATCGCCAAGCTCATACTTCATCTTTCCAAACAAGATTCCTCGGGCGTACATGTTCGGTTGAGTGAGGATACTACATATTATTAACAATGAGACTTAGTACCAGCATCTTTTGCTTTGGGCTTACTATCTCTCTCCACCTCGGTTCAAGAATCGCAGGATAGCAATACCCTCCATCATACTAGCAGCCGAATTACCTAGAAACTTGCTTCGAGGCTTCAGGCATCCATCAATGCGGATATGGTGCTCTGGTGCCATATAAAAGTAGCTGGACTTTGGAGGGTGGTGAGAGGTTTGTTCAGAAATGTAGTAACCCTTAGTCTTGTCTGGGAATTCCCAATAGCAGGTGAAAGTCTCGCCAAGAATAGGATTGAGGGGTTTCTTAACACCGCTGACAGTTGTGTTAGCAGAATGCAATTCTCCTTGTACTCGGAGCTGGAACCTACGGTGGCTTAATGTGCCATCCACTAAGGTAAAACTTGACTACCGAAACGAATCTCTGAGTTGGATCGTCGATATCTGGCATGGGGAGTAAAGTCTCCGGATGGGCCATGAAGCTAGGATAAATCAGCATACAGCGCCAGTGGTAGCTTTTTAATACATGTCCAAACTGTATACATACTTAGTGATTCTTTCCAGCATACTCCTAGGCTCCAGGATAAAGGTAGGAAGCACAACTCGACTCAGGTCCGCACCAGGCCGTAGCTGAGAGATGATATGAGAGAGAACTAGCTCATCGTCAATGGCAAATCCAGACAGACAAGCTTCGACTAGTTGCACGCACCATTTCCCTGATCTGGCTCAACGGTTGTCTCGTCCTCAGCACCCTCTGCAGATCCGGCAGATCGTGGCTCGTCGACAGAGGATCGGTTGCCTACAATCCAACAAGGTATGAGCAGGATATTCTTCTGAGATCCTTCTGAAATTCTCTGGAGGATAGGGCCCAGCCAAGCTGGAGCATTACGACACGGGCAGAAAAATCATGGGGAGTTCGACGTACTTGCACCGGAGGTCCGGCGGTGGGTATGGTCTTTCAAACCCGTGAGGCTGACCATGCTTGCGAAATGGCGTCACGCTGTGTCGCGACGCAAGAGCAGAGAGGACAAAAGGCGTTGGGAGGGTAGAGAAGTTTTCGATGTCGCGAGAAGGATTCGCCCAAGGGAAAAGGGCAGAACAGTGTGAGGCGGTGCTAAAAGACTATGTGCCCGAGAAAAGTGTAAGGGTTGAGGGACACAGAGTGGCAGAGAGGCTGGTGGATACGCAGATAGGTAGGGTAGGTAGCAGGCAAAGGGTGTTGCGAAGAATAAGGGTCAGCAAGTCAGGACCCCGAAGACGGCAAGAAGGACAGGAGCAAGTTCCGTGGCCGAAGATGTATGTCATGTATTATCCTCAGTGGAGGGAGTGGTGGGATTGGGAGGTTCGGTCGGTATGACGCACCACGTTTTTCTGGTTGGGTGGTGTCTCCGAGCTGAACTTTGGTGCTTTTGGCGGGGTCAGGTCAGGGCCATCAGCTGCTATGCTTGGGCGTGGGCGTGCGTGGGCGTAGCATAGGCGGCGGAATAGCGAGCATGACGGCGGGCTGCCTGGGAGCTGCCGGGATACCATGGCCCCTTACCCAGCTAGGCAATATACACGTCGTTTGCCGTCTACCTCCTACCTACTTACACACGTTTCGGATCTTGCATCTTAACCCTAAACTAACCTGCCCTCAAGAGAGCGGACGAAAGTGAAAGTTGTATCTTGACCTTGCCCTTGGCCCTCCATTCCTAACCTTCTTCTTCCCTATCCCTATCCGTGTCCCTATCCCTCTGCTCGCCTTTTTTCTGCCGGATTGCCGCACCAGCCACACCCAATTCCTTGGCTTGGTGGCTGCATGAAAAAAGTTCATCTCGTCTCTAAGGTCATGAGCTACCGAGGTATCCCTTCTCGTCTTTATAACCTCGTGTTGTACCGGCCAAGACAACCCAGGAAAATTGCCAGAGCGTGTGTGCCCCTGGACGCACCCGCTGGTCTTTTTCATATCCGGCCGTGCCTTATTTCCCAACAATGATGGTGGACTGTTAGACATCCCGCTATATGCTCCACTGCACACTGTCCAGCTACCTTCCTATGTTTCCATACGAGCCGAGGAAGCTTCTATAAGCTAGCAGGCTACACCGCAGAAAATCTTCTTTTGGTACTCGTGCCAACCCATTGTCTGTGTCCATATTCTATAAATCTTCAAGAGTGCCCGGAGAGCTCGGAAACCTTCTCTCCATAGCTTCTCTCCTTTTCCTAAGCGAATGGAAGCGACGGGAGAGACTTTTCGCAGGTGGGGAGGGCGTTGAGTTGTCCAGATTGCTGCCCCTTACAAATTAATAGTAATCCTACGTACTTTAGCTTTGTATCTGAAGGAACACCGAAATGCGAGCTACCATGCCCCGTTTACTAAATACAGCTTACATCTGTATTCATTTTTAATCGAACTATCTTCGACAACAACTAGATCATTAGGAGCAAGCATGGGCAGTCAACAGCCAGGATTGGAAGCATTATCCTTCTCTTCGCACTTTCAACGCAGGCTCAATCAGAGTTCTATAGTCATGTATTATAACGTTTAAGTATTATATAGAGGCGGAAGAAACTACCCTCTACCTTTTCCCGCGATGCCATCTGGTTTATGTATGGCCTGGCATGTTCTTGCTCTCCGTTCCTCTGGAGGTCCCTATCTCATGTATGTGCAAAGTGGCATGCAGGGCGCGTGTATTCCCTTCCATAACTCTCCCATGCAATGCCAGACACAAATAAGATTCTGCTGACACGAAGGTAGGACGAACAAAGGACATGCAAGAAAGAGGAGGAAAGTGACGCTGCTGAATCCACCTCCCAGACCACAAAAGAATCCTTAATACTCCATGCCAGACTAGAATACATACAATAAACAGTGACAAGGAAAATGGAAAGCCGCTGCCCTGATTTACCTAGGAATAACCCACCAGCCAACGCCACTAAATACTTTTTGCCGGGCTAAAAAGAAGATTCGTTCAAAGTGCTGCTGATAATGGGCGAATGTTTAAAACGCCGAGATATGGTTGCTTAATCGAGACGTTCGTTGACGACCTCGGCAGAGCTGCCTATGTAATTAGGGTTTTCAGAAGGATTGACCGTTCGTATGTTGTGTTGATGCACATAACCCAAGCTGGTGGGTCGATCGTTTTCTGTGTTCTTTGGGAATGAATCAATCACAGATGAAGCGCGCCTTGAATGATCTGGCCCATCAGCTTGGGCCAT
The DNA here is from genome assembly GCA_026120035.1 of Coleophoma eucalyptorum. Classification (NCBI taxonomy): domain Eukaryota; kingdom Fungi; phylum Ascomycota; class Leotiomycetes; order Helotiales; family Dermateaceae; genus Coleophoma; species Coleophoma eucalyptorum. The sequence continues at coordinate 365,471 of JALRME010000012.1, forward strand.
GCTTGATACAGAAGATACAGCCGAATGTCTCTTTTTAGAGCCCGAACGCTCAAACGGAAGTCGAGAGTCGGATGAGCCATTTGCTTTGTGCTGATTCCGGCCGGTTGTCATGTCGACACTCAGCGACTTCCTTCTTGAGCTTTTTCTCGGTACCGACGGTACTAAAGGAACGTCTGAGAATTGAGGAGTGCGTTGCGGGTATTTTGAGCTAGCTTTAGACGGATATCTGCTCGGTAGCTCGATATCCTCGCTAGGCTCAAGACCCGGTAAAGAAGGAGGCAGGTCAGAAACCTTCGTGAAAACAGGCACACCGCGATTGTCGTCATCTTCATCGTCAGACTGAAGAGGGCTTACAAGATTGCCATCACCTTCATCCTTGGGGCTATCAGCAGTATCCGGTTGCTTGGATGTAGACTGTTTGGCGTGAGATCGAGCCTGTCCTTCATCTTCATCATCTGAGTCAATTGGCCCGTGACGAATGCCACCCATAGCCACAGGAATTCCTTCGGGAGGGGTTTCCTCACCAGGAGCATTCCGTGCCATATTTGGTGGCATCCGAGAGCTTCTGACAACCTCGAAGCCCTTACCCTTTTCTTTTGTCTTCCCTTTGAAGAGCTTGTTAAACCATCCAGCTGCCGATGCCGGTATCCCTGTAGGATCTGCAGGTCCAGTTTTGATGCGTCGACTAGGAATATTGGCGTTAAGAGCAGGTCCTCGAACTCCGTAGTAGAAATCAACCTCTCTCGTAGCATAATCTGCTTGAGATCGACGTGCTTCATGGGGCTCCGAATCCACGACTGCTTGAGGAACTGGTGTAACTCTGCCAGATATTGAGGGGCCTTCAGGTTGCTCGGCGTTATCCATGGGTTCAGAATCTCGTCTCGCCCAGTCTCCACTAGCCCACGATCCTCGACTTTTAACACCAGGCGAATATGACTCGACCGTGGGCCGACGGAACCTAGGCGGTCTATAGTAAGGATCTGATGCCTCTGCTGTTGCAAGCCCCAAGATAGAACCTCGAATTCGGGTCTGACCAGCTGGATTTGCTGCAGAAGGTATGAAGGAAAATGTGCTGACTTCTCCTGGTGTGGTAGGTGTGTGTGTACTGGATCCTGGATGATGAGCTGCACCGAGTGCATCGACATTGAGCGAGTCAAACCCCGTGCTCTGTCTATTTAGTAAAACTGCATTACTTCCCGCTGATTCCGCTCTCATTCGGTTTGCATTTGCTGCATATTCCGTTCGGTCAGCATCCAGCATAGCAGCATTTGACAATTGGCTGGCTCTGGATCCTGCGTCACGACGAGGTAGACGTCTCGACAATTGTCGCATGCCAAATACTCTTCCAAGTCCACCTCTCGTTGCGGCACCGACGTCGTCGCCTCCAGCCCCTGCCATCCGAGCTGCGACCTCAACGATAGTTTGTATGGCGTTCAACAGGAATAGGAAAATCAGTACTAGGGCATGCAGCAGAAGAATGGCATATCCAATCCATCCCTTTGGACCATCCGTGACACCGAGAGATGGTGCAAATGCAATCATTAGAAGAACCGATGTAAATCGAGCAGCAGCAAAGAGTGTGTGGTATAGGTTGTTTGAGGTGGCGGAGTGGAAAGGTCGGAATGCATGGAGTGTCAAGATAGTAATGACCTCGCAAATGGCGAGAAGAACGAGTTGCGCAATGCCTGATGGTTGCACAGCTCCTATCGAGATTCCACGAACGAATGTAAGCAGTACTGGCACTAGAGCAAAAGGTGCAGCATTGTCAGAATAGGTATTGTACAATGAGCCATAAAGCAGGACCGTCGGGAGATCGTCGAATAGAAAAGACCTTGGTCGTGTGGTGGCGATGAGATAGAGAAGCCAGACAGCGAAGCCTACGATGAGCACCACCATGACTACAGCCAGGGCTACCGTAAATGTCGGTGATTTGCCTGCTTCAACCAACTGAAACATCGAAAGGGCCACAATTGGCAGTAGGAAGTAGTTGAAAACAATTCGAATCATATTTCCCACGGAGAATGGCAGGTTCTTGGCTCTCAAGTCTTCCTCTTGCGTGTTCTTAAGTTGTCGGTAGAACCATCGTCCGGCAAATCCAATTTGTATGAATGCAAGTACTGCGGCCATAATAACGAGGAGCCAGATGACCATACCAGACCATACATCATCGACATCGCCTAGGCCAACTAATTGGCGTAGGTTATCAAGGCCGTAATCACCTGTCGTGACGTAAATTCCATCTACTAGACTGACAGTACCAGTCTTGTTATGGACGAAGCTCTCGTTGAACATGAGTGCGGACCATGAAACCTTGCTGACAATCGGTTGATAAAATCCTGGATAATTGAGTGTGAGGCCACCCGTCAGTGCAACAAACTGGATATATTGCAAACAGTCTCCAAACCCAGGAGTTACCAAACGTAAAAGATCTGCATCTCTTCCATAATTGGTGGTCCACCTGAACGTATCTGTCGAGCCCCAAGGACTGAAAACCCCTGCAAAAGCCGTAGCTATACCCACAATGATTAGAATAACTGCAGGTATGTATTTAATAACACTGCTCAGAGTTGGACCCAGGTCAGGGGTGATATTGCCAGAGATACACCCAATTACCGAGGCGTCGGTATCCCCATTCTTAATGATCAGAGTTGCAGTCAGTGAAGTGAAGGCGTAGCTGGAGTAGAAGTTGTTGGTCATGGAGAAGGACGGTAGACTGTAGGGATCGCTTCTGTAATGAGATAGCAGTTTAGTCCTGTAGCTTCACAATGTCAAAATATCTGGAGTACGTACGCATTTGCAGTGAAGGAGGGGCCAAGTGGACAGGTGCCATTTACAAGCTGACTGCACCAGTCTAATGTCTGACTCCATGGCTCATAGGTGAGCACATTGACTTTGTTATATAATGTGGTGTACTTATTCGCTGTATCTGGATCGGGAATATCTGCGATTTTGCCAGCCGTCTCGTTCACATTCTGCCAGTACTCTGTATCGTTTGACCCGGGAAGGTTCACTAGAGGAAGTGAGCCTGTGACATTTCCCCATACTGTGACTTTCAAGTTGTGCGCCGAGTCGGTTGTGTTGAAGACTGCATCGACATATTTGGGATCGAATTGCAGTAGGTATGGCGTATTGTGCTGCCATGATTGGGAGAGGCAGTTTTGGAATTCGATGAAGACTGCAGATGTAGGTTGGATCCAAAGAGTCGCGATCAATACCAACAAATATCCTATCGTTCCAACATGACGCCCCGGAAGCCGTCGCGCAAGTCTGACTGTCGAGATCCGGCCCAACTTCCCCTCGTCCCGATTAACAGCTGAGTCTACCCGATCTTCGACGTTCCGATGGTGGCATGCCATTCTATCTGCAGAGCCTGGTTCCCCAGTCATCATCGTAGAGCTAAGGGGTGTAGCTCGTCGGTCATGGCGTGGTTGGTGGGCGGCCTTGAGGTGCTCTGCCATAGCATTGATACGATCGTCGAGGTCGGAATCAATCGCGCGCCCAGGCAACAACGTCGTGTTGGTAGGACAGTCTTCTCAAACAGCCATTATGTGATGGGAAAGAAGGAGATGGAGGTGCAAGGGCAACGTCAGAGATGGCGGCGGTCGCATAAAATTGTTGATTTTATGGATGCCTGGCTCCTCCCTCCTTACGACGTACGTGAAAGGAAGGCAATTGCTGAGACGATGGAGGAGATTGAGCTTCAGGTAAGGTAAGCCTGGGTCCTGTACATTCAACCTTGCCACAACGCTAAAATACTTCCGGGCAGTAAACGAGTGGAATCAGAATCAAAGCAGAAGCAGGATCAAGATCAGAATCAGAATCACGATGCAAGATTCTACAGTGATGTGTGGTGGTCGCCGACAGCTGGCTTGGACCAAGAAAATGGATCTGGGGAAGGAGCCTAAGCAAGCAGGAAACGAGTGTGAAGGAGCGGAAGAAGAATGGGGACGGGCAGAAAAGGCAGACGTCGAAGTCTGATACAGTAGTGGCATGTACAGTAGTTCGAAATGAAATGATACGGAGTGTTCAGCAGGACAACAACCAGTTTTTAAGGCAGGGAGGGTGGAATTCTCCAATCTGGGTGATCGGGGATCCGTCCAAGACCAAGAGTTCGTATTTGGCGCCAGCTTGTGGAGAAGGAGACATTCGCTCGTTGAAGCACTTTCGCTGCTGCGCCCATCTGCAGGGGCCCTCGACAGTCGAGGTATCCATTACGAAGTACCGTGCCTCTCAATGGCACTTCACTCTGGCTCTGGCTCTGGCTCTGGCTTCCTGTCCGTCTCTCAAGCTTGCTTGTCGAGAGTCGGATTTGAATTCCTGGGTTGTCATTGCGCCTCAGGTACAGTAGCTGTGTTCGGAGGTGGAGATTATCAGGAGAGTCTTGTCTCTCCTACATTCCCGTCGCTTCCCTCTCTCTCTTGTGCTCTTCCCAATCCTTCCGAGTACGGGAACAAACAAACAAGAATGATAAGAAACAAATGCGATATAGATTGTCCCCATACTGGGAATATTCACACCTTTCACGTTTCCAAACAGCGCCCACTCGTCCTTCTTTTTCCTCTTCTTCTCCTTTCGCACATGTCGATCTCTGGAAGGGCCATGCCTCGCTCCTACTGGCCCCAAGCCAGGAGCCCCAGTTTCTATTTCCAGATAGCTTTGCTTAGTTCTGTACAGTAACGCCGGGCTTGAGACCCCCATGACGTTTACATCCGCCAACTTTCTTTGTTCTCCGTCCGACGGCGCTGGTCGACTGTTAGAAGAAGTCCCCGAAAAGCATGACTTGCATCTCTTACTTTTCCTCAGCTGTGGCATTTCGGGATTCGTGTTAAGTGGTCAGAAATACGAAGTTTCGCTATAGGCCAACAACATCTGAGTAGCAAGTGGTTGGGTTTAAGCTTCGACCAATTGTCGAGCACGTCATTGTACAATAATGCTGGAGGGAGATCAATTTCCAAAACACGACCACCCCCGAAAAAAACAAAATAAAAAAACATTAATAAACCAAAGTTGCAGCTTTGGATCTGATCGTCAAAGCAGAATTAAAAAGGCAAATTTGCCCATGAAGTACTACCTCACACATCCCAACGACGCCTATACCAGAGTATAGTAGCGAATTGCTCGGAGCCCGTCCGTATTCAAGACTGAGCTGGGATTTTGGCGGGCTCAGCTTCATGGATCTGATGAACAATAATAGATCCCTTCCCGCCTTAACAAGAGTGTTGATTTGATGAAGTCCAAGCACATCGCACCCTCGATGAACATGCAGGACAGACAACCAGTAAGATCGGCGGGTGGGAATTTCCTAGGTGCAATGCAGCCACATGAGCGTTGAACGTGCCACCACCAGTGCCGTCCGTGGCCGGACACCAAATCATACGAAGCTTACTTACTATCCAGTACATAGGTAGCGCATGAATTTGCCTCTTCGAAAAGCAACTGTGTACCTCTCTCTCGCTCTCTCGTGCTCCCCCAAACTGTCTCAGTGACAAGCCCAGGAACGAATTGCGAGGGTGTGAAGGCGGGGTGGAACGAGGAGCCTGGATGGTGGGAAGACAAGACTAGACCATAGGTGCAAATTGAGATAGAAGATGGTTAAAGAGTCAAGCTCTAAACCTAGTTTACTGTATAGACACGCCTGTTCCAACTATCTACTTGTAATATCCTATCGTCAAGAGCCGAAATCCATGCTCTCCACCATACAACTTATTGATGCCACAACTATGAAGGGCACTGCTACCCAAATCCCTGGATATATTACCAAAGCACCCGCAAGAAATGCTACATGATAAAGGCACAAAAAAATATGTATAAAGAGCCTTCGTATACACAGTATGCTCAGACGATATGCGGTCTAGATAACCAGAAGCTTCCAAAGCTACGCTCCCTAATGCTGCAAATACTCAATAACATTCATCAATGGAAGATCTTCATCGTCGTATAGATCCTATACGTGATGCTGCCTTCACCGGCGCCGGTAATGTTTGAGCAAATCTTTCACATTCTAATTGAGGTTAGTCTCATCCCAAAATTTGGCTGCGCAGATTCAAGCTAATTCATACCTGCTTCGGTGTCAAACACGATTGTAATATCGTCATGTTCTCCTGGATAATCCGGCATGTCAAGGCACACAAAACCGCTATCGGCACTGCCATTTCCAGACTCGTCATCGAGCCTAGCTTTGGGCATTGCAAATTTCGCATCCACGATCTTTAGATAGAACTTTCCGCTCTTTGCTGAGCTCTCGAAGATATCTGTGCTTTTCAGGGCAAAACTCATAGCATCGCCATGACTGAAGTTCTCGAAGAAGGCCACTAGTTGAATAACCTTTTCCTTCTGAACAACCTGTAGCCGTGTAGTCGCTGCGTCCCATTTCTTGTAAATAGGAACCACCATCCTGCGTCTTGAGATATTGAATGATGCAGCAGATCCATCAAACAGGACTTTGAATCCAGTTAAAGCTGCCTGGAAAAGGTGCAGCTCTCGTAAACTCGGGAACAGGTAGGTACGCGTGGTATCCGAGGCAGCTATGGCCCTCAGAACCTCTGCAAGTTCCTGGGGCAATGCTTTGGAGACCTGCGCTTCTGACACGGAGATGGTCATATCTCTCTGGCTTTGTCGTATGAGTTTTAGGCCGCTAGCTGAATTGACATCTAGGCGAAGTTTCAATTCCCCTGGACCAAGATTGAAGCGGTCAGTAATACTTCCATTCCTGAAGTCCATCGCAACACGTAGAGTATCGGACAAAACAGTTGTTTTGTTCTGTAGACCACCTTCCTCTTCGTTGATGATACGCAGGCCTTGCCAATCCAATGTCTTCAGACATCTCAGATCATTGCTTCCGTCGGTGGCCATGATAGCAAAGCCTTTGAAAGAAGTCTCGGCAACTATAGATTCGCCACCATAAAGAGAAATCCCAGTAAGACGTGCATGCATTTGCGCGCGCTCGTGGACATCATTGAAAGTAAAAACCATGGTAGACTTTACATTTCCTTCGTCAACTTTGAGGAGGAGAGCGGGCAATCCAGCTTCACCTCGCAAGAAGCCAAATTGTATTGGCAAATGGGGAGGAAAGTCCTGGTTGATAAAGCTGAGATTCTTGGTTTTGGTGCCAGTAACAACTGCAACTCGAAATCCTCGATGGAACTTCCTAGCACCAGTAGCAGCCTTCTCAGTGAGGATTCGTTCAAACAGTCTCACATGGCATCCATTGATCGGTTCTCTCGGGAACGACTGCGACTGCGGATTCTGGTCGAAATGTTGGTATGTCTTCAACACCACCTCAAAAACCATCTTTTCGTCTCGTCGCTGAAACAGACTTGCATGCACGGTGTTCTGATAGTCGTAAAGCCCCCATAACCTCTGGAAGTCGTGCGTTCCACATTGTATTCGTAGTACAAAGCCTCGAGGGAGCTTGATATCTAGAGAATTTGATTTCGGTCGCCATTCGACATCATCCCAAGTTGGTCCCAGGCTTCTATCTCCTTGAATACAGAGATTAAGAGTACCATTGGCGCTGGCAATCAGCACTCGAAGCGACTGCTCCTTCTGGATGCGAATGATAGATAACAGACACGAAACATGATATTGCTGAGAGCCATCATCTTCCATAAGTGTAGCCTCGACAAACATTCGACTGTAGCTGAATGTTCTACTAGTGTCACCAATGGGGAAAGCATCTGATAAGGCCATAGTAGAAGCAAACTTTTGAGTTGATAGCAAAGATTTATTACCATTGTCTTGGATCCAGATCGAGGGATCCAGCCCTTGTTGAAGTGGTGCATCATCAGGGTCTGGAGGCATGAAATTATTTCGCTTCATTGACATTGACAGCTTCTTCAAGTTGCTCAATATCGCCTGGCGTGAGTTCATAACATCGTTTAATGCGGTATTGCCCGCTGTTTGCTGATTCATAAACTCGGGATGCTTCGGTAGAATAATCTGAACAAGCCATAACGCTTTGGCTAGATCAGTATGAGCTTGCTGGCGCCTAAAATATCCCCTTCGCTGTGCTTCAGGACTACTTGGTCTTTCTCTAATGGTAGCTTCAAGATCCATCCGACCCTTCAAGAACCACCAAAGGGCCGCTCTGACAAGATCTTCTAGTGAACAAGCCGGAATTGGCTTGAAGTTCTCGGTTGAAAGTCGGAAAAGAGTGAACATGTGGGCCATACGTCGGGAAAATTCCTGGAGAGCTTCATCACCTACTGCAACAGCAGCAGCTTGAATCGTAAGTGTATTCGATCTTGACAGATGAGGAGATAACTCAGAAGACGGAGTTTCTTGATATCCAGTTGGTGTTTCTGGACGAGATCCTGGCAAAAGTTCCGCCTGTGAACCCTCTGCCGTTGGTGCTATGTAAGAGTTCCTAATAGTATTGAGATGCACCTGATCCATCTGAGAAGTAAGTAGACTAGTACTATCTGAGCTATGAGACTCATCATCTATAGACTGAGTCTCTAGCAACAGAGACTTGCCCCGCGTGAGGGCATTGCCTTCGTCCGCGCGCATCTCAGCCTGAATCATAGCTGCGAATGAGTTTTGATCATCAGGTTCACTTTTGAGAAAACCATGGTTCAGCGAGTCCGGTGGTATTTGCGTATAGTCTAATGTTGGGTTCCCCGGGACAACGTTTTCTGGTTGGGCCTCCATAGACTCAAAACCTGTCTGCGTTCTCTGTAGCTTTCTTGGCATGAAAGCTTGTGCATCTGGCATAAAAGCCTCCGCTGGGCGGGTTGAATCCTGAGAATGGCGGCCATATTCTGGCTGAGGAACTTGTTGCTGACCAATGAACGGTGGGCGGGCTTGAATTCCTCGGCCACCTGGAGGGTGTGAATTGGCCCGCTTCCTCGAAGATATGAAAGATGTAGGCTCTTCAGACTCATCTCCACCAGTACCAATAATCTCGGGTTTTACTTCAGTAAAACGGACTGCCAACCCTTTCCTGCACCGTTTGGAACCAGTTGAATATCCTCTGTCGCGCCCCGAGGTACTCACCACCGCCGCAGATGGCCATCGATGTGCGTTAGCTGTATCGACTCGGACAATGGGTAGCTGTTGTTGCGAGACAGGAGAGGTAGGCGTTGCTGTTGCCATGTATAACTTGTCGGACGGCCCGTGGAGGAAGTCAGAGACATCGTCGTTGTTATTGTCTGTGATAATCTTCTTGTCCTTCTTGAATAGCTTTCCTTTTATGCCCCGAAGCTTCTGCTTGTATTCGTGCTCTCTCGATTCACCCTCCATAACAAGTTTTCGAAGACCGATGGTTCTGGCACAGCACAGCACAGCTTTCACAGGATGAAAACCCAGACCTTATGCAGCAAGTGGACTGCGGTGTGAAGGATCGAAGCAAGACGTGTCTTAAATTAGGTCTGGAATATGGTTTAGCATGGGGTTTGGAGCGTGTTGATTCCCACAACTCTACCCTCGCGCGTCCTGAAGCAAAGAAGTGAAATATACGTTGAAGGAGAATAGAGGAGCACGACCTACGCCGAAGTCTTTTGAGTGACGATACTATACCGACCGTGCAATGCATCAGCCACGCCGCACAGTGGAATCAGACGAAGCAGCAGTTCCTCCTGTACAGGCGCCATCTGTCATTCGTTTCCATGTGGAGGAGCATGCATACATGCAAGGATTGATGTGTTCTTTGACCCATAAAGCTTCGTACCTGGGGTTTCAAGAGGCCCATCTAGGAGACGAATGTTATGGGTGAACAAGGCGACCAATTGAACTCCCAGACAACCCCTGAAGATGAGATGACCGATATCACGTGAGTAGGGCCGAACAATTAAGGTGGTTCGAAAGATCTGCATCTTTATTTACCCTCTTGTGACCATTTCTCTGTCAACGCTATATTTAAGGTGGGATGCATTGAAAAGAGGAATACCTAAGATATCCCATCTACTAAAGTAAACTATATCGACAAGAAAGTGCACAAGAAATGGCAAAATCCAGTCATACATCAAAGACCTAGAGGAATTACTGTTTACATACGAAGCGCAATACTCACAATCCAACGGGCTTATTCTCCTCAGAGACCGCTATCCAAGAACCTGTAATTTCCATACAGATACTGGAGCTGCCAAGCGAGAAGCTCAATCCTTACGCCTCCATTATTGACAGATCTTGTCATGGCTAAAGAGGGGTTGCCGAAAAATTCCTGTGGCCCGCTACTATTTACTGCTTTGGTCCTTGGAATGACTAGATTTATTGCTTATAAACTGGCCACAAAGTATCCATTCTTGATTGGATATGCAACCAGCACGTACAAGGCGCAGCTTTGCCTATTACTTAGTGTATCCCGAAAGTTAGCCGACGAGCGCTCAAGAAAAATGCTTGGCCAATTGACTCTTCGATGGAGGAGTACGGTCCAGAGGCGGACGACATGTGAAGGGCATTACAAAATTGTGCTCAGATATTTCCTCCCGCGGGAAGGTACTCTCAAAAGGATATGGTACCATGGAGTAGTCCGGGATCTCCGCAATCCAGCCTCCTCCTAGCAGTCTTCGTTGGCGGCCAAGACTAGTGCAGCAGCAACAGCCATTGTTGATTTGGACCCTTGCCAAGCTGGCAGGTACACTGGACAACAGCAGGGTTTTCTCAGCATGCCTAGGATTTCTGCTCTTTTCGCACTAAAACTGACGGGAGTGTGAGTGTGATGAATGTGATGATTTTGATGGCCAGTCCAGTCCAGTGTTGCGCGCGGATTAGGGTGGGCGCATAGGTGGATGAATGTCGCTGCAAAGCTGTGTAAATCGATCAATTCCATGCTTGGACCCCTGTTAAGCTGGGAGGTGGGGCAGAGAGCTTCAGTGGTGGCGAATCATGGCTCGGGACAATGATGTGTCGACAAGCATTCCGGTTAGGAGGGTTTGACTGCCCAAATTGAGATCTCTGGTTGTCCTATTCTTGGTGGTATTCCCAACTCCGATCGACTTGTCAAAAAAGGAGAGAAAGCTGTCGTGGTTACTGTAAATTCTGTAGCGTGGTGTGTTCATACCGAGCTCTTGCAGCTGACAAGAGCCGAAAGCAAACACAGGTCTGCGTCAATACAGCATCAATTCATCTTTCACGATCTGATGATTCTGTAATGAAATCTCGCTTCGGACACACGCAGCGAACGTCGTCATACTAGCGAACCCTGTTATTTGTTACAAGCATACCGGACCGTCGTAGAGTACCACCAGCCTCAGCTTAGCAGCGCGAAGCTAGAAGCTGTACAAGCTCCAGCTACTGGGACTCCCAGCCCATCCCAATACTTGAACTCCCGCACTTCTCACTCCCGCCCACCAAGCCGATTGTGCTTTACTTTTTGTCCATCCCAACCAATATATCAGCAACAGCTTGTCGTCAACCTCAATTCGGCTACAGATCGAATGCGGACGTGAATCTGTACAGATCACACCATCTTGACGACGACAGCTTCCAATTCGCGACATGTCAGCCTCGTCGCAAGCGCATGAGCTTAAAGCTCAGGGTGTGATCGAAGCTGCCAATGATCCGGATAGCTCTGTGACTGCAGAGGATGCACAGCACAAGATCGTCTTAGAGAGCCAAAAGGCTGGCGTTGCCGCATTTGAATTCGACCCCGATGCTTCTCCAGAGCAAAAAGCAGCTCAAGCTAGAGCGGTAAGTTTCTCAATGGATCTTGCCTCAAGTGTATAGGACTAATCTGTTGACCGCCCAGCGAGTACCTGATGGCTTTCATCACGAACATAAGTCAAAAGGAGTTGCTATTGCAACAGATATTGATGATGGAACTCCCGGAGCTTACGACCTTCCGGAGCCCACCACTGCTGGGGCACTTGCACCGACTGCCCCCCCGAAAGACAAATCAGGGCAGCCTTTAACAAATGGCGTAAGTGGTGCTTTCACGGACGAAGACGAGGAGGCACGTTGGATCGAGCGAGCGGGCTGGGCACCACGATTTGGAAATGGATTGAAAGGCGATGAAGATGAGGGAGAGAGTCTGCTTGATCACCAAACCTGGGTTGAAAGCAGGCTTGAAGATAAATACTATGGAGGTAAGCATTGGCTCCTGTCTCTGGACAAGTGAGTTACTGACATTTTCCTAAGACTGGTATCACAATACGGCTGTGATCATATTTGCCTGTCTCTCATCATGGCTTGTGGCTGTCTTAGGAGGTGGACTAGGCTGGGTCTTTCTGATAATGGCTATATGTGGCACATACTATCGAACTTCGATACGACGAGTACGACGAAATTTTCGAGATGATGTGAATAGGGAGCTGGCCAAAAATAAACTAGAGACGGATACTGAAAGCTTGGAATGGATCAATAGCTTCCTAGTGAAGTTCTGGCCAATTTTCCAGCCAGTACTGGCTGAAACGATCATCAACTCAGTTGACCAGGTTTTAAGCTCTTCAACCCCGGCCTTCTTAGACAGTCTTCGCATGAAGACTTTCACGCTAGGAACCAAGCCTCCGCGAATGGAGCACGTCAAGACCTATCCAAAGGCTGAGGATGATGTGGTTCTTATGGATTGGAAATTCAGCTTCACACCCAACGACCATGCAGACATGACCGCCCGCCAAATCAAAAACAAGGTTAACCCAAAGGTTGTACTCGAAATCAGAATCGGAAAGGCGATGATCAGCAAAGGCTTAGACGTGATCGTCGAGGACATGGCCTTCTCCGGTCTGATGCGTGTCAAGGTGAAGCTTCAAATTCCATTTCCTCACGTGGAAAAGATTGAGATATGTTTCCTGGAGAGACCTTGTGAGTATTTTTTCCCCTTGTCTTTCTCTCGCTATCCTAGGATGGGCCTGCCTCAATATGGCTTCTAGGTGAAGCAAGTATCACTTCTTCCCTAGGAGTATTACAAGATGCAATTCCCTAGATCCTGCTTGATAGCCCAGAGAGTTGTGGGATCACAACATAACAACTTCTTTTCGGCTTTTTAGCAGCTTGCAGCAGTATTAGACTAACTTATATCTACAATAGACATCGACTACGTATGCAAACCGTTGGGCGGAGAAACACTTGGGTTTGATATCAACTTTATCCCTGGGTTAGAAACCTTCATCTTGGAGCAGATTCATGCAAACCTGGGTCCAATGATGTACGAACCCAACGTCTTCCCAATTGAAGTTGCAAAAATGCTCTCGGGGTCTGCCGTGGACCAGGCAATTGGTGTCGTGGCAGTGACATTGCACGGCGCCCAAGGCCTCAAGAATCCTGACAAATTCGCTGGTACCCCAGATCCATATACTGTCCTAGCTCTAAATAACGGAGCTGCGTTGGCACAAACCAAGATTATCAAAGAAAACGCGAACCCGAAATGGAATGAGACAAAATATGTCATTATAACTTCATTTAATGATAGTCTTACGATGCAGATATTCGACTACAACGAATATCGGAAAGATAAAGAACTCGGTACTGTCACTTTCCCCTTGGAACGAATCCAGGAAGTTAGAGAGTACGAAAACGAACAGCTTGAAGTTATGGCAAACGGCAAACCTCGAGGTATACTGTCCACTGATATTCGCTTTTTCCCTGTCCTCGAGGGTGAAGATCTCGGGGAGGGTAAGAAGGGCCCTCCACCAGAGTCAAATACTGGTATTGCGCGATTTACAGTTGAGCAGGCCAAGGATCTCGACGGTACCAAGAGTCTGATTGGCCAATTAAACCCATATGCCGTCTTGCTATTGAACAACAAGGAGATTCATGTCACCAAGAAACTGAAGAGAACTAATAATCCAATTTGGGATAATGGTTCAAAGGAAATCCTGATTACAGATCGCAAAACTGCAAAGTTTGGACTCGTCATCAAGGACGATAGAGAACTTTCTACTGACCCCATCCTTGGTACATATCAGATCAAGCTTGATGATATGTTGAACTTGATGGAGAAAGGCCAAGAGTGGTACAACCTTGCAGGAGCCAAGACTGGGCGTGCAAAATTAACATTACAATGGAAGCCAATTGCCTTGAGCGGCGTTGGAGCTGGTAATGGCGGATACGTTACTCCAGTTGGTGTCATGAGATTCCACTTCCAAAGCGCCCGAGACCTTCGCAACCTGGAAACTCTTGGTAAGTCAGACGCCTATGGCAGAGTCCTGCTTTCCGGAATTGAGAAGGGCCGTACTGTCACATTCAAGAACAATTTGAATCCAGATTGGGATGAAATTGTCTACGTACCTGTACACAGCCCACGCGAGAAGTTGACTCTTGAAGTCATGGACCAAGAGACCATGGGCAATGATCGCTCTTTGGGTTTGATTGAAATCCTAGCCTCAGATTATGTCAAGCAAGCCGACAATGGCGAGTATCTTGTCCATGATTCGAAAAATCTCGTGGCTGGGCCACTACGTATGCACGGAAAAGGCTCACCGAAGGGTACTCTCAACTATTCCGTATCTTTCTATCCTTGTTTGAACATTGCGGACCCTGAAGATGAAGAAGATGAAGCGAAGAAATCAATCGAGACTAGCCGTAGTTCTTCGTCAGCCGGTGGCGCGATCGCAGCAGAAAATGGAAAGGTAGCAGGCAAGTTCGATCCAACTCTTGCAAAAACTCTTGCGGAGGGAGAAAAGGAACAAGAAGAGACCTCCGAAGTAAAGAAACTCCCTAAAATCCGCCTTACCCCGGAAGAGCTTATCAAGTACGAATCTGGTCTCATCATCTTCAAACTTCTGGACGCCGATCTTGCTGAGGATGACGTCCATGTTGAAGTTATCGTGGATGACATGGCCTTTCCATCGTACTCCTCGTCTTTAATAAAAAGTAAAAAGGCTGTCATCGATGAGATTGGTGACTGCTTCGTCAGAGAACTTGACTTCTCGAAGCTAACCCTGCGAATCCGTGAAAAGGGCGCAAGCACTGGGGAGGAGAAGAAGGATAAGACAGTTGCTCGACTGACTGGAAATACACTTGATACCCTCAAGCAATGCCTTGTGAGCACAAATTTCCTTGTTTGCTGAATACTGACTGATATGGCGTATAGAACAATCCAACCACATTAAAGTTGAAGGGCGAGGACGGTAGAGTTAGTTCGGTCAAGGTCAGCTTGAAGTATATTCCTGTTCAGATGCAACTCGATCCAAGCGAAAGCATCAACAACATGGGAAAGCTTCGTGTTGACGTTCTCGATGCATCCGACCTCCCATCTGCAGACCGTAACGGCTATAGTGATCCTTTCTGTGAGTTTGAATTAAATGGGCAGAGAATTTTCAAGACCAAGGTGCAAAAGAAGACTCTGCATCCTGCTTGGAATGAATTCTTCGAGGTCGACATTACCTCGAGAACAGCAGCTCATTTCACATGCAAGGTCAATGATTGGGATTTTGGAGAGAAAGCCGATTTCCTTGGCGCAACAGATATCAACCTCGAACTCTTGGAACCATTTAAGGCACAAGAGTACAATCTTGCCCTCGATGGCAAATCGGGATCTTTGAGATTACGTCTTCTCTTCCGACCCGATTATGTTACTCGATCTCGTCAAGGCTCATCAACATTCTCTGGTACTTTTGCAGCTCCTGGAAAAATCGTAACTGGTGTCGCCGGTGCTCCCATCAAAGGTGTTGGCTTAGCAGCTCACGGTGTCGGAAAGGGTGCATCCTTCATCCGCCGCGGTTTCACTGGCAAGAAGAAGGACGAACCTACCACTTCCTTCCCGGAAGAAGCTGAAGCTCCTAATGGCGATTCTGGTATTGGCGGCCTCAGACGTGCGACTGGTCTTTCACCTGCTGCCGCTTTAAGTGATCCCGTCACACCACCAGGATCTGGTCACCAGCGGACAAAGAGTTTTGGGGCAGCCTCGATGCATAGTAATGCCGGGGCATCTCCTGGACCAGCTTCAACTGGTACAGCAAACTTTACGATCGTCTCTGCCACTGGATATCCGCCATCATCAAGCATTCTTGTTTATGTGAAGCAACTAGGTTCCAAGACTAAAGTTATCCACAAGACTAAGCACATCAAGTCGCCCTCAGGGGTTGTCGCTTTCGATGAGAGCTTTAAGTGCTCTTGCTCCGCAGATACACAGTTCCAAATCCAGGTCAAGGCACATGCAACATTTGGGAGCGATGATGATCTTGGGGAAGCCTTGTTCTTCGTTGACGAATCTGGAAGTGGAGAGGAAAAGTCTGTCAAGGCTGGAAGCGGTACGGTTGTCGTCAAGAGCAACTTTGTGCTAGCCAACACGAATGGGACCAGCGAAAGCCCAAGAGGCGGTGTTGCGAGCGGCAGTTTCCGCAAGAGCATGCTAGGCAAAAATGGTAGAAACAGCAGAGAAATAACTCCTGCTTAACAAGAACGTTTACATTCGAAAATCAAAACCTAGGGACGGACCGGACAAGAGGAAAGGCAATCAAATCAATCTTAGTGGTAAGGAAAGGAGGAAAGACCGGTTATTCGAATTGACTTTTATTCTTCGTTGATACCATAGCGAGAATGCTTATACTATTTGGTTCTTCAGAAGCAACATGCGTCAGTGATGCCTACGAAGGACAGCCAACATGGGCAGTCATGTATTTTAATACTTTTCACCCACAAAATAAAATAAAAACTCCATCGTAAGAACCATGCTGTAAATTGTTTATACAGAGGATTTCCTTAAACATCTATAAGCGGGCAGACTCTGAAGAAGAACAATATGGAGGTCAAGTTGGTGGAGATGAAACTTAGCCGGAGTCCGAGCAAGGATCAATCTCACGTGATGAAAACGCTAACGGTTTAACTCCGAATTTTCTAGAGCTCGGCCCAGAATCTGCTGCCCATTCTTCCAACCACTATCTTTCTTGCTCCCACGGCAAGCAAATCCGATCGAAATCGGAGGCAGACCTACTTCAGACCTTAGGTTTCATACCTGCTGCGCCGTATTGGACTCTGCATCCCTCATATGCAGCATGCCATACAGCAGCCTCAACTATGAGGAGCTCACCAAGACATTAGCTGAGAACTTCACGATCCTTGCGGACGAAGTACAACTTCTCAGCGACCGCAAAACCATTCTCGAACACAAATTACGATACGCACATGAGCAGGTAAGCCCTTTTATAGTCTCTTTTATATCCGATCGTTTCCTTCGGTCATTTATGATGAACCACATAGCTCTAGATCTGGACGTTGCATACCCTAAGTGTGCAGCAGCGACCGACACACACCATGTATTACTGATTTTGTTTGACCTTCCTACCTGCTTTATCGTACCCAGCATTTGGGAAACAGAGACTGACATTACACTCAACAGTATCAACAACTTGCCGATAAGTATGCACCGGCCGATTCTGCCATCTCGAGCACGTTAGCAAAGCTACAACTGCCTCCGGATTTACAAGTCTCCACACCCGATCGGGCAGGCTTTGTCCCGCTCCCTCCAAGAAAGCAGGCAAGCTCCAAGCTTCAGACAGCGGTGGCTATACGTGACGGACGCCGCGCTGCGCAGCAGCTCACAGCACTGTCTGGCCCATCGATCGGATCTACTGTCAGTGGAGGAAACAGCATATCCGCAGGAAGTAGTAATATGAGACTATCAGCTCGCCGACCTTCGTCCCTCTCTACCGTCCTTGAACAAGATTTCACTGTGCCAGGCAAGAAAAGTTCCTTGCTTTGCCCATTCGCAGCTATGACAAATTCTACCAAAACCACACGTACTTCCCCAGGAGGCTCAAGCACTCTTGGCTCTGAACAAATGTTGACTCCTGGCGATGGCAAAGATCCTACCCCCCATCAATCATCTGATCCAATTTGTGCAGCTATGTATGCTGAGGCTATGGCATCACCTTCTCCCTCTGTAACAGGATCTGCTGCCAAATGTCCAATCCGCTATCTTGACCAGCACACCCCTGAGGAGGTTGCACGATATTTTGAAACCCACAAGCACGAGATCCCAAGAAGTCATGAAGTTTGTGTCAAACGCTATCAGCGTAACGAGGATGATATCAAGAAATTAGATGCGAAGTACGGAAACTTGGTTAGCATGATTCAGGGTCTGGGACAAAAGCATCAACCTATGCTTCCTACAGATGAGGAGCAGGCTGCCATGGACGCGGATCACCATTCTAACGAAAGAGTAGAGACTTGGGCTGCAGGCGTCAGTACTGATAGTTTGGCGGATTTGGACGTACCCGACCCAACTCCAGAGGACGATGACAGAGACAGCCGGTTTGATAGACCGCTCAAAGAAATCCGTGTTGGCGAGTCTCCTAGTAGGCCCTGGGGCATCTCAGTTCCCATTTACGATGACCAACCGGAAAGACCGTCATCTCCTCCACCAGCACCTGTATCTACCAAACTAGCCGCAGCAGACGATGAAAGACCTGCCGGAAAATGTCCTTTCGGGCATGGACAAGCCGCCCCAGCTCTCCCGATACTGCAGAAGGTAGAGCCAGAAGCTGCACGACCTGCAGGCAGATGCCCCTTTCGCAGTGATACTACGCCTGCTCAGGAAACACCTCCACAACCCAAAGCCGAGCCATCATCTTTTGTCTACTCTCAGCCGGCATTCATCCAGCCTCCTAATGCCACAAACGCTGGTCCATATGGGCCACAGATGATTTTCAACGGCCCAGTGTTTATTGGATATCCAATCGAACAGGCCATCACCTTTATGGAACGTTTCAAGGGCACTGAATGATACAAAGATGAGTTAATATTGTTTTAAAGATTGTAGCGTTCTTATTTAAGTCAGCGATGGAGTTTGGTGTCTTCAAGCGAATGGGTTTGAAAGGATAGGTCTGAAATTATGTACTACAAACGATGGTCCTTTAAGATCGAGGATGGTTTGGTGAACAGACTATAAGATGAATTGATACTTTATTTACCCTTCTATATTTTATATGTTATTACAGATCGTGATATATACATAAAATTACACTACACCCTCTCCATCGACACCTTCTCATCAGGGGCCAGCCATCTGAGAGCCCGTACATCGATATGACCCCTGTAGACATCAACATGCTTGAGCTCAACTTCTAGTCGATCGCCAACAGATATCTCTTCTCCAATATCCTTCTCCACTGTACGGCAGACGCAATTCTGGTGGAAGAACGGTAAGATACCTCCCGCCTCGCCCTGTGGCGTTCTATACCGCACAACAAACTCGAATGTCTTCGGCAGTGGTGTTTCCCTGAAGTGCCAGGCACGCACCAGTAGTTGGCAGAACCACGTACGCTGTGCGTACTTCATACCTATCCGCGATAGTCGTTCTTGGATGGCTATATCAGGTAGTATAGCATCCAAATTAGCCTTTTTGAACGGGAGATAATCCTCCCTGGTACTTCCAATCAGGGAACCGCCTATCTTTGCCTCTTCAAGCAAGGCTGCTTCAACTTGCCAGTGCACTAGCAAATCACCGTACCGGCGTAGAGGGCTGGTGCATTTCGTGTATAGCTCCAGGCCTGCTGTCATGTGGGGACCAGGCTCTGACGAAATCAGGACTTTGCCGCATAGCTGGAAGTACTTCATGGCGATGTCTTCAGGGGCATTGCCGTGGCTGTCAAGAGATGGGAGGACAGTATTCTTGAAATATGCTCGTGCGTCTTCGAGATCAGGGTTATAAGCTGTGACTCGATATGGTATGGGGATTGCCCTGTCACGACACCAGCGGGCTGCAATCTCGCCGCCGAGAAGCATGAGGTTTTGGACTGTTTCGACCTGGGTGTGGTTCGAGGATGAGTCACGATAGTCAGCTGCAAATCTAATGGTTGGTTCACCATGGTACACCGAGCTGTCCCGACGATTTTGTGGCTTCAGGGACTGGTTGATCGACACCGATGTCATTGAGTTCAGCATCTTCGTAGACAAGCCACCTCGAGCTGCCCGCTTAGCTGCGTGAGCTTGTCCGATTTCGTGAAGTATACGTAGGTTTGATTGATCCTCCTCTGGCAATTGCTCGACGTTTAACATCTCTCTTGAAGGTGGTGGTAACGGTATATCTGGTCCAACTCGAATTGTATTCTTCGCCTGCGGAGCACTTGGACCTTGTATAACCTCGTCGAGTACTTTCGGCGTGAAAAATAGCACCTTGTTCAATTCCCTAGGCTTGATCTTCGTTTCCAGAATGTTTCCATCCTTATCCATTCTTGCGCTGAATGTTAAACACCGGGCTCCGGTTTTTAGACTGAGATGAGCCTGCATATATTCTGTTTGAATCATGGGGATAACTGTCTCTGGCAGGTAAATCGATTGTACAGAGCTCTTCGCAAATTTGGCAATACAACTATCCGGGTCAATTCTACAGGAGGGGTCTGCAGCATGGATGTGTATCCAATATTGATCAGCAATATCCGCTCTTTCGATAGACACACCGTCGTCAATTTCGTGAGCGTCAACATTGTCGATGCAGTAAACGGGAGCATCAAAAGGTTCCCGCAGAGTCTCCAGGATATCTTCTCGCCACACTTGCGTTCCATGGCTTTCTCTGGCAGTTCGAAGTCTACGCCCAGTTTTGGGCAAGCGGAGCAAATATGCTGCAGGATCCTCCCATGGCGGTATAACACCGATCTCCTGTAAGCATACCCAGGCAGTCGTTTGATCCAAGTTCATTTGATCAATGTTGTACCTGTCAAGTGCTCGTAATATATTTGATCCGGTACCATTGAGAGCCGATGTAAGGCTGAAAGATCTCAAGGCTGCCCAGGATTCGAGAAACTTTATATATGGCCCGTCGCTACTATTAAACCCTTCCTCGGTGTCAAGAGCTCCTGATAGCTCAGAATCTCCGAGCTTCCTCGAAGATGGCCCAACTGTACCAAATGGTGTTAAACTGCGAAATGCTCGACTCCTATCAATCATTTGTTGGGCCTTTTTGATGAAGTTTTCAAAGTTTAGATGCTTCCCTTTCGGCGCTCCTTTTTTCTTTAACATTCTGTTCTGAACGAATAGACGTACATCTTCAGCCACGGCGTAAGCGTTGCTGACTTCTGACAATGGGGCGACTTCGTATCGACCACCTTTCTTGTGATCTCCTCTCATCTGGAATGAGAAGCCAATCTCGTTGCTGACAACCGCGCGATGAACAGCATAAAGAGCAGGCTCAGAATATTGTCCACTCTTACCCCTTTTGATAGTATCCTTCAGGAGTTCGCCCGCAATATCTTCCAATGTGACATAGCGGTAGACTTCTCTTGATGCCATATGCCGATGTGCAGTATCAAGTTTAAACGCAGCCGTCTGATATATTTTATCAGCATCGGCCATAAACCTCAGCATTCTTTGCACAAGTCCTCCCCCAACAGTCCTTGGAACACTTCTATCAAAAGCATGAAGCTTATCCTGCATATCGGCAGATACTTCTGTCTGTGGTAAATATGGCCGTAACTCGTCGACTTCTCCTCTACTGGCGAAACCTGGGACGAAGAACCCAACATCTTTGGATAATTTATGCATCCATCTTCCAGACATGGTATAGTACTGTGCCTGGTTCTCATACTCCTGGATGAAAATGGCCAACTCTGACTGTTGTGAGCCCCTACCCCTATATGCTAGATTAACACTTAACACGAGAGTTCTGGCAATGTTTTGACATACCCAAGATCCACAAGGTCTCCTGTCACGAGGAAGCTGCGCTTGTCACCCACATCAAGCCTATCTTCTTGGTCCCCCTGGGACTCTGTGATGCTGGTGTCCCATTGTTGGTCAACGATGACATTCTCTACACCGTCTGTAAGGCGAGTCAGGCTATTACGAATTGTGACTGGGGAAGCAAGATTGGCTGGGTCTGGTGGTGGTTCGGAACTTTGAACATTTTGGGTTTCCCACAGAGACAGTTGTTCTCGTATGGCATTGCGTTTGGAAATATCTAAAGGGCTAAGAGGCTTTGCTGCTGAGCTTTCATGTCGCTACAAATCAATTAGTACCCAGTTAAAAGTAGTATGGTATATCCAAGGGCTCACCTTCCTGTTCGCTACAGAATTGACATTGCCATGTGCCGTGATCTGTAACTTTTGAGGCTCACTGGCCGCCGCAATAAATGATCTCGAATGTCTGAAGCTCAGTGCCGTAGTAACACCAGAACGCAATCTAGTAAGACAACTTCGACATATGAAAGACTCCACTGGCTTGAGCCGCAGAATCCGCAACATTATCCAAAAGAAGCCCGGCGAGAGGACCCAGAAAAAGGTGTGTCCTGCTAGTCTTTCGCTACGGGTCGTCCAGATTGAAGATTTTCCTTATCGAGATATCGAAGCCAAACGCGACTTATCAGCTACATACACGCGGTCTCGTGACATATTGAACCATGGTCCGTGCGAACATTTCCTATGTTGGAATAAGCTTCTCGCACTTTCAACACACATTACATTCTCTGCATCTACACTAGAAACTTGGATTCACAGGTACGTTGCTTTCTGTTTGCGATCTATCATTCAATTTCATATGATGCAATAATATAGCATGTATTACCCGACTTTCCTTATGGAAAGATTGAAGACTACACCAAGATCACTGATTCAGCTTTGTCCTATTATGTGTTGCTTACTTTCCTTTTCATGATCGAAGCTGACGTTGCAAATTATCAACAGCTAGCTGCGCTCAGCATGTCTTCGTCGGTGAAAGCCCCAGCTGGACACTTCACTATTCTTTACTTTGCTTCCGCGAGTTCACATACCTCGAAGTCTTCAGAATTTTTTGCTGCCCCACTTCCCATATCAAAGCTGTTCCCAAAGCTCGAAGATCAGTACCAAGGCTTCAAGGCAAAGGTTCTAGATACATCTTTAGTCACAGTCAATTTGGAATATGTCGACATTCCTGCTATCCCTACCGAAGATGAATTTGTGATCAAGGAGGGTGATGAAGTAGCGATTATACCTCCCGTTAGCTCAGGCTGAGCACATCTCTCATTTCTATACTTCCATGTCTACCATGGCAGAGCAACGAGGACATCTGGGTCATCGTGGTATATGAGTATCAATTCATCTGAGCCAGAGTCTAGCAGCGGAACTCGACACTCGACCCAAGGGTCAATACTGCTCTAACTAATATATGGCTCTCGCACATAGGATATGAGTAAGAATAAGAAGAGGCTCAAACATGAACTACAAATCATGTTTGCTCATCTTCCAACAGTGGTTGCCTTTCTCGGCGTTGACTATTTTTCACGTCTACTAAGCGCACTCTCCATCCCTTCCACCAGTCGGTCTCAAGCCACTGCCAGAACTTCCACCAACCTTCCGATCTGCATTTCCCTGGAAATTTACATGATTAGTATATATAGAGGATGGCTGAAAAATATGGGAGTTGGATCGAGGATTTCAACTGATGCTGACCGAATGTCCTACTCTTCAGGCACAGCTTACATCGTCTGCGGGCATACAAGCCTACTCTGTACCAAATCAAAGCTATACCGATCGCACATATAGTGACAATGATTGTGGTAATGCATGTGAGAAACGTGATCGTCGATACATGGCAGCCTAGGGGCCTGCTTCTCAATTCCCAGCCCTCGGACCAAAGAGGACAGACCAGATCAGAATCCTGGAAAACAGGTGCCAAAATACCAAACTTTGTTGGCACACAGGTGGAGGACTAGGTTTCTATTAATACTTGCTGCCCGCCGATGAGAAGGAACCTACTGATGGGCACCACCCACAGGAGTCTCTCGCTGATAGACAGCTGGAGCAGTCTTGCTCTCTCCAGCATTGGTAGAAGAGCTCGTCACCTTCTGTTTCCTTCGCGACCCTCATTTCATTACCAGGTATAGACACTGTCACTCAGATACACAAAATAAAGAGCCGAAGTACGGCTATACGATAGCGGAGTCTGAGTGTGTATCTTTGTGCTAACTAGCTTGAGAACGTGATGTTTTGCTTCTTATATGAGAATCTCCGCAGCTGTTTAGTTGATATTTCGAGGGGGGCTCCAGATGTCTCTGTCCATCAGTCAAGTTTAGGAGCAGTCGGAACTGCAGCCGAACTCCAAATCCCGTGAAGCCTGCGAACGCCTCAGTCCACCGGCTTTTGGCTTTCCCCTTCAAATTGTAATTAGCCGATGCTTAACAGGGTTCTACGGAATAGGTCCTAAATTTACTCCGCATCCGTCACCAGAATTCAGATTTCGTCAGCACCTCATGTTGAAAGGCTTTACAAACAAATCGGCCTAGAGCCTCGGATCTGCGACGATTAATCGCGTACTCAATGATCACGATCGGTCGCTTGGGGGTCAGCAATCCAGTGCAATTTTCACAATGACTTCAGTGGTTCGAGAAGATATTGATCCTAGGTTGAGAGATTCATCGACTCCATACGATCAGCATGCGCGACCCGCACAAAGCCCTCAATCAGCAGACCACACTCGCGATAATAGCCCCCATGCTGCAGATGGTGTAGATGGCGCAAACGACCCCAAGAAACCCAGGGCCTGCGAGGCCTGTCGAGGATTGAAAGTGCGCTGCGAGCCTGGTCCGGACACAGAAGGGCCTTGCAAAAGGTGCGCGAAGGCAAACAGACAATGCATCGTCACTGTACCAAGCCGAAAGAGGCAGAAGAAGACAGACAGCCGTGTAGCAGAATTGGAGAAGAAAATTGATGCCTTGACTGCCAGTCTCCACGCTCAGAAATCAGAGCCCTCTTCATCCCATATCCACCGACCAGAACAGTCAGCTCCGAGCAGGGTCAATTCCTATGAGCAAGTTACAAATGGTGGGTTTGGAGCAGGCTTTGGCGTCCGGCAGGATATTCGAAAGAGTTCAAATGATTGGGCAACACCAGACAGGTATCCTAAGGCTCCTGAATTTGACACTGCGAAGACGTCCGCACCGCCGATGGTCATGGCAGGTCAGAAACGAAAGCTGGCAGAGACACGAGATTCCTATACTCGACCAGGCAGCATCAGTAATGAATCTAGGAAGTCGGTCGACACTGTGCCACGCAAGCCACTTATTCAAAGCGAAAACGGCAACCAGACAAAGACACCCAAGTCTAACCAAACCCACGAATATGCCGATGTCATTGACAGAGGAATAATAACCGCCGAGACTGCGACAGACATGTTCAAATGCTATGTAGAACAAATGGCGCCGCACATGCCTGTTGTTGTCTTTCCTCCTGGTACAACAGCATCCGATGTCAGAAAATCAAAGCCTACACTATTTCTTGCTATCTTAAGTGCTAGTTCGGGCACAAGATATCCAGAAGTGCAGCGTATGCTAACCAAGGAAGTCATGAGCATATATGCAGACCGCATCATATGTAATGGAGAGAAAACACTTGAGCTAGTTCAAGCCCTTCATATTAGCACTCTTTGGTATTGGCCACCGGAACACTACGAAGAACTCAAGTTTTATCAACTTATTCATATCGCTGCCGTTATGGCTATAGACATAGGTATGGGCAAGAGAACAAAGCCACAAAAATCAAAGAATGCTGGACTCTGGCGGGACCATCCATGGCGCCGCACGCCATACCCCGACCCAGAGCTTATCGAGACTAGACGTGCATGGCTAGGCTGTTACTTTTTATGCTGTAACGCTTCTATGGGGCTGCGAAGGCCGAACCTGGTCCGTTGGAATTCATATATGAATGAATGTGTAGAGGTTCTAGAAACCTCACCAGATGCTCTCGACTCTGACAAATTCTTGACCCAATGGGTTCGCAGTCAGCGTATTGCCGAGGAAGTCGGGACGCAGTTTTCAATGGATGATCCAAGTGCTAATATCAGTATTACCGATTTAAAAGTGCAGTATGCTTTAAGGGGATTCGAGAGGGACCTTGAAAGGTGGAGCAGCCAGATTCCACCAGGTGTCAGAACTCGTAAGTAAAGATCATTCTGTACCGGTGTACAAAAAACTAAACAACCTCTGATAGCTACATTGGTAATGACTGAAAATGTCATTAACCTGTATATGCATGAGGTGGCAATGCATGTTGATCATAATGTGGATGAATTTAAACCTCCTTTCACGGAGAATAGCCTCAGGGGGATGGCCAGCGAAGAAGCGGACTCTCTGACTTCTGCACATATCAGCGCCATCTCTGTGTGCCTGACATCGATCGATGGCATCTTTGATACTTTCTTGCAATTGGATGTTGAGGTCATTCGATGCCTACCCATAGCTCACTTTGTCCGTGTGGCTTATGCTGTGGTTATTTTGATCAAGATGTATTTTGCTGCAGCAACTCCTAACAGCGAGCTGGGCAAGGTCATCAATAAGGATAACATGAAGGTTGAGCACTATCTCGATGGACTTGTTGAGATATTCCGAGCAGCAGCATCTAGCGAGCGGTCACGACCGGCTGCTAAATTTCTGATGGTTCTCCTGATGCTGAAGACTTGGTTTCATCGGCAAAGAGCAGGTAAGGAACCTTCGGTCGCAGGTGACCAGATTACTTCTCTCGCAACCGCGAGACTTGATGGAGAGACCGGGTCAAGAGATTCGGCGCGCGGATCAAGTGGTGAAACCCATCAGCAGCCATCGTATGATCAACATGTCCAACAAGGCTCATCTTCTGGCTATGTTCAATCCAATAACTCGCTTCAATTACTTAGTGAAGTCGCGACTGGAAATCCACGGGCTCAGCCCCACAGTAATGCTAATGGAAATGATGCCCAAACACCAAATGGATGGAATCAACAGAGCTATGGCAGCTATGATCAATCAATGTGCCAGATGCCAGGCTCTGCACCCCCAGGCTATATACCGGGCATGAATATGAACATCGACCCAGCTCTCAACATGGATCTTGAGTATTCAATTGGCGATGGCTTCGAGCAAGCTATGGGCATGACACTGGGCAACGTTGATTTCGATAAGTATTTTAACGGCGACTCTTTCTTCGGAAGTATTTTGGATGGTGTTGGTGGAAGTGGCAATGTTTTCGATGGATTTGGTCATTGAGTTGCATTGGGTCCGCTTGGCTTGGCTTGGTTTACCTTATGATTTAAGTTGTATGATTGTCATCTGTTACGAATATCGGACTTAGAGCGGCGTTTGTCAAAAAGCTATGGGACGGTGCATTTAGCTGGTATTACGGTGGCAGTACCGAGGAAGACTTGGCAATTCGGAATGATAACCAATTAAGCGGCTAAAATTCCCCTATATATGATTGAGCGCTTAGGTTGAGTGGAGGTTCTCACCAGAACCAATTATGGCTTTGAACAACGTGTGAAATTCCAAAGTCAATGAATAAATCATGCTAGATTCTCTGAGATGTGTGGATTCAAATTTGTGCTTATATATATGTTTACACTTCAACTGCTCGGCTTCGTCCGTGTCTAGCGGGCGAAGCATAAGGGTGTATGAGTTTTGGTACTCTTATTCCTCAACGTTGTTACACAGCTGCTGATATTATCTCGATATGAGCCAAGATTCCTGCCCCGTTTAAGCTATGCTCCGGACCACACAATAATTCACGCTGCATGTATCCAGGAGATGCTCAAAGGAAATAATTTGGGGTCCAATGGGTTGTCCGCGTTTGTTGTCTACTGACACTAGGCGGAAGCATACCTTTTGGGAAATGTAGGCATCCTAAAGGTTGTTCTTGAATGAGTCTACCCTCTCAAGTAGTGTCCTCAGGATACTGGGCCTTGAGCCACTCGCTCAGTCGTCCATTTAGAGGAAATGGGACCGGCACGCGTGAGCTTGCGGACCATTCCTCATGGAGTTTGCGAGGGACATCATTCAGGAAATTCGAGGAAAGACGGGTCTCCACACAAGGAGCGTCGGCCCATGTGACAGCAGTAGGTTTCTCAAGACTGATCTTGATATTGTGCTTAGCCGTGCTGTCGATCAAGCGGGGACAGATGTAGAATTTGATAATTCGCCGACCAAGATGTGCTGCCAGTGCCTCGAGAGTTTGGAATGACGATTCTTCGATCGTCTATGGAACATTAGCTTTTAAAGACATCTACAGTTTTCTTGATTTAGTCATTGGGGATCTACGGACCTTTACAATAAGTTCTTCGAGATTTATGTAACTCTCAGACGCATCCTGAAGCCCTACCCACCGGTCCAGCTCAACGTTGGCGACAACGATTTGCTTTGCAAACCGCTCGTTGCTGTTAACGCCAATAAGGGTTGGGATGCTCAGGTTATGGAGCTTTAAACCCATCGAATAGCAATGTGGCTTGGCTGCTTCAAAGACCATCGCAGCAGTCAAGCTGACGCCATTCCCGATTAAGGATGCTTTGGGAAGCATGATGGAGAGTTTCAGAGATTTGACGGTCTCGACATCGAGTAACGCTGAGTCCTGGCCAGCCCGTGTGGTGCTTGCATCAGGAAATGTGAAGTGTGTCAAAGACTCAAAAATCCAATCCAAGAGACCTCTCAAGGTTCTGGAGTACTTCACCTCTCCTTCCGTAGATGAAATGTCCTTTGATCCTTGGCCGAAAGTCTCCACGGCTTCCAGTATAGCCTTACTTAAGATACCATAGTGAACCGTGCTGCTGGTGACGGTATCTGACTCTGATGAAGAGTAAAATGGATGTCTCAGCGAAACCCAAGCTGATATAAGGATAGGTTGTAGCTTGTCCTCTCTGCCCCATGCGTCGGTGCCAACTACAGCAGAAGCTTGGAGATTTGTGACTTTGATAACGGCTTGGGGTTCACCAGCTTCTTGGGCCACTTCCCACGACGTTCGAAGCGCGGCCATTTTGATGAGAGGAAGACGAGGCTCGGTGGGTTAAGCCGAGCGAGGTAGTGGCTGAAGGTCCTTTGGTGGCCAGATGGTCGGAACACTGAATTTAGCAGGGTGTTGAGGGGCCTCGACCTTCTTGCAGACTCTCCTGCCAGGGCAATGGGAAGGGGCTCTAGCTGAAAATATGGAGACCAATAAGCTTGACTGAAAATTTATATCTTCATGGCCGCGGCACCCCGAGGCTGACGGAGAACGGCGACAAAGGGTGTGCGCATATGGTCAGGGACGCTTTGGGTGGGTTTGATTTGCTGCAGGACAGAAAAAGCTTGCTAGCGTATGCAGCCTTGTCCCTGTCTAACCGACGGAGCTCGTCATGTTGCAGTTGGAGCACGGCTGTTATCTCGCTATATCACTGCGGCCAGCTTTTTTCCTTCGTCTTTTTTTTTTCTTCTCTTTCCACTGCCTGACCGGTTGAATCTTATGCATGTGCTTACTTGGGTTCCTGATCTCTAGAATCGAAGTCTTAAATATCCCCTTACCATCCGTCTTCTGGCTCTCCTGAATGGCAAGCACGCTCTACGACCGGCGCCCCTTGAGCCTCTTTCGCCTCCTGCCCAGACCTAGATCTAGCGTGACGCAACAAATTCATCCTTGTACCTAGCCAGCTAGCTTACCCCGCCATATCTATCGAGTAGGTAATAGGTACTACCTACTCTGTAGCCGGACATATAAAGCCCACTGGAACTGCACATGACCTGCCGACCTCATACGTTCTTGGTCTTGCTTTGCAGTGCGAGCAGAAATTCGTCTTGACCTCCTTTCTCCCGCCAAAATGTCGTTGTTGCAGAGAGTCACTTCCTTCGAATCTCTATCGCCAGAGCGAGGCAGGTCTCCGGTTGATGTTGGGCGAGGCCGCAAGCTCTCCTTTAGTCCTCTTCCTGCCGATTGGCATGCGCCTGCAACTGAACCAAGCTCGCAACCTATCGGAGCCTTCGAAGTACCCAAGTCGAAGCGAATCCGTAAGTTGCTATCTATTGCTCCCTTACATCCTCATTGCAGCTGGACATGGCGGGTCCACGTACTAATTCGTTGCAAATACAGTTCAAGTATGCATTGCCGTCACATACTGTCTGCTGGCCGCCGGAATTGTGTTCGGATATGCAGCAATCAAGCCCGTGCTCATTTCCGAGGGTGTCTATCGTGATCATTGCACGCAGGATGAGTTAGACAGAGACGTACGGACTTGTTACGATCAGGAAATCCACCTCAACCTCATGTTCACCGTCGCGGCCGTCGGAACGAACGTGGCGGCATTGCCTATCGGAGCCATTCTAGACACGTTCGGCCCCCGATTGTGTGGGATTATTGGGAGTTTCTTACTAGCAATGGGAGCAATTCTGTTCGCGTTTGCTTCAGAGCTGCCATTCGACGGATACATCCCGGGATATCTGTTCCTCGCCCTCGGCGGTCCATTTATCTTCATTTCTTCTTTCCAATTATCGAATGCCTTCCCCAAGCACTCCGGGCTCATCTTAGCGCTCCTCACTGGGGCTTTCGATACTTCCAGCGCCGTCTTCCTGGTATATCGAATTATCTACCAGTGGACCAATGGCACATTCTGGCCGAAGAAGTTCTTCCTTCTTTACTTGGTCGTCCCCGTCTTCATCTTGCTGGTGCAGATCTTCCTCATGCCAAAGCAATCGTATAAGACCGTGGGGGAGCTAGTCAAGCAAATTGAAGAGGAGGATGTTTTTGATGATCAAATGGACGAGACTACAGCTCTTCTCCGCGACGAGAGACGTCAGCATCGCCAATCTGTTGTCTCGGAAATTACAGACTTGATTGGTTCAAAGTCAGGAGGAGCTCATCTTCAGAAGGAGGAGACTAAGAACAAGATATCGGGAGTATGGGGAGCTATGCAAGGAAAAAGCGTCCAAGAGCAGATCCTCTCGCCTTGGTTTGTCCTTATTACCCTCTTCACGGTTATTCAAATGACTCGGATCAACTTCTTTGTGGCAACCATTCGTCCACAATACGAATACCTCTTAGGATCTTATGACAAGGCCGTAGAAATCAACACCTTTTTCGATGTTGCCCTTCCCCTTGGTGGAATTCTCTCCATTCCATTTATCGGTATGGTTTTGGATCATACTAGCACCGCTTTTGTACTCGGTGCCTTGGTTACGATCGCCACCACCATTGGTGTACTCGGAATGTTGCCATATACGTGGGCAGCATATGCTAATATCTCGCTTTTTGTTCTCTACCGACCATTCTACTATACCGCTGTATCAGACTACTCGGCAAAGGTTTTTGGATTCAGAACTTTCGGAACAGTTTACGGACTTATCATCTGCCTTGCTGGACTGTTCAATTTCAGTCAGAGCGGCCTCGATGCCCTTTTGCACAAGGTCTTTAATGGTAACCCCGTGCCAGTGAATCTCATGCTTATGGGCTCCGCCCTGGTTGTTGGCCTGACTTTGGTATCCTATGTTACCTACAAGGCATACAACATGAAGAGACATGTCCTAGAGCATGAGGCCAGAGCGGCCAGCGAGACTATGATGCCTGGAGCTCAGAGTCCAGAGAGGCTTTAAAATTGGAAGGCGTAGCATAACGATTACGACTGGACTTCAGCGACATAATTGCTTTTGAGTAGCATGGCATGGCGTTCTTTTTTATCCGGTGGGTTGAAAATGGGGTTTTTGGAAATATTTATGGAGTCTATATCTGTGTGGTTGGACATGTAATTATGTTGGAGCCTAGATTGTGCATATAGCGAAATACCTACTAAGTGGAGCTCCCATTTTGGACATGCAGTCCTAATTCCAACGGAATTGAAGCTGTACGAAGTGCCAAGCAGCGATTGGCAAGTTGCATCGGGATTTCACCCAGATAAAATCTCACGGGCATGTTATCCTTGTATTTTTAGAGGCCTACAGGTCAGCTCGGCTCAGCTCAGCACGGTTTTGGCTCCATGTGGCCGCTTATTTTACCACGTTATCTGCACAGTCGGTAGAGCGTGGGCGTGGGCGTGCATCCCGCCGTCGCCAACTTTTACCAGTACTCACTTAGTGGTAATCATGCCGCTACCCCTATTCACTCTATGAACCCAACCTGCGCATACAAGAAGCACAGGTTCAGACCCCAATCCAATGCAAAGGAACCCTCGGATTTTCAACCCGAGAATATTTCCCAAACCAGAAGAAACCCCCCCATCTTCAACACGAGAAAGGGAAACAAAGAAAGAAATAGCAGCCCCAGGAATTCCCCAAGGCAAAAGGCTAAAAAAACCCCGCCATGGGTAGCATCCACCTAGAAGCAGACGAGGAAGAATCATCACTATCTTCGCAACTGCCCTACTGGCAAATCAACGTCCCGCCTTCGCAGCGTTCCGCGACGTGCCCGGAATATCTTCTCAATTTAAGCAGCAAAGACGTCGGCATCATCTCGACGCCCGATGCGGCATACCACATCTTTTCCTGGCCCAAGGTGCGCAGCATCATCGCCTCCAACCGCCTCGATCTCTTCCAACGCAAGCCCTCCCAACTCCGCCGCTACCTCGCCTTCATCCACACCCTCAAGAAACAGTATGGCTCCGTCATGAACTTCATGCTTTCCGAGCGTTTGCGCTGGGAGTCCCCCATCCACCCCACGGAGGAATTGGGCGTCGGTCACGAGCGGAAGAGCCCGTTTGAGAACGTGCAGGACCTGAAAGTCCTGTGGAATGATTGGCCCTATGGCATTGACGACCGGATCGTGCATCTTGTTATTTGGACCAAGTTTGAACTGCAGGATGATCCCGTGACGGGGGACTTGACCGAGCAGGCGAGGGGCGAGATCCAGCAGTATGTGGATAAGGTGTTTAGTAACAAGGTTGGGGAGGAGAATGTGAGTTTCCCTTTCTTTTCTTTTTTCTTTTTTTCGGCTTTTATCTCTCTCCTCTTGTGTTCTTCAGGAAGGTTTCCTCCTAACTACTTTTTTCTCTGTTGCGAATTTTTTTTTTTTTTTTGTTCTATTCTTTCTGCATCGATATCACCTCACCAATTTCCCAACAAGGACCAAAAAAAAAGAACTAGCTGGCTAACTTCTTCCGTCTCTGTTTCTTGTGAGAAGGTAATCTGGTTCAAGAACTGGAAAAGTCTCAAGTCTGTACATGCCGTGGAGCATTTCCACGTTATGCTTTTCGACCCTCCGCTGGAGTTTGTAGATGAGATCACCGGTAGTGATGTGCCGCTCAGTCGAAACGCATGAGGAATGAACGCGCATGCATGAGCGTGTTGGTCAGTTTAGGTATGGGTGGTAAGCTGGTGTTAGAATGAGCGAAGTATGAGCTTTTGGCGTTGGGGTGTAAGCGCTTCTAGGAAGAATAGATGAAATAGATAGATTAGAATGAGAAGTGTATGTCAAACTCTCCGCAGTCACTCGAAAAACAGATTACGGCTGTCCTAGAAGAGATGTTTCTGGGAGGAACTACTTGAAATGGATCTAATTCATTCCACAAGAATACCCTCAATAGGTTTATTGCCGACATATAGAAATTCAAGGGATGATTCTTTGTTGCTAAACAATACAGTATAGTGAAACCTTCGCGGCTACTACACCACCCAAACACCATGCTAAAGAACACATCGCTCAATTTGATATTCCTACGCCAAGTTCCCACAGTCCTAAACCCCATGCCAGTGCCAATATATGTCCCTCTTTGCTGCAAAATCTACCCCTTCTTCACCCCGTTCTTCGTACAAACAGGGCAAATCCATGTTCCCGTAGGTTCTTTGGTCAAGCCAACACAAGACCAATGGAACCACTCAAAAGGGCAACTTTCATTATCGCACGCTACCATGTCGCCATAGCTGACGCTCTGACAAGTACAGTACTTCTTGTCATCGGCACCTTCATCGTCCTCGAGGTCTCCCAAATCGTCGTCTCCTTCGCCTCTCGTTGGGGACATGGCTTCATCATCATCTTCGCCAGAGCCGGACTCCGGGTCGCTGAGTTCACTGTCATTTGTTGAGGAAGGGGAATTCTTGTTGCCTGATCGATGTTTGATTCGTCCAAGGTTGGATTTGATGATCTTCTTACGCGCAGCAACACCTTGTCTATGAGGTGCTACTTTCTTCGTTGTGGCGCCTAACTTCTGAGATGCACGTGGTCCGATGCTGCCCGCTCTTGACGAGGATGGTGTACCTGGCTTTGGAGTTCCAGGACCTACAGGCGGTCGAGCCAATCCGCTAGAATTGGAGGGAAGTGCTCCAAGACCTCCAATCAATCTCTGGCGTTTGTTGGCAACAGCTCCCAGAGACATCTCTCGTGCTCGTTGGTTCATCAGGTGTGCGGCTGCAGGAGTTGTTGGAACAGATGAGCTTGCACCGGGAACCTGGGGGCTCTGGTTTTGCACCGTTGGAGCCCTCATAGGATGCTGATTAGGATGGCGAGTGTGAACCACAGGTGTGGAATTATTCGCGATGGGGCCCAGCGGTGCCGCGACAGCACCGGGAACCCGGACTCGGTTTATGGGTGCTGGACCGTTATCATCGAATACAGAAGGGACATCTTCTTTCGGGAACTCCCCTCTATCCTGGAGCTTCTTAATCTCCTTGTCTAGCTGCAATAGATGCCTGTGGTAAACGTGCTCCATCTTGTCACAAAGTGCAAGCTTCTCTGCTTGTAACTGGAGAGCTTTGCTCATATTCTCGTCAAAAACCTTCTTGAGTTTCTCCTCTTTTGGATTTGGCGTATGGCTGCCATTTTCACGAATCCACTGCTGGATCTGAAGATCGGCTCTAGTGGCAGTGGAACGAAGCTTTTCCACCATTCTGTCCTTCTCGGTGATTTCATCTTGCATAAACGCGATTTCAGCTGGTAGGTTCGCCACTCTGTTTGTGAACTCCTCCAAGACTGAACCACAGTCCTGGTGGTCGGTGATAACCATGATCCTTCTATTGGGGACGAAGTCGATGCTTAAATCGTCTCTAGGCATGATTGTTAATGGCGTGGATCTGATGCTGAATAGAATACAGTAACGCCAAAGATGTTGATGCTCAGGTGATCATGAAGGCCGCAAAGTCAGATGCTCACCTCGAAAGATATGTTTGCTTCCTGTCAATCACTATATCTATCTCCTAGATGCGATATATGGTTCGAACAGTCAATCGCGCTTCCCGCATTCTCTACGATGGTGGTGATTTGTAGGAGCGGGAGCGAGAAAGCGAGATCATGAACAAGCATGAAAAGGCGAGGCTGAAGCTGAGGCTGAGAAAAAGATGTCAAGTTTGTAGAGCTAATAATAGGGCTAAACTGTACAAGGCTAGACTTGACGCCACCACTGCATTCAGGCTGGGCCGCCTCGGGAATCTTGAGCTTAAGTGATGTGAAGAAGTTGAATACAAAGCATTCAGTGCACAACTCTGTATATCTACTCACCTTGTCGGCCATCGATTCGGATCTTCAATATTCTAGAGACGTTACATCTTCAGCGTCGAGACGACTCCTACAGTGGAGAACACCACTATTACGAAAACTATTCCATCTTAGTCAAGACTCACCTCGAATGCGCTCATACTGGTGGATCTCTGCAGATTGATTCTTCAGTTCAAACACAAGGGCATCAAGGACGACAATTGCCGTGATTGCAGCACATCCGACGACGAAGAAACGAGATTGGTCCGGAGATTAGCTTTTCAAACTGCGACTTTCAGCATGGTCATGTCAAACGGAAGCATCGTGCAAGAATATGTGCCCTTGAACCAACAAGGGGACTCGAGCAATGTTGGATATCTACACATGGTCAAGAAGGAGATTGCGGACAATGGTATTGTCAGACCCAAGGGCTACAACGTGTCCTGGCACGTCAATCCAGAGCTCGAGAAACATCATTTTGGACACTCGCATCCAATGAAACCATGGAGACTTACGCTGGCTAAGGGCCTCATCATGTCATACGGCATGCACGCTGCAATGGACACATATCTTTCTCGACGGGCGACCAAGGAAGAGATGCGAGATTTTCACACTGAAGACTACCTTGACTACTTGAGAACTGCCATACCTGCGCCTCCAGACGATGAAGTTTCCGGTCGCTTCAATCTTGGTGGTTCTGACTGTCCGATCTTTGAGGGACTCTTTGACTACTGTTCCATGTACTCTGGTGCCTCACTTGATGCAGCACGCAAGCTCTGCAACCATGAATCAGATATTGCTGTTAATTGGTCAGGAGGGCTTCACCATGCTAAGAAATCCGAAGCATCAGGGTTCTGCTACGCAAATGATATTGTCCTCGCAATCCTCCAAATGTTACGCACATTCCCTAGAGTCCTATATATCGACATTGATGTCCATCATGGCGATGGTGTTGAGGAGGCATTTTGGTCCACGGATCGTGTCATGACACTTTCATTCCACAAGTATGATGGAATGAATTTCTTCCCTGGTACGGGCGAACTGGAGCGAACTGGACCCGAGACCGAAGGAAACGCCGGAGCACATCATGCCCTTAACGTGCCTCTCATGGATGGCATAAATGACCAACAATACCAATCGTTGTTTGAAACTATTGTAGGGAAATGCGTTGCGAAGTTTAGACCGGAGGCAATTGTTCTTCAATGTGGAGCTGATTCATTGGCTGGAGACCGTCTTGGAAGATTCAATCTCCAAGTGCAGGGCCATGGGCAGTGCGTTGCCTTCTGTAAGAGTCTGAACATTCCCTTGATGCTAGTTGGGGGCGGAGGTTATACACCTCGAAATGTTGCGCGGGCTTGGGCCCATGAAACGAGTATTGCAATCGGCTGTGAAAAGACACTGAACCCTATCATACCGGAGCACACACCCTATCGCTCGCACTTCCGTCATGACACCATCTTTCCTACGCTGGAACAGATTCTTGGAGAGCCTCGAGCAAATAAGAACACCAAAAAGAGGCTAGATGAAATTGTCTGCATGATTACGGAGCAACTAAGGTTCTGCGAAACAGCTCCGAGCGTAGCAGGATACCATATCCCACCGGATTTGGATGGTCTGAAGGACGAGGTCGAGGAAATGATCAAGGAGGAACAGGGGAACAGTGAGAAGGAGCGC
Source organism: Coleophoma eucalyptorum (assembly GCA_026120035.1). Lineage (NCBI taxonomy): Eukaryota > Fungi > Ascomycota > Leotiomycetes > Helotiales > Dermateaceae > Coleophoma > Coleophoma eucalyptorum. The sequence continues at coordinate 402,085 of JALRME010000012.1, forward strand.
CTCAGGCTAGAAGAAAGCTTGGGCACTGCGATGGAACTCTGAAGACATTGATTTACACGGCGTTCAACATGGTTGGGGGGTAAAAATTCCAGCGAGGAGTCAAGGATTGCACAGTATGGACCGCAGATACCTCAATTGCTAGGAGTAGGGGTACTGTCAGATGTACCATGATATATTCTGGGTGTATAATAGTACTGAGTTAAGTCGGTGCCACGAGCCATCATCTTGCTAAAGTCGGCTATATGTACGCTCATATTGTGCGGACTTGCGAAGCGAAGATCCGAGAGAGCACAAGACATTGTCATCATCCCGTTGCTGATATATGAGAGGCACCTGGGTAAGTACTATATTCGAGCAAGGGTTACGCACCGGGAGCCATAGCTCCAACATATCTGTTTTGCATGTATGACAGGGCCACTCTCCAATGACTTCGAGACCCAGAATCAAGACAAAACCCCTTGCTATCACGCCAGGCGGCTTGTATCTTCCAAACATAGTCGTACGAGCAGCTCCATGCGGAGGAGGGATGGAAGCGAGACCTCAGAGCTTCAGAGTTTCAATAGTTCGGCGCGCGCCCCTGAGCTCCATTCCATGTCTCTCGCTTGCGCAGGCCGGGAGGATTTCAGCTGCAAGGACGGGGGTATCGTCATGTGCTCCAAGGTACGCGCACAGCAAACATCTGGGGCCAAACTCCACCGTCAAATTTCGTTTCTCCTCTGCCGCGAATCAGCACCCGCAAATGGGCAAAACAATCCTGTTTGTACGTCTCGCTCTGGACAAGCTTCTCCCCAGCGCCGTTGCAGGTACAACTGTTGAAATCGTGCCCCAATCTCGCCAACGGCCCAACCGCTGCCCTTGATTGGCTGGATTCCCCATCGGACGTAATGATCAGATGTGCAGCTCCGGGATGCTGCATCTCTTGGATCTTGAAATCGATGAATCCACGCCCAATTCCTGGCCAGAGCGAGCGGAAAGCGACATGGGCTAATAATACCACTTCCTGTTATGTTGGTAATCGTGTCCGGATGTCAGATCCTGCTGCGTGCAGGGCCTGGGTTCTGGGTTTGAAGAGTATTGAAAAGTGTAGTGGGCGGCGTCTGTGGGCGGTTTGAGTACTGACTGTACCTTGTTCCAGTGTGAAAAGATCCAATATATCCACACAGGACGTTGTTTATCTGCTCCACCCTTCCTTGTTTTCATTTATGACCTGTAACCTCTCCCACTCGTCATTCCGCTCTGTTTTTTCTTCTTCAAGCTCTTGAATCTACAGACTTCAACCACACTCGTTTTGTTCCTCTCGACTGCTTTAGACGCACTTCACTCTTTCGTGCTCAAAAGACTACCTCTGCTCTATCATCTGCTCGCTACTTCCCCGCAAAACCAGACGGGGAAAAAAACACAAGTATCCCACTCTACTACACCTGAGCGCAAGACCTTTGTGAGAGCAGGAAATTCGAGGTCGGGAAAACACAACGTCTGCCTACCTGCCATAGTCGTACACCTGATCAAGATGGGAAGACCAAGACCACAAAAGAAGGCTCCAAAGCCTTCGCCTCTGGCGCAAGTCCAATTTACACGACCGATTTCGGCCGCGCCAGATATGGGCCTGGTTCGAGATCCAGAATTCTGGAAGAGATTCTCAGCAGCGGCACACCAAGCGGAGGAGAAGGAGGTCCCACAGTCTGCTGGTAGTCGGGACTCTGACGATGGGTAAGTAGTCATCCATATCTGAAGATTTAATACATGAGGACTAATTCTGTAATTGTGTCTCAGTGACCATTGGCTTGCTCAGCAACACAGAGAGAAGCGCCGATGTAGATACATTTGCCTCATCACGACCTTGATTGTGGCTTTACTCATAACTGCTGGCGCAGTTGTGGCATGGTATTTCACCAAGTACCGAAAGCTCAAATAAACCAAACCCGGAAAACTGTCTCTGGGAACGAGGGGTTTGATCACCTCTTATTTTTAATGATGCACAAGACTTTATGAATACAAAGGGAAGCTTTGGGAATCCGCACCAGACGCGATGGTCTGCAATTGTGGAAGCCAAGGATAAGACAAAAGAGATACTTAGAAGGTTTCGGTAGAGAAGAAACTCTGTTTTATATACAGCATCACGTATCTTGGGACGATTGAAACAGCACTTGGTTGAGCTTCCAACTAAGGAGAGTTTTGTAGGGATGGCTGGCCAATGGCCATCAGGTTGGAGAAGGGTTTCGGACATCAGATGTTGTACCAACGGCTAGACCGTGCGGACATCTCAGAATAGACTACTAACCAAAATTGTCTATGGAGATTCGACTGAAAGATTAGATATGAGACGATCGGGGTCATTCGGATATGTAGAAAACATACCTTAGCCAACATGATGAAGTTTCTTTCAGAACAATATGGCAATGAGCGTGACAGATCTCAGCTTCTTGGACAAGTGAAAGAACCACAATGCCTCTGCCTCGTACGTAGTAAGATGGTTGGTTGGGTGTCTGAGACTCGTGAGAAGCATTAACTTCCGAGTCCTAGTTGTTGCCTACCTTCCATCGTGACCAGTAGCGAAGGGAGTGCTGTATATATGTAGTCGCCTACGAATCAGTATACGGTGGTCGTTCTCCGAGAATTGTCCGCAAGAGTCGACTTGATTCGTAATGGCGCACGTATCAATTTGACCTGTTGGAGGCTCAAAAATGTCGTGTTTCTAGCCTTTCCGATGTAGCCTCACCACGAAGATGTAGTGTTGACGAAAAAGCGCCTCACCACTCCCATCCTCGTAATTCCGACATCATGTGATATATATGCGGCACAGCTGTAAAAGAGCTAGAAAAAAAGCCATAATATTCGTACCATAACCAAACTTCATGCGGTAGGCTCGCTTTCACGCTCGATATACCGCATACAGGGTTACGGTTTCGGTATATGTGAATAATTGCGACGTGCAACAAAATGGATGCGAGAAGTACCTGTACATCTCTTGCATCCTCAGTCTTGCCTAACCTTCTTTTCTCCCTCTCCCCCGCTCACCAGCCTACAACAGAATGCTCAGCCCTGTGTTTTCTTCTTGAAGAGGCAAGTACTTGAAATGAGTTAGCTGGTTGCCTTGGATCTCCGTGTTCTGTGCCTCTTGGGTTTGTACTCGTATCTGTATCCTTTATCTATATTGGTATGCAAAAAATCAATAATTGTCTGGTCCCAGAGTAAGACCGAGTTCGCATGTAATGGTACTAAATCGATGATAAGGACGTTGTGTGGATTGCTAGCCCTCTCTATAGCCGCCGAGGCGATGGCCGAAGGTGGGAATTAAGAAGCCATTCTTGACTTGGTCGACTCGAAACATTTGAGAAATAGGACTATGGAGGCCAACCTGTCTTGTAGATATGTTTTCCCGATAACTACCGTGAAATACTGTACCAACTGGTGATCGCTGATTAAGCATCAATCTAGATGCTAGATTGCTATGTTTTTGTGTTGCGGCGATCTTCTTGTATTTGCCCCCACGTTGCCGGTGTACAGGCTCCTAAAGGCTCCTGCAACCCTGTTTATGTAGGCTTATGCCATTCTAAACAGACGATCACAAAGCGTTCATGGGTCCAGAAAGCCTTTCACTATCTGGTGGCTGAATATGTTGGGGTCAGCACGAGGAAGCGACGGGGACTTTTCACTTTTTTCTTTTCAATAATGCAGAATTTATGTGCCCGTATCTTCAGCTGAATGCAGTTGGTAAGATTGCTCTACCTTTTCGTGCTCGTCAGCCCGAGATCACATAAGGTGGCTTTTGCAGCGCACTAACGATTATCTCCCGCCGAAACGTGGCGGGATGGGCTGAATAGCCTGGATAGTGTCAAGCTGTCCAGCATCAGAAACTGGACGTGTTCAGCGAGAAATCCTTCAATGCAGTATGGCGCATGATCCGTGCCTTTGGATACGGCAACTGGCTCCTTGAGGCTGATGATGCGATGGGGCTTTCTATTCGGGACAAATGCCTGGGGACCCACCAGCCCATTCTCCCCGGCAGGTTTATTTCAAGCCCCTTTTTCTTCTCTGCTGTAACTTGTAACTTGGCAGCTTGACGCCGCTTGACGCCGCGGATGGTGGTATGCCGTGTCCAGTCCAGTACGGGAGAATGTTCTCCGGACAACACAATTGCAATCGGGCTTTGCACTGACAACCGTCGATGGGAAGCCGATCTCGAGCCCGACACCAATTAAGTCTCTGGAAATCATAAGGATCGTCCAGATGGAACACGAGAATTGGCGGGCGGGAATGAAACGGGTGGCAATGATATGGCGAACGAAGCGAATCGCTGTAAATACCGGCATATCGTGTTGATAGAGGGGATTTGGGTGCAAAAACAACCCAATACTGTAATAGCATCCCAACTTTTACCTTTGGACGAGTCTAAAGGTAGCGACCCATGCCGTCTTGCCCCCCCCCAGCGACCCCCCCAGCAAGCGACTAGAGCCCCTTTTAGCCACTCTTTCTATATCGGTCTTTCCCGATCAGTGCCATATAATTTCGAAGGAACGAAGCTCTGTTGTTGCTCTTCTCAGACTACATAAGCTTCGACTGTCCCCGGCCACCTGTCCCCATCCGCTCGTATCTCTCATCTCATCTCTCGAGTCTGCGTGGTGCCTTTTGTTGTAAGTGCTCAGCTCGCTGACAGCTCCATACAAGCCTTGTGCTTAGCATGGAATTCCCCCGCTGCTGGTGCCAATTACGTAGCGGGATAGTTGTGCTAACATCTGCATCCAAGGCTATCCTCGCTCAGAATATAGTCGCTCGAGTTTCCCCTCCTCGAACACCTTCATCCCACCACAACTTTCTTCAAAACTCCCCCCGAATTGTACTCTCAAATCACACAGCAGACCACCATGGCATCCACACTGAAGAATGCGCTGCCTTCGCACTTGAAGCCTGGAAACGGCGATGCTGATTTTGCAAAGAAGCATCATGGAAAGACTCAATCCCACATGGTGCGTTGAACCCCCTACATATTGGTGCTGGCAATCCAGGAAAGACTATAGCAATAGTTGGACCAATGGCTCTGGTATCCTTGGCAGAAGCTTCATTGAGTAGCTGCAGAACTTGCAGACTAGTTGTTCTGCTTTGTTTTGCCTGCAAAATATCGACAGTCGAGGTGCTTGCAATTTTGTCTCCAGTTTCTGCACAGTTCTTCACGTAGCTGTGTCGAGCGTTGGAGGATGCAGTGGCCCACCCAGCGGTACCAGGTTAGCTCGTCGGCCTTGAAATCGTGGCATTCGTTCCATCGCTGCGCCGACGAGATCCTGCGCTGAAAAGATTGAGCACCATCAACTCGATATCTCTATTTCAATTTCATTTCTGCCATGCACAAATTCATATATCACCACAAAAAGCAACGTCGAGTACATGACAATGGCTTCCCCCAGATCCAACTCTCTTCCAGAAGATACGCAAGCTTGTGCATTCAGTAACAAGCCAGCTGGACGAGAAATGCTAAGAAGATTACTCCCACAGGCTTTCGAGAACACCTCTACATCCGTCGCGGCAAGCCAGATGAGAAATGCCTTGAACAACCTCGCAGATACTGTTACCGACCCAGAGGAGAAGAAGGTATGTAGCTCTTACGATTAGAAATACTGTGGCATATACTAAAGTATCCTCTTAGCTCTTTGAGACTGAGATGGACAACTTCTTCGCCTTGTTCCGCCGTTACTTGAACGACAAGGCTAAGAGCAACCAACTGTAAGTAAGCGTCCACGAATCAATGGCCAGAATCTAACAGGCACAGTGACTGGGAGCGCATCGCCCCACCTGCCCCATCTCAAGTTGTTGATTACAACGAGTTGGCCAACTCTGAGTCTGTCGGCTTCTTGAACAAGTTGGCTGTCCTCAAGCTTAACGGTGGTCTTGGTACTTCCATGGGTTGTGTTGGTCCCAAGTCCGTCATTGAGGTTCGTGATGGCATGTCCTTCTTGGATCTTTCTGTCCGCCAAATCGAGTACCTCAACCGTACCTACAACGTCAACGTCCCATTCGTCCTGATGAACTCTTTCAACACTGACGATGACACTCAAAACATCATCAAGAAGTACGAGGGTCACAACATTGACATCCTTACCTTCAACCAATCCAGATACCCCAGAATCTTGAAGGACTCCTTGCTCCCAGCCCCAAAGTCTTTCCAATCTCCAATCTCCGACTGGTACCCACCTGGACACGGTGACGTCTTCGAGTCTCTGTACAACTCTGGCATTCTTGACAAGCTCATTGAGCGAGGAGTTGAGATCGTCTTCCTTTCCAACGTTGACAACTTGGGTGCCGTTGTTGATCTCCGCATCCTGCAACACATGGTCGAGACCAAGGCTGAGTACATCATGGAGTTGACCGACAAGACCAAGGCCGATGTCAAGGGTGGAACTATCATTGACTACGAGGGATCCGTTCGTCTCCTTGAGATTGCTCAAGTTCCAAAGGAACACGTCAATGAGTTCAAGTCTATCAAGAAGTTCAAGTACTTCAATACCAACAACATCTGGTTGAACTTGAAGGCTGTCAAGAGAATCGTTGAGAACAACGAGCTTGAGATGGAGATCATTCCTAACAACAAGTCAATCCCCGCCGACAAGAAGGGAGAGTCAGATATCTCCATTGTCCAACTTGAGACTGCTGTCGGAGCTGCTATCCGCCATTTTGCCAACGCACACGGTGTCAACGTTCCTCGACGACGCTTCTTGCCCGTCAAGACTTGCTCTGATCTTATGCTCGTTAAGTCAGATCTTTACTCCTTGAAGCACGGTCAACTCCAAATCGACCCCAACCGATTTGGACCAGCTCCTCTTATCAAGCTTGGAAATGACTTCAAGAAGGTCTCTGATTTCCAAAAGCGCATTCCCAGCATCCCAAAGATTATCGAGCTTGATCACTTGACCATCACTGGTGCAGTCAACCTCGGCCGAGGTGTCACTCTCAAGGGCACTGTTATCATTGTTGCAACTGAAGGTAGCACCATTGATGTTCCACCGGGATCCATCTTGGAGAACGTTGTCGTCCAAGGTTCTCTGAGACTTCTTGAGCACTAGAGGCTTGATTGCGATTTGAGATGTTTTCAAGCGGGGCTTTTATTTGCGTTGCCAGAATATGGCTGGGATTGTTATTTGGAAGTGCATTACTTCTGGGCCTGTATTCGGCCACAGAGCTGTAATTTCTTCATGATACCGCACTTTCATGTGTAATAAAGCATTATAAAAAGGACTACATGACAACTGCTGTTCCAACTGATATGATTTTTGTGTGCTGCAATAAGGCCTTGTTGAATATGAATTAACCTTGAACGTTCCTAATCCCGGCACTGTCCATACCCACCATGTTTACTTTTTCTTGCATGATACTGCCATTCCATGCTAACAATGCTATATCAAGGATTCCATGTTGTGTGGATTCCCCTCCGAGATTACCTGGGCCTTATTTTATGCCCCTTGCCCACCTTTAGCGGCAGCCGCGGGAGCTTATCGCGCTCGCGTGGCGTTGTCGATAAGGCGTCAAAACATCTCGACGACCTTCGATCGACTTCAGGATCCTAGTCGCGTGCCTATGCATCGACGTCGTTGTTGGTAGTCGCTGCGTAGCCCTTGAGGACCCAGTCTTGATCCAGCCATCCAGATTTCATAATATTGATTGACCCTCTTGCGGTGTTTGCATTCTGCAATTCTCAATCACCCTCCGACGCCGGCAAAATACTCCCAAGGAAACTCGAGACATTGAGGCTACGCACAAGCACTTTGTGGTTCGATGGACAGCTTGTTCTGAATGAAGTATGTATGCTTCTGTGTGATGCCTCCAAGCAAGACGCTGATCCTGTGTGAAGATAGTGGTCCCTCTGCTGGCCTCATATACCTTCTTTCCTCGCCTCATTTTCCTCCGCTTCGATAATTGTCTGACACCGAGATCCTACCCACTACCATATATACGCAGCTTCATAAGAGATCTACGGACCATAGTTTTCTGATTCTACTTCGCTATATTGGTTCGAATATTAACTTGTTAGGCTCAATATGAGCGACGGTGGGGAAAGTAGCCAGATGGGCGCTGACTCTCAAACACTTAACCAAGAATCAGGTTTCTCTGCGGCACGGTTGCCAGATTTTGGTGGCTCTATATTGCAGCCCAAGGATACTTTAGAAGGCCATGAAAGCTCACTACAGTCCCCAGAGAGCGTGCAGCAGTTAGATACTGGCAATTCGCAGCCTGAAGTACCTGTTGTGCCCCAGGCTCTACCAACAACACCAGTAAATGAAAGTACCCAGCAGTCTGCAGGGCCTCAAATCACCGCTGGCATTCCATCTGTGGTAGCTTCGGCACCTGTTGATCACCATGGAAGCAATGTGGATAGTGAGAGGGGCAGTCAGCAAGGAGATGCACGGTCCCGCGGTGATTCAAATGGAAGTGCTATGTCTTTACTCACAGCTTTGGCGAGCCAAGAGCAGCCAGATCCTACCCATTCCTCTTTCTTACAAAGTCTCCCTGCTCCACGAAGTCGGCCAAGTACGGACGTTGTTCGCGCAAGGTGGCAACCAGACGCTGAAGTGACCTATTGTCCCATATGCCACACGCAGTTTGGATGGGTGTTCAGGAAGCACCATTGCAGGTTTGTCATTTACTCCTTGCTTTGCCACATTTCCTCAGCTAAACATAACAGAAAATGTGGTCGAGTCGTCTGTGGCTCATGCTCCCAACACCGTATCACAATTCCATATGAATATATTGCTCGACCCCCAACATATTTGGCCGACCAAGATTTTTTGGCACTCGAAAGATATCGCACAGGCGGTGAAAGAGTCAGACTGTGTAATCCTTGCGTGCCAGATCCTAATATTGCACCTCCACAAGTACCATCGCAGGAATCCCTACATCGCCGGCCCTCTGAAAGGTCGCATGGATCAGTGTCTGGTTCATCCAATGGATCGACGTCGAACAGGAGACAGAATAGATCCAGCATGTTTGTAGAACATTACTCCAGTCGCCCACGGCAACCTAGCATTGTTGGGATGTCTGCGAACCAGGACGGAAATCGTTCTCGAAGTAGCACTGTAAGCTTTCTCAGTATCTAATGAAAAACGCCACACTAACAAGGTTCTAGATGCCAGCTCGCGAGGCTGATTCTAGAGTAAGCATCTCTCACTTTATGCTCATGGTAGCAAGTACTTATTGTAGTAAAGCTAATCAATTTTCAGAATATTAACAACCCTGTTAACATTAGACGCATGGAGCCTCGAAATGCACAAGTTAACTATAGGCATTTCATCAATGCTGATCCCCGCGGCTCAGACTCAAATTATAGGCACTTGCTCAATGATGATTCGAGGCCATTGCCAAATCTTCCTCGCCCAACCGAAGATGACATATGTCCAGTATGTCACAAATTACTGCCACCACGATCTCTCCCAGATTTCGAGGAGCAGAGAGCAACTCACATAAGCTCTTGTATCGAGGCTCACACAACCTCAAATTATGCTTCCCACAATCGACCTGGAGCATATACGTCAAACTCACAACCTGCTCCCACCCCGTCCAGCAGTATGCCCGGCAATTCTCGATCACATCTAAGAAGAAATCCAACCCCCCCTGTAGTGATTCCATCCAGTTCTCGAGCACCTCAAATCATTCCCAACACCCCCGAGGCGAGAATGGCAGCACGTGAACAGGCACACGCAGCTGTAGTCTTAGGTGCAAGCCAAACACCACCAATCGACCCAGGTCGACAAACTCGACTCTTCCCCTACAAAGCAACAGAGAAAGATTGTGTAGATGACGCTGAGTGTACGATATGTCTGGAAGAATTCGAAGTCGGCGCAGACATGGCTCGGCTTGAGTGTTTCTGTCGTTTCCATTTGCATTGCATTCGTGGGTGGTGGGTGAATCATCATGGTCGCTGTCCTGTGCATCAGCATGATGGCTTTGGCTTTTGAGTTAGTTTAATGGATTAAAATCCACGCTGTGGCGAGGATATAATTGTTTCATTTTTGTTTTGTCTCGTTCAGGGAGCTGGGTTAAGAGCGGGATAGGCGGGTGTTCATATTTGATTTGATGATGATTCATGTGGGAAGAGACAGAATACCACTCAACACACTAGTTACTTTTCGTTACCTTATAGATGATATTTGAAATTGATATCTTTAACGTCCAATGTCTTGTCCATCCTGCTTGGGAGCATTTGCGATCAACCCGGCAAGACCTAGAAGTTGGAAGCACTTGTATTTGAAGAAGCACTGCTCTTATTGTTTCGGTTGTGAGATAAGCAGAACAGGGGATACCGACTTCATCATTCTGTCATGGAAACTGTTCGATTCATAGCATGAGCTGGGCACCGCAATCCCATAACCTAGTATACATATAAAAGCACGCCAACCCACGCCTATGGCAATCCAGGGCAACCCACGCCAGAGGTTCAACGGGAACTCAGTAAATATGCTCTATCTAGCCCTTTACCCAACAAAGCGCTCCTCACCGTCACCATGACACAGCCGCCTCCGCGCTTCTCTACTGCTCTCTCTACTTTCCAATAGCAGCCTTTGCCTTCTCCTCAACCTTTCCGAGGGCAGCGCTTGCCGTGCTGACACCCTCGCTTGCCTTCTGTTGCAGCTCGGCCTCGCGGCCTCCCATCTTATGGTACTGCATCCAGCGGTAGGCCTGCGTGAGCTGTGCGCCTTCGTTCACGAAATGGCATCCGAACAACAGGTAGTTTGCGGGTGACACAGCGAGCGCGTAGCGCATGAAGGTTGCACTGTAGACGCAGAGAGCGCCGGTCATTGAGCCGGAGATCCTGTGGGCCGGGAGGCAGAGAGTCAGTGTGTGTGCTTCTATAGATTTTTTTTCCTGCTCCTTTGCTTGCTGGGCCGGGTTTGCGGAGGGTTGCGGTCTGCGGGAGATTGCTGGCAGAGCATTTCGCAGTAATTGAGAGGGTAATGCTCCATGTAGCTGTGCTTGTTGCTTGACAGAGGTAGAGTGGAAGGTGAAGGTGGGACTCACAACTCAGGACTTTTTTGAGTATCCATCACAGCGGCGATTGGGATACCGAAGTTAGAGACAGGACCCCAGAAATCTACAAGTCATGAAGAACTAGGTCAGCCTTTGTTTCTTCTCCTTTGTAATCCGAAAAAAAGAATAGGACGCCTATCAAGTCGACATCCCTCCTTCCTCGAGCTTATCCGAAGTCAAGAGAAAAAGTTGTTGAAAGATTGCGAATAGGTAATTTTAGAGGGGAGCGACAACATACGCGTTGAGCAGACATAGCTCAGCATTGGGTTTGACCTGATCTTCGCGTTGAAGGCTGAGATTAAAGACGCCATTTTGTGTGTGGAGAGCGAATTGGTGAAGGGGGACGTTGCGATATCGTTGACCTTGAAGCTACACGGCCCAACATGCGAAGGCTGACGGAAGCTCCACCAGCAATATACAGGTCACGTGTCATATATGGAGTTAAGAGTTGGCCCCGAAGGATGGGATTTCTTGCATTGTCTATTGATTGAGAATTATCTCCACCTCGTTCTTGAGACGGTTTGATGTCTTTTTCCTACTTAAAATGGTCTTTCCTTATCACGCCCTTCAATGCTCTTGACAAGAAATATGACTCTTGTCCAGCTGATAATGCGCAAGATAGGATTTGACCTAGGCCACGAGTTATTGAGGTCATCCTCTACCTTCTTAACTTTTTTGTCACTTCAATCTGCAGCCAAGGTCCAAAGTTTTCAATCCCTCGCTAACAGTCTGTATGGCTTCATACTTCAGAAGTCATTCCAAGAACCACAAACTCCACCCCAACGCCACATTTTGTGCATAATGTCCAAACTGCTACACCTCTGAGATCCATCGTTTGCCCATAATCTATCTTCTTGGGGGGGCGAATCCTGGAGGGGCATTGAATCCTGGAGGTGGGAATTGTCCGCCTGGGGGTGGGAATCCTCCTGGTGGGAATCCTGGGGGTGCTAGAGTCCATGTTAGCAAAATGGTTAGACTAGGAGTATATTTTGAAGCTTACCTCCTCGTCCAGCAAAGGGTGGAGCTCCTGGGAAACCTCCAAAACCAGGTGGTGGAGCGCCAACACCAGCAGCAGGTCCCTAAGAATCATTAGCATAAAGCTTACACTGGAATCAAAATCTTATATAACGTACGGCCAATCCAATAGCAGTACCTCGTCCAGCTGGTCTAGCAATTCCAGCTCCGGTAGCCATGGCTGAGGGAACTCCTCCTGGGGCACTGGTTCCAAGACGCGCGCTTGGGTCGGCTGGGGGTGGGGACTCGACAGATAGAGAGATTATGTGTGCGCCGCGGACGATGGTAAGACCAAGAGTTCTCTTCTCTTCAGCTTCGACGAGGGGAGCGGCGGTAGAGCCGGCGCCTGGAGCAGCCGTTGACTTGCCTGCCTTGCGCTTGACGCGTCTGAATTCTTCGGTATCTGCAAGGACGAGGTTCATGTGCTTTCGAACTGTCAGCAAATGTGCAATAGAAATTGAAGGGAGCGCGTACCTTATCAAAGGCCAACATCTGTCCAACCATTTGACGTCCGTCATTCATGGTCACTCTCATCCGGTAGTTGATCTATACATAAGGTCAGATAACATATCCCTAGCTTTGAATAGCATGCGCAGAGGGTTCAAACGTACGAGACCGGCCTAGATACGCGCAGAAGTCAGCCTATAGTGTCAACAAGAGCTTGCAGAGAGCTTCTGATGGAAGAATGAAGACTCACCATCTTTCCTTGCTTGTTCGCCATGATGAATTTTGAGATGCGAAAGTAGCTTCTCTGGTTTCCAAATAATCAGTACTGAAGTTCAAGAACTTCTGTGATTTCACAATCGCTGAATGGCTCCAGTAATTGCTGGTCTTCGAGATATCCCAAGGCGATGCGGCTCAAGGCGCAAAAGTTCGGATGTGCAGTCTAACCGATTTCGGGATTAGCTTAGGCCTCCACGATTGGTCGCTAAAAGTGGTAACTTTAACTCATTAACTTTCTCTCCCCATGTCGTGATTGACTTATCCACCAGAGATATCTCACAGTAACCAGCTATAGCACTTTACCTAGTATCAACTTACTTCCAGCTATTCTTCTGCCTACATATGGAGATTTCTTTTCAAGATAATGAATGTATGTTTAAAAAGAAGGATCAGTTTGGAGCGTTTGGAGCGCGGCTGCTAAAATCCTGTATGTTCTCTTCATGTGAACTCTGTAGGTTTTCATTTCATTTCGCTTCATTGTACTATTTTTTATGGCCCTCCAATCTATAACCATAATACTCCTTACGTTCAGTCCATCTGTCGTCGATTCCTGGTCTGTGACAACTGTTTCTTATGATCTGCCCGTGTGATACTCTACAATGTCTAATCGCCCATTTTGGTAACCTTCCTTGTCCTAGTTTTCCTGTCCTCGGACCTCCTTTCGCTTGGTTTTCTTGAAGTAATTGAGAATTATTTTCCACAGGTGTGTCTATTTTTTCTTATCTGAATCGAGGTGCTTTTCACCGTTGTGCTGGAGCGCTGGGAGCGAAGATTGTCGTTTATAACACTGCATGCTTTTTTGCACCTTCTGAGTGGCTTTTGTTGTAAACTCTTTGACTTTATCTATGATTTTTGTGAACTTTTGTGGCTTCAATACCGGGTCTGGGGCATCTTGGAAGTGTAGGCCTGTCTTCTCCAAATATTCGGTGTCAACCTCCATGAGTTTCCCGTGTATCTGACCAGACACTGCAGTCTCAAGCTCTGAAAGACGCTCCGAAATCGGGCCATCACTCCTTGATTGTGGCTGGACTTGAACGGTTATACCTGGGTCTGATGGATGCTTCCCAGATGGAAACTGGCTTTGAGAGGGAGGTTGTGCAGTTGCTCCTAGGAAAGCAGGGATACCACTTCCACCAACACTAGCAATCCCAAGCCTTTCCTGAAAGCTCTTATTCGCATCTTGTAAGCTTTGAACGTGCTGGGCTTTGCGAGCTGCATCTTGTTCGCGAAGGAGTTTGTCTTCCTGAGCGGCCGAACGCTGCTTCGTGTGAACAGCGAGGTTGATGATCTCTTCAGTACCGGTGTCATCAAGTTCAGCCATAAGGCTATTGAACCCGGATCGCCTATTTGCTGCTAGTGGTCGTTTCTGTAGAGCTCGTGCCTTTTGTGCATATGAGCCCTGCATCACCGTTTGAGACTAAAGCCTGATACACCAAGGTCCAACGATGAAGCTGTAGAATTGTGAGTATTTGGAGAGTTGAGGACTTGACTGATGGGTAACAAAGTGAAGTCAGGCATCAAAAGTTTTCAGAAGTTGGATCAAGATTTCCCAAATGACGAAGGGGTAGTAGAGGTGCAAGATGTAAGAACCTCTTCCATTTTGACTCTGCACAAATGATGGCTGTGATTACGCGACGAGAAGTTGTTTCTCGAAAAGTGCAACTTCTTTCCATGATAAGGTAGTTTATTTTAACAGCTTAATATTAAACTCACACAACGTCCATTTCAACATCTTCTTCAATCCAACTGAAGATGAACGCTATGGCAGTATAGCATGCAGACTAGAAAGTTACTACTTGCACTTTAAAAGGAAAGAAAACAGTCAGCAGAAGCCGTCAAAGCCAGCAGATGCATCAGACTTCAACAGCCAACCGGGTGCTGAATATTCGAGTAATGATGTCAAACGGGAGCGTAACTGCAAAGGTCAAGACAATAACTCTAATGATGCTCTCTTGGGATGTAAAAAGATTATGGACAATACTGAAATATTGCTCGAACTCTGAACGATGAGCATAATCAGACGAGGAAAAATTATCAAAGTCTTCGGCATATTTTCTGAGCAGCCAAAGAGAAGATATTAACGTGAAAGGCTTCAGCTAATATCCACTTGGACAGAAGAGTGCCAAAATCGAGGCGGACCTAGCAATAGGCCGGACAACTTTAATTGCTGGGCTTGTCAAACATGCTGCGCAATGGTATGGCGAGTCGTTGGGAGCCCTGTCGAAAAAAGCTTCATCAGGTAACGTTTAGAGAGGAGAATTATCTTGATCCCACAGCTGAACATTTATCTCGACAAAATCTAGAAAGGGCGGGCAGGTAAATCAACCTCGAAATCTTTAAGTTTAATAAAGCCAATCGAAGAATTTTGCCTTTATATTGTCTTTGATGGATACGAGATCAATAAGAACTGGAATGTTGCGAGGCACGATAAACCTAGGAGCACACTTATTAATAGTACATATTGCCGTTCTAAACGCTCGGTATTTTACCTACACGTGATCATCCAGTTCAATGAGTTATCGCTGATTAGGTCTAGCGCGCGGCCGCAACAACTCCCACAATGTGCTTTTCGCGATAATATTCGAATCTTCTAACCATCAACGACAATTTTCGACCTCCTCCACGACAATCCCCAGCACATCAATCAAAATGGCTGAATCCAACGAGAAGGGTGTTAACCCCATGAAGGAGCTCCGCATCCAGAAGATTGTTCTCAACATCTCTGTCGGAGAGTCCGGTGATCGTCTCACTCGTGCCGCCAAGGTTCTCGAGCAATTGAGTGGTCAAACTCCAGTTTACTGTAAGCATCACCATTTCAAGAGCCAAATACTGCGTACTAACATATATGTACAGCCAAGGCTCGCTACACTGTCCGTACCTTCGGTATCCGTCGTAACGAAAAGATCGCCGTTCACGTCACTGTCCGTGGACCAAAGGCTGAGGAAATCTTGGAGCGTGGATTGAAGGTCAAGGAGTACGAGCTCCGCAAGCGCAACTTCTCCGAGACTGGTAACTTCGGTTTCGGTATCTCCGAGCACATCGATCTCGGTATCAAGTACGACCCAGCGATCGGTATTTACGGAATGGACTTCTACTGCTGCATGACCCGCCCTGGTGAGCGTGTCGCCAAGCGCCGACGTGCTAAGTCCAGCGTTGGAACCAACCACAAGATCAAGCGTGACGAGACTGTCAAGTGGTTCAAGAACCGTAAGTCCTTTGGATATCTAGAAGGATAACGTGGATTCTAATCTTTTACAGGCTTCGAGGGTATCGTCCGATAAATTTTTTCACAAAAGTTATGGGGTTATGGGCTCAATGATGGTGCTTGGGATGGAGTAATGGCTGTATTACAGGGTATATTGGCTGCGTCTTTTGTATCTACGGATCAAAATCATAGCAGTACACAACACTGTTCAGCTTGACTCCTTCGGGATCAGCTACGGCCTCAGAGTCCGAGTGGCGCTATGCCATCTACCATTCAGTATGCAATGAAATGCTGACGTTGTGAACTCAAAAGAACCGATGGCTTCTAGCTGTGATGGTTCTGACACTTGTGTCTCGTCAATCAAAGGTAGGTGATGTTGCCATGATAGTAAATGCCTTGTTGAGTCTTGAGGAGCCGCACGTTCTGCTATAAACGATGTGCTTTGTTACACTATGCAATTGGACCAGTGATATGCTTCCAATGTCAATTTATGTAAATTGCAAAGCACTTCAGTCAAATAAATTAACCAAGCTATACCATATACTTAGAGGGGCAGTAGGCTATCAATAGAGGAAATCTGACGACAACCTCGATGCAAGATTTTCTAGCTTATTAGACATCAGTATCCATTATAAGAGTAGCATTTCTCCAAATAAGAAACGGTATATTTACAGTTCTCAAGTACTGTCGACAGTGTCGACAGTTGTATGTCATGTGACCTTGGTTTTTCCATTTTGAGTCCCCCCTATCAGTGTGTATGTCCACTCAAGACGAGCTCATCAGAAATTGTTCGCTTCTTTCACTTCGTTCGCTTCTGCTACTTCATCTGCTACTTCAGCTATTGCTGCACGCGTACGTATATAAGCGTCATCAAGATCATGTTTCCTCGCCAAACTGACTGGCCTATCACAAAGCGAGTTAGCTCAGCCGTGACCCCAGATCGAAGATCTTCGTCTCCGCACGATCGCTCTAACAAATCAATTGACCATTGACTGAACCCTCCAACCCAGTACATCCGGGAGGGTTTCGAACCAGAAACAGCCCAAGAAGGGAGATAGTCCTGACTATCTTTGCCTGGAGTGGCTCGATGGACAGGGGAATGCAGTGGTCTCGTGCATCTATTGATTAAGCTGTGCCTTCTGAGTGGAAGAGGATGATTTCAGCAGGATTTCATGTGCCCTGAGTGGAAGGTTGAAGTACTTAGGTTTTGGGAAGTCAGTCCACTGCCTGCGGGGTACGTCTGCGCTTGTCTATCTGCGAATTGAAGACGCTCGCCAGAGGCAGAGTCCCTGTGCATTTTGTGGAGGAGCTTGAAGGGTGAGATCATAGTTGCGAGCTCTCTGTATGACAACTTGAGGGGTCCGGATTGTGCGAGTAGTCTTCCGGAACTGGAGGTATATGATTGCATGGCACCCCTCCCAATTCTTCCTTTCTCTTTGTATTATCTTCAGCTCATACATACTCTTGTATAATCCCACAAAAAACTACTCTCATCAGATCTCAGATCAATTGTTCTATCATCCATTATATCTTCAGAATGTCTTCCTCTACCAACAAGATGTCTGCTGTCAACGGAGGAACCGGAACTATCGGTACACCTGCAGATAACATCTCCCCAAACCGAAGAGTAGGTCATCCCCCGAACCCGTTGAGCTCTTCAGGTGCGTCGACTAACAACATGATGATTACAGGCTTCTCAGGAAGGATCCATGTTCTCGGGTCTCATGAACCACAAGCGGAACAGTCAAGATGCAGCCGCCGTAGCCCGAAGACAGTCGTTCAATGAAATGAAGCCAACGCCGGGATTTATTGGGCAAATGTGGAACAAGTAAGCCCTTCCTGCTACCAAGAAAGTTCAAGTTGGTGTTGGTGGCTAATCTGATGCCTCACAGCTTTACCCAAGGTACCGAGAAGAAGTAGGGAGAAGGGTTGCGGCGGAGAGTAGGAGGAAACGATTAATTCAAGGTCAACAACATCGGTTTGTTTATGCCAACAGCTTCCAAGGAAGTTCGTGTACTTTTAGGGGTCGCTATTTTGTAGGACAAGCGAGCGATGATGCGTATGGAAGTATTCGTGGACTTGGCACCAAGCTCAACAGAATGCACTGATTGAAAAGTGGACACGTCTATGCGCGTACCGTAAAAAAGAAGAGATGTGAAGAAGCTTCGCTCCACTTGAAACATGCCAAAGCTGAAATGAAGAGAGGAGATAAAGTCAAACCACACTCATTTTCTCCGGTGATAGGATCAAAGCACCCTCGAGCGATGCGCTAGCCCGCTTGCGCTGGGCCCAATGTGGTATGATGATATATCTAAAGAAGGTCCGTCCAAAGAATGGCACTTTGGTTCCCTTACCATCTACCCAAAATATGCATTTGCCCCATCTGTGGACGACTCTTTTTCCCGGATCATGTAAAGGGAGTACTTTCCTCTTTTTCCTTTGCTTTCTTCGAAAAGGTCGAGAGAATCTACGTCTCCTCCTGTATTCCTAGCCTCCCTCACTCCCGCAAGCTCCAATAGTTGCTTGCTCGCACTCAGGACCGTTCATTGGATTCGATCCGCCATATCCTTACCTTGTCTATGTGCTCTCCATCATTCGAATCGCCCTAGAATATATCCACAACGCCTTTATTCAGGGTCCTGGGTCCGAAGAGGCCCTCCCTACCTTTCCAATGTGGCAAAGTCATCTCTCCGACACAAAACTCTACACGAGGCATCCCATAAGCATCACTCCATATCCAAGACGAAACAACTATGCAAGTTCGCTCTCAGATATGCAATACACACCTAAATCTCCTCTGTCACCCGCCTCCACGATGTCGTCTTCCTCCCACGGCGACAACCATCGCAAGAACCTGATGCCCGGTAGCGACGGTTCGGCTAAGAGTCATGTGCATGAAGGTGGATTTCTCAGTGGCTTTTTGAATATGAAGACGCCGGGTAGTTCGCATCTTGATCATCCCTACAGCAGGGCTGGTGGGTCTACAACTCACCTGCCTGGCCATGGGAGCACGTTCGGCGATTCCGGTCGCCCTGCAGGGCAGAAGCAGGGGGTGGGCAACGATTCTTTTTCCCACAGTCTCTCAGAGCAGAGATCAGAGGTATGTAATTCTCGCCGTGTTTCTGGGCAAGCGGGGTCTTGCTAACGCTTTTTCTGCGTAGCCTTCTATGTTTGGAAAGATGTTGAATAACATGATTAATGGCACGGATGGTACGAAGTAAGGTTGACTACATGAGCCATGAGCCATGGCTATAGATTGATTGAGGATGGCGTTTGGGAAGGAATTGATAAGAACGATCGGTAATGTTTACAGGTTAAAGAAGGGTAATATTCTCTTTGTCACGAAAATGCTATGATGATGGCATGCAGCGAGCAGATAACTACCAAAGATTGGCATAGTCGGACGCTATAAACGGCTTTATTGGTTCTGGTCATACCCAGAAGCGACGAAGGTTATGGAGAAAGTCGGTTCGGTAGA
This sequence comes from Coleophoma eucalyptorum, assembly GCA_026120035.1. NCBI lineage: Eukaryota > Fungi > Ascomycota > Leotiomycetes > Helotiales > Dermateaceae > Coleophoma > Coleophoma eucalyptorum. The sequence continues at coordinate 421,515 of JALRME010000012.1, forward strand.
TATAAGGTCTCTGTTACTGCGACAATTCAATCATTGTGGACTCCAGTGTTTGATCTGCTACTTGCAGTTCCTCGCGTGTTCCCAGTGAATGAGTGCTCGGTGCTATCTTTCATTCACCATGAATCCCATTCTGCGAACCGGCTTCTAGCACAATAGTCATTCAGAGTGACTGCTCCCAGTATCTCCTTAAGGAAGGCTCCATTGTTTACTCGCTTGGGACAAAAACCTCATACTTATGAGATATGATCTAATCAGCAGCTTACTCAGATGACGACGACGTTCCGAACATCAACATTACAGAGATTTAAGTCCATGTTACTACTTAGATCAATATAGCTGGTCAAATTTGGAACATCTAGACACCAATTCTGCAACACCTACTTCTCTCCAGAGTTGATCTTGACTGTTCCGTAGAATGCAGACTTCAACTACGCAGGTAGCAAGGATATATACGGCAAGGAAAAAAACCCAATAACAAGCCTAACCATCTGCATCTGCATCAACATCAACTCGAACGACCTCGAGCAAGTACCTAGCTGTCCTCACGTCGCTAAACTTGACTTTATCCAATCGTGAAGGAAGTATTAGAGGTGGAAACTCAGAGTTCTAGATTGGGCTTTTTGGAAGCATAAATAGTGCGGTTACCCCAGACTCTGAAGTCTGTTGTGTCAAGAGGCTCACGCCGTACCTTTGGTGACGACACAAGAAGCGCTAATATGCGGCAGCAAAGATATCTAGCAGATGTCTTGGTGCCGATGCTGTGCCCTGCTATTCTCTCTTGCTCCTACATGCGGGGGTCAGATTCTATTTTGGTAGCACAAGAGGAAAGAATATGGACTTGCAATGGGCAAGCAGACACGCATATATATATACGTATATATCTGTGTATCCTGATATTCTTTCCACGCCTATTCGAAAGGACGAAGTATTTTTGTTACTATTTGCATGCATGGGTAGCTACGATAGCACGCGCACGGCAGACGCAGACCTAGATATAGACATAGGCCCAACGGTAGAGATATTCAGGGAGGCAATATGATCATCCGTTTCTATAGATGAACCTGTTACATGTCCATACACCTTACATATATTCCGAAAAACAACAAAAAGACTCTTGGACTCAGTACAATGCATAGCCGACGAACAGCTCCCCCCCCCCCCTCCTTCCCCAATGACGCTTTACACACCTATATATATATAGGTAAATATCACGAGCATGAGACCAGTAGCCAACTAGAACCCATCCCACCTCTTAGCAAGACAAGAATCCCAGGAGCTGGGCGCGCAGAAGCGTCCCTCTCCCCGCCGCCCGGGGGGGGGGAGGGGTGGAGGAGTTATTATTTAAAGTGCAAGAGTTTTTCGTCCACACTCCATCCAAGCACCGAATCACCAACCACCAACCACCAAACCCCAGACCATGTTCCTATCACCCGCAGCCCTACAGCTCAGAAGACAGAAAGGGAGCGAAAGTCTTAAGAGAAATGATACCACGCGCCAGGGGAAGCCCCGGAGGGGTGGGGGGGGGGATGGTGGAGAATTAAGCGAGCAAGCAAGCTTTGCAAAGCAAGGCAAACGGTGAGATAAGGTAAGGAAAGGTGTGGATATGTATGGTATGGTATGGAATTGGTATGTAAGTATGACGAAAGGACGAAGGGTAACTTACTACTGCTACATAAAAAAAACAACAAAAAAAAACAAGGACAAAAAAAAACATAAAAGTACAAGTAGCCGCCAGGGCATTTCACGACGGATGGGTGATGGAAACAGAGTGGTAATCTGAAAAAGGATGACGAGAAGGGCAGAAGCAAAAGGGAAAAAGATGGAAGAGGGAAAGTAAACAAAAGCATATCCATAATCAACAAGAGAACCCCCAAAAAAACCTGCAAAGGGTCTACGAGTCTTAAACCTAGCTACCTAACCCAAAACTTCCCCTCCCTGGTACCCCTCTCCGTTGTCCCCCAGAATTAAAGTTTTCCCTCCCCTTAAACCGGTGCCGTCATCCAAAGGGCCCTTGGGAGCCGATCTGCAGATTGGATCTCTCACATGTGCTGCCATCATCATCATCTCTCTCTCTCTCTCTCTCTTTCTCTCCACATTATTCGATTCTAGCTCGAGGAAGGCTGGCATTAAGCTTGGGGCGGCTCTAGCTAGAGCAGCAGCATCATGACCTCGTCTCGCTCTCCCTTCCTTTCATCCTACATACCAACTCTGAACTCCCATTTCTCCTACTGTCATAATTTCTCGGTCCATCAATCACTATTCAGCTCTTCTAGCTCTCCTAGATAATCAATTCCATCACTTTTACTCCACCCCAAAAATGCTTCGCACCCTTCCTCTCCGACCCCTTGCCCTCCCCCTCGGAGGAGCAAGAAGAGCCCTGTCCACAACTCCACGATGCTTCAAGATAATCCCTGAAGCAACGCAAACTACGCCTGGAAAGCAACCCGAGTCGATGGTGAACAAAGCGGCTAAGAAGGCGAAGGGGAAAGTCAATGTAGGATACTTGTTTCCTGTCCCTCCTCATTCCTTACAAACACCATCATATACACACCTTGTCTTGTGACCCAATAAGGAAGAACATGGCTGATTATGGATATAGGAGATTGACAACTCTTCTAAACCAGTCTTTAACAAGGACGGGGCGATTGGGAAGGAATTTAAGAAAGATGGCGCCGTGGGGAGTATCGGGGAGAAGATCGGGGGTGTGTTTGCGAGTGATGGTGCTGTGGGGTGAGCTAAGCTACTTAGTATGAGATTGAACACATTGTTTTGCTGACTTGCTGCATGTAGGAAGAAGTTCAACCCCGACGGTGCTATTGGCAAAACTATCAACGAGGAGTTGGGGAAGAAGAAGTAAAGCAGAGACGGGGAAGTGAAGACAAGATAGTAAATGGGGTTGGAAGATAGGAATGTCCTCTTGCATGGCTGAGCATGCATAGGTGATAAGGTCTTGACCAAATTAGAAGCTCACACTACATGTGTATGATACAGAGATATTGTCAACTCAATTACCATCATACAAGACTGCAATGGTTCACTGCACGCATGGATATGAAGCTTCTTGAAGTAGATCATGAAATGTGTAGAATAGACAATAGTGCTAAGCAAAAAGTATGGTAAGGTAAAAGGTTTAAGTATAGATAAAAAGAAGTCCTTCTCTGAGAATCGTGTTCCGTAAAAGGGTATATAAAAAAAGGATGCACAAGAAAAGGAAAAGGTAACGTAAATAGTGTGAAGTAAAAGTTTCGTCAAGATAATATCATCATTTCGCCCAACGTTCATGCTAGAAGAAGCCGCCCATATGCACTATTCAAAATTCAAGCCAAGAAAGGAATCCAGGGGACCCGAAAAACTTTTGAACAAGAACCACTCGCTATGACTTTCTACAGCATGCTGTCTACTGTGTTTCTTTCCTTTACAAAGCAAATGCGAGGACGAGACCTCCGAGAACGGCGAATCCACCAGTGGCAGCTCGGCCCACGGCTCCGCTAGCAGCTGAGCTTGATGCGGCGCTACTGCTGGAGGTTGACGAGCTACCGCCAGAGGTGGAGGTCTTGGTTGCGGTGGTTGAAGCAGCCTTGGACAAGGTAGATGAGATGTTGGAAGAGGCGGAGGTACTGCTAACAGTGGCATTGGCGGAGGAGCTAACGTAGGCGGAGGCAGACGATGATGTAGCAGTAACGGTTGCGCTGGAGGTCGAGGTTGCAGCAGTGAGGTGAATAGTGGTGGTTGAGGTTACGCTGCCCGTAGCAGAGGAACTGCTGGAAGAGCTGGAGCCACCAGTGATTTGGAATGGGAATGAGTATTGAAGAGTGGTTGGGTCAGAGTCAAGGGTGAGTTGGAAACCATAGGTTGCGTAGTCACCTACGCTGGTTGGAACATCCCAGGTATAGTTGCCAGCTGAGCTGTCAATGCTTGCTACGCAAAAGGTTAGCCCAAGTGACTTTCTTCATGACATGCTTTGCGACTTGCCTGCGACGGTCTGGCCGAGCTGCAGGGTAGAGGAGGAGGCTCCCTGAAGCAGGGTGATGGTGATTTTTCCATCCACAGTTGACGCCCAGACGATTTCGAAAGGAGAACCAGCGGTCAAAATCTGGCCGGAGGTAGGCTTGCTGAAGACATCAAAGCCATCGGTTTGAGCACTTGCGAAGGAAGTGAAGACTGCAAGAGCAGCGGAGAGGAAGGAGTAACGCATGTTGAAAGATTGGAGAGAAAGAAGACCTTAAAGAGTGTGGAGAGTCCGAAGACAAAGTTGGATGGTTATAGATGGGTTGGGGAGGGCGAAGCAAAGCTTGAGAGATGGGAAGACGTTCGTTCACTCGGCGCAGAACAGAAGGAAGAGAAGGAAAGCGGCGGCCACTGGGCGATACTTAAAAGGAAGCTCATTTCCTGGGTTCGTGTATGCTCGAAGCAGCCTAGCGACTCACGAGAGTTGACGGGGAGAGGAGAGGAGAGGAGAGGAGACGGACGAGACGAGACGAGACGAGCCAGCAAGCATAAGCATGGACACGACCGACGTGATCGGGGCCAGGCCAGCAGGCACGCAGGCACGCAGACACGCAGACAGGCAGACCGACAGGCAGCCTAGCAGCTCAGCGACCCGGCTACTCGTGGCATTGGCATTAGCATTAGCATTGGCACTGGCACGATATGACAGAGGTGGAGCGCGAGTGATTTGCCCGGCCAGCTGGTGATCCCGACGCGAGAGACCGCGGAGGGACGAAGCCTGTTCGGGACTGGACGTCGCCGTGCGAAATGAGAAGGGAAATGAGGATGGGCCAAGCTGACTGTGCCTCTTTCGGCTGTGCGCCTATGGCAATGGAAAGCGGTCGGCCAAGGCACGGCTCAGCATCAAAGAAAAGTCGAGGCACAACAGTAGTACAGGAAGTAGTCCAGGAGTACGTACAGCTTTCAGTTAGTATGGGTAAGCTTAAATCGATGCGCTCTCACTTCCTGGACTGCTGCCTTTCCTGCCTTTCCTGCCTTTCCTGCCTTTATGCAGCGCTACTTTTTTATGCCTTTTTAGCCGCTTTCCTCTCTCGCGGTACTGTGTGTATACTGACTGGCCTGGCCTCCCGATGCCCCGAACTCAGCCCAGGCGCACAACTTGCAGGAGCTACCAGCCCTGCAAGCGTCAGTTCCTGAACTTTGAATGGACCAGACCCTACCGTGCCTGGCTATATCGGTACCTGCTTCCATACACTCGCGCACACGCATACCTGCCTGCATACCCGCATCCCTACGTCTCTCGACCTACATCCGTCTAGTCTGACCTGCGAAACCAGCCAAGCTCCGAAAATGGGTGCACCCTTCTGTCGCACTGCCGCCAAAATAAAGAATATTAGAATTCATGGCTCTGCTCTGCGCGCTGTGCCGTGCGGTTAAAACCATGCTTTTACTCCATCTTCCCCCTCGAAGGAAGGCTGATTCTGTCGATGATACGTGCCTTCCTGCACGCGACAAGAATCCTTCCCCCCCCCCCTTCCTCGTTTTTTCCTCCTGCTGCGGTGCCGTTTTTCATTTGCGACTCCTTACCTCAGCTACCCGGAGGACATGATTGACGGTACATACGACGACCGTTTGATGCTAACCTTCTTTTTTCTTCTTTCTTTTTCGCGCAGGCAGTGGGGAAAAGTAAGCCCAATGAAGAAAATCCCTCTTACCAAACTACGTACTCCCACTTTAAGCTTCACCCCACCAGCCAGCGTGTCTCTGCTTTCATTCTTTTGTATCACCGCAACCATCCAGTCAAATCTCCCCGACGTTCTAGATCTTGCAAGGCCAAAGTACCCGTTTGGCTTTTTCGCCCTTTGTTGTTCATGTGTGCAAGCAGACTCATCCACCCAACTAGATTGCGTTGGTTGGGCAATGAGAAATGCTGGAAACAAGCCTCCGTAAGGAGAAAAAGCGAAAAAAGCGAAATGGCCTATTTCGCATAAGGATGGATGGGTCCCCCCTCCCCATCTTTTAGCCTCTCCTAGTCCTGATCGACAACGAAGCGAGCGAGGAGGAACTGAGAGATCAATTCTACCCATGTCACGCTTTTTCCCTTCCTTTTCCTTTGGCTTTGCTTTTTCGGGTTCTCTAGCTTCAAGGCTGAGCGGTGTACTTCATGCTGCACTTCCATAAGACGCGTGCTAACAAAGGGAGCCAAGGCGTGTCGCTTCTCCAAATAGTTCTTATTCCCCTCAGTTCCGTCCCGCACAGGCAGAAGATATGAGCCCCCTACGCGATTTCAGTAAGCGATACCGTACCACGTCAGATATCACAAATGATGCAGAAGAACATGAACATATAAAATGTAACCTATGCATATACGAAACGTATCAGGAGATGTAACGTCAGAGAATGTATCTCACATGTTCTTCGTCGTGTATGCAAGTGTTATTTGAAACGGATAAGCTGAGTGCCCAGTTTCTTTAGGTCACCCATGAACTATCACACAAGAGCATGGCGGTAGCAGAGTGTACATCTCCATACCCGCACAAGACTTCTCCAGTAACAGCAATATGCTGTGGATGAGCACACCACTGATGTCTCCGGAAGGAATTAGAAATATCAATAACTAAGATGTACAATTCTGGTATCGTCTTATATAAAAGCCACAGACAAATATCTCATAAATCATCATTTTTTCCTTTCTCGCGTAGACGTTAAATATGTAAATGTATAAAGAGGACATAAAGACTTCAGATCTTTCTAGCAAGACGCTTTACCGACCACCAATCTGGCCAGTAGGGATCGGCTTGATCCAAGAAACCGCCACGTTCATCGCGATAGTAATGACACCGATAATCCAAAAAACCCTCGCATAATCAGTGCCATTGTAGCGGAAGATGATTGCAAAGATGATACCACCTAGATTACCGGCGGCCCCAGTGACACCAGAGATGATACCGTTGGCGAAAGGATGGACGTGAGGCACTAGAGCGAAGTTTGCTCCATTGCCCGCTTCCAGGAAGAATGCCATGCCGGCGACGAGTCCGAACATGGTTGAATGCGACTTGCTGTTGACCTTACCGATGGCGATCTGGAAGGCGCCGCAGACGATGGCTAAGCTGTGCAGCCAGATCTTCTTGCTCCAGACACTGCCGGTCTTGCGGTAGATGTAGTCAGACATGAGACCGCCTGCAGGCCGGAAGACGACGTTCAAAAGTCCAAACATGGCAGCCCACTGTCCGGTGCCGGTTTGTAGGAGTTTGGGGAAGTTCTCGAGGTAGTAGGCCCCAAGGATGGAGTTGATTGCTAACTCGGCACCGAAGGAGCAGAAGTAGCAGAGGGCAACTGCAGCAGTTTGAAGCGAGAAGGTCACTTTCATGGCTTCCTTGAAGGAGGGCTTGACAATGATTTCTCCCTTGGCCGTGTTGAGCATCTCCTGTTCTCCAAGTTGAACCTCGTGCTCGTGAGAGCCATTTCCAGCACCAGCAAGGCCAGCTTCCTCAAGACGCTTTTCGTCTCCAGATTCAGCTAGCGAGCGATCCGTGTTGCGGTCAGTTATTGAGCCTGGGACATCGACGAGACCAGCTTGTACCCCGTGGGCTTGAAGTCTCTGCTGAACAGCCATGTGACGTTCCGACCACTTTCCGGTAGGTGTGTCGGGGCAGATGATGAGCATGGCGATGGCAGTTGCAGTGATGAGAATAAACGGAACAATAAATGATACTCTCCAGGCCACATGAGGTGTGAGATGCTGCTTGTGGACCAATGAGTCGAAGATTGCAGGCATAACGAAATATGTGATTCCACCACCTGCATTACCCCAACCGGCAGTTAAGGCATTTGATGTGCCAACTACGTTTTTGTCTACGGTGACATGTCAGCACACTGGGTACATAGGTCAATACGACGGAACTAACCAAAGAATCCTGTGGACCATACTTGGCAAGGAACGAAAGATCCACCGAGTATACCAACGAAGAACCGGATGATGTAGAGACCGGTAGCATCGTGGATGGTACCGGCAAGAACTGAAGGTATAGCACCGAGTATAAGACAAGCTGCAAATGTGTTCTTGGGACCGAAATGATCGCAAGCCGGTCCAGCAACAAGACGAACGAGAAGTCTGCAAGCTCAGTTAATATAATTGTCTAGCGTGTTTAAAAGAGGCAAACCTACGTCGCAGTCAAGGCAATGATGTTGCTATTTGAGATCTCGACTTGGCTTAGGTGCAAGTCCTTCTTAATTGTGAGAGGTAGAAGTGGTGGAAACGCATACCTGCAAAATCTCAGCTAATAGATCTACTTCACTACGGAACAATCGACTTACCAGGCCCAGAAAGCAATCATAAAGCCCCACCAGGAGAACAAGAATACACGGCCATACTTGTTGAATGGGTTGAGAATTGGCACACTTCTAGCCTTTCCGTTGATCGGATTGATCTCTGGCGCCTGCCATAATGTAGCAACCTTGAACCCCATTGCGATGGGCGAAAAGTACTGCTAGAGGATCGACTTGCTGGAACTCGGAGTGGATGCAGTGCTTGGGGTCGTCCTAAATGGGCACGAGCTTGCTGTTTATAAAATGCTTCCTTGCTGGGAAACCAGCAAGATTGGCGACGTCAACCCACAGGAGATGCTTCTCCGGGCTCAACATCAGAGCAGCGATATGGAGCCAAATGAACAGCTCCGCGGCTTGGGCCCCTGCCGAATCTTCAAATCAAGAGGCACTGGTTGGCGGGAGCCATTGATCGACCCAGTCGGGTTTCTAATATGGGGAAGGCCACAAGATAAGCACGAGGGTGGTGCAGCTGGTGCGGTTAATGCTCAAGGCCCTCTGGAGGCCATGAGGTAGGTCTGCTCGAGAAGTGATGCGGTTCCTATCTTTTTCACTCGAGTAAGTATTTCCGTGGGCTAAGATAGATGATAAGAGTCAAGAATGCGCAAGCGTCTGGACACATCCAAACTTAGACTTGGGGAAACTCGTGGGAGACAAAAGCAAGGAGGTCTGCAGCTTGACTGGCCTAACCAGTCAAGGTTTCACGGGAAACGGGAGACATGCAGCAGCGGAGTGGGCTGAGCTGGAGTACTACCAACAGCCTCGCGGATAAAAGGTATTGGGGCATCGGAGCAGGATGCGTGCAGGCCGAGCTGGGCCCTGGTTGCTGGTTACTAGATGGCACTGGACAGGGCCGGCTCAACTAGCACCATCCTTCCATCACATTGTGTATTGTCGATGTTTTGGCTTGTGAGAAGCGCCGTTTGCCTTCGATGGTTGAGATAAGCGATGCGATGAGCTAGCCAAGCCTCCATAGGAAGTAGGTTATTTTCTTATCGCTGACCTAAGATCCCAAAGCGGACCACGATCCACTAGGTCATAGATAAGAGCCCTTTCTACAGTATTTGCTGGGAAACCCTCTGAGCATCGGCATGAATCCGCTGGACGTCTCAGCCTTGGGAGACTCTCGATCTCCGCGGCACTCACTCTAAGCTGGTGCCAGCCTGTTTCCGGTCAGTTCTCAGTGATGCTCCACGCCAACAACCGACGGCCCAAGCATGGCCTCTTGGATCATACCGTGATACTACTTTACCGGCCGGTACAATGCAATGAATGGCCATACCTTCTCAGCAATCTATATGATTTTCTCAATTGGAGACTCAACCCAAGAGAATCCAACTCAGCTTCTCACGAGCTAGCAGTGAGATTTTCACTAAATAATTTACAATGCATAAATTTAACAATCTCCTCTCTAGTCAAGAGCGGTAGTTTCCAATACCTCCGTGGATTCCACCCTCTACTTTCTCCGTTACTCTAAGAGAACAAGGTCGGCAGCGTAATGTGTTGTCCTGGCAGCGCGGAAATGTCCCATCCAACCTTATCTCCCGCCATCATGGGAGGCGAGCGACTGAACCCACCACCCGCCCTATGTTCGACTGCGGTGGGTCCCACCAGATGGTGGCCGGAACAAGGCTCCGAGGCAATGGTAAATTCAAAGCTGCTAGTGTTGAATAAACAATTCCAAAAGAGCATTCCGGCCTGCTATTTCATTGTATTTGCATTCGTGTGACGCTCGTTTTGCCTTGCTTCATGCACCTAGCTTAAGTCTATTTCTTCTGGCACCAGACTTTGTCTGAAAACAACTGGGTCTTTGTTGTCTCTTTTTTTGGGACACTCCCGTTGTTCCCAGTTTGGGCTAGGACGAGCCTCTCCACGGAGATGTCAAGACGAAAAAAGTGCTGGGGTTGGAATTGAGCCCCAGAAATGACATGCTTATCTAGGGGTTTCGTTGTGGGTCAAGGTACCATTGTGGTAAGTGTTTGAAGTGAGGTAAGTGAATGACATTAATCACTTCAGGATCTGTGTTCACAATTACCTGAGATGCCATTCAATCAGCTCAGGTCTAATAGCTCGGGTGCTAGAGAAAGTCAATTCTATTTCTATTACCCAACAACGACAACTAAATCTTGCCCTTCTTCAGAACTTCCTGCACAATTCCCTTATAATCTAGACTTCGATATGGCACAAAGGTATCTTTGATCCAGCTTGTCCTGCGATGCGCTGGCAAACCCAAATCTTGGATTAGCAAATCAATAATGTCCTGGATTTCCCCACCAGCAACCATACGCGTGCGGCCTCTTGAGAGATAACGCTGCGCACTCCATGAATTGAACTTGGCAATTTCATAATCAATCTGCTCTTTAGAACTCGAAACAGCACCATCACCAAGCAACTCCTCCATCCAGCTGATTCCCCAGAGCGCAGACACTTCGGCGTACATGGTGTACTGGAGGTTACTGAGCATGCCAAGGAAGATGAGAGAGCGATCGCGTTGTGCCGCGTAGGTATGTGGGATAATGTGCTTGTAGAGCCGGAATGGAGTATATTCCAATTCCTGCTTGTGGAAATCCGGCGCTGTTTTGAGCATTGGATATTTCTCCTGCAGTTCGTGCTCTGCTTTGAGGTTTAGCTCTTGCCAGTATTTGGCTTCAACTGGATCTTCATATTCTACTCGTGTCGGGATCCCTAATGCGAAAGCGAGAGAAGGCTCGAACATCGAGGCACTATATTTCCACCTGGTCGATCATCAGCTATAAACCTGACAGGTTTCCTGATATGTGCACTTACCCAGTTGCAAGAACGGCAGCATCGCACGGAAGTGTTGTACCATTTGACAGAAGAATCTCAGACCCCGACAACGAAGTAATGGAAGCTCGGTGAACATGTATATCCTTCCCTTCATGCAATTTGGTCAAGAACTCTTCGTTGCCATGCAAAGCATTCACTGCAGCCGTCTGCCACATCGCACTGTCAATTTCTGGAAGCAACTTGCTGATATTCTCAGATCTCGTTTTATACGGCTCCATTCCAAATGGTGCCTTACCCATCTTCTCCCACATCTTACTTCTGAGCCAAGACCCAAACTTATTTTTACCACTATGCAAGAAGTTATACCAGAAGCCGGCGGTGGAGAAGACAGAGGGACTCATGAATGATCTCCAGCGTCCCAGGAACGCAGCTGCGTGCTTACCACCTTTTCGGACTTGTACCATCATTCCAGGCCCGTTGCCATCTCCTGGGGCTCGGATAACCCAGTCGACGGTCTTACCTGCTGCTGAGCATGCCATCGCCGTATCTAGGGCGCTCTTGCAACCACCGAGGACCGTGACCCTATTGACCTTCTCCGAAATCAGCTCAGCGTGCCGCTTGCCAATATCCCTTGAATGCATGACCGGGCCCGTGAAGGTATCCATAGGGATATCAGGCCAGTTTGGTATTGAAGCAAGACCAGTAGCCACCAAGAGCTTGTCACAAGCGAGCGTCTCGCCCGACGGCTTGACCTCTACTTTCCATTCCTGACTTTCACTGTCCCTGGTGATTTTCGTGACAGTCGTGCTCAATCTCAGCCTCTCTAGAAGCGAGAATTTCTCGCAATATTTGTGCATGTAGTCATACACTTTTGCCGCTGGTAAATCGTCATAGTCTTTGAGCCCAACCTCGGGACCCATGGCCAAGTCTGAGTATTCAAAGAAGCCAACTGGACTATCACAAAGGAGTCCTGGGTAAATCCGATCAAGGCCCCACTGAAAAGCTTATACATCAGTTCCGATGTCAAGATGTGCCCAAAATGAGAACCACATCCTATCAGACAAACTTACCACCCCGCCAATCGTTGAATCAGCATCGATAATTGTGAGTTTGATGGAAGGATCAACCTCTAGATACCTGCCCATAAGTTCAGCAAAGCAGCTTGTAGGCGCTTGCCGAAACACTCACGTCTTAGCAGCCACTAAGCCAGCCCATCCTACGAAATGTCAGAAACTCTATTTCCTAGAACTTTAGTCGCAAAGACTGGCCTGCTCCGATAACAATCACTCTCTTAGGATTACGCGAGCCAGCGCTCGGTAAGGGAGACATATTTTTGAATGGAGAATGACGTAAGAGCGTGTGAAGACCTTAAATCATGAGATAGAGGTAACGAGTATGAAAGCACGCTGCAAAGACAGCAGCACGGGATTCATCTTTATACATGTTAGGTTATCTTGACTTGAGGCTGATGGAAGGCATGCGGCGTCAAATGATGTGCGGCCGCTAGGGATGTCAGCACCATGTCAGATTGTGGCACACAAGAACTTGCGCCATTGGCCGGCCTCAGTGACGTTGCATTTCATGTTTGTCTGTCGAGTAATAGCCAATGACATGTACGGCTTATTGAGCTTTGAGAAATACATTTGAATGTGCTACTAGCTTTACAGCTCGTCTTTCTTTCTGCCATCTACAGGGACGGGTTCGACTTCCTCTTCCCACATCCTCTTTTTAGGATTTGGAACTGTATGAGAGTTGCCTTGTTCAGCCCCTTGATCTCTATCGTCAATAATCTTGCCAATTTCCTCCACTAAGCTGTCATCTGCTGTCCCATCTGATTTCTTGGTCTGCTCATCTGGAGGTGGAATACCTCCATCTGCTATGCTGGCCTTGGGCATATCGACCGAAATACTGCTGTGCAATATCGACCCTTTACTAGCAGAAGGACTACTGTTACTAACAGCCGTACTACTGACAAGGCCAATCCCCGTCAGAACTCCTATCAAGGATCTGTAAAAGAGCCTGACGGGAAAGAAAACAAACCACCACAATGGTCCATATAAAAACCGTCTATATACCAACCAAGCAATAGTAGCCAGCAGGACATAGAATGCTGTCTCCAGATACCACGTATCACTCTTCTGACTCCGCAGTAAAGTCCCAATCAAGTTCCGAGAAGTTGACAGCATGGTGTCAAGTGCGGAATACGTTTCGCCGAGCTGAGCCAACGCTGCAGTGGATTCTTTCAACGTATCATGAGCAAACTGCGAACGAGAGAGCTCGGACGCCATCATATCATGGGTCCTCCTCAATGCGAGTGTCACATCACTAGCTGCATTCACCGTCTTCTCCTCCTTTGTCAACTCCCTATTTTGAGTCCTTCGCCTCTCTGGTGCTTGCGGTCGCAAGCTCGGTGCCGGTGACGAGTTGTTGGAACTCCGTGCCAGCATGTACGATTGTGAGATAAGTAATCGTTCTTCGCGCTGCGCTGCTTCCAGGTTGCGCTTCGCTTTCAACTGCGCTTTTCGGAACTCAATCTGTAATCTGAGTTCATTGTTAGCTATCTGTAAATAAAGAATCTACACTTGCAGAACCATAGTAAAACATACGATTGCAGCTCTTGCATAGATCTCTTGACAGCGCTTGTTAAAGCACTTTTCCGACTTGCTGTCTCACTCCCAGGTCGTCCGGCGGTAACATCCAAAGCCTCTTCATAAAGCAGCTCAAAATCCTCATTCTGGTCCTTGATTGTATCCTGAATCTGAGCTCGGAGTTCTACCACTGCATTATCCTCCCCACTGCCTAGCGGAATAGATCCTGGTTGGAATTTCATGTTCGCAAGCCGATCAATCAAGTCCTTAAGTTGCGCATTCGCTTCCTGTAGGGCATTCAGTCGTTCTGAGAGCACTTCGAACGACATCTTGGTGGTGGAGGTGGTTTAGAAATACTGTGGAATAGGAGCTGTCTTGTCTTTTGGAAAGTTGGCTTGAACCGCGAGCGAGCTTCTAGAGCCCAAGGTTCCAGGCGAAAGTTCAGCCGAGGATTAGCCGAGGAAACCTTTCTCAGCGGATGGAATCTCTGGCGATCTGGGTACACTCTTAAGACGACGACATTAGAGACACGAGGGAGGTAGTGAGTTAGACAGCTCTTCTGGACAGCCTTGATGACCTTGCTGACCGATTGGATATAGTCATTCTCATTCCGTCGCCATGATCACCCGATTCATCACCGAGGTGTCTACCGCCTTCAACCCCTTCTCCCCACGAGCAAAGACCGCGCGATTATTTCTCTCCTTCTTCCCTGCCGATGCGCGACAGAGAATAAAGATGACTACAAAGATCTTTCCCAGAATATCAAAGGAGAGAAGCTTTGTCCAAGTCAAATTCAGTAAGGGAGCTTGCGTCCAATATTATTATGGTCAGATGCTAAAATATCACTCAGATGATGGAAAAGAGTTGAAGCTCGATGCTGAGAAGTTGGGAATCAAGGGTGTCATTGAGGAGGTGGACAGACACTCCAGGTCATTGAATAGAGCCAATGAATTGAACGGAAATTAGGGGTCCTGTGGACGTGTACAATATTGCATTCGGGCGGCGTTTGGTGACTTGAGAAGTCAGGGAATTACAGTAAATCGTCAGGTTCTTAAAGACTTGTATTATGTCACAATCAGAATGGTAGATGGGCTGAAGAGTAATCTGTAAAGACTTGATTCGTATTTGTACCGCAACAACTTTTGTGTAGTGCGCCGACTCAGGCCTCGAGTAAAGCATGGACTATCATGTTGATAACTCGCAATCTATGCAACCAAACAGCCGTTTATGATCCAATCTGAATCCAACCAATTAGTTTGCGGCACCAGAGATGAAGAACCACTTGTCAATGCTTGGGTCGATTGGCGCAGGTGGGAGGGTCTGGTTGGCGGGAATTGGTGGAATCTGATCAGGAGTAACTCGGCTTGGAGACTTTGCAACAGTCAAGTTGGTGCTGCAGTGGTGTTAGAACTGATTAATTATCTTTTCAAAATTATAGGACTTACGTGGAAACATCGCCAGGTTGGGTCTTGCCGGTAATGAGCTTCTCCCAAGCCTCAGCACACTCACGGACGATGTCAGTGGCATACCTAATAGCATGTCAGTCATGGTCTTGTTTAGAGTTATGCAGTGCTTACTTCTTGTTCTTGCACTCTCCAGTGAAAGCAAATTGGTTCTCAGGCTTTCCGTCTGGGATTTTGTAGATTCGGAACCACTCATTGGTGGCTCTCAAGAGACCAGGAAGGTGTCGCTCGACATCCTCGACATCGTTGAGCTTTGGTGCTAATGGATCGTTGACATCAATGACAATGACCTTCCAGTCGGTCTCCTCCTCGTCCAAGAGTGCCATGACTCCGAGAACCTTGACTTGCTTAACTTGTCCAGGGTAGCCGACAAGCTCACCAATCTCGCAGACGTCCAATGGATCATTGTCACCCTTGGCCTTGGTCTCAGGGTGGATGACGTTAGGGTCCTCCCAGGTCTTGTGTAGCGGTCAGCAGAGGAAAATTAGATCATGGCGGGGTAATCGTAGCATACTTGAGGGAAGGCACCGTAGTTCCAGAGGTAACCCTTGTGAGGGAAGCAGTTGCGGACGAAACGAAGCTTGCCCTTCTTGATATCCTGCTTGATTGGGTTCAAGAGCTCCTCCTTGGAGATCTGAGTGCGGGGCAGCTGTTAGCAATGTTCATATAACAAGATGAGATGGAGCAAGGAAATAATGGCGTTTTCAGTAAGTAAGGCACCGGCATATTGAAAAGTGCATATGCGCAACATACCTCAAGCTTGCCATTGGTCCATCTTGGGATCTCAACGACCATGTTCAAGATGGTCTGCTGCTCGTTGGCGTAGAGGGGAATGTCATGGAAAGGAGAAACAGGGACTCCATCCTTCTCAATGTAGACACGGTGCTCCAAGGTGTTGGGAGCACCAATCTTGCGGACGGTGTATTGAGATGCCATGTTTGCGTCTGGTGTTGGTGTTTTGGAGGTGAAGGTTGAAGAAGATGTGGAGGGGTAATAAGGAGAAGGTGTGAAATGGCTCGCTAGGGCAAGCACACGCAGGTTGGGTGCCGCCGCCAGCATAGAGGCTTTCAGGACAGGGTTTAGCACGTAATTCCACGTTGCAGCCCCCGTTAACCTGCCGGGACAGATTGCACGACTGGACAGAAGGACATTCATTCAGTTGACGAAGTCAAGAGGTCCCTGTTAGCGGATGGAGCAAGACAACGTAACGCAGTCAGACCGATGCTGTTTTGGCCTATCCTGTAACCCGTGTTTTCTTTTGAATCCTAATAGCCACGGCAAACGTTCGATTTGCACATCCCCCCTGCAAAAACGGCCCGAGGAAGAAAGTATGTGCTCCGGGCGGACGGGCAGAGCGATAACGGTCACATGATGAGCGATTGCTGAATCTCGTCGCTTTTCTTTTCTCCTGCTTCACGCCGGCCTTGTTAAAACTCTCCACATACGGAGGATAAACCCTGATAATCTTTGCATTGCGAGGCATGCAACGACTCGCATCTGCCATCATGACATCGATACCAAAACGAGTTCCCATTCCCCGGAACGGTGTCGACTACAGATGCAAGATTGTTCTTGCGCCTATGGTACGCTCCGGAGAGCTTCCTTCTCGTCTCATTGCACTCCAGTATGGTGCAGATCTCGTATGGGGTAGGTTTTGGAACGTTCAGCTACTATAAAATGCTAAATTTGTATCAGGCCCCGAAACTGTCGACAGGTCTATGATAGGGACCACGCGAAGAGTCAATGAGTCGCTGTCCACGATCGATTTTACGAGACTACCATCTCACGGCTCGAAGAAACCAAGCGAGGAGCAGCGAGAAAGTCTGATCTATAGGCTCCATCCTGAGCGAGAAGGGCGCAAACTCATTTTCCAAATGGGAACCTCGGATCCTGAGAGGGCAGTTCAGGCAGCACGCATTGTAGCAGGAGATGTTGCGGGGATTGATGTGAACGCTGGATGCCCAAAGCCTTTCAGCACGAGTGGTGGAATGGGTGCAGCCTTGTTGCAAACACCGGAAAAGTTATGCTCTATACTGGAGGCCTTGGTCAAGGAGATTGTGCCCGAGTTCGAGATTGGAATTAGTGTGAAAATCAGGCTGCTGGAGACACCGGAAATGACAGAAGCTCTGGTGCGAAAGCTCTGTGCTACTGGAATTACTGGCTTAACTATCCACTGCCGGACAACCCCCATGAGACCAAGGGAGGCAGCAATACGAGAACAGTTACGTATGATCGCCGATATCTGCCGAGAAAATGGCGTGGCATGTCTTATGAATGGAGATGTGAAGGACCGGACTCAGGCGGAGGAGCTGATCAAGGAATTTGGCGTAGATGGTGCCATGATAGCCACAGCTGCAGAGACAAACTCGAGCTGCTTTAGAGCAGAAGGTGTGCTGCCATGGCATGAAGTTACGGAACAGTACATTAAAACAGCGATGGAGGTAGAGAATCGCTTTGGAAATACCAAGTATCTTCTCGGCCATCTGATCCCAGGAAAGGTAGAAGCCTATAAGGCAGTCTGTGGCTGTAGAAACTACGAGCAGGTGTGCCAGGTTCTCAAGCTAGAGCATCTCCAAGAGCATGCAAGAGAGACTGACATCAAGCTCAATCTCATTCCAGAGACAATGCAAGGTGGTAGACGTGGACGAAAGAACAAATCCGCCTTGGCAGCTGGTGGCAATCCAGGCAAGAGTCGCGCTCTGGAGGCCGGGTCGAAGAAGAGTCTTTCTGAGAGAGGCAGCCAAGCTCAGCCTCAAACGGCGTTAGCGACATGATACTGGAGAGAGTGAAGTGATCATCTCGCAGAGGCGTGACTGAGTTGAAGGCGTAATTCTCGAGATCTTGTATCCGATGTGAATTAATGCATGAGGCTGTCGAGAAGTTTACATCTTAGGATGCCTGTTGGACCGAAGACGTTAAGGAAGACGCTGCTGAGGGCTCTCGATTCGAGGGTAACCTGAGGCGATTAGCAGTACATGGCGTCGAGAACTGCTTAATGGCATTGGCATCGAATAAATCTAGCATCGACAAGGAGTTGTGGGTATGGGATTCAAAAACAACTTAGAGTGATCGGCGTTGTGGAAGGCATTTGAAAAGGAGCGTGGATGGTATGTTTGCATAAGAGAACTCAGTTCACTCGGCGACGACGACAAAAGCAGAACATTTCAATCGATTACAAAGCATCGAGTTGGTGCAGACCACACAAAACCGCTGGAGAAACTCTACATCCTTGAACTTGTGCAGCGTGAATTGCTGAGGTCAGTATTGTGATCATCGAAGTCCATGTTTCTTCCATTTCTTGTAAAACTTTTATTATTTATTTTCTCGAAAGGCTCGCTGATGCTGCATGAGCTCCATTATTTCAAGTGTGCTCCTAGAACTCCATATTTTACCAGTCAAAATCAAACATTGTTCAACAGACTCATTTCATCCACAGCAAACCGTAGCCTCTTCCTTGGAGTCACTATATCGAAGTCAATTGCAGGTCGTATTAGAGACGTCTATCGGTGTTGAACTTACCCAAGAGATACGCTCTCCCAACTAAATGCGAAAGCACCCAACCAAGCACCGATAATGATACAGATAATGATATATCCATTGAAATACATAGCGAGCAACATGATAAAATACGCCACGGCAAACTGCAACATATGTAATGTTGCTCTGACAGCCTGCTGCAGCATATTCGGCCGGAATGTATTGGCACCAGGAAGCTTTGAAATAGACGCTTCCTTACCTGAGGGGCATCCGGAGGAGTTTGCTGAAGGAGAGGAGAACACTGTTCGCTGGTATTGCCTGATGATGTAGCGGTCGTATTCCTTGGTCAAGCGACGCAGGAATTCGAGGGACATGACCAGCAGGATCACGCCGATGCAGGACCCAGCAAACATGCCTCTAGTCGTGATCCTCCATGTACTTGAGATAAAACAGGCATCAATGGTGTACCAGTTCCACAGCATCTATGAATTGTTCAGTATTTGACTAAGAAATGCTGCAAGTTGTTGTGGGCAATCTCGACTTACAGAAACCTGGCACGTCGAGCTCATGTCCATACTCATGGAACTGGTCGTAGCTGCAGCAGCAGCGCTAGTAGCCGTGGACGCCATGTCCATCGACATTGTGGACGTAGCCATGTTCATGATTAAAATTTGCAACACGCTCACTCAGTCGAAGACAACGCAGTACAAAATCCGGTGATTTCTTCGAGTGGAATAAAGTTTAGAAATCTATCAGGTCTCGAACGGAAGATCGGCGTAGATACAGTAATAATCGCAAGAGAAGTAGGGACATAGGACATTCACGGATACTTAAACATTTCCCCTTCCCAAAAACCCATGTGGGCCTTGCAAGTACTGGAGGTGTCACCCAAGGCCATTTGAGCAACTTTAGACCTAGAAGGGAGGAACCGGTACCAGTTCATCCAATCAACCGCAAACAAAACATGTCAAACAACGGTAAGATCAAACATACAAGGAGATAGGTAATGATGAGCAGATAAAAAAGTACTGCACGGAAGATTCGCAATCCCCCTCATCCTGCAAAGTCGACGATGAAGCAACAAAGAGCGTTCCCCATCCATGAGGTGCGCCTCGGCCAATGGGCGGCCTTGCCACACTTAGCAACCCACGCTGATGAGAAGGATTGAGCATTTTTCTGTCGGATACATCCATGTCGGATAGCTTGGCTGTTAATTTTATTGTGGATGACCGTTCTAGCTAGCCGGCATATTCGTCAGGCTCAGGAAGCTTGGAGTTCATGGCGCTGAACGTCTGAGATGAATAGAGCGATATAAATGCTCGTATTTCCCACCATTTTACGTATGTAGAAGGCGCCCTCTGCTTGAACCAGCCATACGAAGCTCTTCGTAGTGCAGCTCACTTGTGTTGATCCGAGCTCTACCAAGATTTTCTCCGGCCAGTAGGTAGCTTAGCGAGCATATTTCTATCTCCGCCTCCGGCTCTCGAGCGTGTTCCACTCACTATGCACCTACTTGCAAGTTGTAGCTAGGTTAGAGACACCCCCACCATTCATGACACGCGTGAGAAATCGAGCACAATATCAACCAATTTTGAGTTCTTTATATACATATTACCAGCAAATGCATCCGTGCGCCAAGAATCAACGACTCAACTTTATGAGTGAGTAGGCATAGCAACATCAGCAGCCTTGGAGATAGCATCCTCGCTTTTCCACAAACTTGTCACGGTCTTCAATTGAGTATAGAATTGAAGTCCTGGCTTACCGTAGAAGTAGCTTGCTCCACCACCAGCGATACTCTTCTTGTTGCCAGTGAAGGAGAACATTGGAACTGTTGGGTCTTGAGTTAGCACTTGATACACGGATGGCCCCCAATCAAGGACGAAATGAATTGATCGCATAGTAGTGTCAAGGAATGGTACTTACGGGGTACGGGAATTGGGACATTGATTCCAACCTGTCCGGCCTCAATATTCTTCTGGAATGCTGTAGCAGTCGCGCCGGACTTGGTGAAGATAGCAACTCCGTTGCCGTACTCATTAGCGTTGATCAAATCAACAGCCTCATCAAGAGTGTCGACGTTCAAGCAGACCAACACAGGTCCGAAAATCTCCTCAGTATAGCACTTCATGTGTGGCTTGACATTTGTGATGATGGTTGGTCC
The DNA here is from genome assembly GCA_026120035.1 of Coleophoma eucalyptorum. Taxonomy (NCBI): domain Eukaryota; kingdom Fungi; phylum Ascomycota; class Leotiomycetes; order Helotiales; family Dermateaceae; genus Coleophoma; species Coleophoma eucalyptorum. The sequence continues at coordinate 442,229 of JALRME010000012.1, forward strand.
GACCCAGTTTCCGTTGGGGTATTTCTCAGGCTTGAATCCACGACCATCAAGCAAAATAGTTGCACCCTCCTCCTCAGCGCTGTCAATCAGCTTTTCAATTCTCTCTTTGCTTTGTGGTGAGATGACAGGGCCGAGATCAGCACCCTTCTCGAAGCCACCGTTAACATTGAGCGACTTTGCGCTCTCGGCTAACTCAGACAACCATTCCTTGGTCTCACCAACCATGACCAAGGTGCTAAGAGCCATACAACGCTGACCGGCAGCACCGAAAGCAGCACCAACAATTGAGTTCAGTGCGTGTTGCTTGTTGGCATCTGGCAAAATTGCGGCGTGGTTCTTCGCGCCTAAGTTTGCTTGCACACGCTTTCCGTTGGCGGAGCCACGGGAGAAGATATACTCTCCAGCACGGTTGCTTCCAACGAAGCTGATTGCCTTGATAGCTGGCTCGTCGATGATGAAATCAACAGTCTTTGCAGCGCCGTGGACAATGTTCAAAACCCCGTCAGGCAGACCAGCCTTCTGGGCCAATTCGGCCAAGATCATAGCTGCTCCAGGATCACGTTCGGAAGGCTTCAGGATCAAGCAGTTGCCGGTGGCTGTTGCGATTGGAATGGACCAAAGAGGAATCATAGCAGGGAAGTCTAACTTTGTGGTTAGAAATTTCCCCGAAACCACCAATTGTACTCACTGAATGGGCAAATTGCAGCAACAACTCCCAATGGCTCTCTGTATGCTCTAGTTTCCATATCCTTTGCGACCTCGAGAACTTCGCCCACCATTGACTGGGGAATAGCGCAAGCGGCCTCTGCAACTTGCAGACCACGCAGAACATCTCCCTTGGCATCTGCATCACATTAGCATGGCCGGAGACTGGTAATTCCCATGCTTACCAGCGAAAGTCTTTCCCTGCTCCAATGTAATACTAGCAGCCAGTCTGTCCCAGTTCTCGCGGATCAAGTGAGTAAACTTGAACATGATCTGCTGCCGAGCCATAATGCTTGTAGCTTTCCATGCTGGAAATGCCTTCTGAGCACTCTCGACCGCAGCCTTAAGCTCAGCATCTGTGCTTTGTGGCACACGGGTAACGAGGTTGTTGGTAGAGGGGTCGTGGAGCTCAATGAACTGAGTAGCTTCGGACTTGACGAACTTGTTGTCAATGAAGTATGGCGTGTCTTGGGGGGTTTCGATTTTCTCGTGATTCATAGGGTAGTTTTCCGCATCAAATGCTAGAGCTGCCGAAGCCGGTCGGAGCTGCTGTGCTGTGATATGGAATTGTCGTGATGCTGTTCTGGAACTCGATAAAGCTATATGCGGGGAAGGTGCTGAACGTGGAACCCGCACCGCGGCGGCGGAGATACCTCTTGCTAGAACTCGACGCATCTTGGAAATGCTTTGAAGGTCAGACAGGTAAAGAAGTAGGTTGCTGGGGTCAAGATATATATTATTTATCAGGACAGTCTTACCCGTAGGGCAAAGGCCTAGGAGTCCTCAAGAGTGGAAAGCCGAGAGCGAGCTTAAGCTCGGCTGAAGGTGGAATACTCTCCGCCTTCGCTAGGACATGCTGTATCCGGGAACGGGGCAGACCGTGGGAAGAGTTGCACTGGAATCGACACCTTCCTAGCCGGCACGACAGACCGGGACCGGGCCGGAAAGACTTGCCATCTTCAAAACATTTCTTGTAACCACTTCTAAGAGTCCACTTTAAAGCTGGCTTTTCTGTTTCGAGAGGTTACAACTTACGAATTCGGCATGTGCCTCCTCCAGTATTCGGAGCAAGAGGCCGCGGTTACAATTATGACTTCAGAATACACCTTATCTCCAGTATTCGGAGCAAGTGACCGAGGGTTAAGCAAATAATTACCACGGATACAACAATTGTCAAAGATGCCAAATGATTGATTTTGTACAGCGATTCCGGAGAGCTTGCTGCCATTCCCCGTATCTTCCGTTGAGCCATTTGATATCTGATAGTGAGAGATAGCGCAACGGTTGTGTCATAATTCTTAGCATCCGCTCGAAGTGCGAGGAGGTTAAAGAAGCACAGTACTAAGTCTCCACGGATTCGACACTGAAATTCAACATTGAGAGACTTGTCAATTATAGATTTTCCATTCGATCAAGCTAACTTTCGGTGTTGTACAAGCATACCGGTCCTAACGGCTTTTATATCCCACAACACTGCTGACACAAAGTCAACAATCCCCGGTATGTACTACTAGGATTAATTTCGACCACGTAGAGACGGCTGTAAGATATTCTTAACCGCTGTCGTATTGATTTGTTGCTTATTTGCTCCGGCCATAGCAGAGGCGTCCTTATTTTTGATGATGGCGGAATTTCAGCAATACAGATCTAGGTCGATTAATGGCAGGCACCATCCTTCGTCGAGGAGGTGTTGTTTCCGAAGACTACGAATCCGAGGAAAGCTCCGACAGCAACAGCGATCATGACCCATCCATTGTATGTCATGAACAACAGCCTTTCCAAAATCAGTATTGCTTGTGTGACGGGGCACAGAATACTTACATGAGCATAAATGCATAGAAGTTTTGGAAGGCATATAGCAAGGCTTTGATAATATGCGCTCTCTTTGTAACTTCAACCTGGTTGCGTCCTGTCCAAAGGAAAGGCGTAGACTCAGTAACGGCTCCAAACACAAGAATTCTCAGCTTTTCACGTTCAAATTTCGTAGTTTATAACTTCATTCGAAATAACATGGGAGGTTCACAGCGGAGTGAGAGTGTTGCTTACTCGGTACGCTATCTTGTCTCTTTGCTACCCAGGTTTCGTATTTGCGCGAGGCAGAGCGGATGGCTTCGTAGCCAGCGGTGATAGCAACGACGGCGAGAAGGGAAAGGACGAGACCAGTGTTGGAGCGGATGTGCCACCAGCGGAAAACGAGGCAGAGGTTCGTTGTGTCCCAAGTGAATAGCATCTGTTGGAAACAGTCAGTTCTGCTCCATGCAATAGATAATCTAGTGACCATACATTCATGTTGCATCTATCGCCCATATTCATGCCAGCAGTGTGGCCCATCATGCTGTGGTCGTGTTGAGAGTGGTCCATGGTGAGAGTGGTTCGATGTAAGACTAGGTGTGTGGTATTAGTTGATTTCGAGATGCGTGGTCTGAGATGATTGAGTATAGTAGATGGATTGTCGATGTTAGCAGATTAAAGGAGTTGAGGGAGAGCACAGAAGAACGCGTATATATTATGATCTGAAGTTTGGAAACTCAGGATCCCAAAGATAGGATTAGCCTGTCGTCTAAACTACTCAAATGCGCTCAAACACATGCTCAAACAGTTCACGAGACCCCTTGCATTTGGTCTAGGGGGGTGTCCCATCGGAAGATTGTATCCCCGCTACCGTCGCAAGCTTGTTCTTGCTGCACGATTGTGCGGATAACGGTGGAGATCCGCGATTACTGATAATGGAGGGGTTTGAAAATGCAAGACGGTAACTACGTGTATGGGGGATTCTTATCGTTTACAAAGCACGACAATCCCGGCTCTAGCTTTGAATCACTCCACGAAGTACCCTGCACAACCATCAACCCTCATCGAATATAGATATTCTTGACGTATAGTTTAGTGCGACCAAGTATCTTGCTCAAAATGCTCACTTCTCCACTCAACTTACCAAAGTGGTACGGTTTTGCATCCCCAAGATCGAGTCATCTTTGCTAAGATATCTCAGGCTTGAAGAGAACTCGCACCTTTTGCAGCCACCCATCAACAACTACTGCGTATATAATAAAGATGTTACCGTCATGGTACCCTTCACCCCTCCACTGTTTCTGTGAAAACCTTAGCTGAATCCGGCCGCAGATAGTAGGAGGGCCAAATGCGCGGACCGACTACCATATCAACGAGACCGCAGAATGGTTCTACCAATACAAGGGAGCCATGATGCTGAAGGTTGTAGACGAGGGCGAATTTAAAGACATTATCATCAGGGAGGGTGATATGTTTCTGTTGCCGCCAAACACGCCTCATAACCCAGTCCGATTTGCCAACACCGTGGGTATCGTCTTAGAGCAAGCCAGACCCGAGACGTCCCTGGACCGTCTGCGATGGTATTGCACGAACTGCCACTCGATTGTGGATGAGGCTGCGTTTCACTGTATAGATTTAGGCACGCAGATCAAAGAGGCTGTGAATTCTTTCAAGGGCAGCGAGGAGCGCAGAAAGTGCAATAAGTGTGGCGAGATGGCAGACTCTGCGCCAAAGCCAGGTTCCATACAGGATCCTAATCTGCAGTAATAAACTACGTCATGTATTATCTGGGCTTTCTTTTCAACAGGTTTACTTGCTCTAGTACTCCCGTACACTGGTTAGCGAGCAAGAATGATGCACTTCGTATACACAAATATATGCCTTGAAACTTTTAATCTATGTACTTTGGGTATATTAACACATATTTTATGTTTCTTTGAATTGGTAAGTGCTTGTTGACTCTTGGACTTCAACCTCAATTGTGCCCTCCGCAATCTCCTTTCCTGCTACTTTGATACCAGCCTTCATCACGTCCCCAGGGACAACTGAGCCAACGCCCTTTGGTGTACCAGTCAGAACAATGTCTCCCTTCTCCAAGGTCATGACTTTGGAGATATCACTCAGAATTCTTGGAATGCGGAACAGCATCAACTCGGTAGAATCGAGTTGTTTTGACTTGCCATTGACGGTAAGGTATACCTCCGCGTTGTGGGGATCTGGGATCGCAGACTTGGGGATCACGTTGCTAACTGGCAGGAAGGTGTCGAATCCTTTCGCAATGCTCCATGGGAGACCCTTCTTCTTCGCTTCGTTCTGGACGTTGCGAGCCGTCATGTCAATGGACATGGCATAACCTGTACTTATTAGCACTTGAAGTTCCAGGCTGCTGATTTATTTGCTCACTCTCAATTGCATCCATAGCTCCCTTCTCATCCGACTCCTCGAGGTCCTTGACCTGCTTGCCAATAATCAAAGCTAGCTCAACCTCATAGTGTAAATCCACGCCTCGCGGCCTAACAACAGGTCCAGCTCCGGGGGTCAGAATCGCGGATGGAGGCTTGATGAAGAAGAAAGGTTGCTTTGGCTTTGCGCTGTTCAACTCTGTGATATGGTCGCTGCTGAGTTTTAGCTTCACAACTCAATTGAGAAAGTATTTCCCAGATCAAGTACGGTATTTTCTTCAGTTTCGGACCTGGATGTGATTTGGGAAGAGTGGGAGGTTAACTCACGCGTAATTGCGCCCAATGCATACAACTTTGCTGGCATTTTTCAATGACTTTGAGGCCACAGTGGCCATTCCACGGCGAAAAGGAAGCATTGTGAAAATGTATGCGGTATGGGATAGGAATTCCAGCTTTGAGAATACAGCCTTCTTAAAGCCAGAAGCTCCCACCTCGCCGAAGATCGGGGCCGAGCTAAGACGGGAATGGCGAGTGTCACGGTTTCCCATTCCAGGGTTCATTTGTTGACAAGGGTCAGTTTTTGCGGGATCGATTTCCGTAATCTGCAGGAGTCCACTTTTATCTTGGGTTCACAAAACATATTCCAAGAAATTGTCATCACTTGCACGCGATAAGCTTCATCTCCCCCCCAAAAACATCCCTATCTGGTGTATCGCAATGGAGGGCCTACAATTTGCACAGGTCCTCGCAGACCTCAGCGAGCTTCAAACAGCTGTATGTTTTACTTCCTTTGGTCCGACGAAAATGTATACGCGACTGATCAGAAGAACTCCAGGAACCCTACGCAGCACTTCGATTCTTGCGCGGCAACTCCAGAATTACTGAGCAGATGATGCGCCACAAAGTCGAAGCAAATGGTAGCAAGACTGCATCTGAGACTGGTGCAGACTTCAAGACCAAGAGCAGCCCGACCTCAGACGTGAGCTTCTCCTGCCCAAAGATACAAAATGCGAACAACCTAACAATAATCCAGATTGATACCGAAATGCAGCGCGCAAAGACCCTTATCAATTTGTTTGAGGTCCGAGGCCAACTAAAGGAACAGGAAGGTGCTGGCCTGACCAAAGCAAGGGAGAGAGTTGCTGCGGTCCACGAGAAATACACAAGATTCGTCGAGGAGCAGAGGGCAAACGAGCCGGCAAATCATTGATTTGGAGTTTGCGTGAATGTCCCCGGCATGCTATTGCCCATGACACTTGTTACGGTTATGATTATATGAGTTCTAGGAGTCAAGGGTTCAGGAGAGTATCCTGGTTTGGTTTGGTTTGGTTTGAGCGGGAGCATTGTTAGGCGCCGGCAAGAAAAATGATGTTACAATGGGGATTTGGGAGAATGGAACAAGCAGAGATAATGATACACATAACTGCAACTATTAAAAACGAATCTTAAGTTCTCGGTCATATTGTGTAGATTTTGGTGGCAGAATATTCACAGACGGGCAATGGCCAATACATTAACACCAATAGGAACAGTCTTTAATTACCTCTACCTTGGCAACAATAATCTACCGACATTAGAAAGCTTATCCTTCCTTCCAAGTCGAGTCAACAATCCCAGCACAATTGTGACTTCTAAAACCTTTGCCATCGCCACCTACAACCCTCCATTCCGTCATGGTGATGTGGTTATGGGGCATATTTGAGTAATGGACGTGTACCTCCTTCTCAACCCTAATCACCTTACTCTGTATAAGGCAATAAAGGTCCTGGGCAAGCTTGCGCCTGCGGTGTCTGCACTTCATCTGACGTCCTTGCTATACAGGAATAGGGATCGGAGCTCCAATGCTATCAGCTGCAGATGCAAGAGCTAGGCCTTTGGAGATCTGCTTCAGAGCAATTGCTGTAGGCCCAGCTAATTGTCTACCCAAGACCAATACAAGAACATGCTTCCGAAGTAGAAGACCTCGTCCCTTTCTTGCGGTACGCTTGCATTTGTTTGTTAGACGCTTGTATAGACTTCGCTTCTGCTTTCCTAATGACGGCTCTGGGAGGTCTGGCACCGTTACTGAAGCCATGCCTAGAGCTTCCGAGACCCTAGGTACCCCCAGGATATTAGGACTTGGAAGTTGTGCTGCCGCAGTCAAATCTTCCCCTACCGAAAGGTTACCAGCTGGAGGAGCCGCCAGTGGGCCAGGTAGCTCTGTGAGACTAGGAGCTGTTTCGACAGTTTCGAAGACTTTGGGTATATTCAAAGCCTTGGCCACATCGGGTGTAGAAGGAATATCAGGTCTCGGAGGAACTGCAGCAACTTGCTGATGTGGCACAGAGGCATTCTCCGGACAGTTTCGTGGTATCTCAGGCGTCGTAACGCCATCCAAGCTGTCCCGAGGAAGACAAGAATCAGGGGCTATCACCGGGCTTTTGAGTGAATTGTCGCGGGATATTGATGGACCGAGAGTTTTTAAAAAATCCATCAAACTTCCAGGAGGCTTTGGCAATTCTGCAAAATCCTTGATTGAAGGCCTATTGCTATCTGGTCCATCGAAAGCAAAGTTGTGTTGAACAGTACTTGATGTCAGAATTTGCGGCGATTGCGGAGCTGTATAAAGTGCGCCAGGTGATACTGATGTTGAGGCTAGGGATGACTTAGCTGAGATACCAATTTGGCCAAAATAGTCATCCGAATCATGCCTGGATCTTGAGCTTGACGTTGGTGTGACCAAGCTTGCTTCCTCACTGCTTAGATACTTTGATGCTGTAACTATTTTGACTTTGGACGCCAAAATGTCACGCCCATCAGCAGTGCCCCTCTCCTTCCTTGGGCGTCGAGTATGAGACATGGCAGGCTTTTCATCAGGTGTCCTTGACCAGAACCCAAGTATTGTAGAAGTGAAACTGACATGTTCTCTTGAAGGATCAAGCAGTCCCGGAGAACCAAATCCCATAATCTCATTGTCGCTACTATAATCTAGTAGTGGTGGCGAAGGTGAGTCCACTGTGACTTGTGGAGTGTTGTTAGGCACAGTGCCTCCAAGGCTGCTCTGTTCTTCACTATCCATAACTATTCTCTTCTTCTGTTCCAAACCAGACCCAACTCTAGAGCCCGAAATCGAAAACTTGGAAACACGTCTATGCAAGTCGTCCGTGAAAGCATCTTCAAAGGCTTGGGTTGCTTTCTCGTTTGTGACAGATGCGCTAGGAGGAACTGTGCGCAAGGATGAAAGGTTAATAGCACTGTCTGGGATTATATCATTTGCGGCAGCTAGAGACAGAGGTAGAGCAATGCTCAATTCCTTCTTTAGCTTCACTGAGACAACTTCTTGATAGTTGCTATGCTCATTCGATAAAGACACCCGTCTTGGTATGATAGCAGGACTAGTTGCTCGAGAATGAAGCTCTGGTTTAGGTGGTAGAGTGCAATTTAGGGAATTGCGAGATTCGTCGCCATGAGACAATCTTGGTACTTGAGGGTTTTCGATTCTGCTTTCAAGTCGCCGGACAGCTTTTTGAACCGAGTTGGTCCCCTCATGATGAGTTGAAAGAGATGGAGAGGATTTTGCAGAAACGAGGTGAGGCCAGGCACATCCACCAAACCTCGCCATAATTAAGAATGCATGAGGTCTGGTAAGTGATGCATACCGGCAAGATACAACGTAACCAGAAGGTCTGAGGCACTTGAACTCTTACCATGGTTCCTGCCTTCTTTACATAAGATCCAAGGTCTCTCTGCCACTATCAAAGTCGAAATTGAAAGTCTGGTTTAGCTTCACTTCAAGTCAAACCGTTCTGAAACTTCAGATAAGGCACAGATTATTATAAGGAAGTACCATGTACATAATATAAGTTCGAGTAAAATCCACAAGATCTCGAATATTGAAGCACGCGAAGCTAATACTAGGTTTTCGGCCCGTAGTTTATCCGACGTGAACAATGCTGTCATAGGTTCACTCCATAACTCAGAAATTCTGGCTCTTGAAACATCTTCTTCTCATAACATAACGCACAAACTGTGCAGATCAGCAACCCAAGATGGCTTCCAGCGTTGACGCGAAGCTGCTGAAGAGCACCAAGTTTCCCCCCGAGTTCAGCAAGAAGGTTGACATGCAGAAGGTTAATGTGGAGGTCATGAAGAAGTACGGCATCAATTCTATACATGCACGCGACACGGCTGACAATTACGCGCACTTCAGATGGATTGCAGGCAAAATCTTAGAGATTCTTGGCAACGACGATGATGTGGTCATAGAGCTTTGCTTTAACCTCATTGAAGGTTCACGATATGTACGTAACTCGGCGCAAATGGAGAGCAAGCAAGCTAAGCTGATTCGTTTCACAGCCCGATATCAAAAAGATGCAGATCCAACTCACTGGCTTCCTAGACAAGGATACTGCAAAATTCTGTAAAGAGCTTTGGAAGCTATGCCTTAGTGCTCAAGACAGCCCCCAAGGTGTTCCAAAAGAACTACTCGAGGCAAAGAAATTGGAGCTCATCCAAGAGAAGGTATTGATCCCAACGATGTCATATTCCTTGGCTTGTGCTTATACTTTGGTTAGATTGAGGCAGAAAAGGCCGCAGACGAAGCTCGCCGCAGAAGAGAAGAGGAGCTTCGCCGGGAGCGTGAAGTTAATACAATTCGAGACCGTGAACGAGGTGAACGCGGACGCGGTGGTGGCGGTGGTGGCCGTGGAGATAGCTGGCGTGGCGGACGAGCAGACAGAGATTTTGACCGTGGAGGTGGACGAAACTACGAGAGACGCGGTCCACGATCCCCACCACGACGTCGTGACTCGAGGGAGCGAGGCTCTTTCCGAGGACCGCCAAGAGATTTTGACTCCTATGTACCCTCGGGACGTGGACGCGGGCGAGATAGGCGTTCAGACCGCAGGCGTTCACCTTCACCATCAATCTCGCCTGCTTCTGCGAGATCATCCTCTGGATCTCGCACCCCCCCCAGACACCGTCGTCGTTCACCAACCAGATCTGTATCCCCAGAGCCTCGCCGTCGAACTCGAGCAAGTCGGTCTAGATCCCCCGATAGACGTGGTAGCTACCGAGGTCGGGGAGGTAGGAGAGCCCGAAGTCCAGATCGTGGCACTCGTCGCCGTCGATCATCAACACGTGCCAGCTTGAGCTCGCGCTCGCGCTCCCGCTCTACTTCCAGCTCACCACCTCGCAAGCGGAGAAGAGGATCAAGCCCATCTCTTAGTCGTTCTCCACCTCCAAGACGAGGTCGGACACGCCGCGATGTTGGCTCCAAATCGCCATCCATATCCCGATCTCGCTCAAACAGCCGAAGCCGTCGCCCTATAGAGAGCAGAGCCAGAGACAGAGCCTCACCAAGTCCAATTCATGATGTGGCTGATTCCAACAAGAAACGTGACGATCGTCGGCTAACACGAAGCATTAGCGGAAGTCGCAGCGTCTCACCTCCTCGCCGTCGTCGTCGAAGCCCAAGCCGAAGTAGGAGCCGTGATGGTGGGAGAGATAGAAAACGCCGCCGATCATTGGCACGTTATGAGCCTGCTAGCAAAAGGCGTCGCAACACTTCCTCTGTCTCCTCACATGATGAACGAAGAGTTAGAAAAGCTGATAGTGAGGATGAAGACGACAGGAGAAATCCCAGACGAGACAGCCACAGCAGCAGTCGGCCTGCCCCTGTCGATGAGGTTAGCGAGTCTTAATTGCAGATCTACTTCATCGTATCTAGGTTCTGAACATCATTCTGCTTCTCATCAGTCTGTTGAGGCTGACCCTTCCCTTCTTCAGATGAAAGATCCACATAAACAAGCCAGCGAATTACGGGAGAAGCTATTGAGGGAGAAAATTAAGCAGATGAGGAAATCGAGTATTGAACATTTGATTACTCAAGCTAACGCCAACTGAGGTCATCCCTTTCGATTTTTCAGATACTACCATACCGCGAACTTTTCAACAGTAAGGTAGATAGATGGTTTGCATTAGCAGGTTGGCATAGACTTAAAACTCCTAGTGTAACCGAAACTATGAAAACACATCAGAAGGTTAGATAGAGAAGTCAATTTACTCTACCTTAAATCTCTACTAGATACCTTAGAATGCTTGGCTCCCTATATTTCTGAGTTGAAATGAAGACAAAATCTACAATATTTCCTTATCAAGGAGCGATAAGAAGCTCGTCTGTGCCCAAGTCGCCAAAATCATAGCTGCCCTCCTCTTTTGACTATTTCATTACGAGCTTCATGAGACCAAGGACTCTATGACACTTATGCAGTATGGCAGAGAATGTAGCTCCCGCATCAGCAGGACCCAACGGTGACGTGCCCGGGCAGCCGTTCTACGACAAGAGCCGACAAGCGCTCAAGAAGTTACTGCACCAGAAGCGCCTTCTCGAGACCGCGCTACAGGCTCAAGAAGACGCCATCTTCAAGAAGGAGACCGAGTACCTCGAGGAAACCCCCAGCGGGAACATTATTACCGGCTTCGAAAATTATACCAAGAGCAGTGCGGCTGCGCCGGGTGGTGGGCGAAGGAAAGGGCAGGTCACGGAAGCAAACCGCGTGTTTTCAAGATCATCTATCTCTTATAATGTGGTGTGTACCTCTTCCAATGCCTCCCGAAAACGCATTGGAGGGAGAAAATACTTACCTATGTACTACAGGACTCTTCCTTCGACTCGGCGACTTCGACTCCAATGGCTGCCATGGCACCCACTCCCGTCTCAGCCTCCTTCCAAAAAGGCGAGTCGGCTTCAAACCATGCAACGCCAACCTCTGTCTCCTCCTCGAACCGCGTTGCAGCCGGCGCTGGGAAGAAGAACAAGAAAGCCGAGGAGGAGGATGAGGACGACAAGCGGGACATGAAGAAGATCCGTATGTCAAGCGCGGCTAGGAAGTGAAAGGATATCTGGATATGTTGGCGCGAGCGGTTGTGTTTGGGGAGTTTGTCGAGTGCGAAAGACTTGGCGCATCTGGGATTTAATCATCGGCGGTGCTTTGCAACGGAGTTGGAAGCGTGGCAGGAAAAGGAACTTGTCGTTGCTTGGTGTATACAGGAACAGAGATCCGGAGAGGTGGAATGGGAATGCTCTCTTCGTGGGCTTGAAAATTAGAGGAATTGGAAACAAGGGGTGTCTGATAAAACTCTGGCCAAGGTGAGAGCATATTACAATGTGTAATATAGAGCAGTTGCGAGTATCTTGGGGTTTTCATTGAGGGCTTGATCATGCTTATTCTAAGGTATCTCTTCGTCACTGTCATCGCCAAATCCAAAGCTGAACCCACCACTGTTCTCGTCTCCATCATTTCCAACGGCGGCGTCCCATTTCCTCTTTCTCCCTTCGGCTCTCTTTTCAAGCTCTTGCTCTGCCTGCTGTAGCAAGTCAGGGTATTCGCTCTGCATGCGGTCAACAAAAATACCATAAGGATTAGTGACATCCTTTTTGAACCCAGAGACTTGATCAGCCTTGTCCTTTAAAAAGGACAAAACTCCTGCTAGATGACTTCCAGGGACAAAGTTCTGTGTGATAGCTATGCTAGCATCCAGGTTTACCACCAAGTGCCACCACCCACTAGGTACATGTAAGACCTCGCCTTCGACACATACGCCTTCTAGGCATCCTGGTGTCTTCCTCGCCTCGGCGTGGAATCCTAAAAGCCATTCAGCAATGCTGAGTGGACTAGTGACTTCGCTCTGGTCTTCTGATACGTAGACGCCAGGAGGTGGTGGGCTGGAGGATGAAGAGGGAAACATGATCCAGTACTTGGATCCCTTGAGCACAGCATTCCAGGCGCTGGTTGCGTTTGGATCTTTGTGGTATGTTGATCCGCTGCGAGCTGGACCTACAATCAACCATTTGTCATCTGGACGCTGGTCTCCCAGAACTGCAAACAAATCTTCTCCAAAGCATTCTGGTGGCCAGTATGATGAAGATGTCTTGTCACTGCCTGTGACGAGGCTCATCTTCTCTACGAAGCCTCGATCAAAAAGATAAAGTGGGCTTTCGTCATTACTGTTGTTCATATAGCTGACGTAAGTTTTGAGATCCCAATCCACGGCTTCAGCACGAAACTTCACGTCCCCATATTGTTTTAAGAGAGTGTCTGTATCCCATGACTGATAGACTGGCCACTCGCGCACTGGTGCGGTCAAGATGAAGGGTTTGTCACTCCAATGCTCGGAGAACTCTACAGGAGAAAGGTTCTCCATACGAGGAATGGCATTGGCTGGTGGAATTTTCGTTGTGTACGGTGTCAGAGGCGTATGTGTGCACAGGAATGGACGATGCAGTACATCTGAGAATACCGAATCACACTTGATTTGAGCAACTTGCTCTTGTTCTAAGCCAAGAAGAGTGGCTCGCCATGAGCCACGCCAACTGAAAGAACCAGACTTTGACAGAGGAGATCTGAACACCGGTCAGTGGTTAATCCTAGAGGAGCCTAACTACTGGCAGCTTTCATCACGGTGCAGCTCTTCTATGGTGGCTCTTGAAAATGGCAGGAACATCACTTGTGGCTGTCATTAAAGGTCATTTAGAATCCATAGCCACTGGGTCATAGAATAAAACGGAAGACTCAGATCTGAGTCACTCAGAGTCTGACTGCTCCTTGAGCGTTACCAGAATGGGCGGCATAAACGAGGAAGGGATTACCTACTCAATGAACAATGCCTTCCACAAATCGTCCGATCTACAGAATGCAAAGAAGGACTTGCATGTAGAGCCTAGCAATCGTAGATCAGCGGACTCTAGATACTCGAGGAAGATTGCTAGCATCTCATCTGGGAGGATTTGGAATGTCCCCGTGGCGTGTCGAGCATTGCTCGTGGCAGTATACTGGTTCCCCGAAGGCTTGACACCCAGAGGATGAAGCGGTATGGCGACCGCCGAGGTCGATGACTCTTCCTCGAGCACCAATGACTCAATACCGCCGCCAGGCTGCATATCGAGATTGTCTGAAAGACCTGGTTCAGCTCGAGACCCGGCAGACTTCATGTCGTTCTGATTCGGTGGTGGAAACGTCTTGGTGATGAAAGTAAGGCTGACAGATTTTGGCCTTGATAGAAACCTCGCGAACAGGCGGGTATTGCCACCAAGCGAAAACAAGGCCAAAAAAAGAGAAAACCGAAGCTGACAGGGCAAGCACCACAAAATGTCGATGGGTGACTCTACTATAATTCGATTTAGAACCGCAGTAATACGAGAACAAACCCCAATTCAGTCACGGGCTTTCCTTTCACGGACCCGACTAGGGAAAAAATGAGTAAGGATGTGACGTGTAAGGAAACAAGTGATAAGCTCTCAAAAAAGGATGTTCGGACTGTTTCAAAATCTGGTCTCTAAGCGACAACTTGTTAGCGCGAAGCCATTCAAAATTTCGACAGATAAGTTTTGACCCTCACCACTTCTTCTGAATCCTCACAACAACCAACCCCTTCACAAAACACACTTGAACAACTCCATCCAACTAGATCCTATACAACTCTCGTTATCGGGAGTTTGGAATCTAGTTTTTTACGTTACAACAGAGTCCCTAGTCGCAGTCTCTCCTGGAGAACTCTGCGCATTCTTAACCCCACCTCACCACCATCAAATTCTGCATTTCTAGATCTCAGGCTCAGCCCGTGATCTAGATATTCCTTCAATCGAAACCGCAATCATGGCTTCCGCTGATAAGGGTCTCGAGGAGATCCCAGAGGGTAAGAAGATATATCACCTTTGTTGAAAACGAAAACCGCAGCGCGCAAAGCGGTGTGGCAAGATGCTGAATCCAGGCTGACGGGGTGTGTGCGCTTTGCAGGTCAAATCGAGTCCAACTACGATGAGACTGTCGACTCTTTCGATACGATGAACTTGAAGCCTGAGCTTCTCCGAGGTGGGTTTCACAAAATCTTTGATCTGCAGTGTAACCGGGGTTAACCTAGAATACAGGTGTTTACGCCTACGGTTTTGAGCGTCCATCTGCTATCCAGCAACGTGCTATCATGCCAGTCATCAAGGGTACGTGTGTGAATTGGCTGGAACCAAATACAGCTACTAATTGAAATGAAGGCCACGATGTTATTGCACAGGCTCAATCTGGTACTGGAAAGACCGCTACCTTCTCCATCTCCGTCCTCCAAAAGCTCGACCCCAACATCAAGCAATGCCAGGCTTTGATCCTTGCCCCAACCCGTGAGTTGGCTCAGCAAATCCAAAAGGTCGTTGTTGCCATTGGTGACTTCATGAACGTTGAGTGCCATGCCTGCATTGGTGGTACCAGCGTCCGTGATGACATGAAGGCTCTCCAAGAGGGTCCTCAAGTCGTTGTCGGTACCCCAGGTCGTGTCCACGACATGATCCAACGTCGTTTCTTGAAGACCGACTCCATGAAGATGTTCGTTCTTGACGAGGCCGACGAGATGCTTTCCGTAAGTTCCTACAGTCTGCGCATATCTTGTAATCATATTTATTGACTTAAATTCAGCGTGGTTTCACCGAGCAAATCTACGATATCTTCCAACTCCTTCCTCAATCTACCCAGGTTGTCCTTTTGTCCGCCACCATGCCCCAAGATGTTCTTGAGGTTACCACTAAGTTCATGCGCGACCCCGTCCGTATCTTGGTCAAGAAGGCCGAACTTACCCTTGAAGGTATCAAGCAATTCTACATTGCTGTTGAGAAGGAAGACTGGAAGCTCGACACCCTCTCCGATCTTTACGAGACCGTCACCATCACCCAAGCTGTTATTTTCTGCAACACCCGAAGAAAGGTCGACTGGCTCACCGACAAGCTCACTGCCCGTGACTTCACTGTCTCCGCCATGCACGGTGACATGGACCAGGGTCAGCGTGACTTGATTATGAAGGAGTTCCGTTCCGGATCCTCCCGTGTCTTGATCGCCACTGATCTCTTGGCCCGTGGTATCGACGTTCAACAAGTGTCTTTGGTCATCAACTACGATCTCCCCGCCAACCGTGAGAACTACATTCATCGTATTGGTCGTGGAGGACGTTTCGGACGAAAGGGTGTTGCCATCAACTTCGTTACCGCTGAGGATGTCCGCATGATGAGAGAAATTGAGCAGTTCTACAGCACTCAAATCGAGGAGATGCCAATGAACGTTGCTGATCTCATTTAAGCGCTGTCAATATTTTGCACATTTGGTAATCACAGTCTCAGCAGCCTGAGTGGCAATTGAAACCATCAGCGTTGGGACCCCTTATTGAAGGGCAAAGTGATAGTGAGCGAAGCTGGTTCTGCCGCCTTCGCGGGGAAAGGGATAATTGGTAGCATAAAAGTTGCTGCATTATGGGTTCGCAGCTGTTGGTTTTCTTACCTACCTCTACATTATCAACACGAGAACGTTGGTTGATGCTCTTCACTATTTCGTATCTGTACGTACGTTTTGCTTGGTCTTTGAAGTTTCTTAGCATCTGGGCTTGTTCATACACGACTTTGGCATTAGGTCGTTGGAACTTAGAGCGCCAGGTGATAGAAGCTATGCTTTCCAGATTAGATCGGGACCGAGATAAAAAATCGCAAACTTCAAAATAACATGGGCCTCAAGTAATGATCATATTTGAATGTATGTGAGAATCGTGCCAGCTAAGCAAGCCCAACACCCTCGACTCAGTACAATCCAATGCCTTGAGAGTGTCTTGACTTGAGCTGATCTCGAAGGTGAGGGGGCGAGTGTCTATTTCTCTTTCATTCTACAGGTATGGTCGTTTTGTTTCATACTCGTTACTAGGACTTCGGTGATGTGCTAGGGCAGAATAGCGGTTTCGTTTGGCGTAGCTTTTTCAACCATGAGGTACCTCAAGCACCTAACTTCGTATTCAGTTCAAATCATTAGCCATTTTGACGGATACGACTTCTGCTCACCCTTACAGACATCAACTGTCCCTCGCTACGATGATACCAGAGAGCATGCGGCGTGTCCAATTTCAATCTCACGGGCTAACGCCAGAAGCAGACCAGGTTTTGGAGCAGCATTGGGCGTACAATCTTCAAAATTTAATTAAGAAGTACCATAAGGCCGATGAAGAAGCTCTTCTCAAGATCAAGGAAATATATCAAACCCAAATTTTGACAACTGAGAAGTGTCAAAAGAACGAGGAAGCCCTCAGCAAGCTCGTGCCGTTTTTCCAATCAACAAGAGAGCAGGTTGACTTCGAACACACCTTCGCTCAAGAAATGCTCTTTAACGAAGAGAAGTTCCGGAATTTGGATGCGCGATGCAAAGAGCAGGGTGCGGAGTTGAACAAAGTCAAAATTTCCATGTCGATGCTTGAATTTATTGCTGCTAAAAGGACCACTCAACAGTCTGCTCCTCAGCTTCACTTGGGCGCCCAGGCTCATTCCAGTGTGTAGTCCCAGCAGAATTCATTGACATCTGCTAACTCCCTTCAGACTTGCCAATTTCTTGCGAGGCTTCCACCCAAGCTCGGACGTCTCCATTACAAGATGCAACTGCTCACTCTAAGCAAGTCCCTGGCACGGCACAAATCCTCTCCAATTCTCAGCAGCAAGCTTCATTTTCAGACTCCGAATCTGCTACACCTATTATATCTAACAACCTTGGTTCCAGGAACAGCCAGATGCCAAGTCCACAGCTGGGTCGCATACTTACCCGCAGCATGGCGAAGGCTGATTTGCAGCATGGACAAAATAGCACTCTTGGAGTTGGTAAAACCCCTTCGAAGCCTATCAATAAGGTACAGCCCATTACTGTTACAACTACAGCTGCATCGGATCCCCTCTCTCAAGATGATCTAAGTTTCGAGGACTACGTCAAAGCCTATACAGAACAAGCGTCGCGCCTTCCAAAGAATAAGCTCTATAGATCCCGGACATACGCCCATATTATGGATTTTATCAAGGGTATCAAGGATGAAGCATTTCGCCGTTTGGTTGTCAAGCATCTGAGATGCTACCCCAACCTCAAGCAGGATGATGGCTGGGTCTCCATCAGGTGCGAGTGGTGGGAGGTTGTGCAAACTTTGAAAGAGAAGGGACTTATCAGTTATTAGCCTGATATGAATGGGATTTTTGTTGCCTTTCGTGATTTGCTAGTTATTTTGGCAAGTGGTTTAGACCGGGAAAAGAGTTGAAATGGCGTATACGTGGGTTGCTTTACGTTGCTTAATCTGAACTCGGGAGTGTCAACATGTGTAAGCAAGTGGCAAGACTGATAGCTGTATTCATCGCAGTGCAATATGAAAGCATTCATCTTCCTAAAACGATCGAAATTTTCTGGGATTCCTTTTTGTACCTACGCAAGTTGTACACAAAGTAGCCTGGTAAATGCGGGTTTGACTGTTGTCATATATATCATTACACGGTTTATATACCCTATCTTATTTTATTAAGGAGGAAGCCTACCCAAAATACTCGGTCAATCTCCCAGGGCTACCCAATAATATCTTACGCCTACATCTTCGCGTCAGACTTCCTTAACTCTGCTGCAGCCCTCTTAGATGCCTCTTCAAGATCTTTTCGTGGAAGGTCGGCACCACCTGGCTTTTTCTCCTTCAAATGCCCCATCCTTTCTAAATTCTCTATCATATTTTCATCTCCAAAATGAGTATTGAACTAGTTCAATCGTCAGCAAAATCGCAAGTCTTACTTCTCTACATTTCATACCTCGAACTCCGGATCCTCTCCGTAGGCAATTCTTGCAGCATCTACTAGTATTCTTGCAGTCATCCCCCAAACTCGATAGCGTGTCAATTCCTCCTTATCCAACTCTTCGGCAATAGCAGCTTGACCACCATCGCGGGACCTTGGTTTAGCAACCATCTGATTTGTGATCGGTACTTGGAAATCATGCATCCGCCATTTCGTTTGGTTCCAGTCACTCCACGAACCACTATACCAATCACTCTTCTTCCCAGGAACAGTTTCTCCATCCCTAACTTCATCTTCTGCTTTCAGGAAGTTATGAAATGGCGCCGAGAAGACTGCCGCCACTTCCTTTGCATCTAATCGTGGGATCATATTGTCTTCAACACTGGCATTCTTCGAGCCGCTTGTGTCATCCGAATGGAGGAAGGCTACACAAGGTCGCACTGCCAAGGCTGTCCGCGCAAGATTATACGGTAGCTCACAAAGATGCTCTATTCTAAATGGTGGTGGGAGCTTCTTGTCGTCTTGGGGAAGACCAATTTCTTCGAAGGCTTCTCGTCTAGCTATCTCGAATGGTGTTTCTTCGAGGGTATCTGCTTTACCGCCCGGAAATGCGGCATGTCCTATTCCATAGGTCAGATTTTCTTTGATCTTACATTCAAGAGTCATGGGCTAACTTGCCCGAGAAATTCCTCAGCGACATTGCTCGCATTGTAATAACAACTCGCAAATCACCTCGCCGATCCGCAAAGAGTAGAATCAGAACTGCAGCTCTTCGACTTAAAGGAAGACGGCTCCATGTTGCAAAAGGAGGTGGCTGAAAGGCCCGAAGTCGCGCGATAGCCGCCTTCATTCTGTTAGCAAAACTGGCTTCGTCGTCTCAGGAACCGTACCTACCAGAGAGGCAGAAGTGAGCGGTGCCATGCTCGTCGAATCGTAGTACTGTGCTTCTTTGATGCTCTCGATGAGTTCTGCTACCGCATTGTCATCCAACTGTACTTCCGTATC
The DNA here is from genome assembly GCA_026120035.1 of Coleophoma eucalyptorum. Classification (NCBI taxonomy): domain Eukaryota; kingdom Fungi; phylum Ascomycota; class Leotiomycetes; order Helotiales; family Dermateaceae; genus Coleophoma; species Coleophoma eucalyptorum. The sequence goes on from JALRME010000012.1 coordinate 461,720, forward strand.
CGTATCAAGGGCTCTCTGGTCGGAAATCTCGTCCTCGGTACTCATCACTGATGTCTTCTGAAAGTCAAGAAGTCGGTACGGCGGTTTATGACCGAGGAGGCTTTCGGCTCGAAAGCTCGCACCTACCCCACGTTGGCACGGGCCAGTCGAATCCTACCTTATCAATGGCACTAACTTAAGTTAGTTCCAGCTAATTCACGTGCATCCTCGCTTATTGCCCCTTTCCTATCTCGCTTCGTCCTGTCTTGCTCACAAGCTTCTTGTTGCATTTACATATCACGGTCAGAACAGGAATGATGATTAAAAATGCACTACGCTTTATCCTCTAGATATGCTTCATCTCCAAGATCTTCTAAAGATACTTCTTTTCTGGTATAATTCGATTCCCATCCTCAACGAAGCTCAGTTGTAACTGACCTTCCTGGCCTTCTCTCGCCCTCACGAGTTCTCTCCAAGTTCTCATTTGCCCTACCCTAACGGACGTGCCCAGCAGCTTTTCCGAAGATGGAGAACTTATTGCCAGTACCAATAAAGCACCCATCGTTTCCCAGGCTGTACAGACCCACTGGTCGAAGAGAGTAAAGAAAATATGTACAATGGCTACCACAGCATGCAATAGCAGTGCTGCTGCAGCGAATCTTATCGTCAGACTATTCATGCTCCAGCCGTAACCATATCTGCTGGCCTTCAGTGTATATTCTGTCCAATTTTTATTTTTTGCAGCTTGATCTGAGGTCCCAGGATGTTTGAATGGAATGTTTGCATTCCGCAGGAGACTGACAGTCTCCTTGCCAGACGAATTGGTCTGATAGAAAAGCGTTGTTACATCTGGACTTGCGCGTGCTATAGCGTCTGTGATGTACATTCCTAGGATCACTGACAAAGCCCAAGGGTAGTATTCTGGCGGGCCTGCATCAAGGACCCAGTGGTCATTCGAGATCTCTTTTCCAAGATTCGCAACCAGTCTAGGAATATTTTGCTTCCCAGGCCTACCATTCTCAGACTTGTTGTTGGTGGTATCATTACTTAAGGCTAAGGCCCAGCCATTATCCATTAATATCTGGTCTTGCGCTGTCAAATATGGCACCGTACTATTTGGATCGGAAGTATTCTGACGGATGAAGAAGTCGACCCGAGGATCCAGCCACATATCCACTGGAGCCCATCGTGCATCTACTGTGCATGGAAATGCGACTGCTTCGTATGGCGAGTCTGCGGTAGTAAGGGTAAAGACACCGGCTAAGGATGGTCCACTTATTTGGCTGCTTAGATTGACCCAACGGAACGTATTCCAGCCGTGGCCACTTTCTTGACTAGTCTCAGCAGGTGCTGGAAAATGCAAATCTCTGGGAAGTAACCAAGTGGTGTCGAGCTCCTCGTCTAAAGGATTCGTGGTCAATTGATCGTGTGGGAAGTCCATGTCAGTTGTAGTGTTTGGGTGGTAATATGCGGAGCACTGTACTTGTACAACCGGCTTCCTTGTAGGTTTATCGCCCAGTGACATTTCAATCAACGGACGGTTTGTGTCGGTAATGGTAAGTTCCGTTGTCAAAGCATGTTCCCAAAGAAAGCCAAGGACCCGACTCTGTTCAATAGCGACAGAAGACGTCACTGAATAGTTCAGCGTGCTTGGCGAAGTTGATGAGATATATCGTATGACATTCCCTTGCATCTCTGCGGTGATGTTAGGCAGAATCCCTAAATGCCTATATGACTTGGCATATCCGTTTATATTTGTGAAGCCAAATGCAGGGCAACTAGTGTTGATTTTGTCAACTTGAGGGTCATTGTAACAATTCTTTCCGAGTCCTGCTCCAGAAAGATAATTTGGCCACATCTCATCGTAAGTGGTGTTTGCAAACACACGGAGTGGGATATCGGTAGGCCACCAGTCTAATTTAGGTATCATGGCAATTGCGGAGGCAGGACCAACGACTGTTGTAAGCATGAACGCGACGAGGATAAGGAGACCAGTTGGGATGAGACTCCGTGCCGATCTCCAATGATCTCCCAGAAGAGCCCCCCAGAACTGTTTACTTATAATATACTCAAACGAGGAGACTTGAAATCCAGACGTCGCAAATCCGAGGGGGATACCGGTACTTGAAATCAAACCTTGTCGGATTCTGTGCAAAACAATTGCGGATAGCGATGCACTAATCAAAACCTCGTGCAATTTCGCAACAAATTGCAATAGGTTCAAGATAGAGTTCTGCGATCTACCTCCGATATCCATCCAGTAGATATCGCCAAAGCTCAAGGACAAGATCGCGGCAGTCATCAACAGTGGGAAGAGATGGATCAGATATCGCCAGAGACCAAGTCCCCAGTTCCTTTCCAGTGCAGCTTTTCGTGGTTCTTGATTTGCAGCTGTTTTATCTGATCCATTCTCGGCACTAGATCCATCAGACGGCCCAGCATTATTAACAAGGCCCGGTGGCTGCTGCAAAGTGATGCTTGAGAAAGAAGGCCTCTGTGAAAAATCAAGCAGAGGCACATGGATTGATGCCTATGGTACTGTCAGCTAATACATGGAATTCGAGAGCGCAAATTGCTTGTTCATGACCACGCAGCTGTTGGGATATAGTCATCTGGTTCATCGGTTTCGCATCTCTCCTGAGGTCACCGTCTCACAAACTCCAAAGCCAGTAGAACTATTTGAAGAAAGGTGCAGACTCACAGCGCTCGGCATATTTGACAGACATCAAACATGTCCTCAACAATCAGGAAAGCCAGATTCTCTCTGTGATCAAATGCAAAAGAGAGAGTCCAGAACGTTCAGAACAGTAAATATATATTAGAATCTCGTTTCGGAGCTGATGCTGATCCTCAATCTAGGATGCAGCTGGTTATATTTGAAAACCCATGTGATTTGCGGCAAATAAGTCTACATAAAACTTGCTTCATTCGACAAGGTGCCGCGGGACGCGAGGGAGCACTTCTACCTCCTTCCCAGGTTATCGGGAACGCCAACCCAATTGACTTTGTTACATTTTACAATGCATGCAGGACTGTTGTAAAATATATCTCGGTGCATATTCAGCAGTACTAGATCTGTAAATCTTATTGGAGAAGCTTGCAGTCTTACTCTCAATGGGCTTACATTTTTACGGCTAATTGACTTTTAGCGACGGGCTGCAGGGCTGAGCTGAGGTAGTGGCGACGATGGTGACAAGGTTCTTGAGCAAGGGGTACAAGCTCCTGTAAGACAGTAGGACTTTGTTATTTTGGTGTCACAAAAGTGTCACTGTACTCTTTGGCATATGGGATGGTTGCCATGACGCTACATCACGAAGTAGTCAGGGCGCTAAACACCTCTGGTTTCATTGTTTTGAGGCTGCTTGGCACAAACGGACGACTTTGATGTTTGCATCTGGCGCAGTCTATTCACCTGGACGTATCAATGGAAATTATTTACCATATGGCATCCAAGAGAATTCTTGATAAAGCAATATATGATAAATTCTCTTCAAGGTAAGGTAAGGTAGTATGAGGAATTAATTCTGCCAAGGATGAAGATCGTGGAGAAACGACGGACTCCACAAAATCTCGCGATTGGACGATTTTGTTGAAACGTCCAAACCTCCATCTTCCTCAACCCCAGGTGCGTGCTCAAAGACAGTAATCATGCCGAAGCCGTCTTTAAATCGCCGCCTTTCCTACCTTTTGTTTCTTCGTCATGACAGGAGACAAGCTGCACCATGTTGACCTCACGATTATCTCCTATCTATCCGCTAACGGCCGTCACAATCGTGCTGTTGATATACTTCTACTACAGTCTTGACCTTGAATTCACTCCTAATGGATTCAAAACTCAGAAATTCCCTCGGCCTCCAGTCGCTGATGGCAAGTTCGATTGGTCGAAGCGGGTCGAGAAGAATCCGGTTACTTCCTTCATTAAGATGCCAATTCGCGGCACTGTGAAGATTCCACAAATCCAATTTCGTTTTCAGGAAGATCCGGTATCGATTGCGCAAGACATGATTTCCAAACGCAATGAGGTCAAGCAAGCCTTCAAACATGCTTGGCTGGGTTACAAAAGTCGTGCTTGGTTGAAGGACGAGGTTGCACCAGTCAGCGGTATCTCTAGAAGTCATTTCGGGAATTGGGCCGCAAGCCTGGTTGATGCTTTGGATACGCTTTGGATCATGGACCTCAAAATGGAATTCGAGGAGGCTATTGAGGGGGTTAGAAAAATTGATTTCACGACAACAGCAGATATCGAAATCAACACCTTCGAAACGAATATTCGCTATCTCGGAGGGTTGCTAAGTGCTTATGATCTAAGCAATGGCCAATACCCCGTACTATTGGAAAAGGCTTTGGAGCTTGGTGATCTCCTATATGCAGCATTTGATACCCCAAACAGGATGCCTATCACCAGATGGCGTTGGCAAAGGTATTGAGGCATGCCGCGTTAAGGACATGGAGCTAATGGTGTGTAGGGCCCGCGACGGCCAAAACCAGTCTGCCGGATACGGTGTTGTTCTTTCTGAGATTGGATCCTTCTCCTTGGAATTCACCAGACTCTCTCAGCTTACAGGCGATCCAAAATTCTATGATGCGATTCAGCGCGTAACAGACATGTTTGCTGAGCAACAGCAATTGACTAAGTTGCCCGGAATGCTACCGCTGGTTGGAAATGCCAAAGAAGCAAACTTCGCAGCTGATCGTACTTTCAGTTTTGGTGCCATGGCTGATTCGTTTTATGAATATCTTCCAAAGGTTGTGTTGCAGCCGTATTGCTCCCGACACTTGCTAATTCCTGGTAGCAATACCTCTTGTTAGGTGGACTTTCCGACCAATATCGCCGAATGTACGAGCACGCGATTGATACTGCCAAAGATGTTTTGTTTTTCCGTCCTATGAGCAAAGAAAATGTCGACATGTTAATGACAGGAAATGCATACATGAAGTCTCCAAGCGAAGTTGACCTTGATCCGCAAGGTCAGCATCTTTCATGCTTCGTTGGGGGGATGGTTGGTTTAGGCGCTAAGATCTTTGATCGTCCGGATGACCTTGCTACTGCTCGAAAACTCGTCAACGGCTGTCTCTGGGCGCATCAATCTATGCCAACTGGAATCATGCCAGAGACATACCGCGTAGTTCCTTGCAGTAATAAGACCATATGTGAATGGGATGAGAAGAAATGGCATGCAGAACTCGCGCGCTGGAATAATGACTTCGATGCAAATGGCAAGCCATTGACCAAAACAAAATGGATCGAGGAAAACAGAATCTATCCAGGCTTTTCTGCAATTACAGACAGGAGATATATCCTTCGGTAACAATTCTGTGGTAAAACGCTTGCTCTTTTACTAACAATTGCTTAGTCCCGAGGCAATCGAATCGATTTTCATTCTGTATCGCATCACTGGCGAAAAGAAGCTCCAAGATGATGCTTGGAACATGTTCCGGCTTATAGATACCTATACCCGAGCTGAATTTGGGCACTCTGCGCTCAGTGACATGACTATCGTGCCACCGCCAAAGGCAGACAGTATGGAGTCGTTCTGGATGGCAGAAACATTGAAATACTTCTATCTGATGTTCAGTGAACCTGATCTTGTGAGCTTGGATAACTGGGTCTTCAACACGGAGGCACATCCGTTCAAAAGACCGCACTATAAGTGACCACTTGATCGATATGGTGGCAATATGCGCCATGCGAGATCAAAGCCTGGTGTGATATCAGCAAACACAGCTCAGAATCCATAACGGCGATAGTTGTTTCAAACAAAGAAGATACGGCGTTCTGCTACGGTATATGAAAGGGCGAGGCAAATTCTGAGGGCAAATTCTGAGGGCAAATTCTGAGGGCAGGAAACACTGTTTGCAGTCCCCGCGAGTCTTATAAAGACTCAGCCGATATTTGTACTTCATCTCCAATGATGACTATGCGCCTCACAATTGTGGCATAGTCGGCGAGCTCTACAGACCCCGCTAAAGCACGTAATCCGGCCTTGGGAATGCGAAATGTCACATGGAAGAGAAGTTTCCCCACTTTGTAGATAACAAATATATAATCTTGACTATATAAGCTACGTTGATGTACCCTCCATGACAAAGCCTCTTCGGAAGCTTCAAAATATCCGGGATCTGAGAACATTCGGGCTTCTAGTTTCCGTGGCCATCGGGACTATCGGGATCTTCAAACCTATCGGCTCTTTATAAAAACGGATAAGAAATGCTACTTTAGCCAGTCTGGCAATAAGTTCAACAAGATAAAAATCCAAATACTTAAGAGATCATAAAAAAGTTTCTGCAACTCGCTCACAAAATGGCATCCCAAACTCCCATTCAAAGCAATCTCGTGTCTGCCAATGAAAAGTATGTTTCAACATTTACCAAGGGTAATCTTGCTCTACCACCAGCCAAGAAATACGCCATTGGTAAGCGACCACCTTCCGCCAGCAACACCTACTACCCCAATTAATATAACTACAGTGACTTGCATGGATGCACGACTTGACCCAGCCGCTGCATACGGAATTGATCTGGGAGATGCACACGTTATCCGCAACGCAGGCGGCAATGCCAAAGATGCACTCCGCTCTCTCGTTATTTCAGAACAGCTGCTAGGCACGCAGGAGATCATCGTCATCAAGCATACTGGCTGCGGCATGCTCATCTTTGACAACAACACCGCGGCGGGCCTTGTGAGAAAAAACCTGGGCGATGCTGGTGTCAAGGAGATGGCGCACTTCGCGGGGGATTTTCAGACCTTTACTGATCTGGAGGGCGCGCTCCGGGGTGATGTTGAGCTGTTGAAGGACAGTGCATTGATCCCTGAGAGTGTGACAATCAGTGGGTGGATTTATGAGGTTGAGACTGGAAAGGTGAGAAAGGTGGTTTGAGAAATTTGTTCATCGGTTTGTCCTGGGTAGGCGGGTGTTTATGGATGGTTTGGTGGAAGAGAACTTGGTCTCGGTATCGAGAAATGCCATAAGGCATATTTGAAGATTTGAGAAATTACTGTCTTTTCTGAATTAACGGTCCAGATCAACTATGTTGTTATCAACATGATTATCGAAGTTTTCTGGATACAAAGCGAGTTATTATGCAATGCATCTCTTGACTAGATAGAACCCTTAAGTAGCACTGATACCTTAGTCTTGAATAGCAATGGCCAGGTTGTCAAGCAAGATGCCTAAAAGTTGGTTTCACGCTTGGAGAGTATAGACAGAATCCTGCGTCCTAAAGTTGGATGTAAGATATATATCTCTAAGTAAAGCATTAACTGGCATATACGACCATAGACTGGGGATAATAGGACTATCTTTTAATTACATTAAACTCTAGCTACTGGGTAAATCTTGATTTAGTATAACGTACTTGTATAGCGAAGGACACACACAAGCGAAAGATATCGCAGACCTTAAAATAAAACTCTACCAAACATAATATTTCTCTACTACAAAATTACCTTAGAAGAATGACGAAAGACAAGTCAATTTAGATTAATTCTTTAGCATACACTACAACTCAATTTTACACCTACATTCAACCACTATATAATCATGCCTTGGTCCATTTGACGCACTTTCTACAACTCAAATCGAAGTCATAGCGAAAAAGAGGTGTTTTGGAAGGTGTCATATTTGCTAGTGTAGTTCGTGAAAGGGCGGTTCCTTCTATGTGCCACCTAACAGGCGGTAGGAAGTTCAATCATCTGTTGATAGGAGCCCGAGGTGGTGTCCCAGATTTGGATAATCTAGTCGTCGTGGGAGAAGACGACAGAGCAGACCAATCCAGTATGGCGATCGAGCACTACTGCAGCTCGCCTGTTACGGTGTCCCAGACCTCAAGCGCCAACGATATGCCAGCGCATGCTTCGAGGTTACCCCTTTAAACGGCTAGTGCTTACTTTGAACAGAACTGTGAGGCTCATCAGTCAGCGCCCTCACCTTTATACGGAATAATTGGTACTTGATGGTACTCTACTACTATTGTAGCCTACTCTAGTTTCTGTCTCTCGCCTGCACTCTCATTCTTAGACCTACATCATATAAGTTCTTATCTTTTGCTGAAGTTGATACAGCATCCCCCTTTCCCATCAACGGCAATCCATGAAATGTTTCGACGTACCTCATGCATTAAAAGATATTGTTATACGGAACAAACACCAGACCAGAACAGATACTGCACCCTTGTCCACATGATTTTTAATTCGGATCGAAGCCACAGCCTCGTTTTGCCTTTGCTCCCAGCCGTTGATATACAACCTAACTTCAACTTACAATCTTGTCGTGGAAGACGGTAGCGATTCGAGTCCCCTCGTGTCATTTTATTCGGCTCATGCGCTTCTGGATTTCATTGCGACTATGGCTGGTGATGTTGGAGGCCAGCTTGGTCTCGTAGTACTCAAGAACCCTCCAGGGGCTGATATTGAGTGAGTACTCCACGAATACCAGAACTTCATCCGTTACTTCCATCGCTGACTTATTAGTATTGTTGCAGTTCATGGCCTTGGGTCCGACCCTGCCAAGGCCTGGATTAGAAAAGTGAAGCGCGAACACAAACATGTCGATGTCAATTGGCTGGCTGATGACAATCTCCTTCCCGCAGCCATACCAAAGGCTCGAATTATGACCTTCAACTATGAGTCTAGGTGGCATCGTGATGCACCTATGACACGACGTTCTCTATGCGCCACGCAACTGCTTACCGCTTTGAAAAATGACCGGAAAGAGGTGACATTCTGCAAATTGACGGGTGCAAGGTTCCTGCTGATCGACGGTGGTATAGCAAAATATTGGCAATGAAATACGACCTATTATATTTATTGGCCATAGCTTTGGAGGTATTGTGATTGAAGAGGTGAGATAGCGACTAGCTAAAACATTTATATCTCAACTAGCTTATCACGCCTAGAGGCCCTCATACAAGCAAATGCTAGCCTTAAACCTTTAATATCTGTCCGAAATATCGCTACCCTGACCGCGGGCATCATTTTCCTTGGGACGCCCCATCGCGGAACCGAGGCCGCGGAATGGGGAGAATTTGTTGCTCGTTGGGGTGGACGTTTTGGCTTCAACACCAGTGATTCAATTCTTAAAGATCTACATAGCGAGTCTGAAACACTATCTGACTTGTTACATCAATTTTCACTATGGCTCTTCCGATTCTCGGTTCCCACCGTGTGCTTTTTTGAACAATATATGACAGTGTTGGTATGCGTTTACAACGGGCAGACCTCGTAATAGCATCGTAGGCTTTAATTACAGGGTATGCAGTGTGTTGTAGGTGGTTGTTGATTCTCTATGTATGTCTATCGTAAATGGGGTTATATCCCATCAATGAATGCTACCACGTGATTGGGTCACGTGCTAAGTATATGTCATTGCAATCCGACAGACAGATTATGGGAAAGAAATTGGCTTCCAGTGGGAAAAAATGGTAAGCTAGCGTGTCAAAAATTATATCTCTATCTAATATTTAGGTTAAAAGGTGGTCGATGAGAAGTCGGCATGTATCGATGGTCACCTGAAGGTACCATTGCCGGCAGATCACCGGAACATAAACAAATTCGAGGGTCAAGAGGACTATTGCTATAAGACAGTAGTTCCTTTCATCCAAGAAATGGCTCAGAACTCCTACAAGAGTGTTCAAACAAGGCTAAAGCGTACGTCAATGCGAGTCTTGATAAGAGTTTGAGCTAATATTCTTCTCTATAGCTCGAATGATTACAGATGATAACTCTCGTTAGTTAATTGCTCCACTTGATTGATCAAATGGCCTGTTAACTCTCACCTTGTAGACGTCCCGCAGAGCAATCTTGAATGTTTGCATTCCCTATTTCTAACAAACCCTGTGGACGATCTAGCCGAAATACGCCGAAATAAAGGCGAACGAGTCGACGGTACCTGTGAATGGCTTCTAGTTGATGAAAATTATACTGCTTGGTCATTAGGAAGGAATTCACAGGTACTTCGGCTGATAGGCGCGCCAGGAATTGGAAAGACAATGATCAGTAGCTTCTTGATCCGTGAGCTAGAACAGAAAGCAAAAAATACCCCGTTTATGACCTTAGCATACTACTTCTGCGATAACAAAGACGAAAAACGAAATTCAGCTTTAGCGATTCTTAGGGGCCTTCTCTTACAGATTCTAAGCAGCTTCCAATATTATTCAAGCACATTCAGCATGATTACGACCAACAACGAGACAGACTCTTCTCGAACTTTGATGCTTTGTGGAGGAGCCTACGAAATGTACTCCAAGACCCTGATGCTGGCGAGATTTATCTCCTTATAGACGCCTTAGACGAGTGCGAAAAGTGTTCATGTAAAGCTTTTCTCATCGAACTTACGACTCTACTACGCCAGCAAACGAATATGAAGGTTAAACTTTTGATGACTTCACGTCCGGATTCAGATATTCAAATCCACTTACTTGGGGTTGAGAAGCAGCTTCAGGTTGACTCTGGAAGAGTTAATACAGATCTTTCGAAATTCATACGTATTAAGGTAGATGAACTATCCCGCAATAAACGGTATCCTCAGAGATTGAATGACGAAGTTCGGTCCGCCTTAACTGAGCATGCAGGTGGGACCTTTTTATGGGCATCTCTTGTTTTGGAGGATCTAAGAAAAGAATTGCCCAGATTTGTCTCCCAAAAGCTGAAGTCATTACCCTCAGGAATAAATGAGGTATATGACAGAATTCTGCGCCAAATAGAACCCAGTCATCAAGATATTGCCAAATATATCTTCCGTTGGATAGTGCTAGCACGAAGGCCACTAAAGAGAGACGAGCTAGCAATGGTTCTCGCGCTTTCTATAGATAATCATGACAATGACACGCTACCCTCAGATGAAAATTTAGATATCTACAAGAGCGAGTTTAGCTGCTGTGGGCCGCTTATATACCTTGATGCGAAGAACGATACTCTCAACCTCGTCCATCAATCCGCTAAGGACTATCTTTTAGGAAATTACCTACAGTCAAATTCGAGCCTCTCGCAGTACAAAGTTATAGAAGACGGGTCGCACTTGCTCATCATCAAAACATGTTGGAGATATCTTTCCGCCGACGAATTTGGGGTTGGTACGAAGATTGTAGAGATGCTAGAGGATGAGAGGCTGAAAGAAGTATACATTTCTTCGAGCGATTTTGATGCTCACAAATTCCTAGAATACGCTTCTGGAGAATGGATACAGCATGCAATCGCAGCGTATCCTGCAATAATAAATAATTTCAGATGGGATCTATCAAAGTTATCTAAAGCATCAACAATGCGAGATTGGTGGCTGATCAAGGTTGCATCAAATGGACAAGAGGTTACAGCCAGTAAACTGATCGAAGAGGCTGGTGCTGAACCAGACTCGAAGGATAGATATGGCCAGACGCCGCTATGGTGGGTTGCTAAGGGCGGGTACCTCGAGGTTGTCAAGATGCTGCTTGCTACAGCTGGTGTGGAGCCGGATTCGAAGGATAGTAGATATAGGCAGACACCACTGTCGTGGGCTAAGAGGGGCGGGCACCTTGAGGTTGTTCAGCTAGTAAACGCTAGCAGCAACAAGAACTAAGTATAAAGCATGTTCAACTTCATAGCTCTAGAATCAGGTTACCTTACTTTTAAAAGCAGGATGTAACAAAAAAGGAAAAAATTCACCTACGTCCACCTACTTAAGTGTTGTCACGTCTGCAAACTTACTGTATACTTAGCGCGCTGAGCTATGACTATAGAACGGGTCCTGTAACTGATCCTATAGCGGATCTTGTGATATACTAAGAGGAGGTTTGGTTTAGTTTGTACAGTATTCGACAAATATTAAGTCTAATCTGTCAGTAGGATAAACTCCTATATGCTGAGATCTAGTACTACTAAATGTTTTTGCTAGAATGTTAATTCTAACCTGCCTATAGAAGCTTAGGTATAAGAGACGTAAGAGAACTGGGCATCCCATCCTCTCTGCTGTACACAAACTTTAGATCGGTAGATTAGTAGTTGAATAGGTGACTACTAGTAAATATCTACTATTGTATGTTTTTGCTCCTCGTACTATTTATAAGTATAGCATAGAGCATATTCTTTGTGTCTCCCTTTTGTAAAACAAAATTTAATCTCTAATAAGTCTTGGTTATTACAATTTATATCATAAAACGAATCGCTTCCTTCATCCTAGAAATATGGACCTTCTAACGACTTTAAATCCATCCTGATTGGGATGAGGGTGTTGCTCAGCGCAAGCGCATAAAGCATCGGAAGTTTTTTTCACGTAAGGAATCTCACGATGAAAAATACATACACACAAATTTCCAATGTGAGTTATAGTGGCATGACTAGAGGATACCTAGTAACTGTGATATATCTTGAAGGTCTAAAGGATTACTAAATACTCAATTCCGGCTCAGTGCTTATCGACCTCGATCCTAAATAAGCGAGGTGGTCGCTAAACTTATAGGAAGTAGGAGTTGAAATCCTCTTCATACTAGATAGATATCTCATGTACTTACCATGATGGGTATCCGGGCCTGAGTATATAACAGTAGCCTTTACAAACTACCCTTAATTCGCATAACTCCTGAAAAGAGTACGCTTATAGCCATGTTGTTTTAAAAAGATCAATTGAGGGGTGGCCAGGGGACGGGTTGCTGCGGGTCCAGAACCACAGCCATGGCAAGAGCAGAGACAAGACAGTGAAAACTCGACTTCAACGAAGTAATTGCTGGTTCTAAGCGTCGCAATGAAACAATCAGCTCGCTCCGAGCCATCCCAGGACCTATTTTGAAGTTCTCTAAATACAGAATCCTAAATTTTTCCATTGAACGCCAATCCCAGCACAGAGTTACTCGCTCATTTCTTCCCCTTTTTCCTCCACTCCTTCTCCCGCTCATACTCCTTAGCTTCTCTACCCTCCTCGCCTTGAATCTCAGCGACCAGCCTCTTATACTTCTTCTCATATGCAGCATCTCTCTCCTTCTTCTCACGCAAGCTCTCTCTGGCAATGAAGTTTGCGTCCTTGCGCAGCTCACGCATGGCACCCTTCCGCTCTCTCTTGTGCTCAGCCTTAAGTTTGGAAGCCTCGGCACGCTCACGATCAGGGTCGTAGTGCTTATCTGGGTTGTACGAGTCCTCGAACTTGGGGATGGATGTCTTGATAGCCAAGGGCTTGTGGTGATGAAGCTCAAGTGGTCGGCAGGCGAGACGTGCATGCTTTAGGAGGCGTTCAAGCTTCTGTGCTACTTTTGTTATCCTGGATTGTACATCGGCATGCAGCTTAGAACGGTTGCTCTTGGTTCCGAGGTGTTGGAGCGTCTTCAAAGCTGGCTCGAAAACTTCCACGAATGCTGGCTTTCCAGTCCATGTATCGGCGGCGGCATCTAAGATCTGAACTGTGGTATCCAGTACTGCTATCTTCATGATTTCTTTCTCGACCTCTGACGCATCGTTTGAGATACAATCAGAGAGAGAAAGTTTTCGTATCTCCTTTGAATTTCCCGCAATACGAATATTTGTCTTAGGCTCGTGGTATGGGAAATTCCCTGGAATTTTGGCAGGCTTGGTAGGAGACAGAACGCAAAGCGTGTTCTGGACGAAGTTGACCAACTCTGGCACATATCTCTTTGACAAGCGTTGATATTGTAAACAAAGGATGCTTAAATAAGCACCAATAGCATAATCCGATAGTTCTTGGGGGATCTTTTGGCCCATGTATCGTGCCATGGTAAGGATTGCAGGAGTGACGACTTGATGGAAGTGATCTGATGTAGGGAAAATGGTTCCAACAGCTGTAAGTAGAACTAAGTCTCCAGGTGTAGGTGCAAGAGCACGGACGTTATGTATTTCTTCGAGATGACGACGGAAGGCGTTGGCAATTTCTGCTGGGTAGGTCTTAGCCAGAGAGTGTATATGTCGTATTATTGTCTCTAGGACTGAAAATGGCGGCTGTTTGGGCTGGTTTGCAAGATAAGAGATGTGATCGACAAGGGCTACGGCAAAATTTCCTAGCTTTGCCTTGTTCTCACTCTTCAGTTTTGGATGGTAGAGAGCTCGGATGCGCTGAACTGCAAGGGGTAAATCTAATATAATCACCTTCTTCAACACGTCCAAAAGCTCCTCATGAGACTCGGGACACTTGAAGGTATACGCCAAGTTGCCATTTACACCGTTGTTGGCCGGAAGTGGAGTCTCTTGGATCGGAGCATTGGCACCAGTTAAGAATTCAGGTCTTTTTGCTTCCTCTTCCGTAAGCAGGCCTTTGAGGAATTCCGCATCTTGGTCTTCGTCGTCGGCTTCATTCTCACTTTCAGAGTCGTCATCATCAGAAGGTTCCAACTCAGAGCCACTGGCTACAAGATCGTCATCGATAATAAAGTCGTCCTCATCATCGATACCGAGCTCTGCCATAGTAGGTCGAGTTTTGATACCAGACCCAAAGCCAAAATCTTCCTCCTCCTCATCTTCTGCAGCAGCAGGCTCTTCTTCTTCGTCACTGCTCTCTGGTGCGCCTTGCATACGGCGCAGCCTTTTCGCCTCTAATTCTTGTAGTTTTCGTGCTTCTTCCGCCATCCTCTCATCTTCCGTCTTCGTTCGTTCTGTAGGAGCTGATCTCTTATCTTGGGCCATCTGTCTGAGTCGGAGATCATATTCTTTGTCAAACTTAATCTTGTCTGTTCCGGACAAGAGTGCAGCACGATCTGCATTCATTCCAGATACTGCTGCTGGTGGTGGCGGTGCAGGACGTGGGGCGATTCCACGCAATAGTTCGTGCAGATTTGGCATCTCTTTGTCCAGTTCCTCTCGAAGGTCTTCGTCGTCGTCTTTTGCTGCCTGTCGCTCATACTTGTGCATCTTGGACTTGGCGATCAACTCTTTCATAACTTCCTGCTTTGATTTCTTTCTTTCTGGACGGTCCTCTTCGTCCTTTGAGCCTTCGGAGTCCGAACCATCACTGTCACCAGAGCGCCGCCTTTTCCGTTGACGCTCCTCGTCCGAGGGATGGTCTTCGGCATCTGACAATTCCAGTCCCTCGTCGTCAAAGTCGTCCTGGATGTTAGGGCCATCGAGAGACAATGATTGACCCATATGTGTAAGTTCTCCTGCCTCTTCATCATCCTCCAGATCAAAGGCCGAACTGGTCTTGTGTCGCCGTAACTTCTCCTGGGTGAATCGCTCCATCATCTTGTCTTCCGGCGCCATTGAGGGATCATTCTCTCCAAAACGCTTATCAAGGATACCTCCGACCTTATTTCGACGCTGCATTTCGATAAGGAGGGTTTTTCGACGCTGGTACATGGTTAGTCTGAGAAACTCCCTCCCAGCTAGATTCACGTACATTCTCTTCACCTAGACCCTTCGTCACACCAGGCCTACCCTTGACACCCTTCGTGACTCTCCCGCTGATCGTCTTGTTACTCGTAACATCGAATTTTGGGCCTCTGGCCGAAGTCTTGACCTCGAATGGGTTGAATTGTTCTCGAATACCGGTGAGCGCAACGTTACGCTGAACGCGTTTCTCGTTGTTGACGCCATTCTGGGCATTCTGCTTCTTCTGCTTCTTCGATTTCTGCGGTCCTACAATCCCCTGCTCTCGGAGAGAGGCCTTTAGCCTCTTGAGTTGTGAAGGGGGCATGTTGCCGTGGTCGAAAAAAGTCCCCGCTGGATGGCGCCTCCAGAAGTTTTTGGATCATTGATTCTTTTTCGCTCGGCTCTGCCTTATCGCGAAAAAAGCTTATCGAAGGCGGTGAATAGTGCCGACCTGATTCGTAAAGCTCTCGAACAAAGAACCGCCGCCGTCCAGCAGCTGCCACTTTAACAACAGGAAGGAAATTCCTCGATTTTAACTGCACCTGTCACCACCATGTCGGCACTGTCGCCTGCTGGTCAGGATCGGCTATTGATGTTCGGCCTAGGGATTACAGCATGTGCGGTGGTAGGACTTATGCGGCACTTGCTCTTGCAGTATCGCGACGCTGCGATCGAAAAGCCAGCTCGGGGCAAGCCACAGTACATTACGCAGGAAGTGGAAGATTCATTGAAGCTTGGGACACTGGCAAAATTACTCAAAAGTACTAGTCATGGTATTCAAGACACGGCCTCTACTATTATCTGCGAGCGCGCTGTACATGATGGATCCTCGATTGACGTTCTTCTTTGGTACATCGCACAGCCGGATTACGAATCGAGAGAGCAGGGAATCCGCGCCTTGGTTCATATCATGAGTACTTGTAGCCGTAAGTGCTCTTGTGAAAATGGAGATTCGTCAGCTAATGTTTGGAATGTTAGCCATCTTGCATCTGCTCAACACACCCAAAGCCTATACCGCGCTCGTCACATCCTTAGAGTACTCAGTCAACGACTACGAGCACAATGTTTATGATCCAGACTGGGACAATTGGGAACTAAGAGACATGTGTGAGCGAGGATGTTTAATGATTCTAGGACAACTATCGGACAAGTACGGGGTCAAAGGACTCGTCAGAGCAGGGTTCATTGAGAAGTGGCTTGCAAAAGAGCCGTGGGGCGGCCGGAATGAGGATGAGAAACAACTTGCTTTCATGGACTCGCTCGCAAAAGATACTCGGCTCGCCGACATTGCCATGCCACTATTTCGCGACGAGGCTGCTCGCACGAGATTGGAAGCGACGAGGCTCTTGCCACCAAGGCTCGAGGAGCAGATCATGGATGCAGGACATATGTCTTCTGTCAAGGACGTGAGGATGATCGGAGGAGAGGGTACTTCGGGAGAAGGTGAGGAAGGAGACCAGTTCGTCCAGGCCTTCGTGGAGGGCCTAAGACGACCCAGAGATTCCAGCGTGGAAGAGGAGTTCTTGCGAAGGAGGCACCGGGAGGCCATGGTGCTGAATGATGGAAGTCGTCCACTTGGCAGAGCTGATATCATAGAGCGCCAGAGATGATCCTACCACAAGACTGAGAGATGGCGAAAAGGACAGCTGGTTCGAGGTCACTTTGATGCAATATGAGCAAGATTGCGCAAAAGGTCCACTGGAGATATCAACTTGGGCTACGCCATATATCAAAACAAAAGAATCTGTCGCCTTAGAAAACCACCAAATAGGTAGGATAGACTTTGGGCGATGGGGTTATGATAGACGATTAGAAAGGAGTCCATGAAGGTATAAGGTAGGTCAAGATATAGGGTTATCTACTAGGGAGGGGATTCGTTTGAGCATATAGCATGCATCGGAAATGCAGCTTTGGATGAGACTTCTAGTATATAGTATAATTCATAGCATAGTGGTACATGGGAGCATGTATCCAGCTAGAAGCATGGAATGAGGTAGATAAGATACCGTAAAACGAGCAAAGCGATGGCAATGTTCTCCAGCCAGTAGCAAGCAACCTGCATCGTTCTTGATCCAGAAGCATGGATTTGATTATACATAAAATCGACCCATCTGCGCGTAGTGGGCAAGGTCCGGTTCATACTTGTACAATGTGACAGCTACATCAAACAAGGACCTTGAGCATCCGTACATGAAGTTTACAAGCGAGCTTATTGAAGTTGCAAATGCAACACTAAGCGTATATAAAACACTCCCCCCATAACGCCAAATCATTCAACCCAAATAAGTCTATCTCAATAGTCCCCTTTCTCTGCTCCTCCCCTCTCCCCTTCGCCATCGCATCCATGCATTCCTCAACACGGACTCCGTACTCTGGCCTGGCCTACGACAGCGCAATCGCGCCTCTTCTGCTCTCACGCATGTGCAAGAGAGCCTGGAATCCACACCCAACAAGGAAGACCTGCAGAACACCGTCGAATTAGCCATCCATCCACCAACCAACCAAACAAACCCCTTCTTTTTCTGTTTCTTCTAAATCCATCCCCCTCCATCAACACTAGCACCAAAGGCCCCACTCCCGAAAACAAAACACAAGAGAATAGTAGGACGTAGGTGGGGAGGTAGACATACAGCATATACAATGACCGCGGAGAAAGCCGTGCCAGCGACGACGGCGCCATCAACAGGATCCTCAGTCGAGCCGACCATAGAGTGGTGGTTTGCTTTGAAGAGGGAGCCGATGACGGAGAGGATGACGATGCCGAAGATGGAGATGACGATGCTGGGTACAGAGCGTTAGCCAGGTGCTCTTGCAAGCTCCGCCAGAGAGAAAGAGGGGAGGGGGGGAGGATCGCGAGATAGTAGATGTCTGTCTGTCTATACATACCATATCCATGCCTGGCCGACCGAGACAACGGGCTTCATTTTTTTGAAAGGGAGGATGTGAGGGTGGGTGGTTTAGGGCAATTGGAGATATGGCTCTCGGTGAGGGCGACGAGCTTGCGAGGGATTTGGATCGTAGGCGTGTGGACTGGCGGGCTGGTCGGTCGTTGAGAGATCTGCGAGGCGAAGACTGACCTTGCGATACATAGCTGGGCGGTTCGTTGATGATGAGCTTAATATTTGTGCCTTATATCTGAGGCACGGGTTGACGCCCAGAGCTTGAGAGCTCGCCTCGCCTATGATGTCTTTTTTTCTTGTCGTTCGCTGGAGGCATGAACGAATAGCTAGCATGCAGCGAGTTAGTTATTCAGAATGCGAAAAAAAAAGCCCTGGCTATGTTCTCTGAGTGTTTCGTCATTATTATGGAAGGGACCCTTTTATGAGTTATGATATAGCTGCGGAGTTTTCTTCAAATGTAACTCTAGTGTTTAAAACAAATGAAGAACTTCACAGCAATAAGCTAGAAGCTTCGAAGCACTGCACAGTAAGTTAGGGTATGAGAACAGGTCGTCTCACATAAGCAAAGTTACATGGTAAGTATGAGCCTGCTTGGAGACACCCTGCGAGCATTTCATTTTCTTCTATTCACGATTTGAACTAATCAACATGTTGCGCGCAAAGTCTATCAAAACATGAGACGTTGTTTTGCCAAGTCTCATCATGAGAAGCAAGAGATGCAAAAATAAACACTAGAATTTACAATAAATCGGGGCTTTAGAGCAGCTGCTAACCTTAAGAGGGGGCTGTCATATGAGTTATCCATCCACATCACAATCACACCATAAACACAAAGAAATTGTTATCTCCCATCAAGTCTCATTTCAAACACAAAATCGAAGAAGGCCTCCTTCTCGCTCCTGAAACGACTCCCAAATGTTGTTGCGAAAATAGGACCCGTATAAGGAAATGCACCAAATATACAAAAAGTTTTCCATCTTCATAGGAATCCACCATTTTACCCATGAATTTTCGTACATCGATGGGGACGGAACGATCACAAGCCAGGGTTAGGCGTCTCCCCGTGACTTCGGGCCCATATACTTAGATTAGAGATATTGAGTTGATTATCCACATACAAAAAGATCGTCATTTGTTGTTCTTGAGGGGGGTCGTTAAAAGAATTGTGTGGATTTAGAAGAAGTTGATGGCTCCCCAGCTTTGCTCACAGCCGAATTCTCCGGCGGCCTTCCATAAATCGTTGGCGAAGGAGAGAATACAAGACTTGCCTCCGACCAGGCTGCGAATGGAGGCAAGAGCGGCAGCTTGCTCGCTGGATCCTGGGCAGGCATCGCCGTTGCAGGTTCCGGCAGTGGGCCATCCGGTCTCAAGGGTGATACCAGTCTTTCCAGAGCAGAGACCATCGACGATGGAGAGCTGGCTGGAGACGAATGATCCGGCCTCAGATGCGGTAACAGCGGAGTTGAAGAATGGGTGAATGTTGCAACCAACAACGTCAACGACAGAGCAAAGCTCGGCAGTAGATGCTTGCCAGATGTTGAGGGGCTCAGTTGTAGTGCATGGTCCGGTGTATCCGGCGGCCTTGAAAGCAGATGAGGAGGAGGAGATGAAGCTGGCGAGGGCGGATGCAGAGATGTAACCGTTGAAGATGGCCTCGTTACCAATGGAGATAAGCTCAACGAGATCCCATTGAGCCCATGAGACAATAGCGCTAACTTGTTCCTGAGCAGCGCTAGTTCCGGTAGAGTCGATGTAGACACCGAGGATCATCTTGACACCTGAAATTTTGCATGCATTTCCGATGAACTCAAGAGCGGAGCAATCAGTGCTGTAGACACGGAGAGCAGAGAAACCCTTGAGAGCAATGAGAGCAACATCAACGTAAACCTCAGCCTGAGTCTTGCAGCTTCCAGTGCTGGTGTATGGAGTGTAAGTGATAGCCCATTGGTCAGTGTCAGATCCAAGAGATACACTGCCGGATGAGCTGGTGCTGGAAGATGTGGCAGCAGATGAAGAAGTGCTGGCTACAGCCTCGACATAGCTGCTGGCTGCGGCAACGCTGCTAGGGGCAACATAGCTGCTGCTGGCTGGAGCATAGGTGACGACTGGTGCGGTGGTGCTGGCAACTGGGGCAACGTAGGTACTGGAAAGGGACTCGACAGAGGAGGTGAATGGGCAGTAGACAACGTAATCGGTCTCGGTAACGGTGGTGGTGATCTCAGGTGCGGTGTATGTTCCTGGAGCGTAGCTAGTAGGAACTGGGTAGACCCAGACAGTGGACTCAGATGCAGTGGTAGTGACGGGACCAACAGTGTAGGTTCCAGCAGCTGGGCAGACATAGGTAGTGCTCAAGATGGTGCTGGTAACGACACCAGAATCGTCGGTGGTAACCGCAGCGTATGGGCAGGTAACGGTGGTTGATTCAGTAACGACCGTGGTAACTCCACCGGTGGTGTAGACACCTGGGGTGATAGTCGCGGAAGTGGCAGCACACACGGTGGTGGACTCAGTCAGAGTCAAGGTGGTCGCTGGGATCGTATAGGTACCTGGCGTTGGGCAGACGGTTGGGTTTGGAGTTGGGACAACGGCAGGGGTTACCACGGTGGAAGACTTGACAGCGGAAGATTTGGAGGATGAGCTTGGGAGAGCAGTGGTGGATGGAGCGGGTGGGAAGTAGACTATTTGAAAAATCAGTATCAATATCGAATATCACCATGGCTGAACCGCCCCTCCCCCCGGTCGAGATGCAACTCACGTGTTGGTGCTCCGGTGATGGTGGTCACGTAGGTAGTGCAACCACAGGTCTCGTTGGCAGGAGATGCGGTGGACAATAGAGCCGCCCGCTCCAAGTGGAAGGCCTCATGAGCATGTCGAGCGTGTTTCCGGGCGGAAACACCGCTCACAACGGCGGCAGCCGCAACAGCAAAAACTCCAGCCTTCATTATTGATATTTTGATCCGGGAATCGCGCTATGGGGAAGCAAAAAGCAAGGGATCGAGGGTCGGAATTAGTTGAGAGAGTTTGAGTAACAAACGAATGCCCGCTGAAAGAGTGAAGCGGTGGTTTGGAATTGGGGGATGCGTGGGAAGATTCAGAACATCGACATCGGAAGGAAGAGGGAAAGGAAGGAGAGATAAATGGCAGGCGGAGAAGGTGAAGATAAAGAGAGCACGCAGCGACGGGCCCATGTCCAAGCCCATGTCGCCCACGCCCATGCTCACGCCCACAGCCATGACTACCACGACCATCCAATCTCACGGATACGCACACGCCGGGACCAGATGATGGTAAGATTACTGCTCGTGGAAGTGTGGAATTTGTTGGCAGCTTGGAAAGGGAAGCGCGAGTGGGATTCGGAGATATTAGCGACATTACACACCAGCTTGGCGACTCAAGCGAGCCCTCTAGCACGAGCTCAGCAGGCGGTGGGAGGACCAAGCATGCTGCGCTTGCGGGGAAACACAGCGACTGCCAGGTACGCGCAGGGGAGGGGGGTGGCCTAAGATTGGCTCTGCGCGCTGCTAAGAGCTTAAGGTTAGTGCTCTCATTTCCCGCTCGTGTTTAGTCTGGCCACTTCAGGCCGGCCTTTCGTCATTTCACCGGGGTGCGGTGCCGATACTCATTACACTCATTACACCATTTGCTGTACAGAGCGAGAGACGACCTGACTGCCACTCCCATCCTTCACCGACGTGCTGGTGGTCCCTGCGCCACTGGTAGGTACTACACTACTGCACCGCACTAAACTGCACTGCAATGTACTGCACGATAGGGTACGGCACGGTACTGTACTGTACTATACTCTCCTCTGCCCTACTCTACTCTACTCTCCTCTACTCTAGTGCAACGTGCAGAAGGATGCTCGTCAGGGGGCACCTCCAGTCCGGCCTTGTACGTAAGCCACTCTTACCACACTTCACCACCGCTTCCTACTGTACTGTAAGTCTGTTGTTATCTTGGCCTGCCTGAAGAATGAGACACGCCGACCGAGACCACAACCAGCAAGAATGGTAAGAGCGCGAGTCAACACGATCCACGATAAGACTCGACCGGCAACTTGAATTGAGAGCTTCTAAATTGATGTCCGACAATTACCACCACCCGCCCGTTTGAGGCCATTCAGAGCCTCCGGCTCGATTCCCCAATTTCCAGTATCGCAGATCACGAGGCACAAGCGCCGACGGCAGATGTGATTGCAGCTCGTAAAGCACAAATCACACCTTCAGGAGAAGAGGTCAGTGATCGCCCGTCCAACCGTCCCGCGCAAATGCTGGGTATGGCTGATGGGCTGGCGCTTGGCCGGTCGCCTTTGTTTACTCAAATCCTCCTTATCCCGAGATTCTAGACTCGACCTCCCCCGATCTAAGCTAATGGGGAATGACAGCTGCACGCTGCATAAATCAGTCAAGGAGCTAGATGGGCAAAGTTGTACAAAGTCCCATGCTTCATGCCGCAATCCCAAGAAACAAAAAAAAAGGAAGTAAAAAAAAAGTCTAAAAGTCTAAAAGCATGGGAAATCCCCCCAGCAAAAAAATCAAAATAAAATAGACAAATTCAAAAGGCACTCGCCGCTGCTGCTGCAGCATCATCATGCATACGGGCGCAAGATTTCCAGCCCATCCGACATAGAGTTAAAGTTGTGCAATCCAGCTAGCTTGATTGTACATTACTTCGTACGGTACCTTACTCTAGTCTGCTGGGGCTAGTGGCTAGTCAGGAACGCTCCCAAGTGTGTAAAAAAAAAAAAGGATGTCCGTTCCCCCAATCCTGTGGACCCTCTCTCGCCTCTCCTGTCTCTCTAAGTGTCTCTCTCGCTCGCTCGCTCGCTCACTACAACTACACACTTTTAACGCGCTCGCTCGCCTAATGCCTCAGGTGCGCAGCCATCAAACAACTAATTTCCCATCGCATCCAGAAAATGGACAAAAAAGAAGATCGCTGCCCACCCCCCTAACGCCAACCACCAACCACGAGCCAGCCAAGGGTCCAGTCCAGTGTCGATGTCCAGGTTCCTCCAGCTAGGGAAGCAGTATACTACCTCGTACGGAAGCCAGAGGAGGAACCAGCCAGGCTATATTTGGACTGGGATGAACCCCCCTTCTCCACTGATCGCTCCCCTACGCCTCGTTCGTTCGTATCGTATCAGCAACCGGAGCATCCCTTTTGTAGCCTTACCCATTTCTCCTTCTCCCCCTCCCTTTCCTTCCTTCTGCAGCGTGGAAACCGGCGTGGGAAAGAGAAAAAAAAAAGATGGAGCGATGAATTAGGTTTGGGTTATATTTCTTTATTAGATAGGGAGAAAGGGGCATGGGAAACGAAAATCCGAACTGCCGGCATTGGTCGTAAGTCTACAGCAGGCACGGTAGACGGACAAACGGTTGATTTTACCTTACCCGCACCCTTGCATTGGAGGATCGTCGGGGGCTCACGCAGGACAGAATATAAGGGAGGAGCCGCTGAGAAGGAACGGTGTAAGGATCTGGGGCGCCTCAGGGCCATTACCTTCGTCATTTATTCATGCTAAGAGCCTCAGAAGGTTGGCTCTTCAAGGTGTACCATTACTCCCCTCGGTGTTGCCGGAGAGGAAACCATCGGCGGTGAATATGCCTTACAAGTAAGAGCCATTGTAAAAGAAAATAAACACTGTCTTTTTTTGGTCTGTGTATGAAGTACAAGCCACTGAATTACTCGTGCAAGGTCTAGTGCCTCCAAGATCCTCTCGTCCCTGCCTCTAAAGCCCTCTCGTACTGCTGAAACATACTCCACAAACATAAACAGCAAGCCTCCGAAACTAATCGTACACTGATAGGGAACTTGTTCTTCGTTCACTCGTAAAAAATGGTGGGGTTATTAATACAACCAATCAGGTCGTTTTGACATTGGCAACGCCATCCATCTCAATCATACTGGACGCACCACATCACACACCAGCACCATGGCCTGCGAAGGATCGAGCTGCCTCCTTAGCCAATTGCCAATTCGGATCATCTGGCTCTTCAGATTCGGTCGTATCAGCTGCAACATCGTTTGCAGTTGTAACCTCGAGCACTTCATTATTGACTCTTTTATCGCCCATCTCTTGGCTCGGTTTAGCAGCCTCCTCTTCATCAACTACGCTGCCGCCTCCATTTTCAAATTTCTCGATGATGGCAGCTATGGCAGATCTCATTTGTCTCTCCCACTTCGGCATAATCTGGCCATCCGGAACCTGTGACCCGCTGATCACGGTGACATAGTCGCGTTGCATCAAAATAAATATCTCATCCGTCTTGTTAGCAACAGCCTCTTCTACGAGTCGACACATCTGAGTCAATCTTTCCTTAACCTGCTGACAGCTCTCGATGAACATTTGCTGCTTATGTGTATCAACGTGATTGCTCACGTGTTGCTTCATGCGAACATATTGTCCAGCGCCTAGGAAGGTAGTTAGTATAAAGCCTATACCTGAACTAAGTGCCATAAAATACCTGTTTCGACAGCACACCATTCATATGCCGAGGCAAGATTCTTTGCCACGATAGGAACAAACTCGCGATTAGCTTCACGCTGAAGTTTATTGATCTCTTCAACCATCTCCGTACTCAGGTGTGTAAAAATTGCCTCATAAGTCTTAAGTTGCTGAGCGAGCATCGCCAGTCCGGCAATGCCTGCCCCGTTTGATTGGCTACGAGCTTCGATCTCTTGATGAAAAGTTTGTAAGAGAGATTTCGATTTCTTAGTAAAGCTGGCGAGGACTGTTGGCAGCTTGCGAGCAAAAGCTTTCTCCCAATGGCTTGCTAAGTGTTTCATGAGTGGTTCTGTAAGCTGGCTATTGAAATCATCTGTACCTGGATATGTTAGCGGCTGTCATCGATGAATATTATGGTGGCCTATCCTGAGAGTTGGCGTAAACACCATTACGACGACAAATAGCTTTATAGGTAGCCTAAAGGTTCTTATTAGTGCTTTTCCTAACATAGAGCGTGCGATAGTTAACAAGAAATGACAATACTTCAGGCGGGAAATGCAAAAGTACGCTGGAATGGGTACATACCCAATAATAACCTCCTTGAGATCGATCAACTCTATTAACAGGAGAGCCCCACTTCGTAGCAGTGACAGGCGCCTCATCTACTGCAAGTTGAATAACATGATCAAAATGCTCAAAGATATTCTCTGAGAGCGCATCTTTCATCTCGTTGAGGCATTCTGAGACAGCCTTCTCTAGCCCTTCTCAAGATCCTGAAGCCGAGTCTGTAGGAATCGACTTTCTATGACCTTTTGAGAATCCGACAAATTAATTCCAGAACCATCATTGGCAGCCCACAAGTTCAAAGAATTAAGGAGCTGTGACAAATTGTTCGGGTATCGACGACAGTTTGCAGCACGTCCGGCCTCTGTGAGCTTCTTGCAATGTGCCTGCAGTTGTGGAATTTCAGTTTCCTTGATAGTGCGGAACCCAGGAACATCCGAATCCCTCTGCATTCTGCCTTGGAACTTCTGATAAGCTCTGCTGCTGCAACAGAATACCGGAAGGCTTTGGGCAACTTGATCATAATCTCGAAGATCTTCTTCGGGGTCGAAGTTCTCAGCGTCCGCTTCCTCAGCATTTTCCTGGTCAAGTTCCTTGATGCCGGCTGCAAAATCTTGTTGAATGGCACCTTTAGAGTATTTATTTCGGCCTTCGATGCAAATTGCGCTCATCCTAGCTTCAACCTCGTCTTTCACCTTCTTCAACTCTCGAAGCTTTTCGTTTAGTTCCTTGAGCTCGGCGTCGATATGGACTCGCTCTCGACGAGCTTTCTTCTTTGCTGTCTTCAGTTCCTCCAACTTGACATCAATAACTTCCAGCGTAAGCGGCATTCCACTGCTCATCTGAGATTGTTCATCCTCGTCCTCCTCCGCTTCTTCAGGGTCATCATCCTTGGTCTTTGACTTCTTTTTTGACTTTGTAACCGTGATGGACCGCTTTCGCTTTGTCGACTTCTTAGTTTCGCTAGGTGCGTAGACGACATTTCCGTCTTCCAAACCCTCATTAAGAGCTTCCCAAGCATCAAGAGCGTCTTCGGCGTCAGACATCACATCGCCATAGACAGTCCTAGACTCTTTCATGTCTTCGATCTTTTTCTTCAATATGTTTTGCTGTCGCTCATTTTCGTCGATTTTAGCCCAATCAGCAGCCATCTCCTCACCTAGACCAAGAGAATCTGTGGCCTCCATAATACTAATATCGTCTGTCTTGGAACAAATGAATGTTACCCGACTGTAAGTTCCATCATATTTTAGCTGGCGCTTGAATGACTCTCCAAGTAAGGATTTGCCAGCTTTGTCATCAACAGCTCGAGTGATGAGCGCACAAATCCAAAGGCCTGTGCAATTCTTGAGGTATGAGCCAGCAACAGCAGCACGAGCTGCATTTGAATCATGCACTCCAGGAAGGTCTACGACAACAGCACCAGTAGACAATGCGTCGGCTTTTGTATAAATCCTCACAACCTTAATAAGTGGCCAAAATTCCATACGTTTCTGCTCCTTCTTGGAATCGCTATTTGTTTTCTCTTTGCTGTCTACCTAATTTTGTAGAGCTTTGTAAAACATGCCTGGCAAGGACTTCTGGACATGCTTAGTTGTTCCGAGAACGTCTCTCACACCAGGGGCTCGCATCAGCTCCTCTACGGAACTGTTTGCCAAATCATCTCTGGTCTTCTGGGGGTAAACAGCTTTGATTTTAGCGTAGGCAATGCCCGCTTCGCTGTCGGCATTTGTGCAGTCTCGGGAGACATTTCCGGAGCCGTCAAGGAGCCCATTTAAAGACATTTGAAGATCTTTCTCCCAGTCTGATGGTTGAATGAACTCAATTTCGCCTCGATACTTGGCCTCAGGATTGTCATTTGAGTTCCAGGATATCTCCGTAATAACAGCTGTGCAAGCACGTACGCAGCTAGTAGGGATCAGGCGCTC
The DNA here is from genome assembly GCA_026120035.1 of Coleophoma eucalyptorum. Classification (NCBI taxonomy): domain Eukaryota; kingdom Fungi; phylum Ascomycota; class Leotiomycetes; order Helotiales; family Dermateaceae; genus Coleophoma; species Coleophoma eucalyptorum. The sequence goes on from JALRME010000012.1 coordinate 488,816, forward strand.
TTCGTCCAGCATGGCGTTAATAATGCTACTCTTTCCGGCACCAGTATTTCCTACAACACCAATGATTGTTGGGCTTTCAATGTTTTGGCTTTGCAGGGTGCTTATCTGTTGCAGCCAATGCTCGGCGTCCGGATATGTTATAATACCTTCAGTCGTTAAATATCCCTTGAGCTCTTCAAGAAAGGTGCTTGAGCCCTTAACTTCTTTCTCCAGAGTCTCAGGCTTTGCTTCCTCAAGGAGCTTCTGAAGACGCGTGTTCTGTGGCGGGTCCGGAGCAGGTGGAGGGGATTGGTAAGGAGCCGGCTCTCGTACAGGAGCTTGCTGTGTACCTTCGCCAACGTTGCCATAGCCATTAATAGCAGGATTGTATGTTGAAGGGTTGCACGCAGCGTTTATGGGTGACTGGAAAGCTGGTTGATGTGCGGTAGCAAGGATCTGAGTTTTACATTCTTCAGCATAACTCAATTGATCTGATGCAGCTCTATCCGCGTATACGCCATGCAAAGCTGGGCTTAAGTTGTCATATCCATCACTAACAGCTGGATCGATGTCAGCTACTAATTTGTCAGTGTGTATACGACACATCCGAATTCGACATACCTGCAGGCAAGCGGCCATGATAGATAGCTGCACAGTGAGGGCTAGCGCTTTCCTCAAAGAATCCATAAGCAGACATTTGTGGTGTCAGTTCTGGAATCGCTGCCACAGATTTAGTCGTGTACAGCGGTACCTAACAAGGTTACCAAGAAACTTACATGGGAAGCTGCTTTGAGCTAGTCCAGGTGGAACATTATGATCAGCTAGTTGCACTTCTGGCGTGACAGTGACAGAGCTGTATGGTGAAGAAATAGAAGTGGTGGTTTGGGAATAAGGTGAGTGATAATTATCTGGAAGTGCAACCTGTGTATACACAGGTTTTGAGTTTAGATTTGGTTCGGGCTTAACAGCGACAGGTGCAGTATCCTCAATAGACCCTGATCGAGGTTGGGCATTGACAAGTTGTAGAGATTGTCTAAAGCCATTGATAGAAAAAGACAAGCCCCCTTGAGAATTATTTAAATCACCAAGAGTGGTCGTTGCACAGCAAACGATAACGGCATCGTTGAAATGATTCAAGTGCCGCATCTGTGTAGTTTCCGGTAGAACCTTGAAGGCTTGACATAGTCTCGCCGCAATACCAGTCTCTTCTCGTATGCACCTTGCAGCTTGGATACGGTGTGCTTGGCCTTGACCTTGAACCAGTAAAAGTCGCCAGGATCGCAACTTGAGCCATCTTTGTCATGAGGTAGTACTGTCAAAATATAAGGCAACGAAGAATGAAGAACAATAGTAATTATATTTACCCACCTGATACTAGAAAAGTTCCTTCGGCTTTCTCTCCAGGAGGTATGTTCAAGCACGCCTTTCTGTGCAGCGTCTTATGCTGTAATCGCTCGGGTTGATCGAGAATGCAGTCCATGATTGGAGATGTAGAATAGAGGCAATACAAGGACTTACAAGCCACAAATAGAACAATCAATGCCTGTTATTCTCCTCGCCTCGAACTCTCGCCTCTCAGTAGCGATGTGGCGGTTCGGCGTATGTCCCAAGGTACAGGACAGGCTAGTCGAGTTGAACATACTTGATCTTAGAAATCGCGTTTGAGGGGAAGTGAATAGCGCGACGCGTAATTTTCGTGTGTGCTTTCTTTTTCTGGGTAATTAAGGTTTAGTGCCACGTGAACCGTTCCTGCAAACCACTTTCTGAGTGACTTTCTGGGGTAACGAGCGCTAGCTACCTTATCTGTGCATTTTTAAACAATAAATAAAACGCGTGCACCAGATCAAATTCTCCAAGCCTATGTCTTCCTTAAGGTACTTGATGGCTTGCAATATATCCTAGTACCACGGCGAAGAGAAAGGACAAGATAAGGTACGCAGATACAAATATCAACAGTAGACAGTGACACCACGAGAGAGATAGTAAATTATACGTGTGGCCATAGACTAGTTGTCTACATCCACAACCTACCAATAACAAACCTTCCCCTCCCACCCCCGCAACCTCTCGAAAATAAAGTAAGAAAATGCTAGGCAGTAGCAGAACATCTATCTGGCCAGGAACTGAAGAATCTCTGGAAGTAACAAGGGAACAAAATAAGAGAATGAAGAACCGAATGCATATGAAGCACTTCGTAGAATATGCTATGATCAAGCCCAAGCCCAAGGATAACCGTAAACGCCCTCAAAAGCACAAGTACTTATTCCCAACGCCGAATATCCGCTTGATCCCCAAACTCCCCTGTTCATTATATAGGTATCAATCATTAGGCGGCCGGCTTTATCCTCCCGAACATGGTTCGAGTTCTGGACTTGTTGCGAGGCCTTTTCCCTGGCGATCCGTTGCTCTTGGAATCGTCATCCTCTTGGTATTTGGGTTTATAGATCCTGATACAATATTAGCATTTGACAGTCTCGGTTAAGCATGTTTTAACGTACCAACTGTTGCCAATCATGCTGATACCCTTGGCCTCTGCTTCACGATAGAACTTGGCACTTTTCTTCAGATCTTTCTTGCATCCAACTCCTTGGGCATAGCAGAATCCAGCTTCAGCTAGCGCATCTGCGTCTCCCCAGGCTATGAAGCGTTAGTAGCTGAGCAAAAAAAAAAACAAAAAGGAAAATTCACATACAGCCAGCAATCTCAAAACATCTCAAAGCAAGCACCTTATCTTGCTCAATTCCCCAGCCATTCATATGGCTGACCCCAAGCTCGTAAATACTAAGTGCAAATTGCGCTTTCCGTGTCTTTCGCTCCAGGAGGTCGATAGGCTTTCCATCCTTTGCTGTCTCCTCATCATCAGCTACCTCGAGACTGGCGAAATCAGCTGCCTTGCGCAGCCAATGTACTCCTTCCCTTTGATTTGGACGCATGCCCCAGCCATGCCGACATGCGAGAGCATACAAGAGCATTCCAGTAGGATGGTTCTGCCGTGCTGCAAGTCGTAGGTGGTATGTGGACTCCTTCAGTGCTCCTTTCTCATGTAGCTCGATTGCCTTCGTAACATGCTCTTCGGCAGACCCTTCAGCCGAAGGGGCCAAAGAATGCATAGATCTTCTTGCTCTAATGGTGCTCTCGGAATTCATTGATGGGGACGTAGAGCTTGCGCTTGACTCCAAGTTTCGGGATGCTCCTGGTACATCGCTGGGTAGTGGGGCTCTGGAGTCTACTGACCGACCTCTCTCGTAAGATGGAGTTCTAGAATCGACCGAAGGGTGACCAGGATCCAGAGATGGTCTTGACAGGGATGGTTCCGATGCAATATTATGCGACGAGGTTGCAATTGATGCAGTTGAAGGTCGTGAAGGTGGCGATGGTGGGGCTTGAACAGAGCTGCCATCATGTGTTTGAACATTGCTGAAAGGTACTGGTTGTTCCCATTGGAAATGTGCTTGAGGTAAATTTTCTTGGAATATTAATGAATTCCTCTGCATCATCTTGCCTCTTGGTAAAGAGAATTTGGAATAAACATAAGTCGGTGCAGCTGGACTGCCCTGCATAACGTCAGGAAACCCATCGCTATGCATACTCACAGGAGTATGCGCTGTATCATCAACGAGAATAAACGAAGGTTGACTATCCTCAGAGGCCTGTCGTGAAGGAACTTCCACTGGTGGTAAACTTGCCCTACTGATTGGTCGCGAGAAGTTGAAAGCAGGCCTCGGAAGCTTTGTTCCTCCAACAGATATTTCAGAGCTGATCGATGGAGATCTGCCTTCGTGATACATTACAGGTGATATTGGTGAGACAGAGAAGCCACTGCCTGATGACCTGCGGCGTGGTCTATGAAGGCCGGACGTGTTTATCTGGGTAGTGCCAACTTCATATTCACTAGTAGTAGATAGGGAACTCGGGCTTCTTTGCCTCTGGGCGAGCATCGGAGAACGGGGTGGTGCCAATGCTCTGGAGTCATAATCGCCTGCTGCCAATGATCCATCTGGGGCTCTGCGTGACTGTTGGCGCCGGCGCATAGATTCGGTGCTCGGCTTGTGTCGCAGCTGCGAAGGGGAATTTGCACGTCTTGGTGACATCTGCATCACGCCTGGCGACTGCTCTCTCCTCGCGCCAAAAATCCCTGGGCCTTCGGCCACAACCGATGGCATTCTCCCCCGCAAACGATCCTCATCCTGTATGCTTGTGCGCGGAGATGGCGCTGGTGATGGCTCAGGGGTATCGATATCAGGAACACCACTCATGCGAGGATGTACAGAAACTGGGCGAAAACCTGGGTGTTCTACCTCCGTCAGTATCCCTGAGTCCTCGCCAGATATTGGGGAAACGGCTTCATCTTTGCTCATAGACTCAGATGTTGATGCTGATCGAGTAACTCCCGGACGCTCTCCCATGGATGAGGAGAGACCTAATGCAGGTAGTCTGCTTATTCGTTTTCCCTCTATATAACTCTCCTCCTCGAGTTGTTTCGCAAGTAATCGACTCTGCGCAGCAAAGGCATCGAGTGGGGAGAGATCAGGGGGGATCTCTCCGGCGACATGCAGACGCGGAGATGGTAGACCTCGTGGAGAGGCCAGCCCACTGCTGAATGTGCCATGCGACTGTGCTCGTAGATCGATGAAGTTCGGCCGATGCGCCATGGTCGAAGACCTGAGAGCTGCTCAGGTCTTGCGTTGTGTTAATCGTGTCCTGCACTCTTGGTTGTGTAGATAGCAGGCTTCCTCCTCAAATGGTACGGGGGTATTGGTCTAGAGTCGCGAGCCTAAGTCTGGGTACCAGAGATGTATGAAAAAGAAAGTTAATTGAGCCTTCAAAGCTTAAGATATGCTGTGGCCAGACACTCTCTGCAGTTGCCCGGGATGCTGAGCACTGTATTTGTGGCGATTTTGCCTAATGAATGTGGAGCTTAACAACGAGCCTCTATGCTATTGGGGACGCGGCTGTGTTGTCAAACGTAGGATTCGCAATTGGGAAAAGAGTGAAGAATGAAAATAGATGGGGGCATTGGCGTCGGCCTTGTGAATGCGATGCGCAACGACAAAGCAGTTGGAGAGAATTGTTTGGTAGAAAGGAGGTAAGAAAATGAGTGTTGACTTGGGCGTCGTTGTTTTGTTTTGGTCGGGTCGTTGTAGTTGGGGGGGATGGGCGGGATCAGAGCAGAGAAGCAGAGTAGACGAGACGACAGCAGAGGGTTCGTAAAGGGTTGCGATAGGAGGAGGAAGGAGTCTGGTGTGTGAGTGTCAGGGGAGTCCACTCCGACTTGTCAACGAAATGAAAGAATACAAGGGACCGGGGTACAGAGCAGAGCCAAGAGTATCACGAAGCCCTTTCCATGCAACCATGCAGAAGTAGATGCGGCGACAGGAATACGGGTACGCAGCACTGGCGGGAGAGGCCAAAAAGTCTGTCGTAAAAATATCTCGCGCTCCAGGAGATACAATGCCATTATTGGTTCGCCGGCAGCCCGTACCTTAGGGCCAGGCAGGCTTAGGCAAGTATGGGGTTGGCCTCTAGGCTTAACTAGAACTCGCCTGGGCTCAGCTGCTGCTGCTCCCATCAATCACCAACCTTGAATACGAGTATCGTGACCATCTATGCTACGTACTATTGTACACTGCGATGGCGGTGCACATGGCCTCGTGTTTGTCTTTGCCCCTTCTCAGCGGTGTTCTGGATCAACAGCCGTGTGAAAGTCGATCGCTATGTCGCCAAGCGAGAAGTCTCCGATCCCCAATTTTTGCAGATATATATAACCTTCCTTACCTTAGCGAAATCTCCGAAGCGGGCGAAGCGGGAGCAGAGCGAGAAAGACCGGGCATGAGATGAGCAAGACAGGAACACAATAATCATCATCTCATCTGTCACATCGCCAATCGAATGTGCCATTGGCCTACCGTTTCGGCACATACATGCATATCAAGGCATCGTCCAACCAAAGCGTCTAAACGTTCCAATGGCGAGATGAACCCCTGCCTTATTGTTTGGCCTCTCCCATTACAACACCAGCCTACGAAACACAGCTCAACGGCGCCCAAACCTGCGTTTCGGAGATCGGTCGAACTCCATTATGGAGAACGGAGCGTGACGTACCATTTTCCATGCTGTAGGCCATCAATAATATGCAGCGTAAAGTTGTTGCTCGACGTTCCTACAGTGCCAGCCGCTTCTGAGCCGTCGTATTATGCTTTCAATACGAATCGATGGATGTCTCAACCTGATGAAGCTCGATTCACACACGAAGGTGCATTGGAACCGCACCATCTGTCAGTCAATCTCTGCAATCTCTGCAATCTCTTCTCGAATTCACTAGTTCTCAATCTTTGGAAAAACTTTTTCAACTTGTCTTACCAGGTCTCACTTACCATCGTGTATAGTTATGCAAGTACCCTATGCAACTCATGTACAACATTTTGGTACTGCATAGTTCGTCATCTCCCCACGATACAAATTCACCGAAACCTCACTGGCGCCCGGGCGGGTATGCAGCCCGAACCGGGATCTCTCGAGTAACGAAATGAGATGATGGCATTGACTGATCAATTCAATTCGATTGGGAAATATAAGAGAACATTTGTCCGATAAAACTCCAGCACCATGCTCGCCTTCCCAAATGTACAGATGCCCTCTAGCTTTCTTGATTCTTACAGATTCTTCGATTGAATTTTCCTCAATTTGTTAGCTCCCTCATACACCCCACGGTCAACGGCCGCAGCCACAGTCAAGGTACCGCCGATAATGGCGCAAAGCCCAGTCAAGAATCCTGCCAGGGTTTTTGTACGCTCCTCTCTATTGATGACCTTCATGGGTGAGATATCCTGCAATGTGTGAGCAACAGACAGCTAAATGGCTTAAAGAGTGTTCTTACGTATGAGAAGAAGACACCTGGAATTCCACCACGGGCATGAAGTCTCTCCTTGTGGCCTTCGGCAGCATCATCACCACCATTAAGGCTACGTCTGTGGCTTGTGACCGAGTATTGATGTGTCTCGACGCTACCATCATTTTGGTGACCATACTTTCCAATATCAACGTTCTGATCCGTGGAAACATGCATGATATCGCTGTTATGCTCCCAACCAAGGGGAAGGTATGAAGTGGAGACCACCTTGACAAAGTACATGAAGTTGTATGCAGGATCCCCAGTAATCTGCTCCGTGTTATCAAGGGGGTTCAAGTGGTGGTCGGTCCATGGGAAAGATTTGCTGCCAATCTTCTTAACGACATCATCTGGTAGTTGAGGTCCGAAGCTCAAGTGGTGGATCTGGTGAGAGAACACATGACCACCCTTAATAGGAGTGTCAAAATAGTTATTGAGATCGTGTACGTGCATGTTTCCGCTGCTGAAACTTCGTCCTGGAGCGATATGGAAGTTACCAACGACCTTGTTCACTCGGAGACCTCCCTCAATACGGCATCCCTCATGGCGCTGGGCGTCCAGTCTTTCACCGTAGTGTTCGCGCTCGCACTGCTCGACATTCTCGCCACGGCCAAATGCCCAAGATACTGATGCGTAAGCTTCACGGACCTCCTCACAAGTGTTACAACATCCAGGCTTTTGTCCGTTTACTGGGGGAGTTGCGCCATAACATTCACCACAGTAATCGGGAGCGAGATGGGTTGCTTCTTCCACGTGCCTGCTGTTGATTAGATATATTCACCATTCAAAAATCCTAGACTCACAAGTCAAGAGCCTTCACATCAATAACTCCACCACCCTGTTCTTGAGGGTTCAGCCTGACTTTGTTAACACCGTGCATGACACCAGTTTGTTGCTCTCCAGAAACATCCATGACATCCAAGGTTAACAATTCGCAGGGGATCCTTGGGAATGTAATATTCAAATGAATCTCCATCTTTTCACCTGTACAAAATTTGGATTAGCCCATACTATGAAGTATGCAGCGCAATCCCCATTTGCTTACCTCTCCCTTTATCCACGATCAATTCGGGATGTACCACTATCCGCCTATAATCCGCCCATTCTCCCCAAGCCAGAAACAGCACAATGAGCAGAGAAGCTATTGTGACAACACCTCCGGAAGTGGTACGAACTCTTGCCTCGTCAACCGTTTTGGTGAAGGCATCTAGCCTCGTAAATCTCGATTTGGCAGGCATTGTAGTATAACGATGTATTATTCAAAGGACGGAAGAAGAAGTTCGCAGATGCGACCGTGTCGTTTCTTCGTATGAAGGTAGGGAAGCCTTTCGGGATTGAAGCAAACGTCCGGTCGTTGCTCGAAGATGGCAGGTTCAGAAGGTTGAAATGCTATCAAGAAGACATAAGGTAATAAATGATGTGGAGAAGTTAGGGATATCGATCCGAGAAACGAGAGCGCAGTATTCAGTCAATTGACTTCATCCCCCAGCTAGCTGCCTTCCAACGGTTTGTCCAGGGAGAGAATGAATAAGAGGGAATTCGATGCCGGTCAGTGGGAGTGGTAAGATATGCGCACAAAGCTGCCAGATAGGCCCTTCAACACAGATAAATTGTTGGTTAATAAGATCAGGACAGCTTGCGCTCTCGGTCAGGGCCTGCGGCCGCGCAAGCTTAACCCCTGCGTCTGGGCGGAAACGGCCACTCGTGCATTTTGACTCTTTTTGGCGGGGAGCCTAGTCTTGACTATCTACTTTTCCCTACATGGATGAATTTCGAGTAGACGGATGCTTTGTAACATTTTAATCATTTATATTAATCACTTTGGATTCTTGCTAAAAAAAAAATCCTTGACTGTTAAAAGAATCAAGATGTTGTGGCACATGCAAAAGCGCAACATAATTTTAGTGTAATATTCTCGACACGTGGTAGTAACATTTGGTTCTAATATATCCTTGAAACGCTCGCCATTATGTATATCCTCACAATTACGATGGTTTCTGAAGACCTAGGAACGGCATATAAAACAGCTCAGCTCCCCCGCAATGCTTCAATGGCTTTGAATGGTGGCATCTTCTACACACTCAATGCTTCAATGATCCAGTTCGCTTGAATAGCACTGACCTTCTTGGCGTAATTCTTTGCAGTCCAGACATGCTCGAGGAACATGATGGCTTCCTTTTTTTGTCCATGCAAGATGCTGGATGGATGAATAGCAATGACATTTCGACCCTGCGTTGTCAAGTATGAGCCATCAGGGGCCAGGACTGCCGTCTTTGTTGCAAATGAAACCAGAAAAGTTCTTAAAAGGACTTCAGCTCTCTCGGGAGAAATTGGCTCGAAAGGCTGTGGATCTGAAGGGGGCATATCTTTCAGAAGCTTCTGTGATACGCACAGAGTTCGAAGCTGCTTTCGGATGGTCATTGCCATCTTCATTGCCCGTATTGAAATCAGTCTCTTCTTGCACCATTCCGTTCTATCAGTCTGCTCGGCTGCATATCTCTGAACAGTTGTGAGATATGTTATCACATCTCCCTCTCTGCGTTGCAAATCTTTTCTGTTCTCTTCGATATCGTCTCTCTCCTCCTCTGACTGGGCTTGCATGAAAATCTCTGCGTCGGCTGTGAGGCAAGAAATTACATCAATTGCTTCCAGTAAACAGTCTGCTTGTGGCTCTGCTGCTGCTATGAGCACGCGGCCATAGGTTGCAGGAAGGGGGTAGGCAGCCATTTTTTTACCAGTATCGCTCAGCTTTCCATCGTCCGTGATTGCGCCCATAAGATGGAGTTGGAGAAGGGCTTTCTCCATGGCCACTAAATCTGGTGAATCCATGAGTGGGAAGGATAGAACGTCATCAACACCTCGAGCTTTCATCTTTAAAACAGCTTCGATGACGTCGCTGCGAAGAATCTCTGGCAATTCGTCCATGTCCAGTTTGGAATAGTCACTTTCAGTATAGATGCGGTAGCATTTTCCTGGGCCTTCACGTCCTGCTCTACCCTTCCTCTGAATGGCAGAAACCTTCGAGATTGGCTTCGCCAATAAAGATTCCATACCGAGCCTTGGACGGTATTGCTTCACTTTGGCCTTGCCGCAATCAACCACATACCGTACTCCAGATACTGTTACCGATGTCTCTGCGATATTTGTTGCCAGTACGATTTTTCGAGTGAATTTCTCTTTAACCTTTTCAAAAGCCTCTTGCTGAGCAGAAGCTGGAAGCGAACCATAAAGAGGCAATATTTTCATCCTGGGAACAGTCTTAACAAGCTGCCCAGCGTAGTGCTCAAGTTGAATCCTCAGTGCTTCTATTTCCTCCTGGCCTGTCAAGAATGCCAGAATATCTCCAGCTCCCTTCAGCGGTTCGGAAGTGTGTATCTGCAGGATCGTCTTCAGCATAGATTCCATGTAATCACTCGTAGGCGTTGGTCTGTACAAGACCTCCACATCATAGGCTCTGCCCTGGACATATTCCACCGCAACACCACTTTCATGGATATCGCCGTCAGGAATGCCTGAAACCTTTTCGGGTGTGCGTGGTTTCTTCTTCCGTGCCGGCGTGAATTGTTTGACTTCTTCGTTTTCGTCTGTAGACTGGCCATTCGCTTCTACTTCATCTGAACTATCTATACCACCCCAGGAAGGATAAGAGCTTTCAGAATTGGTCGAAGATCGTCTCGATTGGTCGTCTCCCGTTGTCAGTTTCAACCGTTGGTCTTCTAGAAGGTGCTCGGCAAACACTTTTTGATGGTTTTTCCCGGGCTCATACTCAGGAACAGTTTCAGGACGTGAGAAATACGATTCGAGGCCCCCAAGATCGAGTGTAGCGCTCATTATGACCACTTTGAGAGGGATACCACCCCGACCACTTTTGTCACCGTGAACAATCTGCCTAAGAAACCCTGCAATAAGATCGACATCTACACTTCTCTCGTGGATTTCATCAACCACCACCGCGCTATATTGCCTGAGATGAGGATCACGGAGCATCTCCTGCAATAATGTTCCTTCCGTCACAAATTTGATCTTGTAACCGACAGGTAGATTGGAGTCGAATCGGACAGAGTATCCTACTTTACCAGGTGTTCTGCGGTCGCCTGAACTGGAATTGGGAAGATGAGAACCGACTTCTCTAGCAACTCGCTGCGCTAAAGTTGTGGCAGCAATACGACGAGGTTCTGTAACGGCAATGACTCCTCCCACGGAAACCTCCTCTGATTTACCGTCTTTATTTTGCACTTTCACGGTCTGCTTCTTGCACCAAGGCTCCGTGTATAGGAACTGCGGCACTTGAGTACTCTTTCCGGAACCAGTCTCTCCAACAAGTAGCAGCACATCATTATTTCGTAAGCTCCAACGGATGTCTGCCTTTTTCGCCCATATTGGTAGTGTTTTGCGGACCTCAAGTAATTTCGCCGCAGCTCTTTCAAGGTCTCGACTCGACGTAGGCGGTCCTGCGCTTCCAGAAAATCCTCCGTTATAATTCGCGGTTTGTCCTCCCTTGGATGATCCATTCAAAGAAATCCTTTTCTTGTCTAGCCCAGGATTATCGTGCGTCCCTTTTGAGCCTGTGCTCTTTGCGCCATTGACAAGACCAAGATTCTTCAGGCCGCTCGTATGAGGAGATCCTTGAGGTGTTGAATTCGGCTTCGGACTACCATCTCTCATTCTCTTCACGCCGTTCGCACCGTACTGGGCAGGCGACTTCTTCGCGGTCGCTGGAGATGATGTCGAGCCACGGCTGCCAATGTTCCGGGCAGACTCTGCATCTTTTTGGAATTTGTTATGAAGTTTTGGTGGCATTTCGAGGCTATTGCTAGACCTCAATACTGTTCAATCTGTCGGCAGGCTCTAGTGTCGTTGGCACTCACCACTCGTATTTTTTCAATGACCTACAGTCTGATCTAGAAATTTATTTTCAGAAAATGGATCAGATAAGATAAGGGGTAGCCAAATTAAGCTAGTTGCTCAGGCAATCAGGGTGAGCTAAAGTTGTGAATGACTAAGCAATCCACCAGTTCCACCCCACTTTGTACTTCGTTGCAAGCATAGGGTTATTCTCCGGGCAAGACAAACACTGCAATCATCCTCGTATGAACCACCCCCAACCATCCATGAGATAATGAGCATGTTTCGCGCTCGGCACTTGTACTAAGAAGTTGTGTCTCAAGGAAATGCCTTAATGTCGTCTACTTACGTCGGATCGGAACTAGGTAAGAAACGGATAGTCGAGACATCGCGTGCTTTCGGCGGGGTAGACGTCTGGTCATGTACGGTGGGGGGGTCTTGCATTGCAAATACGCCGAGCAAAGCACGTCAACGTGAAATCGGAGCCGACGACTGCCATTGGCAGCTTACAACAGTCGTAAGATCGGGATTGAAGAGATAGTGCAGCATATCTAAGTTCTTTTCTCTGGTAAGGATCGTCAACTCATATATAACCAGGTCGCGCCATTTTAATTCTTGCTTTTCCTGTTTCTCACCAACAACTCTTCCTCTCTTTCAATTGCTGTTAGCTATTATTACTTCACACCATGGCACCTTCAATTCTTGACTCTCAACCTACAGCCCCTCATGAGCTATCTAGTCCAACCCAGAAGAGTGTAGATTGGAAGATCTTTCCCGACGGTATCAAGACCTCGGGACAGCACCCTCCTCTCCCAGAATATATTAAACCATACTCCGACTTCCCAGAGGAGATTACTGGCGAAACTGTTTGGAAGGCCGAGGACTACAAAAACAACCCGGAGCGATGGGTGCACCCATTCACAGCAGAAGAGATCAGTGAACTCAACGATGCGGCGGATAAGTTTCTTGCTGATAAGACCCCACTCACGGCGATATCACAGGTGTGTAAGCATAGGTCCCTTTGAGAGCTATTATAATTAACCTCGAATCAGAATAACTTTAAACTACCCAATCTCTCCATAACGCTGAAGGCCATTCGCTCAGAAATCCTCAATGGCAAGGGTTTTATCCTCTTCAAGGGCTTTCCGGTCGAGAAGTGGGGGAACCTCAAGTCTGCTGTGGCATATATGGGGCTCGGTACCTACCTTGGCTACTTCGTCTCCCAAAATGGTCGTGGACATGTTCTGGGTCATGTAAAGGATCTTGGAGACGATCCAACAGCAACTCACAGGGTCCGAATTTATAGAACGAATGCTCGGTATGTCTTTAATCGCTTGCTAAAGAATGGTTAACCCTGGTTAAGTGCTAACTATTATCCCTCCAGACAATTTTTCCATGCAGATGATTCCGATATTGTAGGTCTGCTCTGCATTGCCCGAGCTTTGGAAGGCGGCGAGTCCGATATCGTTTCCTGTCATAATGTTTGGAACACTTTGCAAAAAGAGCGCCCCGATGTTGCCGAGACTCTGACGAAGCCAATCTGGTATTTCGATCGCAAGGGCGAAGTCAGCGAAGGAGAAGAACCATATATCAAGACCTCTGTCTTCTACCTTGAGAAGGGCCCAAATGGAAGAGTGTACTCGAAGTGGGATCCATACTACGTCAAGTCGCTTGGCAGATTCTCAGATGCTGGAATAATTCCTCCCTTGTCACCAGAGCAGGTGGATGCCGCTCAAGTTCTCGAAGACACCTGCCTTCGATTGAGCTTGCATATGATCCTCGAAGTTGGCGACATTCAGTTTGTCAGCAACGAGCACGTCCTCCACGCCAGAACTGAATATAAGGATTACCCGCCACCAGCACCACGAAGGCAACTGATGAGACTTTGGTTGGCAACACCAGAGAGCGAAGGAGGATGGAAATTGCCATTCCACGATTCTCATGAGAAGAAGAGAGGTGGCATCCAGGTAAATGACCAACCACCTGTATGCCCATTAGATGCCGAATAGATATTTAGAAGTAATGTACCAAAAAGAAAAAAGATAAATCATGCGCAAATCTCAGCTTCCCCCTACTGAACCACGCAACAGTAAACCCTAACAGCCCCGGCTTCTTGATATGGTCGGGTCTGTATAGGTGGTGTCCATGTCCAACCCTCCTTAACTTTCACGTTCAGCCGAATGAGGTTCGCGTCATATTCGCAGTGCATACCGTGCAATGGACAAGAATTGCACGATGCCTTTTCTATTCGGATGTTGGAGTCGCCAGTCTGACGGATGATTTCTCGCGTCTTGTTGAATCCCTTCAGAAATTTGCAGTTCTCAAACCCCTTTCCTTCGTCGCAGGCTTGGTAGATTTGAGCCCAGCCACGAGCGCAGCATGTGGCTTTGTAGTATTTGATAAGACACATGGTGCTTAAAATGACGAAAGAGACATCTGAGGTAATTCTAGATCAATTCTCGAAGTTAACGTTGGTACAGATTGACTGAATGCGTGGTGGAAGAGAAAGTCAGCCGAGGGTTAAAAAATGTGATTTGGACAGGCGCTTTAGAAGGTGAATTTGATAGATGTTCATTAACCAGGCTCTAAGTAGGCGTCATGAAATACAGTGTGGCTTTAAGGTTGCATAATTGAAATTGGAATGGGCGTTGTTTATTTGGGCTTTTGATATGAAATATTTTGGTACATATGGGCTTTGAGTTAAAAATTGCAAAGTGCGATAGCACTGCCTTATCCTGACTTTCTGAGGTTGCATTGAGGTTCGGCTTTGATGGTGATGGAGTTTATGATCAATGAGATAAAGGAATGGGTTATACTTCGAGACTTATGATATATGTAATGTGATTTCTTGGGGGAGGGCGTCTAGCGATAGTTGTAGGAAGTGCTCCTGTGAATGAAAGCCTATAAAGCATGAGAATCAATACCGAAACGGCGACAGTGTCGATACAACTACAAATAAAAAGGATGCGTGGACTGTATTTGCAGATATCGCCTAATCCAATATAAATAAATCTGGTATGTGGTAAATCGGGCTAGGCATTTACAACGCCTAAGTTCTTGGGTTCATTTGTTTCGTAAATGAGGTTCTGTTGGAATATCGTTATATCACCTACACGTGATCACAATATTGTCATACGGTAGATATGTAAGGGTATGTCACAATACCCCTACAAATACATATATTTGTAATATCGACGTACCATACGTATGTACATGTACGTTCAAGGAGGCAATCACATGTACAATACTACATATCGCAGGGAGGTTGGATCAATACCCTATGGGGGTACTTATACGACCTCCATAACGCTCACTCATAAGGAACATCTATGTTTTTACCTCACCATTTTGACCTGTCTATTATAGCTACAGTTGAAATAAGAGGTATATAGATCAACCAACAGGTTCTATACCTAGGACTAATACAACAGAGCTCCATATAAGGCAGGAAAATGAAGGAACAGTGAGGAACTTGAGACGACTCTGCCCCTTAGGCCCTTCTTTCGCTTTCTATATAACAACCCCCCCCCCCCCCCCCAAGACGTTTATACGGAGATACCTTTATCAAGACATTGGATAGGGAAAGTACTTCGATAAGCTTGACTTTACTTTTATTGTAAGATAATAACTGAACATTTCTCTGGTGTTAGAAAGTGCAAATATTGATATTGGTAATATTTTGTGTAACTTTAACTTGACAGAGGCTTTCAAGCCATACCTAGGAACCAACCGAAAAATGATATGACTGCAAAGTATTTATTCGCAGAATATTGTAACCATGCCTCAATGGAGTACCTTGATCAAAATGGATATAGACAGTTGAGTTTTTCATGGGATGAACGAGAAGAGTCGTCTTCTACAACAAGGGATAGTATGGCTAATAGAGTGGACCCCCCCCCAAGAAGCAGCCCAATAGAAATCTCCAGAACGCCTGATAGGTGATACAGATATATACAACTAAGCCTCTTTATATGGTAATAGCTTTTATTGTTCAGAATTCGCGTCTTCCTCCTGCTTCTTCCTGATGGCTTGCATGAGCTCGTATAACTGCCCCAGCTGCTGATCTATTGCCAATGAGTAGCCATAACATGACGATATAATATAAGTGTGAGGACTTACCGCTCATTTTGTCAATTTTTCCAGGTTCCATTTTCTCTCCAATCCACTCTTCACCTTCAAGCTTCTGCGCGTACATCTGCCACTCAGTCAAGAACCCGATCTGCTCACAATCGTCAGCTACAATCCGTACCCAGCCCTCAGGACTAACGCACAATATGCACTGGGTTATCGATATCTCTATGTGATCTGAATTCGCTCTTGATATATTCGTCTCCAAGCAACCGCATCTCTCGTGGGAGGTATTTTCGATGCGCGCGGAACAGTCGTCTGTAGAGAGGTATCGGGGGCAGCAAAGCCATTGGAGCTGCTCGAAGCCCATTCGCGGAGCCTACTGTCGATGGCGTCGCCATCAGTAACCGTGGATGTGGTCTCATGGTTGCTTCAAACAGATCATAAAACGTTCAAATATTTACATGAAATTGTCGTTGTCGAGATGCAGCCTCGAGCAGCGTCATCAATTCAGGATCACCTCGGCAAATCTTGCCGTGGATCGAAAATTCTCGTGATTCTTCAGCCTTGCACCAGAAGCATCACTTGTCTGCGTCTGAATCTGAACGCCAAAAAAATCATGCTTCCGACTCCTTCGACCTCGCATGTGGATTATGAAAGGATCTATGAGCCGGCGGAGGACTCGTTTCTACTCCTAGACACATTATCATCCGAAAGCGAGAAAGCTTTTCTCCAAGAACGCTTCAAACTTCAGGTACCTGGAAACGTAAAAAGGCACTCCTCATCTCCACTGGTTGTAGAAGTAGGGACAGGTTCTGGTGTGGTACTATCGTTTGTTCATGCTCATGCTGAATTGATATTTGGACGGAGTGATATCCTCACTGCAGGAGTGGATGTCAACCGACATGCCTGCAAGGCCACGGAGGTGACAGTAAGCGTTGCAGAAAAGGAACAGCGAGAGCAAGCCAAGTCTCATGGCTTTTATATCGGCAACATCCTTGGGGACTTAACGACAGCCATAAGACCCGGAAGTGTGGATGTTTTAATTTTCAATCCTCCTTATGTCCCAACACCGGACTTACCTGCACTACCCGGAGCAGAAGATGTGGAGCAAACTTCATATGAAGTTGATTCTCACCTATTATCACTGTCATATGCTGGAGGAGTAGATGGAATGGAAACAACTGACAGATTGCTGGATGATCTACCAAACATACTGAGCAAGGACAGAGGTTGTGCATACATACTACTATGTGCTCAGAACAAACCAGAAGAGGTGAAGAACCGTGTCATGAGTCTGGAAATGAATTTCAGCGTAGAAACTGTTGGCAGCAGTGGAAAGAAGGCCGGATGGGAAAAGCTGCAGATCATAAGGATATGGCATAAATCCATAACCAGCAAAGAAACGTAACAAAACCATATATTTCAATCAAGGAACCTTATGCGCTCTGATATCGAAAGTTGATTTGCCTTGTTTTTATCCACAAACGCCGAGTAACCACATGCAGTGCATGATTTCTTCTTCAATGAAGAACTTCTTCAGTGAAGAAGCTGAGAGACCGCACAAGATTCATCTCCCCCAAGACCCCCAAAAACATATCTGTCGCGTGAGCAACCTAGAAACCCCTTCCACCACCTCGGCCACGTCCACCTCTGAATCCTCCACCACCCCGTCCTCTACCACCGCGACCTCCCCTGCCTCCTCTACCTCCTCTGTCAGCACCTCCGGCAGCCTCCTTTCTAGCCTTGTTCTTTGGCTTGGGCGCATCGTCAATCAAGAGCGTGTCCAGTGGAAGAGAATCGGGCAGGATATAATATCTGATTGTTGAACCACGGAGGTTGATAGTATCGAGTGAGATCGGATCACGTCCTCGCTGCGTCATCTTCACTGTGCGGAGAGCTGTGTTCATCTGAGGAGAGACAGATGTAATTGTGCCGTGGATAATTGTGCCTGTTTGGACTGTGAGCGGGGTCCAGGGGAAGTAGGGCCATTGGGGATTTGTATACCATTCTTCAACTCAATTGTGACTGTTTCGTTCGCACATTTCATCAAAAACCTACCAGGAGCAACAGAGTCAGTCAGGAGCTTCGCGACGGAGCCTTGAAGAGTTGAGCTCAGCTTTGGGCACAAGTTGAGAATAGGTTGTAGCTTACCTGACGAGCTTCATGATGAATGTTCTCGGTCTGGTATAAGTTCGCGCCGGTACGGGGTAGTAGAGTGTCTGGTGGGTATACGGCGGTAGATGTCGAGAGTCGTGGGGGGCACAATATCCTGAAGCTGCTTGAGGCTCTATCCAAATCGCGAGCTGGAAATTTTGGCGGAAGTGATGCCTAAGGCCGCAATATAGTATCATTAACTCACAGAACAAACATGAAATTAACCAAGCATTTGAGCTTCGCATCTTTAGAGGCGAGAGTTTCCATATGTCTTAAAACCTTCTCTTTGATATGCCATAAAACTCCCTACCATAAAATATGCGCACTACTATCTACAAGTTCTGATCCGTCAAACTCCACGCCATACGAATAAAATCGGGGTATACAACGCTGCCACCATACTGATACGGGCCAAAATGATATTTCATTTGTCTTTCTCGTTTTCTGAGACTCTTTCCCACTCATCCTCTGTACTGATCTCAGACTTGCTTCCTGAGACTTCGCGGCGAACTTTCAATTCTCCTGCTTTCCTAACCGCTTCAACCTCCTTGCTCCCTGAACCACTCATGGGCTGTATCTCCGTCTCCGCCTCCGTCTCACTGTCTTCTCCAGAACTTGCGGTCTCTCCAAGCTTCTTTGCTTCCTCGTCCGCTCTCGCCTGAGCTATGGCGAGCTCCTTGACGAACCAGTTGATGGCAGCCCATAGAGAAGCGCTCAGAAAGGATAGCACCACAAAGTGAATGCTATATGTAGCGACAAGGAGACAAAGGAGGACGAGTTGGAGACATGCGAACGAGACGTTTGTAGCGACAACAAGAGTGGGTGTTGGACCTGGAGTAAAGACAGATTCCCAGAGGTTCGTAATGAAGGCAGCCATGGTTGTACAGAAAAGGAATCTCTACTCGAGTGGAATTTAAGGTATTCGTAAAGGGTAGGCGTAGCAGAGGTGAGAAGCTGGCTCCTGAGAAGGTAGATCTAGGGTTCATCAGTAAACCGAGGAGCATGCAAACATAAGTTGTATTTATAGGAATACCTCGCAATTTGACAGATCTTAGGAAAGGAAGGCCTCTAGACGCAGATTTAACAGATAACCTTGAGTAGATGGCTGCCTGAATTTCAAGCAGAGACAACGTGTTTTGTTATGAACATCAGCTTCTGGAAGGCGCGATAATAATCGGTGCCCGCTTCGAGCTTATCTCAGAGAGGGGTTCACGTGACAACGTTTATTTGGTAGGTACTGTACTTGATGCTTCATTTATTTCTTCATACTTGGTCTTCTTAAAAAGGTACTAACTGCTCTTCTATTTTCTAAGGATTTGAGATATGCCTACAGAATGGGGATAGCCTTTTGAGATTCTCCAAAAGTCAGGTTCCATATTCCTGTTACGTATTCCTCGTCAAGCATGTACGTCTATCCACTTACACAGCAGTAACAGGCTCACACGACTTTGACCAGAGCTACATGGTTCGTACAACACCAAAGACTTTGAAACAGCATGTGATGATATTCCACGTGCTATAAGAAGCCTTACGTAGACAAACACTAGACTTTGGCTACTCTAATTCGTTCTACCAACTTAGTATGAGAAAGCAATACCTAAAGGCAATACATTATATATTTTGGTCACCTCCAGGGCCTTTCAACAACTAAGATATAAGCGTTGGTACTATATGATTATCATTTGCGGATACCCCTGGTTTCTTCTCTATCCTTAATGGCTATCATGAATCCCTAGCGCTCGTCGGTAGGGATCCGAGAAAAAGGTACGACCGTTATAAAACCCACAAGAGCTGGATCTCAGAGTCAATTTCTTGCCAGCCTTGCCCAAGTGAAATCCAATGCCCTACTGAGAGAGCTGGTGCCTAAGCCAGACTCTATGCGCCATCGTCGTCTCAATTCCAAGCTTGTCTTCTGGCTGGGGGCCGACATTGTGCCAGGGACAGTACTTCAAATGAAGCGAACAAAAATACATAGGCCTGACCCAATTAAAGATAAGTCTCGACAGTTAGAGCTTTAAATATAAGGCGAATTCACATTTCAAACCACTAGGCGTAGTGACGAGACGGAAAAGTGACAGACGAATGAAAGGACAATGGAGCCCGATGTGTGAAACTCAAATGCTTTGATGGCTCGAAACGGCAGAGACAAACGTACCAGAGAGGAAGACCCCAACACGACTAGACTCTAGAATGCTAACGAGGAATAAACCCTAGTATTTGTGCATAACTTATAGGAATTCGAGAATTTGCATCCCAATTATCGATAGCAATATACAAATGGAGTTCGAGGTGAAGCCGACTCTCTCCGCACATCAGGGGTTCGCTAAAAGGTCCGTGAGACCATGCCATAGACCCTGCACCACCATCCTGGTACAGTAGTACTGCTAACCTAAGGTTTCCATCGTCGTTGACACAGCTACACTTCTTCAACACCAGCCAGCTTATTAAAACCGCGTACGCTGGAAGAGACAACACCATTAACCCCCTTAACTGATCATCAAGTCTAAAGACTCACGATCTGAGCAGGCTCATGGTAACTTTCCTACCATGCTGGCCTGGTCATTCTCGGAGTAGTATCCCCAAGGAAACGACGAGCTTAGCGCACACTCCCTTCCAGACAAGACTGTACAATTGATTAGGAGATCATTGGTATCATGACGACCGGTTTCCCCAGTCCTGATGCGCTGAGCGACACCGCGTCTCAACCCGATGAACAGCTGACGGCGATCCCTAAAACCTCAGCGGCCACCCAAGCGGTCAATGATTCGAAGCACTCCAGTATCGGAGCAGGACAAACCATGGCAGCCTCAGAGCAAGGAGGATTACAGAACTCCGAAAAGGTTGCGATGGACGCAAAGACCAAGATCTCAAGTCTATTGAAGGACAAAGAGAGAGAATGGACCGCGGTAGCCGAGAAGAAAGGGCCACTACGACTTTTGGATCTGCCCATGGACGTTCTCAAGGAAATAGTCAAGGAGGTGAATATCCGGTGTATGCATACTGTGTTCTATATAGAAGCTGATTAATTGCCATCTAGGTAACCCATACAAATGACCTCACAGCTTTAGCCCTTACCCATTCCGCCTTACACAACCTTGCCATACCTCACATCTACTCTCGATTCGACATTGTCTGGCCGGACGCTCATGCGACAAGCGATCCACGGACAGGTGTCGATGCTCTCACGTATGGATTGGCAACGCTTTGTATGGGAAACGTGCTTCTTGCTCCAGCCGAGGAGCAGACTGTTACATGCTGGAATTGCGGTACGAGCAACACTGTTGAGTGTAATCATGGATTCGAGTCTGGTGCCAGGGTGGGCCAGAGACAGCTCGGAAACCAATATCCCCAATTTACGCGAAAATTCTCCCTAGGAAATGGTCCTGCAGACTGGGTGCAGGAATATCTCATTACGAAGGAGAGTGGAAAGATGTTAGGAACACTAGTCGCGCTCGCGGTGGCTAGGATGACAAACCTCGAGACCTTTGTCTGGGACATGCCTACAGGTGTACTGCGCGATGTTTGGCTTGCGCTCTCGTCTTTGCAGAACAGGGCTGCTAAACAAGAATGTCGTTTGGAACGAGTCTGGGTACGCTGGCACGATAATTCGGATCCCTCAAATATGCCTCCAGGACAAAACCCGAGCCCGTCTTCAAATCCAACCTCACAGATTCTTGCGGGCAGTACTATGACTTCAGTTGGATGGGTATTACCGGTTGCAAATGGGCCAAATCAGGGGTTGCACAGCCAACCAAGTGTGACTTCGTATGCGCAAAGTAGGGTTGAGTATCCTACATTCAGCGTTCTTCCGCCTTTGAAAAGCTTATCTGTTTTGGATGTGGATGAAGTTGATTATTTGGACGAGATGAGCGTTTTGATTGCTAATTCAAAACATCGACTCCGCGAGCTTCGGGTAGGCATCTCTGCAAAGGCAATCAACCGTGATTTTGCGTTGGCTTGGGATGGCCCTAACCTGCAACAAGTTGACCATAAAGCGCAGTGGCCAGGGGCAAGCACTATTGGGAACAAGAGACTCGGAGGCGTCCTTGGTATCTTGCTTGGAAGGGTTTTTGACATACGCAAAAAGCAGACTGCAAGATCAGATCGAAGGGACTTGCGTACTTCAATGGCTTCATCTACGCCAATACCGCCAGATAGCTTGATCTCAGAGATGCAGCAAGAGTTGACCAACACAACAGGGATGACGGACATCGTATCAGATGGGCATAGCATTGTGGAAGGTTCAATTGAACAGAATTCTGCGCCAGTTTCTCCTGATCACGAATCTGTACCTGACCTATCTCCATCCGCAGTTGCCACATCCAACGGGCAATCGCCTTTGGTGTCGGATGATTCGACTAACACAACGTCTACAATGTCAGGAGTTGATGCAGGTCAATCAGATATAGATTCTCTGACAGCTCTGATTTCTGCTCATAGCATTGTACCCAGCGTCGATGCACAAGAAGCAGGGAACCAGCAGGCCGAGACCCCGAATATGCTACCACTAAGGCGTTCCAAATGCCAAAGTAAACGATCATCACATTTTTCCGAAAATTCGATGGTCGCTAGAGAAAGACTTGATGGCAAACTGAGACTACAGACACTCGAATTAGAGAGAGTTCCCTTATCTGTGGCAGTGCTGCAGAAGGCGTTCGACTGGTCAGTTCTGACCTGTCTCACGATACTAGACTGCCCTCAGTATGACAGGCTATGGAGTATGCTTCGAAGGCACTTCCAACCAACACCTGTTGGCGTTAACATACCATCAGCAAGGCACGGCTCAAGTGCAACAACACTACAGTATCATTTGAATCTCAAGAAAATCCACACGGATGCTGCCTGTCCTGCTCTAATCACATTCTTGAAGGAGACTTTAGCTCCAAATACGCTCGAAGTCTTATTTTTGCAAGACCGGAAGCGATCGACTGCCTCCAGTATAACAATTGTAAGGCAAATGATTTCTGTTGGCAATATATATCTGACTTGTCATCTAGGATGCTATATATCGTGGGCCGTTGAAGCGTCATCGAGGAAGTCTTAGGAAACTCATGCTTGATAGTTCCGACAGGATGCCCAGAGGGCCAACCAGTGCATCTGAGAGCACTAGATGGAGAGCGTGGATGCCTACGCGAGACGTACTCAATTTCATCACAAGTGGGCGAATGTCTAGTATACGAGAATTGAGCATTGCAATCGACTACAAGGACTGGGTACGTTTCCTGACCTACATATCAAAACACCGTTGAACATTGGATAAACTAATATTTAATAGCACCATTTCCTTCAAAGGCTGCCGCAGATTCCCCACCTTCGATCATTGAACATCCCATTCATTGCAGATCACGTAACGCCTGCTTTTGATCCTCGGGAGCTCGCACTCCAAGTTGTTGATGTGATTGTATTACGACCAGAGATTGAACTCTGTTACATGGGCGTTTCCCACAAATGCTTTGAAATTTTGGAGAACCGACCTCACGATGATATTCATGGAATGGGTGACACCCACTCAAGCGGAGTAAATGGAGGTGCAGGCGCCGTCACCGATGATGATGAAGATGAAGACGAGGATGATGGTAGTGATGAAGAGGAAGAGGATGACGATGATGACGGTACTGCCATTGCTCAACCTGCGATTGATCCGGATGAGACGGAGTCCGAGATGTCGGATCACGACGACTCGGATACAGATTCTTATGACGGTTCAGAAGATGGACGATCAAAGTTGCGACTCAGATTGAGGGAGATCTTGTTCTACGATGACAAGGTGGCCATCTTCAAGGCTCGCCATGGCAAGCTGTAAAAGCGCGGTTGGATCGGGGAGTCCTGGATTGACGTGGTGAGGGATATTGCACCACAAAAAACAACAACAACGACGACTTAGCAACATGTTCCTGGCGTTAATAGGGGTAGTGGAATATAGCATCGTCTCTTGCGGAGTCTGGATTAGCCGGAGTTTTGCGAGGTATATCCTCCTTATTGTTGAAGGATAGTGGGGTAAGGCAAAGGCAGGGAAGGGAAAACTTAGCATGTATGACACTACCATCAGTTTAGTTCAGCGAGTTGCAAGGCGAGGTACAAAGATAGTTAGAGGTCTAATGGAGAGAGGGTATCAACCTTCAAGTCATTCGATATGCCTTTTCAGACCCACGACTCTTGGCGGATCGTGGTGGGTTTTGAGCGATGTGCAGCATGAATGCATCGTTATACCTAACCTTGATAAATCGTATTTGTATGGTCGAGTGATAGTACTGCTGTTTCTCTTTCTGGAATCCTCATATCCATATCGGGAAATCTCATGCCAAGTTGCGCAAATGCCAGATGTGATCCTCAACCTCTTTTTGGACAACTTTTTAAGTCTGATGCTCATGGGCCTGGTCCTGATTCACGGATAGTAAATTGCACACCACCACGGTGACATCCTTCCCTTCCCTTCCTGAGAAACCCTTTTTGTCTCGTGTGATTTTCTGCGCAGGTTGGGATTGATCGGATGCTTGTAAGGCAGGTATAAAATGCGTTTTATTCCTGGGTGTTGTCCATCTAGGTTTTTTTTCCCTCGATTCGATGGGGAATCCGTTCCTTGTACCGAAGGAGGCAGGATGGAGGACGGATGCCGGATCACGGATGACGAATGGATGGGATGGTGTGCCTTGATGACGATCAAACATCATGCAGACCGGCATACCGCTGTGGCCTTATGTATAGTACTGTACCCTTACTCCATAGTCGCGATGGGATTCAGTGGCTGGCGGACTGGCGGACTGGCGGACTGGCAGCTCAGCCCTTCGGTCAGAGGTTTCTTGAAGGGTTTGGCTGTGGGTGTGGAACTGCGTGCATCCCTCCCCCCCATTCTAAAAACTGCCTCGATACCTGGCTGCTATGCAGATGCACAGCCTTGCCAAGACCACTACCTCATCTTCAGACGATAGGCGTGCTGGAGTCGCGATCGTGCCAAGCCGTGTGTTATGATTGAATGACTTTGGTTAAGGAAGGGGCTTTGTTGTGGGATGCTTCGGATGGCATGGTATGATTTTTCTCTTGCTACGGAACTTAGGGAGGTACGATATTTGACATGCTTGCAAACTAGGGACGAGAAGGAAATCAAAGCGGGAGTGTGTATTTGTCACGTCGTCATTGTCCCTTTTGACTTTCTAGCTCGTGCGACTGGCGACGAGAGGTTGATCGATGCGAAGATAGATAGATATCTTGGTTGGACAGGTTTCGACATGATATTTTCTGCCGCTCCCGCAGGTTGATTAGAAACTGGTCGGACATGGCGATAAGAGAGATAGAGGAAGATGTTGAGATAGTGTCTAATGTTCTAATGTATAAGGCAATGCACCTGAGGGACGGTACTGCGACGTAAGGCAAGGCACAGTAAGTAAGGTAGAGGGTAGTTAATTTGGCAGGAGGGTACGGAATGGTAGCCGTACCATCCATCGCTTATGCATCATGAATGACAGTTTCGTTTCATTCCTGAGCTCGTATCACATTTCATCACTAAGTTGATTTATCACAAGCTGAGATACGGTATGGGCCCTGCCAGTTGCGTGATTTAACCTGATGCCTACCTAGCATCGTTCTGGGAATAATATCTGCTTGCTATACCTACCTACTATACTCAGTCTGCCTACCTTGTTTTGTTTCCTTGTTGTCACTCGAGCTGTTACCACATTGGCCAAGGGGGGTTAATTAGTTGTCTTTGCGAGTTACGCGAGCCGACAAACCCCGATGGCCCCGTTTCTGACCATGCGAGCGAGAATACAGGAGGCTTCGGTTAAAAGGGGATTTCTCGTTACAAGTTTCCTTAGGAGTGTCCCTCTACCTACTCATTTGAGGCGTGGATGGGTATATCGGAACTACGTTATTTGTCCGGATCCACGAGGCTGCAGTCTTTCGCCCGCAATTGTCGTCGCTGTCGCCGAGCCGTCGACCTCGATTTAGATTAACCCAAAGCCTTCTGCACGCTCCCCTGCCTTCTAGAAGGGCTATAGAAGGATGTTAGCGTTGAAAGGATGCAAGAGAAGCCAGAGGGGGTTGTTCTGAGATCGACCTATGACGGCTCGAGCGAATGACGATAGCGATGTAGTAGAGGATCTGGTCGACGACTTTGTTGTTCCTCTATCTCTAGATTTTCGCTATTCTTCAAGGTATCGCGTCCTTGTGAATTGAATTGTGGACAGTTGCAACTTCCTTGTCCTCGTCCTTGAGCTTGGCCCCTTGTAGAAGTGCAATTTCGCTGGCGGGAAAATGGTAAAGCCCTCATCTCAATCCTCGGCCAAGGCTGAGGTTGTAGAAGAGCAGGATACAAAGTCGGAAAGCAAGTTGGAATGAGTAAATGAATGCCAAGACTTGACCCTAATATCGTCGACAGTAACTGTGACAGTGCATGCTGATCCTCGCTCTTCGCCTGCAAATTGGATGTGTGGTAATTCCCAGATATCTACCGGACCGGGTTCTTTTGGCACAGCCAAATTGGTTGCATGAGCATCTTCGTTGCCTGAGGTATGACGATTGTGGTGATGGTTTTAGTAGTACCGGCATCTTACCATGTGCTTTACAACCTGCTTGATTGCATTTGCATGTCTTGTGGGCGAGGATGATGATTGTATATGTTGGGGTGTAATTGTGCGACATGCATGCAAATCACATTGTGTCGAAACCTGCGTCTTTTGCTTCAACCATCAGAATGAAAGGGGCCCCGCCAAATGCCGTCGTTTTTCCGTGTGCCCAGAGGGCTGAGCTGCAGCGCGCTGCAATGCGCTGCAACGCCAGTCCTGCCGTGGAAATCCGGGTGGAGATTGCTTGTCTCTCTTAAACTCTGGAGTTCAAGTATGGAGACAAAGACCCAGATGCCATTGATAATGAGCGCTAATGGAAGAAATCAGCAGATGGGATACTGTGCTGGAGTTGGAAATGATGTACGCGCAGGCAAATTCAAACGTACCCAGCTTCTCGTACCGGTCATCACATCAAACCATCAAAGCAAAACTCTCTGCATGATCATTTAATCATGGTCACTCTGTCGTGCGTTCAAACAGTGAAGGGGTCCTAGATTTACCCACCGCGGTCAGCCGCCAAGACACTGCACGTAATTGCACGAATCCAGGAACAAGAAACAGGCACGCAGATGGTAGTCAGGCACAGGAACAAGAACAGTAACGTAGTTCCAAGCGGGCCGGTTTCTATTTCTCCTTCTTCTGGAGAAGCATCATTCGGTTGCGGAAGGATGAGGAAGGTTTTGTATGATGCTCCCACGATTATGCCAGCACAATTGTAGTTGTGCACCACCGCAGTCGCTACAACCACTACAGCATGAGGCTAACGGTACCTCCGCCCACAGCTTAAGGTTTGTGTGAGACATGGTAACTCGTGTCTATTGTCCGAGTTGATGATTGTGCACAAGACGAGAGACGAACATGTTACATCCCGTTTTGCGATGAATATGATCGCCGGTCCGACGTTCGTTAGCATCGCGCTTTGAAGGAATGATTGCGAGGGAGAGAATGCTGCTGGGCATGGTGCAAATGAATATACAGCCTAGAATGCGAGTCTGGCGCGAACTACTTCGTACAGAAGTCGAGCTCACGATTGGTGTTTGGTGGTGCATGTTAAACCCTGACACAATACCTGCGCAGCGGTGCCATCCTGGTGATCTTCATCGCTGTGATTCGATGAAGGCGTCGCCGCACTCCACTTTCAAGGCACAAGCCTACCTTTACTTGGATTCTAGCTCGCCCAACGCCGGACTGGCAGAGCGCTATTTTGCCCTTATCATAGAAGCACGCGTATGGTGAACGTGAACATGGACATGCATGCTGTGATGGCCATTAAATCATTCGAGTTCTTGGGGTCCCTGGGTCACCTCCAAAGCTTCCCGCTTCACTTTCTGGATCGACTTGAGCGCTGCCCGCCCTGGCCTAGTCCAGACACGGCGCTCACTGTATCCCACGACAACATGTACGGAAATACTTCGCCTAGAAATCTGAACCAGTGGATAGTTGATGCTTTGGCCTTGTCCCCACATCACGAGTGTGGATTGGCAGGTACCAGATACAGATCCATACTCTCAGCCAAGGGCCAGTAGCGATCGGGCTCCCCTCGAGCATCAGGACTCCTTTTCCGACCCTCGCGAGAAAGGGTCGTCGAATGATCACAACATGCAGGCTGACTGGCTGGGCTGGCTGTGAGGAACTGTGAAAGGATCTGATTGATTTGCGCTGTTTGGACCGTCTTGAATAAGGTCCGGATCCCAAGGAGCGCATGGAGCATTCTCAGAGCTGAGTTCTTCACGTCTTCTGGAAAGACCGTTGCAACTTGGCTGCAAAGGGAAGCGTTCTTCCGACACCCGCACGACGCATAGTTCTAGTTCTGGTTCTAGTTAGCAGCGTCCTGGAGCCGGGGGAGGGCCGGTCATGGTTATGCGAGGTTATTCGGTGCGGTTGCTGGCTGTGCTGGCGGGCGTCAGACTGGAGGGAGGAACCCTCCGTCGCAAGTAATAGCAGTAATAGCAGCGCAGCCATTGGCATCGCGCGGTCTTGTGGTACTGGTGCAAGACTCGTGCCAGGAGTGGTGCCGCAATGACATCCTACTCTTGCAGGGAGTCGGCCAGTGACCTCAAACAGCTGTAAAAACCTTAATTGACATTCGGTGACTCGCTCGGATAGACCGATCTGGGGGAAGAATGGCAGCAAATTTGAGATGAAAATGCGTATCGAGGGCTCGCGAAAGGGGCATCCCTGGTGAGTGTCGGTGGGTTGCTGGCTCCCACCAATGCCTCCTCGTTCTTGCTAGCCATGGATCTCGCTGTCGCCGTGCTGTTAAGATGACTATTGTGGGCAGCTACTGTCGGTACCTATCCGGCTTCCCTGGTCTGTTTTGGCGTGCTGCTCGTCTGTCTTTCTCATTCCGTCTCCTTCTCCGAAGAATGGCCCTCGCGATCCCCTCATCCGTTGCTCTTCCCCTCTAGATCCATCCCACCACCACAGAGCGTAAGATGCAGCAGCGGTTGATCTGCAGAGAGGCACAGGCACTGGGTGACGATTCCAAGGTTGCCATACGTACATACAAACAAACATACATACAGTGGTATCACCTCCCGCAAACCCTTCTATCTGCTATCTCCTGTCGCGTTAGTCGACTGCTCACGACATGACTTGTCACTGTTTCCCGGCGGGCTCTTTTGAGACAGGGAGACTCGCACTGCTATTGGCTGCATCGTGTCGTCTGCGTCGCCCTCGTCTGTAATACGACATTACCCACAGCTATCTATCACTATCACTAAGCATCTCTCTGTCTGGGTGCCACCCTCTAAAGCTGCCTCATATCCATTGCTATGCTTGGCTGGAAACCCCTCATGAATATCATCTGGTGCATAATCATTGGCATTGACTCATGGTCTCATTGTATCAGAGCAAGAGAGAGCAGAGGCATGACGAAGCAAAACACCATGCAGCACGCTGCACAGCGGCGAAGTGGCCGCCAGCTTTTGCCCGCGGTCGGCACGATGTACCTTTCTCAATTCAGATCAAACGCATCTATCTCAATTAACTGAGACCTCATCTTATCACAGTGGGTTAGACCGTGTGCAGCAAGTTGAAGCACGTTGAAGCACCCTGAGGTCTGCAGCAGGCACATCACATCTCATCGACCCCTGGTCATTACTACTTTCAACTTGTCAGTGCTTCAGGATCTCATCGTCACAATCACGAGACTCTGAAGAGCAGGGTCCTATTGTTAACCGTTGACTTCTGTCCAACGGCGGTGTGGGCAGCGAGGAAAGAAACTGGCTGTGCGTGCGTTGAGTGCGTGCGCTGCTTGAGAAAGCCTTACCGTCGCACTAGGATTCTTTTTGACGTGCCACTCCCACGTTTAACCTGGACCGTCGACCCAAAGAACGGGAGTGTAGGTCTGCAGGGAATCTTGCGTTTCCATAAACCATTCATATTGGCAAGGGGCAATGACCCTGGAGCTGCCCCATGTCTCTTGTCCCTCAGAGCAAGCAAGTCAGAAGAGGACCAGCAAGGGATCGAATCCTTCACGAGATGTTCGCCAAGCTAGCAAAGATCTACCAATGGCGTGAATACCTCCACAGCACCCAGTCCCGGTCGTCTCTCAGGTCCTCGTCCTGGTTCAGTCCCAGTCCCAGTCCCAGTCCCAGTCCTAGTCTGATCTGGCAGCGAATCTACCGGACGCGACCCAACCTGCCCACTGGTCTCTTCCTCTACTTTATAGCCTTGTCCCCATGTCAATCGAGACGTAGGGGCCATCATCATCATATCTCATGCTCTTGAATCCGTCAGGCCTTCAGTCGAAAATAGCGTCTCCTATCTCGACTATCCTCGAGTATTACTACATCTACAGCTGCCTCGCCTCACCCTACACCGATTGCTTCATCCAGCAGCTTTATATCTTTCCCATCTCGTCCCGTCTGACGCATCTTACTACGTCCTCACTCGTCTAAATCTTCTTCACGTATGTGCCACCACACTACCTCTCTCACAGCCCTCTCATTCCCCTCACTCGTCAGCCCTATGATGGAGTCTCTTTATATAGACCATAGTATCCAAGACTCACGCCAGTCTAGATCAAGAGACAGCCACTTGTCGTCCACAGCAGCAGACTTTCAAGCTTTACACATCCGGACCAGCTCCGCAGCATCTTCACGTCCAGAGGTTACAACACCCTGGCATACTAATACACCAACATCATCCTACTTTGGGTCTGAACACGATCGGCACGCTGGTTCCCTTGTAACTTCACCGGTGCCTCAGACTTATTCTCCATTTCCACAACTCTCTCAGTCTGATCTTGGCCCAAACTGGTCTTCCACTACTGCGAGTACTCCAGAACAATCGTCTACCCGACCACCACCAATATTAAGGCTAGATACTTCACCAGAACAGTATTCCTCACAGCATCCAGACAAGGCCATCTCTCAACCAGTTCTTCGAAGTCCCGCAAAGATGAGGTAAGCTATGGAAAGACTACTTACAAATGAAGCCCAAAAGATCTAATGGTTCTGTTAGTACCATGGGAATCCAACAATATGACGCTCGCTTTGACTCTGGAATGCGTCAGTCCTATACCTGGCCTCGTAAGTTTAACAGTAATATATGCTTCAACGACAAAATCTAACAGCAACAGACTTTGAGATGCCACAACAGTACATTCCACAAGATATGAATCCTGGCAATCTGGCGCCTTACGATGTCAACATGCCCATCTACTCACGCTCGCTATCATCCAGCCCACCCCGAGCTTGTCTCACTCCAGAGCAAAGAGAATTAAAGAGGCAGAGAGACCAGGCGCGTCGCAGTACCAAGACTCGGTCGAGGAAAGAACGCACTCCAAGCGCCAACAGCAACACTTACGTTCCATCACAAGGAAACACTCCAGAACTCATGCCACGGACTCTACCCGATTATCAGACCCTCACTTCAGCCCCCCATATGGCGCATTCTCCCATGATCCAGAGTCCAGGCTTCATACCTGCCTACTCACCACAATCGCCATATCCACCACATATGGGCGAAGCAACACCCACTGAGATGTACACCCCAGTTTTTACTACAATGTACGTCTATTCGCATTTGAAAATAAGTACGATCTAACCATAAGCAGGGGTTCGAATGACTTCGAAATTCCGGCTTACCATGTTCCATATTCTAGCGGCGAGGAGTCGAGCATCCAATCATACGCGTTAGTAATGGCTGAAAATCGGCGAAGTGAACTACAGCTGACCAAAATAGTAGTCCCCGGCCACACTCGATGTCATCCGCGTCAGATGCACCAAGCATGTACCAAAGTCATCACAGCCCATCGATCGGCTCACCAGATTCGTCAGCCGAACCAGTGCGCGTCGTCCACAGCCGACCAAAGCCACAGTGCTGGGAGCACGGTTGCAACGGGCGACAATTCTCAACCTTCAGCAACTTGCTTAGGCACCAGCGCGAGAAATCTGGTGTCGCTGCCAAGTCGACGTGCCCTCACTGCGGAGCTGAATTCACGAGAACGACGGCTCGTAACGGTCACATGCTGCATGACAAGTGTAAGCAACGCCGATACACATAAGCGGCTGTTCCTTATCTGGTTCCGCCTGCCCTACCTGGCGTTTTCTCCATCAAGGCTGTGCTGCACTGGATGGTGCTACTGCGTAATGTATACTTATCTGAGGCTGAAAGAGTTTGGGTTTTGGAGGACATTGACTGGATGTAATTGCATAGAAGGACATGGCATTTGAAGGTGCATAGCATAAGGACGGCATACATTGATTATTTTTTTCCTTTTGGCTTTCTGGAACCAAACGAGCAGGGCAACATATACCAAAAATAGGAGAGGGAGAGGTTGCATAGGAGGGAATCTTGGGGGCGGGTTGGCAAATCTGTTCGTGGCGGCGATGGTGTTTTTTCATAATTCTTTTCTTTACAGTCACTTCCTCACAAACTTTTTGTCATTTTTTGGAGTAAATAATATAGAAGGGACTGGGGGATTTCTGCTTTTCTTTATTTGGTCGGAAGCTATACCCAATCTCTTTTTTGCAGATAGTCATATAACAAACAGATGGAAGATGTTCCTATTAGACATACCATCACGAGAAATGAATATCACATCACCCAGCGCGCAGAGTCTCGTGGCGAAAAGTCCCATCTCTTCCATTGCAGAGCTCTCTGAGAGAATCTTTTCCTGCTCATCTCTCTTCTGAGCAGAGAAAGCAGGGTAAAGCTTAATTACCACGAGGCTGGCAAAATGCAAATAACCAAGCATATGCCTGTTTCTACTTCCCTCTCCTTTCCTCTCCTTTCCCCCCTCTCTTCTGTCTCTTTCGGAGTCGGGTCCCGTGTCTACGAATTTAATGAACTTTCTCCGGGCGAGCTATTAATCCCGTCTTACTATGTCTCACTCTCGATCTGAAGCCAGCTTACATACTCTCATAACTAACTTTCCTTTCCTTTACTTTCTGATAATGGTGCTGAAAACAGGGATGGACCAAGAGCCAAGCTTCAATAACCTTCGCATTTGTGCTGGTCGGTCTTGCCTGAAGCATTGAAGCCTTAAGGCCTGGGCACAGAGAAGTAAGGTCTTTTGCTCTAGTCTTGGATCTTTCTATTGTTTATGTCTCAAAGAATTCTGCTCAACAGTCTACATGACTTGCGAGATAATCAAAATGAAAGTGTAACTGCCCTTACAAGACATACCTTAGGTGCCGTTGAGTCAAGTCGGTCAGTAAGTCAGTCAGTCAGGCGTCATCAGTCCTGCTCTCTGCTGGAGGTTGCCTCTAGTCCGTTTGCCTCGGTGTGCATTGCACTTCAGCCGCATGGTTGCTCGCCTTGCTGTCAAAAGTGTCTTTGGGGGCGGCACAACCTGCGGGCGCTTTGAATGCCTGCCCCCAGCCAATCTGTTCTTGTCTAGCTCGTTCTTCTGGCGTGGATGAAATGTAATTCGAGTATGTTTACCTACATTACTGCAGCTTGTCGGATTCAGCTTTGCAAATCTCTGACGTGAGTGGATAGAGAGCCGCTCCGATGGTATCGAATCGTATCAGCTCCAATACCACTGCCTGAATGGGAGGTCCCGAGAGAAGTGGCGGGTACGAAGTATACGAAAGGGTATTACGTTACCAGTGCAGCGATAATAATCTGAGCTGGCGGCCGTTGCACTGCCTCGCCTATTTTTAACGCTTTTTTTCGCCGTCCCGAACCTTTCTCGCTCGCTCTCTCGCTACTTTTTTTTCTTCTTTCTTTTCTTATCCAGCTCTACACTTATTCCACTCTACAGTCTTCTAACCTGAGATAAGCTTACCTTCGCCTGAGCATCGCCGTTGTGGTAAGCCACAAGGGACACGCAGACACTGGACGCCTTCCATAAACGGGCTGTGACCCGAGACCAAACATCTGAATTTCCTCTTACGGCTCAATCCAGATGGAAATCGGGCTGCACGGTATTTGTGGTCGGACTCTAGGCTTGGTTCGCTGGCGACGTCGGATGAGGAACCTGGCTTGATGGCGTGTTTAGATGAGGTTTATTAGTAGAGCAGAACTCTACGCAAACCTAACCTCGAAAAGGCCTGTGGTTGGTTTTGGGAGGGCTACATGATACATGCTACCGAAGTATTGTACATGAGACTAACCACATGGCTTCGCTCGGATGTTCACTTCGTTTCGTCTGTGGCCTTTGAACTCTAAGGCCGCCTTCATGGTCTGTGATGCGTCTTTAGGAAGCAAGACTTGCTGGTACCACATGGCATTGCTTCGCTCAGACGGCCGTTTTTTATCTTGGTTTTTTCTCCTCTTGCGAAATGTGTGATTGGTACGAGGTTAACATGTGACGGGCTAGAGTGGGAGTGTTGGAAAGAGTGCAATATCCTGTGATTCAGAGTTCTCCATTCTTGTTGGTAGGTACCTTAGATATGCTCCACAGAAAAGAAAGTACATAGTATCGACGGTTCTGCTTCCACTTGCCTGCCCGCCTGTCTGCTTGCTTCCCATCGCCAAACCCCGATGCTCAGGACTTCTCGGTTCCATTGTGGTGTCTAAATGCATGGACATCTCCCACGGGGCTTCTTCCGCTTCCTCGGATTTGCATCAGTATCAGAAGCAGAAGCAGAAACAAGAGCAGAGCTTGTGAAGAAACCCGAGGTGAATTCGCCATTGGCAGACGGCCTTTGAGTAGGTGACAGATGACAATGCGGGGGTTATAGTAGCGAGCGAGGTACAATATGTTAATGGCCCATATAAATGGTTAGAGAGTGGAGACAATTATAGGCGCAAGTTAACAATGCAATACGGATCAATGGGGGCCTGGGAAAAGATTTCCAGTGCTTCCGTGGATATGAATACTTAGCAAGAGATGGCTAGTAGAGCAAGTTTACATGGGTCAGGTTCCTAATTTGTGGAGTATTTTCCCATCGCGTCGGCTAAAAGTTGGCGACGGGGAAGGACAGGGCAAACCTTCAAACAGTTTACCTGCTGTGCTGTCTGTATTGAATGGCTTCCTACTCCCGTCTTTCCCATATTATTTCGCATGGCGGTTGTACTGAGTATACCATCGTACTAATTGTAGTGAAACAGAATATCCCAACGCATTGCGTTGAATGAGCTGATGTTAAGCTTTTGGAAATACGATGTTAGATGGGGGACAAGAAACTCAACTGATGATACAGTAGTAGTACCCTGCCCTGCCAGCCTAGACAAATGCACGCGGACTGGAACCGAGAGTATATACGAATAAGAGGCTGCAAAGTTAGACCCGGTTTGTCTGGTGATCTCATCAATTCCCTGGGGACTATACTCTTCATTTTCTCCCCCCTTCCCAGTCCTGCTATCTCAGCGTTGGCCGGAGTAGCCAACCAAAGAGCCCTCAGTTTGAGTATGGTCTTCTTGGCCAGGGGGGTGTTTCATCGGAAAAGGCCTGAGATGATCCTTTTGGAGGCCTGCTCCATGTCTCTCCAATGCGGTACATTCAGGAGCCGGCTGGGGTGAGGTGTTTTTGGCTGTTCGCCTAATAATTCGCATGGGTTTCCGGTAAGTGCGATGCGAACAGGGTGTTGGGTCTGTCTTGGCCGTGGACTTCACCAAGTGCTGATGGACATTCCTCTTCGCCCTTCCACCCCTCATCCTTCCTCGCGCTGCCAGCCCTCTTTTCCAGCCCAGGATCGAAGCTCGGTTCATCTGGAGAACAACACCTTCATCCCATGTCTCCTCCCCCCTTTCCTTCTGTGTTTATTTGTTTGTTTGGCCTTTTCCTTCGCCCTCTTCGTCTTTCGTGCACGCTTCCTTGTCGCGATCGTGGGAGCTGGATCTATGCTTCCTTCAGGACTTTCTTCCCTCTTCTTTTTCTCTCGTAGTGAGCAGCTTGGACGGCCTTACGATCAAAGCTTCAATGCTGGCAAGAATCCATCTCCATCGCTGTGTTATTGCCATGATGTAATAGCATCGGTGCATGTATGTGTGTGATGGCCGCCTTCCTGCACACTGGTCTTGATCGAAAGTACCCCTGATATTATCACAGATACCTGCAGAGTTCGTACGAGAATTCGCCATTTGATGCACCGAAGCGGAGTCTGGTGAGGTTCGAACGAGTAAGCCATTGTCGCTGTCCTGTGTCACTGTCCACCCAATACGTATCAGTGACATGCCATGCCATCTGAAGCAGTTGGCAAGGCAGTGTACACTACGTGGCTCATGTGCAGTATCCTTGCTTCTGAGCTTGAGCAGTCCGCGGCAAGTCATCACTACCGTCTGGAAACCTCATCATTATCAAGTATACGCGTCCAAGGAAGGCGCTATTATCTCCAGTTATCCGGAGAGAATGCTCGAGAACAGAAAGAACCAGCAATTACAGTACTTCCAATTCTGCACCAATTTTGTGTTCGTAACCTTTTCTTCTTACGATACATTCTCATTGGTGGTTCTATATAATATTGCACAATCATTTATTCTCTTATGACATACCGTTGCAATGTCTGTCTCCCCGATCGAGGGACCTTCCCTTCAGAAAGACGCGAACAGGAGTCTTCAGGCTTCAGCGCTGGAGCCCTGTTTAAAAGTATCCGACCCAATTCTGGTTGAAACCACGTCCTAATCTGACTGAATATCCTTGGTCTTCGGAGACCCTCGAGGTATCTTTGCTGGTGTATGAATAGGGGCGCTCCAGCATAGCCTGCCATTATGAATCCATTCGGTAGAACAATGATGGAAGACAATGATAAGTCCAGTGACAGGCTCAAGTCCAGTGAGAGTGAACCTCAAGAGAATGTTATCAGTTCAACCTGTAGTAACAAGACTTTGCATGTCATTTTCAATGCGGCTGGGTTTGTACATCCAGCTCAAAGTTCACCACTAGCACATGTGTCTGCGGAAATCTGTAAAAGAGGATATGTGTAAGCTCTCCTGTTATGCAATGTTAGGCTACACTACGCTGATAAGGCGTAGAGGATCTGGTAAACAGGGTATCTCTCCTCGACTCGTGTTTCCATTTGTGCCTTACTAGCTGCTTTTGGTAGCTCTTATTTGGTTATGATCAAGGCGTGATGCCCATCCTTTTTGTTCTGAAGCAGCTCACGAGTTCAATCCCATAAGTTGGTAGTAATGCTCCGAATTATGCATTCTGGAAAGGATTTCTGACAGCGGTAATCAGCCTCGGAACGTCCATCGGAGCAATGAATCAAGCAAGGTATGCCCAAGTACTTTACTTTAAAGGTCCAAGATACTGACTACCGGGAGCCTGGGTTGTCAATACCTACTCTAGTAAATGTGCAATGATATTTGGCGTAGCCATCTTTCTTGTTGGGAGCATCCTTCAGACGCTCACGGATTCCGCATGCTTGTTGTGGCTCGGCTGTTTGGCGGCCTTGGTCTAGGATCATTGTCCATGGTTATTCCTTTGTACATCTGTAAAACCAGTCCTCCTGAAATCCGAGGCACATTACATGTGCTAAGTCAGTGCTGAATGGGTCATGCAGAGGAACTTGCCATTGTCACAGGCATCGTTGTTGCACATTGTATGTACTACCCTAGTCCCTATGGTGAATGATATTTAGCCGGACTTTTATTTCCTTGGCTGTAGGAAGACATTCTATGCTACATAAGACGGCTGTCAAAGCTTCAGGGTCCAAAACTTCAGATGAGACTCTTGTCTCTGGTATTTCATGGCCCTCCACAAGCTTACTTCTTACCTTCACAGGGATTACTTATGTAACAAGACATCTAACGGGACAGTGGAGTTGGAGTATACCCTTTCTGCTACAGATGCTGCTGGCTGCAGCTCTGGGGGCGAGTGTCATATCCTTACCAATTGTCTTCACATTGGTTGGCATCCCAAGGTCGAGATGTGGATGCACTGGCCTCTCTTGCTAAAAGCCCGCAACTTCCGTCAGACAACTACAAGGTTCAATCAGAATGGACCGAGATCCGAGCTGAGATAGCATATAGTCGTGAGATCAGTAAATAACACTATCCTCACTACCAGGATAATTCTCGGTCGAGCAAGATCAAACTCGAAATGACATTTTGCCCGGATTGCTTTCAGTCCGCTTGCCACAAGCGCACGCATATCGGTATATGCATTATACTTTTCTAGAAATTCAATGGGGTCAGTGCATTAGTCTGCTACTCAACCAGTCTCCTTTAGACGATGGGTTTAGATCTTGAACCCAGACTCATAGTATCGGATATTCTGAATGCCTGTCAACTAGTCGGGATGCTGTTAAGTCTGTTTACTATGGACCAGATTAGGAGAAAACTTCTGCTCTCTGGAATAGCTCTGATGGTGATATACTTTATTGTTATTGCGGCTCTAGTCTGGCTGAACAGCAGACGTTGGACATTAGATAGAGCGGCTAGCTGGATAAGTGTTGTTCTCATGTTATTGTACATGCCTATTTTTGGTGCATTTTGGTGCAACATGGGGAACCGTCCCTTGGGCAGTTCCATCTGAAATCTTTAGTGGTCTTCTGCGTGCGAAGGGTACAGCCATATCGAAACTCTCCAATTGGGTGTAAGCATCGCCAGCACCATTCACATTCGATATAGCTAACGTCTCCTTAGAATTAATTTTATTGTGGGTTTGATCACGCCAGTACCTATTTCACGCAGTAAATGGGGGCGCGTACCTCTTCTTCGTACTCTGCTGCCTCTTATCGGGTATTTGGATTTCATACTTCGTCCCAGAAACGAATGGCCGCAGAATCGAGGAGATGGACTATATCTTCAAGGACCTTATAGACAGTGAGGTGGGAGAGTTTCGACGGCATCGTATTCGAAAATGTTTGCATGATAGCAAGATGCCGAGCGTTTTCCTGCCGTTTTGAAGATTGTTACCTGATTGAATGAGTTACGAAAGGTGCGTATATTGGAGTTTACTTTATCCTGAAAGAACTGGTTTTCTTATTGGGCAAAATGAGGTAGGTGTTCATAAGATGTCCGGTTTGGGTATTTGTGAATAAATTGAAAAGGTATACAGTACTTGATGGAACAAAAGACATTAACTATGGCTAGTGTTCTCTCGAATCTTCATTATTGAGAAAGGAGTTTCGATATTTCCCTTTGTGTTCCGGCTTCTTCTGGTGTTGGATAGCGGTATTCCGACCTTTTCCTGCCATATTTTTACTCGTATACCACCTACCGCACAGTTTTCGACGGTAATATCGAATATTTTGACGACCTATTTTGCTGTTATGCTTTTAGATATGTGACTACCTTTTGAAATGGGCTCATCCATCCATTCATTCATTCATCCATTGATTACTTAAGCGTGGGTTAAGCGAGAAAGTCATTTACACGCTTCGCGTACATGCGCGCCACGCTAATATTCGTCCCTCTTTCGACGCGTCTGCTCTCTTCCAAATCTTTGTCCCTCTTCAAACCACACAACTTCAATCTCGAAACGTTCCATCCTCACCAAAACACTCAACTCTTCTTATTCCAATTGATAAATCTTACAAGAGTATGCTTCCAAATCCTAATATCTTCTGGAATGAAAAGCAGAAATACCTCCCGGTCATAGATCAAGCTGACTTTTAAATAGTGTTAGAAGCACGTCTCGAGCAAGCCGATCTCCTGAAGAAGGTATGGGTCACACATAGCTATACATCTCGGGTTTACTAACAACTGCAGGTGGTGGATGCGATCAAGGATCTCGTACAGGACTGTAACTTCGACTGCAATGACTCTGGTGTTGCCCTCCAAGCTATGGACAACTCTCACGTTGCATTGGTCTCTATGATGCTCAAAGCAGAGGGTTTCGCACCATATCGATGCGATCGAAATGTTGCACTCGGTGTCAATCTTACATCTCTCACAAAGGTTCTCCGTGCTGCGCAGAATGAGGATATTCTTACTCTCAAGGCTGAGGACGCCCCAGATGTGCTCAACCTTGTTTTCGAATCCAGCGATAGCGATAGACTCAGCGAGTATGACCTTAAGCTTATGGACATCGACCAAGAGCACTTGGGCATCCCAGATACTGAGTATGCTGCTACGATCTCCATGCCTTCCTCGGAGTTTAAGAGAATCTGCATGGATCTTATGGCTCTTTCAGAATCCGGTATGCTCCATACTCATCTATCAATAACACAAATTGACCACAGACAGTATCCATCGAAGCATCAAAGGATGGCGTTAAATTTTCTTGCTCCGGTGATATTGGTAACGGAGCCGTAACTCTACGACCGCACTCAGATGTCGAGAAGCCACAACACAATGTCGATATCGAACTCACCGAGCCCGTTGCTTTGACCTTTTCTCTCAAGTACCTCGTCAACTTCTGCAAGGCATCTGCTCTTTCTTCCTCCGTCAAGCTGTGCCTGTCTAACGAGGTTCCTCTTCTTGTCGAATATGCATTGGCAGGTAGCAGTTACCTCAGATTCTACTTGGCTCCTAAGGTATGTTCCACACTTTGATCCTCTAGCTCAGTGCTGATGTTTCTCAGATTGGTGATGAGGAATAATTGTGAGGAAACGGAGTACTTAATGATTTAGATATGATTGTTCTCAGCATTCGAGTGCGGCGTGCAGGTTGTTTAATGGATATGTTTTGATTGCGAAAGGGCTGGCGATGGAGAAGAACGAAAAACGAGATGTCTGTATCGAGAATGATCAGCCTACCTTATGCAAAGGAGCAACAAGATTCCCATTTAAGAAAGTTCCTCAAATGGGGTTTTCCATCAGCTGCAGATGCCATATTTCCTGTTACGGCTAGCGCGGGGCAGTCTCTCGACCCTTGCCGCTAAAACGCCGGAGCCATTTTTTGTAGATGACTCGGAGATGATAAATAGTCAATTCATGCCTTCCTGTGATAACGGGCACGAGTGATAATACTCGTTGCATCCTGCACTGTTGGAAGTTTCCCGGATTCTTCATTCATTAGTTTACAAGCCTGTGGCCAATACGCACCATTTCACATACATGCGCAAGTCGAAAACGTCCTTTTCCACCCCACCTTCTCGAACCTCAATTAGAAGATGTCCTCCTCCACGAACCTGCCAGTCCCAGAGACTAGGGTGCTTGCAGTCGCCAGTCATGTATGATAACTAAAACCAACATGCGCTTCCAGGAAGACGACTAACAATAGTTGAAGGTAGTCTACGGGTGAGTAACGGCCTTACACGATCGTGCGGCACGTTTACTGAACTATGTACAAAGATATGTTGGAAACACGATGGCCGGGTTTGTGATGCAGTCATTGGGCTGTGAGGTTGCCGCACTCAATACCGTCAACTTCAGCAACCATTTGGGCTACGGCCAGGCCAAGGGACGGAAGACTCCTGCGTCGGAGGTCACAGATATGTACCAAGGGCTGAAGGACTCACATCTTGACGACTTCAACATGATGCTCTCTGGCTACCTCCCCGGCGCGGAGGTCGTCGAGGCCGTGGCGATTATGGCTAGGGAGTTGAAGTACAAGGCGACCATGAAGCCGGGCAGCTTTTTCTGGATTTTGGATCCTGTCATGGGTGATAATGGGCGGTTGTATGTTGCCGAAGATGTGGTTCCTGCTTACAAGAATATGATCAAGGATGCAGATTTGATTCTCCCAAATCAATTTGAAGCCGAGTATGGACAGTCTCCTTATTTGGAAGTCATCTTGCTGACTTTTTCTAGGACGTTATCAGGTGTCAAGATCACAGATATGGACTCCTTGAAGCAAGCGATCACTAAGCTACACGAGATATATCGAATTCCACATATCATAGTTACCTCTATTCCATCACTAGCTGGACCCGGTGCCGAGCCCTCACTCTCAGTTGTCGGATCAACAATCACATCGTCGGGCAAACCAAGAATCTTTGGAATCAAGGTTCCCCAACTCGACTGCTTCTTCAGTGGTACGGGCGATATGTTTGCAGCCTTGATGCTCGTTCGTCTCCGGGAAGCCGTCCACAACACTGAGGGCTTGTCCGAAACCGACGCCTGGATTAGCGCGGATGAAGTTAAGGCCGTTGACTTACCGCTCGCGTGTGCGGCTGAGAAGGTTCTTGCTAGCATGCAAGGTGTTCTGGTTAGAACCAAGGCGAAAGGCGATCTGGAGATGGAGAAGTTTCTTGCCAAGGGGGTGGAGGTTGGGGAGAAGGAATTACGGCTTGTCAAGTCAAAGGCTTATGAGGTGAGAATGGTTAGGAATCTAGATTGCTTGATGAATCCCGAAATCACTTACAAGGCAGAGACGGTGTGAGATATTTTTGGACATAGACTTCATACCCTACATAGCAGTACTGCATTTGATTCTTATTGAATTTTTTGACTTTGCTCAACCGATCGCCAACTAGTGATCTCAAAGATGTGGATTTTGATTTGATCACCAAAGCTACTTCCCTCTGAGTTCTTATAGGCTAGGATTGGACAGCCGTCGGCAGGAACCTGACCATGATGTGCTACAGCATAATTACAGCTAAATATTTATATAATGCTACCTCCTAGGATCTATTCTAGCACACTCTGTGCTCCTCAACCTTTATTTGTTTTTCGGTCTCTCATTCTTGCTTGTGCCAATCTAGTATAAGGTGAATTAGTTGCTTGAAATCTTTCTCCGAGATCTGTTCACTGCTGCTCAATTTGGAAAGAAAAAAAGAGATATTCGCCAGAGTAGAAGGGCCATCATAACGAACTATACGACGTGAATGTAAGACAGTTACAATCTCAATGAGAGCACCTATGCATTCACTGTCAACATGACAGCAAGTTATTGTAAATATCATTTCAAAGATTCTACTTTTTTTTATTCCCATAGCCCAGCCGTAACACCATAAAAGCTCATATGCGGCGCATTCATCATCACAAAGAACAGGCACCATTCTACTTTAACCAGTGCTACCAAAACCGCCCTCGCCGCGGACACTCTCCTCCAAAGCCTCTACCTCAACAACCTCTGGGGTGTAGATTCTCTCCAGGACCAGTTGTGCAATACGGTCACCCTCCTTGATCTCGAAGTCCTTCTCGCCGTGGTTGAAGAGCAGCACCTTAACCTGGCCTCGATAGTCAGCGTCAATGACACCAGCACCAGTGTCAATCATATGCTTAGATGCCAAGCCTGATCGTGGTGCAATACGGCCATCTGTCATAAACGAAATCCATTAGCAAGTCACCCTCTTCCTTCTGTTTTAAAGAGAATGCCAAGATCAAGTTCGTAGAAGAAAAAAAAGGGCTTCTCTTACAGGTTCCTGCTGGTACAGCCATGCTGATGTCTGTATCCACCAACACCTTTCCTCGCGCTGGTACAATTGTCTCCTTAGCAGCATAGATATCATATCCCGCTGCGAAGGCACTGCCTCGTGTTGGCAGGCGTGCCTTTTCAGAGAGCTTCTTGATCAGGAGCGGTGGGGCGGCGTCGA
This sequence comes from Coleophoma eucalyptorum, assembly GCA_026120035.1. Taxonomy (NCBI): domain Eukaryota; kingdom Fungi; phylum Ascomycota; class Leotiomycetes; order Helotiales; family Dermateaceae; genus Coleophoma; species Coleophoma eucalyptorum. Next base: position 532,080 of record JALRME010000012.1, read on the forward strand.
CTTTGGTGACGGCTGGAGTGGAAGACATAGTTGTGGAGATGGAGGGTTCTTCTTCGTTGACTGGGTTAGGCTTTTGTCGCTTTGGTAGTGGTGAAGTTGGGGCAGAGGGTGTGCTGTCCATTGAGGGGTTTAATTTTGGGTTGTGATTTTGGTGTTGGTAAGGAGGGCTGTGAAGATTTGAGAAGAATGAATGGCGAGACGCGTCGCGAATTTGGAGACGCGTCGTGGTTTAAGTGCTACGAAGCAGATCCACTTATACTTATAATTCATTCGAACGGAAAACGCCAGGGTATCTGGAAAAGAACTGCTTGCTATACACTCATCCATACGAGGGAAATGATAGTCAGCTTGGAAAGAGAGCGCTGGATAGCTTTGCTATACAAAGCAACTAAGTTGATTCAAGCTGCCCTTTCCTTATTGGAAATGGTCAACATATATGGTCATGTGATTATATTCTCAACGCGTATAAGTTTGGTGCCAAGAGATTTGCGATCCTCCACGGGCTCCGCACGCTTTGTGTTACCCCACACATTTCTTCAACGTCTTGCCTTTTGCACCACATTCCCGAGTCTCCTGGTGCTGTCATCTTTTGTGTATCACAACAAGCCCGAGTAGCCACACAGGACAGCGAAAGTAAAATCCATCACCATGCCCTCCCCGGTCTCTGGGCGATTTTTGGCTTTTCTAGAGGTATGTGTGATCGGCCATAGCCCGTCTACCACTTTCTTGTGCAAGATCGAGCAAATGCTCTCCAAGACAAGATGGATGACTTACTAAAGATCATGCAGCCCCATCCAGAAGACACCTTACATCTGCGACTCCACCGGGCGCGTTCAGTCGTCCTCACAGCGTCAGAGTATGTATTTCCCGCTCCAAAAACCACGAACAGAAGAAAACCGAAAAAGAAAACTTACAAGCTATTATTTTGCAATTCAAACAGACTAGTAGAAATCCGCGCGGCTCAAAGGACCTTTGAGGGTGCATATATCCGCACGGCGTTGGGACAATTCTCGTTCGCGCTGGTGGTGCTCAAAATCTTCACGGCTGAGTTCTACAGCATCGGGGCGCTCTTCGCAACGTATGGCGCAGGCATCATGGTCGTGAGCATGTACCGGCGCTGGGAGGGTAATCGGCAGTTCTTTAGTGAGGTGGGCGAGGATGGCCTGAACAGGAAGAAGTTCCGAACGTCGGGGAATGCTGTGGTTGTCTTGACTGCGCTGACTGTTGCGGCATATGCAAGCCTGCTGGGCCTGACCCTCAGACTTGGGGTGTGAGGATCGAGTTTACCTTTGCTTCCACATGATGATCCTTTGTTTTGGATCATGGAGGGGGTTTTTTGCGAGATTTCTCAATGCCTGTCTTGCTTCGTTGGCTGAGGCATTGTGGTCGATCATTGTTCATGATCGAGAGGCACTTTGTTACAGGATAAGACCATAGAAACTCACGTCTGGACTGCCCACGATCAGCGAAGGCGAGCGCCCACATACGAAAGGACGAACTCCTGCAGGTCGCAGAAAGCTGGCTGCCTTCTGCATTCTGCTTGTCAGACACACACTTGAACACGCTCCTTGGCAACGCGACTCGGTAGAACAGGAGTAAACAATTCTGTCAAGTGTAATAGCTCACATTTTCTGCTTACGGCGCCGCCATACCCTGCCGTGCACCGATGGTAGAGCCCAGCCCAGCCCAGCCCAGTACATGCCTCTGGGTGCATCTGATTAAACCAGGAACCTAACCTATCTACTGACAAGAGGGGAGACAAGGATTTGATATGTTTTGATACCAACGCACATGTGGAGAAATGTTCATATATGTATGCAGCGATGTCTGGGTTTGAAGCAAGTCATCTATCTATTCTCGCCTCGTCTCGCCTCGCCTAGCCTCGCCTCACATCACTGCGCTGCGCTGCACTGCTACTGCACTTTCCAAAAATGTTGTTTTAGAACGCCCAAAAAGAAAAGAAACGAGAGGCGAGAAAGAATGCATGTGTATTTGTCAAGATCTCACCCCCGGAAAACAATAATTCCGTCGCATACCTTAATGAGTGTAAATGATCATTGAACTTGCTGCAGGTGTAGCTGCAGTCAGTCTTTCACTTTTAATTTACCTAGCTTTTACTCTCGCCCAACCCCCCAGAGAAAAGCAAAGTTGATGAATGATCATGATCCAAGTTTTAAAAATATTTATCTCGTATGTTGTTTTACCGAGGTGAAAGGACTGCCAAGGTAGATTTGACAATTTCCCATTTCCAAATCAATGATTGTGGTGAGGTCTTTTATCGGTACTGGCTCATCTCATTAGAGTTGTCTGCTTATTGAGACTGTTGTTATATATTAAGATGCTATCAAAAGCAAAAATATTGGGGGGGGAAGGGGGAAGGGTTGTTGCCTTCGCTCCTGGTGTTCGCTCTCCTGGTGCCTCGGTGCTTATACAGTACATTCATGTATTCCCGCCAAAATATCCCCCACTCTCTCGCCCCTGGTACCATATCATATCATATCATATCATATAACTGCAAAAGGTCAAAGCTCGCTCACTCACTCACTCAACATCTGTAAGCCAACCACTTTAGAAATGTCCCCCTCTAGGCCAGCTGCAAAGTCCCAGAACATAGCTCTGGAAATTGCTGGTCTCCCCGGGCTTTTTGCGCTTGCGTGCCTGCTTCCCTGAAAGCCACGGTCTGAGTAATAGATGTTGAGGGATCGGGGTGTAAAGTGTAGATGTTCGCAAGATCCCAGATGCAGTGAACGCTCCCAAAATTCAAAGTCCACATCTACACCTTCCTCTCGGTCCGTTACAAAAATAATAAAAAACAAGTCGTCCCCTGAATAAGTGACCATAAAAGCAGATAGCCGTCCCAACCAAATGGCCCGCAATTTTATTATCGTGTCATATTGTATAGTACAGTTCTTCCATTTAAGGAGAATATAGATGTAAGATTTGGAAGTATCGTCGGTCGTGAAATGCCCCGTTGGCTTTTATCCTCGGGTGGGTCGTTGCGCTTGTCTTCAGAGAGTGCTGTGTACCTCTTTGCCTAGTATGCTTGCGTACGTATAAACTATGTTTTTGCTTGTCGCTCATCGTCCGTGAGATGGTGGTGCTGGGTACATGCTTGGTGCAGGCTCGCCATATCCATAATGAGGTCCTGCTGCATTTACTTCTCCAAACTGCGTAGTTCCTGGCTGTTGATAAGCATATTGATTCTGTTGCTGCCATCCTTGATAATGCGAGGGAGGAACCGGGCCAGCAGAATGCTGGGGAACAGCTTCAGCGGCTGAGAAGCTACCAGTTGATGACGCGAGAGGTGGTGGGTACATGCTGGTCTGCATCATCCGTGGTTTTGTGGTATAGTTATCCCCAACATGCTGTGCTGGAGCTTGCGAATACGGCGCGTAAGGCTGCTGCGAATTCAAGCCTTCCAAATTGCTATAAGATGTTGATCGTTGCGGCACACTCGACCAACCAAGATCTTCTCGGGGACTTTGCTCGGGGTGATTTCCTGTCCATGCTTGTGGAGGAGGAATCTGTAGGTTTGATGGGTATGGCGCAAATGCTGGTGTAACAGGTGATTCTTGCGGTGGTTGACGCCAGTAATTCTGTGGCATATCCGGTTGCCCTTTTGTAGCTCCCGAAGCAGCATCCGATGGAATCCAGCCGGTAGAAGCTTGACTGTAGTCAAATGTTCGTGATTGTGAAATACCTGTCCTTTGTTAATAGACGCTTAACCTCAGGTTGAAAATCAACAAACCTTTTACTTCTGGAGAAAAGCTGGCAGTTCGGTGTCTCTTCCCTTCGGCTCCATGATCGTGAATCGGAGGCATGGTAAGGTTTGTATACGATAGATTTGAGTGTAGTTCAGGCTGGTGAACAGATGAAGACGGAGAAGATGTTTCTGATGGTGCCTGACCAGTCCCACTTTGAGCCTTTGAGCTTCTCCGGGCAGTCTCTAAGCTTGGCTGCTGATCAACAGGGTAGTAGATGCAGTCTTTCTTGAGTCTGATGCAGTTGCTACATCGATTTTGCGTGCTATCTTGGTGTGGGATGCACCTAATTTTCCTCCTTCGACAATGCCCTGAGTAAATTGGTTAGTTAAAAGTTCCTTTATTCTCGTCTGCCTTCGCAATTTCAAAGATGCTCATTCTTACCACAAGCTACAGAAGTTCTGTGGTAGCCCAGCTTGTTCCTCCTCTTCTCTGCAGATAGGGCATCCGCAGCAGCCTGGCCACGTACGTTTGGCGTAGACATGGAGCGCTTGATCTTTGCTGACTTGGCTGTCAAAGGATTTACTCGGTGCTTGGAAGTAGTTGGTGATAGCGATGGCCCAACTGGCGAAGGGATTGGCGGATAACCTTGATAGCTGTGAAGCATACCTGGGGATGGATCTAGGCCGGAAGATGGTGGTGGGTATTGATAGGCCATATTCGATGGGAAAACTTCAGACCGTGGCGAAGAATAATGGTGTGGAGCGTCGCCAATATTCCACATACTCGATCTTGAAGCTGAAACTCTTTGTAGAGACACTGCCATCTATCGGAGTAGATGGAATGGTTTTCGACACAGCCTGTCTTACTCCTTCGACTTCAGCATGCGACGACGACCTTGCTAATACTTGATGCGAATTTCCAGTACTTCTGATGCCAAAAAAGAAATTCTTTCCAGGCCGGTGTCACTCAGCTTCCAGAAGTTTCCGGGTTCATTCGATTGCCCTTCAGCGTCGTCAAGTATCCAGACGTGTTGAGTGCTGAGGTTGAGTGAAAGGAAAGGCGAACTATGTATGTCCTGGAGTTATCGAGGAGCTCCCAGTGATTTAAATGTAGTAAGGACAGGCTGCAAGATGCAAGACGCAAGACGCAGAATGCGGTCAATTAGGAGGATGATCGTCCAGGTATAATAAACACTGGCTAACGAGGTGCAGAATTGCTGGAGATCCAAGTTACGAAGTACATGGAAGAGAAGAGCAAGTCAGAGGCAAGAGATGGTTGTGGGTCACAAATATTGCCTGTGGCTTGAGAGCGAACCTAAGCTCGCAGCCAGTGGAGAGTTTTCTTCTCTGCTGGATAAGCTGCACAACTGGGAATTGCAACAGTTTCTTCGACGAATGAGGAGGTAGAGCTCCAAGCCACTGGAAGATAAAGTCTAGGACAGTCCAGGCCGGAGGTTGAGGCGGCCAGAAATAGCAATGGGGGATCGAATTCCTCGCACAAACTTTGAGAAGAAGCAAGTATGTCAAGCCGAGGGAAGAAGCAGCAAGTTGGGCAAGCCAGAACGAGACTGGTTGGATGGCTGGTATAGCGAGTGTGTGTGAGAGTGTGTGTGTGAGTATGCGTGTGCGTGCGTATGCCAGACCGGAGCAGAAAAAAGGATGCAAAACTGGAAGTGGCAAAGTTTGATGGAAGAAGAGCCACGAGGAGGACCAGAAGTATATCTCAAGGGTTCATGGCCAAACTGGACTACGGTAGCAGACTTTTGACCATCGTCAGGTAGGAGGTTCGTCTGCAACGCCACGAGAATTATGGGTAGGCTGGGTGTATCAAAGGTCAGACCAAGACCATCTCCACCCACAACCCTCCATACTCATACTCCCAACGTACACGATACCCCTGAGTGTCCCCGACGGCTTTATTCGATGCTTGTCCTAGTCTGACTTACTTAAGCTCCATCTGCCAGCCCTAGAATCCCGGCCCTTTGGCGCCATACTTTTTTCAAATTTGTGCAGGGACGATCCGCAAGCTGTGGTGTAGCGTGGTGCCAGTATACGGCCACACCGGGGCCAGCTACAGCTAATGCACAAGAGCTCGAACCGGGACTGCTCCGACACAGGACTTGGGAGATCACTGTCAGCTCGGTACTGGAGATAGACCCCAACCAGCTTGGGGGGGTTATCGAGTATTGCTCGGACTCGACATGAAGCGAGGCGTCAAGGGGTCGAGGACAGTACAGAGTAGGGTGGTAGGAGAGATCACGTTGCCAGGGAGCCTGGTGGACTACTGTACAGTAGCAGCAAGTCAGAGCAGAGCCAATTTCGTGAGTTCTAGGAGCTGAGCTGAGCTGAGCTGAGCTGATAAGCTGCTGGCTGCGGCCTTTCCCTGCCTTCATCTTGCTGCCCAGCTCCAAGCAATACAAATCAACAGTTACGTACTGAGGGCAGAGGAAGGGGCTTGACTTGACGGCGACAAGAGCGTGGCAGCATCGGCCGCGACGTTATTGCGCAGCCCTCAGGACTCACGACAACCACTAGCCAGCTCCTGTGCACGCCGCTGTCAAAGTCTGAGTGCAGTCAACCGTCAACGGGCGCTGCCAACGAGCTGTTGAGCTCGCACTCCAACTCGCGCTCGCAGGCCCACTTCCGCAGCTGACGACTCGTGGGAGCACGCTGGATGAGCTAACTGGTGATGATCTAATCGGCTCAGCTCTGCAAAAGCAGCTACCCAGAGCGAGGTCAGAGGCGTTCGATGGCGGCGACTAGTAATGCTAGAGTGCGCCACAGCATGTCTAAGGTGTCGCCATCTGCACTGTAGCATCTTTATCAGACGTCGCCAGCCAAACTGCCAAGGAAAGTCATGCAAGCGAGCAAAAAAAGAACTTTTGCTCTCTGAGCTAAGGTACGCAGCAGCACTCGACTGGTGCTTGTAGTCCTCGTCAACAATTGCGATACGAGAGGCGGATGCTCTAGTCCACTCACTCACTTTGATGGAGCGCACCACTCACCATCGCTCATCTCCTCTCTTCTCCACCACTTTATCACCCACCTCCCTTCCGAAGATCTGTCGCCCTCGAGTCCCCGCCTTCATGATCCTCATCCCATCTCCACTGTTTCGACACCTGCAGGGCATAACGCTGCACACCTCGCACATCTTTCCACTGGATCGCCCTTGGCCTTGTCCGGCATCCCATTGGCCCATTCCCGGAGCTGGAGCTGGAGCTGGCATACTTCCTTCTTCTCGCCTCTGCCGATATGGTCACGTCGGGGTACGGACGCTGTGGCATTTTGGATGCAGAGATAGGCTGCGAGGCTGCTTGCATGGGTCCAAGTAGAGTTTCTCAAGCTACTGGTAGGTACACAGTATGTCTAAGGTCTTGACTGACCCTACCCGTCCCCCTCTTCGTCATACAGCCATGAAACCGCTACGGGCCTTTTGTTTCGACCCTGGATGTCGCACATATCATAAAATCTTATATTCCAGTGGACCTCGAGAGTAATGTGAGAGGATGCTAGTCACTTTCCTCTCGATGATTTGTGATGCATCCTTTCGCGCTACGCAGTGCAATTTCGGATGAAAAACATCGGCCGAGGTGCCTGGCGTGGCCGATGCGAACTAGATGAACTGACGTACATTGCAGCTGGGCCAGGGCAAGGGCTTCCTAGGCATTCTGATGTGGGTGATGGGACCTGCCAACTTCATCGCTATGGCCCAGAAAACCCTTGGCCCAACCTGCCGTACACCACGGCGATCATCTACGATATCATCGCTCATCGATCCTGCTCCGATGATGGAGTACCTTGCTAAAAGTCCCGGGTATTGGGTAAGGCGCGGTACGGTACGATATGATAGATGACAACAGGCAAAGGCACAGCGGCAGCATTAACACTGACTTCACCTTTCCGTCACGGCTGGCAACCCTACATAGTGATGGCAGTTGCCTGATTCAGCCTTGTTCTACATGCAGCGACACCAAACGACATCAAAGTACAAGAGCCCATTGTTCCTCATTTCGGCTCCGGAAAGTAGCCCTTCAATAGGTGCACGGGTTTCCACTGACGAGGACATCACTCAGCAGCATGTGTTCACTGGAACCTCGCTAAAGAGCAACTGTGCTCTTCAACAAGTCGGCCGAGGGTCCAGACTCCAAACTCAATCAAGTCATTGCAAGCGAGAGTGGTGAAGATCCATTATCTAATAGTCCCATATGCACGTCCTTCAAACTCAATACGCTCGAAGAGTATCAATAGGAATGACAATATTGGTGGGCAACGTGTTTCCTGCCCCTGCAAAAATCTTGCTGGAAGGGACAAAAAGACTTCAAATAACCCATTTCCCAATCATTGCAGGCTCTTTGCGAGTTTTGAAACTCTATGATAAGTCGTGTCTATGACGAGATCTAGCTTCTCCGGAGCAGTGGAAGGGCTGGGATCTACAATTATAGCCGCGCACAGGAGAATGAGCCTTCCATGGGGGGATCTGCAAATCAATTCGGGGAGAGGGCGGTATGTCACTTTGCTTTGATCAAGATTGGAGGATGCGTGCAGCGATAGACAGGGCATGACTTGCTATTGGAACCAAGGACAGAAAAAGCAATATCAGTGCAAAGGTTCCACCTAAAGAAGTCGAATGGAAGTCCTGTTATTTCCACGAGACATTACGACTCTGGCGCATTTTGGCGCGGGCACATCATTTTTGCACCGGAGCTAGCAGGTAGCTTTCACTTACCTGTTCGGACCACATCCACTCTGCGAGGTACCCAGTCGAGCCAGTGTGATTAATCACGACGCCGTTTGGTCAATTCATTTAGCTTTCCACTAACCAGCTCTAGGTGCCAGACATAATAATTGAAATATTGCTTCAAATCATATGCTTGGCCACTGCATGCTTCGGAAAGACATGCTGGTCGCTCGGCTGCCCCTGAAATCAGCATGCATCTTGGAGTTGATTTGCGTTAATCTTCAATGCCACACAGAGATCTGGGGGGTGGTCAATTCAGGGCCGTCTTCTCTGCATCATCAGAATACTATCCGCTGGTTACATAAAAGATCGCCATCACCCTGGACGCGCCTGCTTGGATAGCTGACTTGCATCGTGAGGTCAACGACTCGTAGCAGAGGATGCGCAAGCTGTATTCCCCAACCATCGCCTGTGGATAACAGTTCAGATTTTGACACTGTGTTATCACAACTGGGAATACATCTACCATAGGCTGGAAAACTTGGGGAATTTGAAGCCCACTTCCAACTCTTATCGGCTCTCGGCACCACCGAGACACCGAAATTCTGAGTGTTGCAGGATGGTACTGGCAAGCGAACGAATTCAATCTGCTGTGAAACCCATCTGGAGTTTAGATTTCATACATAAAATAAAATACAGACTATCATCATATCCCCGCCTGCCACGCGAGCCACAAGCATCGACATGGCTCCGGAGGTGAGCGGGTATGTCCCGTTGGTATTGAATTAGGATCCTGGGCCTCATTGCTGGAACGACGCCGAGGTAAGTCCTCACTTTAGGGTAGAGCAAGGCACTACCAGTATCCAAATCCGTCTCAGACCTTACTGCTACAAGTTCTGCGGCACTAACCTAAGGGTGTTTAGGAGTCGTGATAATTATACAGTCCCTTTATGAGTTTCAGGAGACGCGTATGCATTGGCAGAAAGAACTTGGCATGGATTTACTCATCAGCTCTACTCATCAGCTCTTAACACTTTCATTTCTCCTTAGGCTTTCGTCGCTAACAGGACACGCAATCTTCTATCTTGAGATTTGCCCCCATTCCCCATGCTCAAGCCTCTTCTTCCTTCTTAATCTGGCAACCATGAAGTGTAAAAGAGTCTGTACTGTGGAATCCTCACGCGATAATGACGGTCCGAATATTCTCCTAACTGTTAGTGGGCCAAGCCTAGAGCAATGTGTTTCCGTAAAATATCTGCGATGCGAGATTGGACGCTTTTTAGAGAAGCAGTGGTTGTAACATGCTAATGAAGGGAGACTGCCGTTGTTCATGCATGAATTCTTAGTTTGGGATTGGCCAGCATCAGCCTTCAAAAACTTCTGCACAGAACTTGCAGTCTTACATCACTACATCCGCAAGGTACACTATTTACATGTGTCAATCAGCCACAGCTTACGGCACTCCACGTCGTCCGAGCTAAACTTGAGTGGAACCGTGCCAATTTCTAAACTCTATGCTCTTGTGCATCTACCTATAACATGTCCCTGTTCGGTAAACACAGACACAGGCCATGCAGCAGTCAGGAGTAACAACCTGGAAGGAGAAGGAAAGAGGGTGAAAAGATGGAATATTTAGAGTTTGATCTGCTAGAAACTCGAACTCTACTCCGACTACCTGCCCGACATGTACTAACCTCATTGATGGTGAAGCATGCAAAGCAAGTTTAGAGCTTGGCTGCTGAGAGTCATACACAGTCTGGCGCTTCTGGCTCTTGCTGTAATTTACTCTCTCCTAGTGGCCATATCGCCCACCGTAGATGGCATGCAATGACACCCTGCAATACCTCTTTCTCATCCGAAACCTTTGGTGTGGTGGGGGCTACTTCCAGAAAAAATCAGAGATCGAAGTTATAGGTAAGAATATCTTTTCTTTCCTTCTTCTGTTTCCCACTTAGACCTGATTTACTAGCCTGCTTCTGCCTTCCAGGTTTTACATCCAAGATTTACATCCAATCAATTACGTCTTCCCTGCATGGTGATGCTCTTGCAGAAAATCAATCATTGTCGCTTCTGAGTCTTTACATGCTTCGCAATCCTCCTCAGGTCGCCATTTGTAATTTCTGGGGAGATGGGGCTGGAGATTGATCACTGATCGACTTTGCCAAGTCGGAGATATATATTTGAGAGGGATGTACCCCTTTGGGAAGAAGGGAGAGGTTTACGATGATACGAGAAAGACAAGGTCGCGCGCCTCAGCATCCTGGGGGCTGGATTGTCGTGGCTGCCTGCCTCGGAGGACTGGCTTTCACCAACTTTTGCCCCTTTTGTCTTTCGCGTTACCTACCCAGCCAGGAAAGAAATTGAACATCTGGGTTGTGTCTGCACCAAGCGAGGATGGTCAGGCTGCCCTGCTCTGGTTTGCTGGCGCTGATTGTTTTCCCTGGAGGAATTCGCTGCCCTTGCCGGTTTTGCTATGTCATGGGTTAGCGAGCGAGCAAACGCTGCCTTGAAATTCCTTAGGCAGATAGATTGCAAGTGGGAATTACCCGTCTTTGTTGTGACGATGCCTCCTCTCCAAAGGCTAGCATTACTTGTACGACGACCAGTGTTGTGGCTTCATGGTTTTGCTTCTCTGGAAATTGCCCTTCGTAAAAGGCCCAGGGCTGAGAGGGATCCGACATTGGAATTTGTAATACGAGTTCCTTCTAATAGCGGAATCTAAAAACCAGCTAATTGGGAGGCTTCGGGCCTTTGTTTGAATCACGTTAGGAGGCATTTTGTAGCCGAGAAGTGAAAATGCCTTTTAATGATCTTCTTCAATTCTGTGCAGAGTCAGTTACATCGGTCTCCCTAGGACCTATACCACCCTCTATTTTTCTGCGACAGTCTTCGAGATCATGCCTATCATGCCAAATTAATCACCTTGGATAAAAAGAATTTACAGAGAAGAGCTCATGGGATAATGGGGGGGGGGGTGCATAGGATATCGCAGCTTGTGCCAGGCTCGATGAGCATCTTGTTCTTTCCTTGCGTACGAATCTCTCCAATTTGATGCTAGACATCTGTCTTGGTTACGGTAAACAAATCCATCTATTGGAGAGTCTTCTCGACAATCCATGTTGCTATCATAGCAGCCGTTCGAAACTCCACATCGTCAAATGCATGCAACGAACGCTGCAGTATCTGATAATACCCAATGCCAACGCGATAAAGAACCAGACCTATTTTCTCCAATAAGAGCAATCAATATCGAGAGACAACTTTAATGGCCTCATTGATAGTGCTGACCTTGAGGCTGAGGCAGAGGCGCTTGTGGGGTTACGATTCTATTGTCAGGTATATGCAATCGTATCTCTCACACAATCTCTTCACTAGTAGGTGTTCTCTCTATGCTGCTATTCAATGAAGAAGCTCATAGGAAGGTATTGTCTGAGAAAGTACCAGTTGGTAGAGGACAATGAGCACACTTCCTCTGTTGGCAGAAGACTTTCCAGATCTCTCGCCAGTGCGGATAGAGAGGATGTTTAGAGGAACAAGTGCTACTGCTACTCCCCGTAACGTAGTATGCCTACTTTTAATGTGTCCTGGATAAGAAATGCATTGCATTTAGTATCGATGCCCTAGATCAGTGACTCGCAAGGGCAACGGGAGATCTTAAAAACTAGTAACCTATCTGTCAACCTAAGAACAGAATCATATTGGTGCTATATACTCTTATGAGTTAGCAAGCAGCCAGTGAAGTACTTGGCTAGCTGACTTTCCATCTCATACTCCGAAAATTGTCTGAAGAAGTCTAAGGTAATTCGCTAACCCTGTGCTTCCTTACTTAGTTTAATGCCTCTCAGAATAGCACGATAGGGTTAGTATCCTCAAAATGTGAGCCCATCCACCCATCAGATCTGTTATGTCATTCCTCTTCAGGCAAAGACTGGGGATGCTGGTTACCGACTGCATCAAACTCGAGCAATATGCGCATACCTCGAGCTTGTTTACCGCGTGCTTCAGAAAGAAGTTTGGACCCGGCGCTAAGGTTATTCAATGGGGGTAATGCAAGAGTTGGAGTTTATCGATTTTGGGCTTTGCCAGGTTGCTCAATAGCAATCTTGTTCCTTTGTACCTGTCCTCAGTACTGCATAGTGCATAGCCCTGGGAATTTACCGTCCTGCAGTTCTCTACAAAGACAAGTGGGTTTTGTATCTGTCCACAAGCGCCATGAATTAGGCCAGAATCCATGATATTGACATCAGAGTTCCGGACCCGAGGAACCTGTGTAGGACCCACTCTTTTGAAGTGTTTCTAAGTTTGTTCGAGTGGTGATGATGGTGGTGGTGGTAGTAGTAGTAGCAGTAGTAGCTCCATGGGCTTCCTCTGGCAGTAACTTGGTGCAGCTTACAAGCAATGACACACCGCTGTTTTCATACATACCTGAGATAGGGCTTCTTTTAAACTTTCCACAAAAGTTCAGCGTTTAGGTGCATATAGGTAAAAATCTAACTGGCGAGGCTGCAAGTCGAGTGTCTTGAATACCCAGGTAGGTTCTTGAAGATACTTCGGAGTCCATTTTGCTCGAGGGTATGGTAGAGATATAGTTATCAGCTTGCTCGATGCATACGTTATGTAGCAGTGTATATATTCTGCAACGGCAGGACAAAGCTGGTATCAAGAGTTTAGAGGTTCAGCAAGAGAATTTTGTTCAGTTTGAAATCCACAATGTAATATATAAGAACTACGAGCAGAATAGTTTCAACAAGCACCCTCTTTCAAGCTATTCTGAGCATCCTTTTGCAATAGCACAATATGGTTGTGAAGATTTTTGAAAATACTTAGGTTTTGGTGCAAGTTATTTCGGGCCGTCAGAATCTGAAGGCTAAACTGTACACACAGGATATAAAGTCCAGCTACCCATGAATGGATATTTTAAAGGCTTTGTTTGCAGTAGTCTGAGGTTTGCCGTGTGACCCACAAGTCTCGTACAACAGGCTGCAAGGAGTTCTGTGGTGGGCATCAACTTGGATGGGTATTGGATGCATTGAAGAACGCATTTCCGAACACTGCAGCATGGTCAAGTGCCCATTAGATCTGGCGGGTTACATTTAAGGGATGGAAGAGGTCTTCGATCCCACGTTCTAGTCTCGGCGTTGTTAAGATGCTTTGAGACACTCTACTTTCTAAGACTGCCCGGTGGTCTGTAACTATGGAATACTCGGGATATTTTTAAACAGACTTCAGCTAGGTCATGGAGATGGTAGTAACCACGAGCTTGCTTTCATGGGAGCCTTGGTGCTAGCTATATGACTGCAAACCGGCGTATGCTTTCACGATATCATTTAAGTATCGAAATACATCAAGTGTCGGCTCTGTAGGGTTACAAATTGGAGAACTGGAAGGGTAAACATGGAAAAGAGCGGTGAGGCCGAAGCATACGGCATTTCAGAAGAGTTAGCAGGTGAGGTAGTACTCCACGAGGAGGCTCAGGAAAGATGAAGAGACTAAGAAGGTGATATGCTCGTTCTATGAAATTGACTTCATTGTTTCTCTCTAGTTCCAGTAATTTTGTCTGATTGTTTCCGTACATTAACAACGAGTTAAAGCAGGCAGGGTAGATTTACAGCATCTAAAGAAGACAGTCTATTAAGCAAAGGTACAACAAATAAATGGACAATGTCCCTCAGAACGACCCCAGCCCCTTATTTATATCTATCTGCTGGTTAATTGTCCACTGGGATGTATCAAAACCATTGATTTGGTGGCGTGAGGGTTTATCCTGTGTCTCAAAAAAAAAACAGAACCGTCCTGGAATTGAACATCTCCAGCTCGCGTGCCACACTCAATTGTTCATTTACATCCTCTTAACAACCCGGACGCTCTCTCACGAGCCGAGGATGTTATTTATTTTCATTCGAAGAGGATGGCGGATATTGATTGGAGAAATTACGAGAACAGGATCGACGTCGAGAGAGTGGAAGATCAGTATACGTCTAAAAGTGACATGTCCTTGAGAGGGTTAAACACTACGGCGTGAGAGAAGGGATACGAGAGCCTTGATTATTGCGCGGGCCCCAGAGTCAGTTAAGCTGTTAATGAATAGAGTAACTGCAGCCTAGAGTTGAGCAGCAGCAGAGCCCGCAGTTTGCATTCAGAACTACCTGAGCTAAACTGCTCATACATGCTGCATCGACCAGAGTGAGGCTGCGCTAGCAGGTGGGAGCCTATCGGGCATGTACTGTAGCATCATCAGCTGAGGCATTAGCGAAGAACTACAAGCAGGAAAACCACAGCTGAGCAATACGCTGCAATGAAGAAGAACATGACGTGAAGAAAAAACCGCAACCCCAATGAATGCCATTTTCATCATCCAGACACCCGTTTCTCTCACCGAGCCAGCGAGCCAAGAGTCCAGTACTTTGCCTTGCTCGCGTACTCGGTGGTCAGAAAGGGGCAGGTCGAGAATTATAGCCGAGTGGTTGCAGCTTCGCATGTGCGACAGGGGACACATTCATCTTGGGCGATGACGAAAAAAATAAAGAGCCGCAATGATCCTCTCATGACGGTCTTAATGTTCAGCACGGCAGACTCACATGTATCTTGACTTAAGATTGTCCTTGGGTCGTGCCCATCATTTCCCGCATACTTACGTGCATGCATGCAAGCAAGACACACAGCCTTGATGTATGGCGAAGTCAACGGTGTGGTTGGTGGGGGGGTTAAAATGAGCCGCATTTACAGCCTAGGGAGCAGCATTCTGCCCTCCAGTCTGTGCAGAAAATGAAGGAAGGACGCGGTGCCCACCACGGAATGAGACTGGATAACGCGAGCATTTTCATGGTCTTCTACTTTCCAACAGTGGCTGTGCGGGTACGACCAGGTGCGGCGACTTGAATATAGTGGTTAGTTGGAGTTGAGGCTGTGCAGTACACCGCAGCACAGTTAAGCGGTCGTTCTCAGCCCCCCGAACTAATTGATGAGAGTGCCGTAAGAAGCATGCACGCATCCTTTGATCGCCGTGCCTCCCCCATCCTCTCCTATCCTGTCTATATCGCTTGGGTAAGTCTAGGCCCGACGATGGGAATGGATGGGATAGATGCATTAGGACGCGAAGGGATGCCATGCAATGGTGGAAGGGAATTGGGGAATGGGGAAAGAAGGAAGGAATGATGGGCTTTTGTGGATCAAAAGTTTCAGGACCGAACAAACTTTTGGCATGAGACTGACAGCTGGCTTGGATTTGAGGTCTTGGAGATACCCACTCCCACAGCTCCTCCCGCCGGCCATGGCTTCTTTTGAATTGCATATCTCTTTCTTCCCCACAAGCCGGAATGGTTGGGTTAAGGTTCCCTCTTGCCTATTGAGTTGGGTCCGCCCTAGAGCAAGCATCTCACTTACTCACTCAAGCTTTCCGGTCTCGCGAAGCTCCCAGGTACAAAATAGGCACAGGCCGGTAATTTCGAACGAGCGATGCTGCACAGAGAGAGAAAAGTGTTCTTATGGCTCTTGCGGCTCTTACGTACTGCTTTCGTCGATCGGGGAGCTGCCATCTCATGAAGTGAGATGTCTGAAACCATGACCGCTTGATGTATAAACAACGTTTGTGGTGTCGTTCATACCAGAAGTGTCAAAATGATGTCCCGTTCCAGAAGTAGTTGTCGCATACCTGACCGTCGGGTCTCGCGTGGTCATGCCAAAAGAGCCAACTACCCTATGCTCACATTCATGCTAATGCAAACCCTCGCGTTGCCCAACCTTGCTTGCCCTCTCTGCTCTCCTGCACGCGTCCAGTGTTTCCAGGTTACCTCGTCCTCCTTGTCAGCCCTGTACACTGTAGTGTGCTTAGTCTGCCTCGGGAGCACCACAGCCACGTCCTAACACCCACCGGGCTTTTATCGTCTGCAGTTCCCCTATGGCAGGCCCACACAGGATGATGCCTCTGAAAGTGCGTTCGGTGGTCCACGGGGCTAGCATCGACTGGGCCAGCGAGCGTAGACATGGCAGTGTCCTGATGGCATCAGGACCATTGTATGGTGCCCTTGCCATAATGGGTGAAGCTTGAACGAGGCTCCGTCCCGCTTGTCTACTCTGCCTTATCGTGAGTGTGAGCTTTAACATTAACCTCTAAAGTTAGCTAGCGCGCGACTTCCCGCCCGCACGCTTCACCTTACTCGGCTCTGACATCCCAAACCCTCCCATTCCCATCCATCCCATCCCCATCTCCATCTCGACTTCGTCAGTCCACGACCGCTTCATCCTTACCTTCCTCTCATTGTGTTTGCGTGGAATTTGATCCCACGACTTCTCCCACATCTAGCTCATAATAACCCTTTGTGCCGCCCTTCTTAGCCTTCGCCTTCTCTCTTCTACGTTCCTGGCGGTAGCCGGCCTACACTGCTCCCAATTCTCCGACCCCGTCTCGTCGTGTCTCGTCTCGTCGCAAGGCAGGCAAGGCATTAAGACTCCACGCCTACCTACACCCACGACTCGACCGACTCACCGAGGCTGCAATATGACCACCAGCCCACCGCGATTACCACTCTTCTTCTGACTGCATCGTAGCTGGCTGGCCTTGTTTTGTTGAGGACTGTATTGCTTTAACCTTCTTCTCCCTCCGACCGTTCGTGGCACAGCGTGATGTCTTCAACATACACTACCTCTCCAGACAGTAACAACGTGGGCAGCCATAACGACCCCTTCTACATGCCAACCACGCCGCTGGAATCAACAACATTTCTATCACCCTACAACTATTCCCATACCCTTAGCAATTCTGCAAGCCCCTCCTATAACTTAGAGAGCACCCCGGGAGAGAGTGTATCCGACTACAGCGAATTCCCCTCGAGCGAATATACCCTCGACGACGAATTCTTCGGCGTGAACTTCGACGCCGACCTCCAAGAGCACCTACCGTCTTCCTTCCTGACGCTCGATACAGACCTTCCGCCGCCACTTACCCATTCACAATCCGACCCATCTCCCCTCACAGCAGCTCATCCTGCCACGACTTCCGCAACCTCGCGCTACCCGATCAGTCCTATACAGTCTACTACGCCAAGTACACCATCTCCAAGAACGCAGGCAAATGATAGCAAGGCTCCAACGAGAATCTCGCAGCACGAATTGATCACTGGTTTGCAAAAAGCGAGGGCCCAGAAATTCCCCTCGTCTACGCCGATCCACCCCACGACACTACAATTGACTCCCGACCATAGTGGTAGCAGTCGAACCAGTGCAGAGGGTAACGAACCTTCCAAAATGGCATATTCGAGAGGCAGTCCTCAAGTGACAATCTCGCAATGGGGAGAGTCGCAATTTGCCGACGCGGGGCTGGACGCAATAAACAACGACTTCATCAACCACCAGCGAGCACCTGAATATCCTTCTCAAATTTCGAATCCTCGGGATGATGATGGGTCATGGCTGCCTAGTAAGGCAACAGGTCAGGCTGGTCTGGACCCCGAACACCGCAAAATGATAGGGCAGACAGAGGTTCCCACTTTACGAGAACAGGAAGAGGAGCGACATATCCAGCAAAAGAACACTCAGGTCAAAGATTGGGTCTCACATACCGTCCCTGAAGATTTTGCGCCAGTACCGGGGCCATCCTACTTCAATCAGTACGCGCCTTCAGACACAGACTCTGTCCGCCGATTAAAATTTGTAGACGAGGCTCGTGACATCAAGCCCGTCGATGATGCTGCGAGTATACGTGAGAACAAACCCCGCGACGGAGATGTATTCTATAATCTCAAGACCGACGGCTTTCGAACGGGTTTGAGCGACGACGATTTGAGTTTGATCGTCGGCCGTCACTGGAATGAAACTCCCGCAGTACCTGGCATTACAACCACAAAAGTACAGCCACCAACAGCCAATGCCGCAATTATGAAATTTACGGAGAATGCTGATCGGTTTTCCGTTATCTCGCGAAGAGCGACCTGGGGTACCAGGCGGCTCAGCGATTCGGACATTGAATCTGTTGTAGATGGCAGCTTCTTGAAGAAGATGTCCATTAATGATAGAGAACTAGAACGAAAACCATCTAATATCTTTGCTAGAATGATGCCCAAGAAAAGTAGCAGCAACCTCAAGCGATCTCATAGTACAAGCAAGGAATTTCAAGAAAACGTCTCGGCTCAGACGGGTCACCGAAAGGAGAGCATGGGAGGTCTTGTACCACCACCCAGAAATAACAGTTTTGGCAGACCCCAAGCGCAGCTGCCGAGCATCAATACGGCCTTTGCAGCCATGGCAGGGCCACTTGCAGCTGTGGGAACAACCCATGCACGCAGCGGCTCGGTGAGCGCTGTGGGCTCAGGGCCAGTGTCTGCAACATCTCCCAAAAGCCCAGGTAATCTGACCGGGTTTGCACGGAATGTCATCAAGAGAGCAAGAAGTCGAAGTGACCTACCACGGCATGGCAGCTCTGACCAATCAGAACCTGGCCTTGCAGGTCTTTGGAGAGGTGCCGGAGGACCTCCTGTCCCGAATACCTCCTTCCAATCAACATCAGCTCCGCGGCCAGCAGAGGAGCCAGATGTCAAGCCAGCAGCAGACTTACTTGATCAGGATGATGAAGATGATGAAGATGAAGACGAGGCGGATGAAATGGATCACAGAATGAGCACATCCCAGGATACAGTTCCAATCGAACCTACTTACGAAGGTTTCAAGGCTCATATACGGCGACTCAATCCAAACATGGCTCCCCAATATAATTGGCTTATTAACCGAATATCTCAGCAACAAGAGATCCGGTACAAGAATCTTTTGACGGCGCGAGTAAAGCACTTACAGGCCATAAATAAGGGAGGTTGTTCCTCAGGTCAACACTGCCTAGCCATTGGTGGCAAAGCCACCTTGTATGATGTCAAGGGTAAAGTTCGAGAGCAGAGCGCCTCTGCAGCACTGTCTCTCATGACGGATTTCCACGAGGATGATCCGAGCCTTGGCGATGCTGCATTGAATGCCGACTCTTTCCCCGTGGGAGTTCCGATACCACCAACGCGAAGCTTGCCAGCAGAGTTTGAATGCCAGCTATGCTTCAAGTCGAAGAAATTTCAGAAGCCATCAGACTGGACGAAACATGTTCATGAAGATGTTCAGCCCTTTACTTGCACATATGAGAAGTGTAAAGAACCCAAGTCCTTCAAGAGAAAGGCGGATTGGGTCAGGCATGAGAATGAGCGACATCGCCATCTGGAATGGTGGGTCTGCCAAGTTGATGATTGCAAGCATCCATGTTACCGCAAGGACAATTTCCTCCAACATCTTGTTCGGGAACACAAATTGCCAGAGCCAAGGCAAAAGACCAAGGCAGCTATTAAGAAGGCTAGACAAGTAGAGCCGGCGTGGCTTATGCTGGATAGCTGTCATCATGAAACGACTAACAGACCTCAAGACGAGCCTTGCAAGTTCTGTGGCAACACATTCAACACCTGGAAGAAGCTGACAGTACACCTTGCGAAACACATGGAGTATATCAGTCTTCCAATCCTCAAATTGGTGGATGAAAGGCATGTCGAACCAGATACAATTATCAGTCCTGTCGAGAAGATTCCGACTCCAATCACCCCCATGACGAAGATTGAAACTGGAGGAAGCCCATTTAGCTTCCAAAATGTATCACCGCACCCTCCAATTCCACAACAATACGCAGGGGGATATCAACAAGCTGCATTCTATGCACCAAATGGCTCTCTTGGAGTGCAGACTCCAATGCCACCGCAAATTCCGCAGCAGATGGCCTTCCACCCAGCTCCTACATACAACAACCCCAGTTTGTACCGAATGGAACAAAGTCGGGGCTTCGAACCTATAGATTCTACTTTTGCTCCTATCCCAGCGCAAACATTTATATCACCCCCACGCCAACATCAATATTCGATGTCTCAGGGATATGTGGCAAGGACTCCCGTCCAATCTGATTTCCAGACTGGTAATATGCTTGGTATCAATACGGCTGGATTTGGGTTTGACGGCATGCCTCTTTCAGCCGATGCATCCTTCCAGCAAACATCCTTATCGCATCCAGGGAGTGTGTCTCCATATGACCATTCACTACCGACGAATCAATATTTCCAACAGTAATGCTTTCCATGCCAAGGATGCAAACTCTGTTTCTTCCCATATTTATTGGTGCATCATGGAGTTGCGAGAGCGCGGCATTTTTGACTTTCATATTTCATTTCTTATATATGTACGAAGTGGTATGGGATAACGCAACTGGCGAAGGGAGGTGTTATGATGGTTGGATGCTCACGGCCTGTTTCTATCTTTTTTTTTCAGATACCAAGAGCGAGCATGTTGCTTGTCCTATAGACGGCGTTGTCTGTCCCGCACTGTGCAGTTTTATATTTGTCTGTCACTTCCTATGAAATAAACGAGTACTATGAAATTATAAACTGAGATTTTATCATCTCTCCCTTCAACTTTTTAATAACACTTTCCTCGTGATGTCACGCAACTTTTGTTTATAAAGTTCTTCATATCGACAACGATCAAGGTCACGAAATCCGCATCCTTCGTACTCGTCACTAGGCAGATTCATCCTTTCAGCCACACGTGGAAAAGGTTGGGTGGATAAAATCATGAAACGTGAATCCCCCAGATGAAGGAAGGAATCGCCAATCCTATGACGCCCCACCATTGCCTATCCTGGCCTCGGAGCTGAACTACATAGTCCCTATAGTAGTAGCTCATCTGGACTGCTTCCCCTACCTCGGTCATAAGAGTCCCACAGATCCGCTTCGGCCGCCATGTGGGCTATAAGATGGATTAAGTATATAAGAAAACAGACGTCATGTTTCAGGTCTCTGCCTCTCTTCCCCTTTCCTCTTTCAGACTGAATCCCCTGTACCTCCCCGGCTAGAATCCTGCTCCGCCGTTCCCGACACTCAAGCTTCCAGGCTTCGGGTGGCTGGGTCTGGTAGTCGAAGTACGAGAAACATCTTGTGCCCTTGCATCTCTCCATAGCAAGGTCCTGGAATGGGTAGGTGCTCTTCTACTGCATTGCTCCTTCTTGTTTCGGTGGTGTTTGTTTGGGATGTGTAGGTATGGCTCTTTACCCACTCGATTCAAACAAATTCCTCTGTTTTGGTTTCGGAAAGGGAATGTTTGGAGGGTAAGAGTGGAGGACTTCCTTGTTTTGGTTTGTTGGACTTGCCTTGTTCATCAACCTTGCCTCTGCCCGCTGCTCGCTTAGTTTTTACCTGTTTAAGCATCGAGGTGGATTGCAGACTATGGGAGGGGGAAGGGGAGGGTCGAGAAGGTCAGGTCTAGTCATGCACAGCTCCCGAATCTGTCCTTTGAAGCACCCCGAGCCCATTGGCCAAGAGCATAGAAAGACATTCAGGAGAAGATGTCTATGGAGGACGAGAGGTAGGTAGGTTGAGGTGCCAAATCCGTGGCCCTCTATGTGTGTCTTAGGCCAATTAACATAGCTATACACCACCTCGGAGAACTGGAGCAGAATCTCTATTCCAGTCATTGAGGCACTTGGTAACTATAAAAGGAAATCAAGGCTGCTTTTATACGAGAGTTTCCTTAATCACTATGAGATCCAACGCGTGAACCAACCTGAAAAGATAACAAAGGCCTATACCTACTACAACTAAAACTACGTTGGAGAAAGATTATTCATAAACCATGTATAGCCTCAATAGGAACATACATACATAAAATTATTTAGCTATATAGGCTTCATTCTTCTCCTGATACTTCTAGTTGACTCGTTGATAAGTATCGAATTTGGTTCATGTTGTGCCAGGAGAGTGAATTTAAGCGAGTTATCATTTTGAGCAACATGCACGTGGTAAGCAAGATATTGATTGAATGAGCCGACACCGGTGATTCTCCCCCACGAAAACCCGATATGGATGAGCATCAACTGTCACCACTGATATCTATCTATAGCTGGTGGGTATACTCTCCAGATCACGATGTTGCCGAACTCCAACCTTCTCTTCTAGAAAGAGATGTGACTGGAGAAGAGGCGCGATATCCCTTTACACCCAGGAGAGCAGGCCGAAATGGAGGGCCACGTCTGAACCCCGGATGGCAATTATGGACGCCCCCGACCGACAGTAATGGAGATTATATAGGTCCTACTATACCACCGCCATCACCAATACCAGCGGTGCGATCGCAGTTATTGAGAGGAGCTGTTGTCAGAGAAGGGTACAAGCGCCGAGAACAGCAACATGACATACAGCCTGCAGTATCTAAGATTGAATTGGTCCCAGCTGCATACTCCAATGGCTCTAGACTGCCACTTGGCGAAGAGAACTGGAGAGGTTCGGAGTATGCTCCCCGATATAACAGAGAAGACCACCTGCCAGGTTTTATGTTGAAATCGGCCTCCACTGATTTGGGTCGTGGAGTCGATCCCTTTTACCCGCGCCGTGTTTTTGAGTTTTTCTCTCGCTCAAGTGTAGATATGAAGTTGCGAATAGCTATGAAGCAGTATCTGGATCGGATGAAATCGTTAGGTGCTCTTGATCCAACCCCTAGCGACTCGGACAATCTGTGCAAAGCGTGCACCAAGATAGACTGGTTGAGTCTGTTTTTTTCCGGCTGGGAAGGTGACTATTCAGACACCATGATTTTTGCGCATACAGGAGATCGTCATAGCTGGCCGTTGTTTCAAGAGATGGTGCGGAATTTGCAATGTCCCTTTTGTCGCCTGATAGTGCGGATCGTCTCGCACCTGGCTCCCGAAGTACTGGATATGGACTTTTCTCTTGTGGATATCAAGGTTAAGATGGATGCTGAACTGGCACGGCTGAATAAGTTTGGAGCATATTCTATTCAAGTGCTGGTGGAGAGGTATGAAGATGCCACCAACGACGAAGAATATAACCTCGCCCATTTCGACTTAATTTTGCATCAGGAGAGCTCTCTCCCACTCCGCCAGTTTCGTAGTGGACGAAATATACAGGCTGAAATAGACAGTACTCAAATAAAGAACTGGTGGTCTACATGCCAAAGTACTCATGCAAAATGCAATCATTCCCAGGATCCTTCTCCCCCATCTGGCAGCGAACCTGAAAGCAATGATCGGTTCATCTTGCGGTTAATTGATGTTCAACAGTGCCGTGTCGTCACTGCTCCTGCCTCGTGTAGATATGTGACTCTCAGCTACGTTTGGGGATCGTCCCAAGTTTATCGGGCTAGCAAAAACGACTTTATTAATTGGAAACCCTTTTCCTCGACATCAGAATGGCCCGCCGCGCAGGGCCAATACCTGGATCTACCTATGGCTCAGATTCCAAAGACTATTACGGATGCCATGCGCGTTACAGAGATTCTAGGCGAGCGTTATCTCTGGGTTGATGCCCTCTGTATTATACAAGACGATCCAAAGGAGATGTCTGCGAGTATTAGGAACATGCACCATGTATATCAAAGAGCTCTCTTGACCATTGTGGCCGCGGGAGGTGGGGGAGCAGATGCCAGTCTACCAGGCCTAGACCCTGGAACTCGTGATATTGTGCAAATATCGGAGACCGTCAAAGGAATGAAGCTTATGCTCCCACAGCCCTCTCTTGCTACCGCACTTGCGACATCAGTGTGGGGTTCACGTGGGTGGACTTATCAAGAGCATATTTTCTCCCCACGCATGCTTGTCTTTACATCAAATCAGGTCTATTACCAATGCCCGCACGATATTCTATGCGAAGGTCGAGTGGAGCAGGATCCTTTCTGCTCGGCCTTTCCTGTAGAAAATGATACATACTCCCGCATACCGAACGAAAAGTGGTATGACGACCAAAAGCTGCTGCTAGACAGACAACCCTGGTTTGACCAATACAAATTGCATATCACAGAATTTTCCCAACGCAATCTTGGATTCGCATCGGACGCCCTCAATGCTTGTCGAGCTATTCTCAGCCAGTACGGACTAGACGGCGACTATAGCTGGGGTATTCCCTTGGAACGGTTTGAAGAAGCATTGCTCTGGGGCTGTGCAAACGCCGTAAATCATTCAGTAAATCTTCGCGATGGAAGAAGAGCTGATGCGCCTCCCATCATACCAATTCGTCGTAATACATTTGGCTTTCCAAGCTGGGCATGGGCGGGGTGGATTGGACCAATTGCATATGAAGGGAGACTCTTTTATGATGTTGAATTAACTGTCGTGTGGCCGTGGCAAAAGAGCCATCCAGAAGAAGAGCAAGCTGCTCTAGAAGATGTTTCCAGAACTGGCATTCTTGATTTCGAAACGTATGCGATTCAGTTGGACATGACACAGAAGGCCAGGTCTCTGAGATCTTATTGTATGAATGATGGATCTATACCGAAAAGTGGTGTCCGTGAAATAATCGAAATCGCAAATGTCTCTCAAAAAATGGGGAGGGTTATTGTCGGTCTTATCATCCATTGGGAGAATGGCATTGCGTATCGTGATGGGTGGGCTTCAGTTGGCGATGCCGACTGGTATAAAGCGGGACCAATACTGAAAGATATCCGTCTGGGCTAATTTTTGGTATTGTCCGAAGGAGAACAAGCTCGGAATCCTTTTCGTCTTAAACCCATAATATATTTTATGGTCATATCGAAAGTTCTGCACTGAAGCTCTGTGCTGCAAAGTTTATAACTGGAGAAGTTCAAAGTAAATTTCCTGGCCGATAGAAGCTATAGATAAAATATAACAAACCCCAAACCAAATTAAAAGCCGTCCACTGAATTTCTTCCCAGTCGCACTTATTATCTCCTTCATACATCCAACCATCGATGTAACCTACCAAGATATTCTTTCGCTCTGCCGTAGGGCCCCAACACAGTTCAGACCAAGTATATTTCGATTGCGTTTGGATGACGAGAAATGAGTTTCCCATACAGAAACCAATGGTATAAGAAGCATAATAATGAAGTTTCTGTCACATACGACCATAGACTGTGGAGAACTGGGCATCCCGTCCGCTCTGCCATACATAAGCCACAGATCGGTAGATTAGTAGTTGGGTGGGTGACCACCAGCGAATCCCTACTGTTGTATGTTTTTGTTCTTTTTTTTCTCCAATTTCTTTCTTCAGATTGATATTGTGTTTTGTTCGTGGACTCCGGGTTGTGTGTATATCTAGCAGGCTAATAGAGCTCATTTTTTAAGCGGGCAGGAAATGTCATATTGGGAGTTCGTTTTTTGGTATCGAGAGGAATGATGTCGAATAAATAGCTACAGGAAGAGGAGAAGGGAGGGAGGCCGGAGGCCCTAACTGTCGCCGTCAAAGCCTCTAAGTTCCTCCTTGACTACACATCCTTTTTTTATATCGTTCGTCACACCCAATAAAATAAATCTTCCTACCAAACTGATTACTAACGGAATACATTCATTCAGTAACAAATTTAGCTTCGATCTTCATATACATCAATTTCTTCTCTAGCTAGTGCGTTGTCCTTGAAACAGTTCGTCGAATCTTCCAATACGAACTCCGGGTCTCTATTCGCTGTTTCTTTGTTAGTCCTTGGCAGTTTGAGACTGGATGAACGAGAACAAGGGTGAACATCACATCAACTACGTCACTTCCGATGTATTTTCTGCCCCGTCAATCATGGCGCGTAAAGTACGTCGACTTCATAACTTTGTGTCTATATTGGTAGGTTTGGCAATAGATAGCTATAGCCACAATTTGGCTAGCTCGCCCTACAATTATTATCCTGCCTGCTCGCCTCATGCAAGAGAAGTTCTGATCATATCTACCCGTTCAACAGCCGTGTAAGTAGCTCATTAGCTGGATCATTTATCTCGTTCACCCTTCGTGACAATACATTATATAATAACAACATGGTATAATCTTCATCAAGAAGCAAGAGAATTTTATCAACGCCGTAACGCACCCCAGGTATCATAACTCCGATCTAATGAAAGCCCATCTATGCCAAGACGGCAAAACCTAATGCCACACCTCCCAGAACGGCCGCGTTGAATCCCACATGTGCGTGAGCTACCGCGGCGCCTGTGAACTGGGCCAGTCCCTCGCTTGTGGAGCTTGGGGGACGGGTCGTGGTCGTGGTGGTGGTGGATCGTGTGGTGTCGGTGGTTGTGGTCGTGGTTGTGGATCTGGAAGTGTTTGGACTTGAGTTAGTGGTTATATCTGCAGTTGGTTCAGGAGAAGTGCTGGTTGAAGATGTAGAGGTGATTGTAGTGGACGAGGGTGATGTGGTGTCAGTAGACGAGGATGATGTAGTGTCAGTGGACGAGGATGATGTAGTGTCAGTGGACGAGGATGATGTAGTATCAGTGGACGAGGATGGTTTAGTGTCAGTGGATGAGGACGATGTAGTGGTGCTGTCTGTAGACGATGTAGTGCTGGATTGGGATGATGTGGTAGAGCTTATAGTGGTGGTAGTGCTTGTACTCGAAGTGGTTGTTGAACTGGTGGTAGTGGTAGAAGTGGAAGTGGAGCTTATACTTGTGGTGCCACCATTATCACCTGTATCATCAACGAGTTGGAAGTTGGCGCATGTGATTCTCGTCTTGTTGGCGAAATGCACCACGAAAGAACGGTTCCCAAAGAAGGCCCCGATTCCGTCAAACGTTGACGCGAAGTCATCCGAAAATTCTGCTGTGAATGGGTCGGAATCGATTCTGCCATGCTTTCCTGATAAATCGCCCACTTGACAGGTTTGGGGTAGAGTTTTATTGCATGCTACTGTTTCTCCGCGTATGAAGCTGAGATTGTGTTAGTAGAGGTATCAATGATCTTAAAGGCAACTCACGGGTCTAGATGACCTAGTACTCCTGTACAATTTCCATCATCTGCAACGGGGTTGACGTGAAGGTGATAAGCTGGAGCATAATTCAGTCAGAGTACCAGGGTATTGAACACCTCATGGAGCTTACGGAATGGTCCTCCACTCGTCGGAAGGTTCTCAAACTTTACTTTGAAAGTCACACCAATACCATTTTCGTTGGCAACAGCAGAAACGCTGCCTCTGATATTTCCGCGGCTATCATCGGGATTGAAGAACTCCTTGTCTGGTAGTGTTGCCCGGTAGACTTTACTTGGCGGATTGTTCTCTACAACAGTTGCATTCCCTAGATCCCCTGTAAGAGGGTCTCCGGATTGAGCTACTGACGAAGCGAATAGACTTGCGGTAAGAACAGTGAAGAAAGTGGCTCGCATTGCGAAAAGTAAAACCACGTAGGGTGAATATAGCTTGGTATCTAAACGGAGAGATTTGAGAGTACTAGCATAGGGATACTACATGTATGTTAGGGTCTATGAGTGATCAAGCGAAAGAGTAAGTAACGTACCAGGGGAATGTATAAACACAGAAGTAGGAAGGCCTTGAGTGATATATCAACCACCTCAGGACTAGGGAGTATGAATGCCAGTGGATAGCAGTAGTATCTCTTGTGATGAAAAGGGCCGCAGAGTGCGACATGCTACAGTCTTATAAAGAATGATCACGGTAGCATGCCGTAAAATAATAAAGGTGAGCCATTGGAGGCAAGGAAGCTCAGGTACCGAAGACTAGGAAGATGAGATGCAGTAGAACATGCATGAGACGGATAACAGCCAGGCACCGTATGTGCTCACTTGCGCCATTCCTCTTGTTAAACCGGAAGTCCTACCGTCGCAAGTATGTTCTTATGTCATGCTGTGCCGCTGTTACACCTCTGGATCAATACAGCGAGGCTGAGCTGGGGGAGTGGAAGGGAGCTTACCATATTGAGGTACGTACGAGGGGGCGGGCAGGATCCTGTCGGTCGGATGAAGACGCATCCTTTGATGAGCACAAACAAACTAGGATGCTTTCGATAGTTGCAGTCGCGGAAGCAAAGCCAAGAATTACCGACGGGCCCTTTATCATCGTAGGATGCTTTGGCTGCCGTTGCTGCACTCTCACCATCCTTCTTGGCGAGCGCTTAGTGCACTGTCACCATGTACTGTACGTTGTATGTGAAACTCGCGACGGCGAAGGTACGATGGATCGAATCAACTGACCCTCGGGCACAACATGGTACATGGTAAATTGCTTGGAAATACCTCCTGATTGGCTTGGTCAAGACGGTTCTTGATGGTTCTTCTCTTGACTTGATTGTGCACCAAGACGGCTGAGGCCGAACTGCTATTTGATTCGCGTTGGACAATGGGATATCACTTCAAGGCTTTCTTGACAATAAATCGAAAGTGACAGGGGCAAGGGGGGTGTCATTACTGTCTTTGCCCAAGACGGGAGCGCCAAAATGCTATGCTGAGAAAGAGGTTCTTTGGTGGTCGGAAGGGTGGTGTTGGGAGGTGAGGTCAGGATGCATGGCATGGATGGCTTGGGTACAACCAAAAGGTGAGGTTGAAAGAAGAATAAGGTGAAGAAGCTTGGGGAGCAGATCCTGTGGATACCTTGGCGATAAACCCTGAGCGGGATCCAATTCCCCTGCGCAAATCCTTCCCAAGCGATCCATGGGGCTTCCTTGTTGCAGACTTTGACCTTGAAGCGCTTAGACAACGTTCTTCTCTATACCATTATTACCCTCCATTTAATCTCATAAAACAACAGACTGCGCCTTCGAATGCTCTCGTTTCAAAGGCTTCATATCTACTGTCTGGGGTATGCTCATTCCGGCTCCCATCACTTTAGCTTTGCTCGGCATTAAGAAGGTTCTACGTAAATTTCCTCCAACCGTCGACGGTACGAGATCGCCACGACTAGAACGACCCAAGCAATTCTTATAGTTTATTGCAATGGCGTTACATGGCCCCAGCAGGCGTCTCACCAGATTTCCCCGATAGTGTTTGCTGTGTTACAATTTCATTCCTTTCCAGATACCAATATCTGAGGGTCGCTTAATTTAATAGGCCTCCCTAGTGACACCTGCACTCAATCCCATGTGAAATATCACCGCCCTCAATTGTCCAATCTATCGTCTCTACAAATACTAAGTCGAAACCAGAACTATCGAACATACGATGCAAACTCATCCGGCCGCATAATGAGGGAAGGTACAGCTGAGGTAATTGACGTACAATTCTCAAAGAAGCCATGTTTCAAAGACTTTCCCAGTGCACAAGACGAAACGTCGTTTGAGAGAAGCGAAGCTACGAACTACACAGGCTTGAATAGCCCAAACGACCAAACCCCTCGGAGTTGTCAAAGAACAAGACAAGCTTCTGCCAAGCCTGCCAAAGAGAACGACGGCGCGCGTGGGAGAAACAAGCTGCAATCCCTATCTGTTCAGTCCGTCCACGAAAGCCAAGCCAATTGACAAACCTCATGCAGATTCATCCCTCGAGTATGTCCCATCTCAACCTCACCATGGTGCTCGAGAGACAACCTGGTGAGAAGAAGACACGAGGAGCATCACAGTCACACCCGCTTATGAAATGACAACTTCAGTCTTAATCGTATCGCTCCTCTACCAGTGCAGCCAACTGCAAGAATTTCGTAATCTCAAACGCCATCTGACGAAGTGCCTCGCTCACCACCCTTTCTCGCATCCTCATATCTGTTCTAGACCACCGATGCGAAAGCGATCCACAGGCGAGTGAAGCTGTCCTCTCGTACTCCTCCAGATTTTGTTGGCTTTGAAGTAACTCGCGAGGTCCTGATCTGTGCGGGGAGCGGCTGCAATTGGAGCCGGTGATATTGAGGTGTAAAGGAGGCTGTGTAGTAGCCAAAACCCGGGCCTTTGGCACAAAGGCACAGAAGCGAGCAGGTCTAATCGCTATACTCTTCGTCCCCCCTGAGGTAGACAATCCCATGAAGTATATTGATCAGATGGTATCCTCAAACTCGACAAACCATTAAAGCTCTCTTCTCAAAGTTCACCGAGTCAGAGTGGCCGAAAAGAGTCTCTCTTCAATTTGCTCCTATCATGCAAAAGGCGTTGTCACAAGAGTCTCTATTTATCTTTCTTTGCTCAGTATCTTTTCATTCCCGGCGTACTTAACCAGCGTATCTCGATATGCAGCACATCTGTTTGCGCCCTGTTTTACAAGCCGCCCTTCAGTCCGTCAACTACTCCTCTGCCCTCTATCTGATGATCTTCATATACCGTTCACTTACTTCATCAGGCCTTGTCAACTCCACGACCAGCTAAGTTCTTGCTCCGCGGTGGCACGCTATTTATTTCCTTACTCCACTCCCACAAACTTTGAGTATACTGACACACTGTCAAACCCATCATCCCATATCCTCACTCCATTCCCCATGACATCAAGATCCTCCTTTTCCGCCCTCCTACTTATCAACGCAGAAGAAGTCAATGCTCATTCAAGCACCCACTCCCAGCCGCGAAAGCAAGGACTTTCTATCAACGCCCCAACGCCCCAACACACCCCCTTCCTTAAACCCCAGCTGACACATGGAACGGCAAAAAAGCTATCCTATTAGATCATAAGGCTAGCAGTATCACAATCCTCCTTTCCCATCGTCCTACCCACCAACCCACCCAAAAGAAGCCAGTGCTCATTGAAGCACCCACCCCCAACCGCTAAAGCAAGGGCTTTCCAGATATCAGCGCCACAGCGCCCCAAACACATCCGTCCCCTTCCTTAAACCACAGCTGACATATGAACGGTAAAAACTGTCCTGTTAGATCATCACCAGGCCAGCAAATATCAAGATCCTCCTCCATCCAACACCCAAAACAGAAGGGGGAAAAGGTAAATAAAAAACGACCTCACAGCTCGCTTGTGTGCCTACGAAACCCCCCTACCCACACGTACGCGCGCGCGGCTAATGGTCACAAAGAAAATCTTCCACAAAGCTCGATAAAAAGATACCCATCCATCTAAGCTAGCTCCTCGATAGCACGCACACACGATGAGTCATCACATTACGGAAAAGTGGTAAACCCGAGGAATGGATCACAGGACATTGGGGAAGAGTGATGAACGATTTGATAGAGCTTAGTGTTTTGCTTCTGCTCCAGATCGTAGGTGATTTGGAAGGAAGGGGAAAATTGTGATTACAAGATATGGTGGAGAGATGTAGAGCCAGCTCTCCCTAGTAAGCATTCGGCACCTTCCCTTTCCAAACCATAATGACCATGAAATAGCCAAGATCATAGAAGCTGATCCTTTGGAGAATAAGTAAGAGCGTTTTTGAGGAGCTTCACTTGGCTTCTGGTGCCCAATGAAGGTAAAGTACCCAGGGAACTGAAAGAAGGAAAGAACTTGCTTATAAGAGCAGAGTTGATTTACGTAGTATTAAATCCTAGTAAGCTTTTATGGCTTGCAATCCTTTAATTCAGCTAGCTTGCTGAGAGCAAGAGAAGAAGTCATGGGAATAAGAAACAAACAAATAATGGGATGCCACCCAATAGAACTCCATCGCTAAGGTAAAATGAACGATGAATACTAGGAACTTTGGATGATGATGATGATGATAATGCTCCTAGGTAGGTTCGTTCGTAGTTCGTACATGTGTTTGGAAGAGGTCGTGTACGTCGTTCGTTGCTGTGAAGAGGAAGTAAAAGAGAACGCTATTGCAAAAAACCCTCCAGCCTCCGTGGAAAAGCCTTTCCGTTATTAAGACCATGATGAAGACGCCAAACGATGATGCCCTAGAAATGGAGAGAAGAAAGCCAGGGCTTGGTCATCCCTGTCCACAAAAGACAATACCCATCCACCATAACAAAACATACCATGCCCCATTCCGTTTTCATGGTACCCCTTCCCTACATTAGTATCAGATGAATAGAAGATACCCCGCTACCAGATTTCAATAAACCGAAAGATTTCCCCTTTCCTGGAGGGACATTACTCATAAGCCATGAATACCACATACCATATGCCATTTACCTGTGAGCTGATAGTAGCTCAGAATGAACCAATAGAGGCTAGGTTGACTGCTTTCCTTCTTCGATGAGTTGCAGTCCTCTGAGATCGTGGGTGTGCGACAACTTCGTCAACTGTTGGTCTCCAATCCAATCCTGTCTCTTTGAAAGACCTGCGTCGACCAGTATCTCCGGAGAAGATATACTCGTTGGGATCATAGAGACCTTCACTGGCCAAGTTGCACCTCTCAAAGTCCATAATCCCACCCCTCATTCCATCACAATTTGCAACAATCAGGTTCTGCCCATTGTTGATGAAGTCGAGACCTCCAATCTCGCCAAAGAAACTGAGCGTTTGCTTGCTACTAAACGTTTCAGCATCAATAACATTGATGAAATCAGCAGGTTCTGCAGCAATCAGGACTCTCTTCCCAGTACCCAGAGGGGAGAATTTTAGCTTGCGGACACCGGCCATTTCTGCAGCGATTGTGGTAACTGGCCTGGCCTCCCCATGGCTGTTTGTCCATTTCCTAGCATCCCAGATCTTGACCTGCATATCTTGGTTTCCTGTTGCCACCGTCCAACCATCATCTGCCCAGTCACAGGCAAATCCAAAATCCCTATGGCCATCCAGCCTTTGAAGTACCTCGCCACTCTCAGCATTGCATATCAGAACCTTACGACTATCTCCAACCAAGACTCGGAGCCTTTGATCTGGCGAGATCGCCGAACAATTGATGGCATAATCGAATTTCTGATCACTGATAAAGGTGTTTGTGGCGATATCAAGAAGCCTTAATCCACTGTCATTAGAAGCGAATGCTGCGAGCGGTGATAGTGAGGCTCGAGATAGATGAACCTGTATATGATTCGTAATACTGTTATGATGGTCGGTTACGACACCTTCAATGTGCCTACTATCCTCTTGAGATTTAAGATTAGTCAGGCCGTATTCTCCGGAGAAGCCACCAGCCACCAGTATGTCATGCCCGGTAGTCAACGTTGAAATTTGAATCCCGCCGGGAAAGAAGTGAAATGGTTGCACAGTCGGATCCGTCAAGTCCAAGACAACGTTCCTTCTTCCAAGGGATGGGTCGACTCGAATAACTTGTGACCGACCGGCATAGAAGACATTGTTTCGCGAGGTGCCTGCTAAAAGGTTACGAAGTTGGAAGTGGGATAGGTGTACATCATGATCGAAATCCATTCGACGAAACTTGAAAAAGCTTTCGTGATCAGGCAAATGAGAACCATGCAGGCGAGGCTGATGTAGATTAGTAAGTCTTGGGGCATGATGAAGAAGTACTCACATGAGACTGGTTAGCAACTCTTAGATTTGTATAGTTCCTGTACGTTTGTCGGCGCATTTGCCTGGCTTCCAGTCTCGAAACGCCAAAGCTCTTCCAGTCAATCCCTTGTATATCGCACCAGTCGCCTCTCAAATCAGTCGTGGCAATAGCTTTCCTTCTCGTCATACTTTGATCGTGCACGCTTTTTAGGTCTGGTCCTCGACGCCGTCTTCTGCTGTCTTCTCGTGCGGACATTCCCCAGCGATCAAGGAAGTCACCTAGACTAAGATTGAACTGTTCATCAACTTCGTGTGGGTCAGCCTGAGAAACCACATCATCCCCTACAGCAACGTTCTGTGAAGAAAGGGAATTATGGATTTCAGAATCATTTTGAATGTACAGTATATCGAATGCAGGCGAAGGCGTCGACCCTTGAGTGCTCCACAAGTGCGGTGCATTTGTCGACCCTGCGGCGGCTGCAACTGTATTGATAGAAGAGATGTCTGTCAAAGAGATGAATTGCAAATGCTCGTAAGAAGTAGCGTTCGAAAAGGGAGAAGGTAAAGAGAATGGCTCTGTACTATTTTCAAGATTAAATTGCCCTTGGTCATCTGTGGCAGTTGGTCCATCGTCTTGTGCCTGACCATCCTGCAGATGCTGTAATTGCTGGGAGACCTCCATCGCTGCTGGTATGTTGTAGATACTTATGGGACCTTGTGTTTCAGGAGGGTACGATGCCTCTTCAGCTATCATTGTTTCCATGTTTTCGCCCGTATTGCCATCTAAGCTCGCATACACCGGTGAATTATGGAAAGCAGGGCCACCATCGAGGCCTTCGTAATCGTCGTCGAAGAGCATGTCCATGCCAGCATTCCCGATAGCATCATAGGAAACATGGTCGCCATCAGTATCGGGGTAGGTAGTGTGCATGTTTGTGTGTGTCAATGGAACTCCGCCATCCGACATATCTTGATCCTCATCTTCATCGTACAAGTCGAGCGATTGTGATTGCTGAACTGAATCGTCCTTTGAATCCAGCTCATCCAAATCCATGCCCATGCCTTGACTCTCAGGCGTAGGAAGCGCAGGGCTCTGAGATGCAGAAGCTTGTCCGACAGCTGTATAGTTGAGAGGGTTGCCGACAATATTAATCTCGAAACTGAGGGACGATTCCTCCCGTGGAGGTGTAATAAGTTCGCTCATCGCGCGGGCGACTAGTGACCTCCACCCGGGAACTTCGAGCGCATATGGAGCCCAGTAAGAAAGACCAGTTTTCGTCGTTCTATACTCAAGTGAATTGGGGAAGGTTATCGGCGAGGAGAGTCCTGTTGTCGGCCGGGAAGAGGGGTGATGCCCAGATGTAGGGATCGGATACAAGGGCTGGCTGGCTGGTGGACTCGCTGTAAAGCAGTGCGCTGGCCGAAAGGTGAGAGGGTGGTGGGATGGAGGTGCGGCCGCGTCACAGTGAATTAGAGGTTGAGGATAAGGACGGGGGAATGGGTAGGTGGCTTGGAGGGAGTGACTGAGTGAGTGACTGAGTGATGAAGATAATAAGGTAATAGATCACATCAAGTAAAGGTAAGTAGGTAAGTAGAGAGGCCGCGGATGCAGTAGTCAGAAGGGTCAGAAGAGGAGTGGGGCAGCGATGCGCGGGATGTCCGTCTAGCAGCCCAGTCGACTTGAGGATGCGAATATGAACGTGAACAATGTGAATTGTGCACGAATCAGCGAGTTTCCAAGGCGCAACCAGCGTTGGCCGGCGGAGACGTTGGAACCCCGCTACACGAGAACCGTCGTGTTTTCCTTTGGAACTGCCTGAAGAAGTAGATTATACAGCATCTACCTGCCACCAGATCCATGGAATTGAGTGCGCGAAGTAACCTTAGCACTTGATTCAACAGGACCTGCCTAACAAAGACAACTTTTAAGCTTGTCCGCGTACTGGGCCCCGCACTAAAGCACTCAACCGAGGCCTTGCTGGTCCCTTGCTGGCAGCATTCTTCGACTCATTGATATTATCGTGGATTTTCCATATTTGACACGATCTAGGTCTTGGTCTTCACACTCTCCTAGCGCTCATCTTGCTTTGGACATTCACTCGGATCCTGCGCCTGTTTGCCATTGGACCTCTGGCCCTCTGGTAGTTGGTGCACATGATGTGGCTCCGGCCCTTTGGCTGCACGAGATTCCCAATGAGATTCTGCATACCACGAGATCGGCTCTGGCGCTGCACTCTGCAACCCCCAAACTCTCGAGACATTTATCCTACCGAGTTTCAAGGATGGAGAGAAGGGACCAGTATCAAAGTCCAAAATGGATGCACATCCTCACCTCATCATATCTGATGAAATACCGGAATGGATCCATAACTCAACTGGTCCCAAACTGCACCTGGATAGTCTTTATCGCCTATACCCGGATGGAATTGTTTCATGCCCGGGGTTTCTCATTGGTACTGTAAAGCCAGAATCTGTTACCACGTTGGGGGTGGGGGGCTCTCGTGGCACAACATATTGTGACATCGAGTTGGTGAAGAGTCTGGGGTGTTCAGGAAAAGAAATAATTCAGCCGCGCAGTAACACGGCTGTCACAAATATATCAACATTCAGAAGATATGATTATCCGCAGAATGGCGGCGCTTCTAATCGCTTGTGCTAATACAGCTCCTCTCGGTGGGCTTTCCCCGGCCTCTTGCATGATCGATGTACATTTTGCTAGGAGATCAACATGGTTCTCATCAATACATTTTAATTGCTTGCCCAGAGCCCATGCAATACGTGGATTACATGTTGGATCCAAGAAAATGCACCTCCCGAGAAAACTCGGATGCGACAAAAGACAGCTTTAGAACCATTGAGCCGAGTCTTGCGTGCTCCTCTCCAGGCTCGGCGGCTTTATGAACTCGGGATGGACCTTCCGAGTTCCTCCGCCATATCAACTATTTGATCACATCTCAATTCCTCGTACTTCGAAGCTGACAACGAACAATCTACCCTATTAAGCAGCTGCCCGCAAGGGAGAGCGGTCAGTCTCGATAAAAGCTGCGTGACAACATCTCTGTCAGTCAGTCTAACATGAGATTGTTCGGCCATGAGTGAGGACTGGTCCAGATGTGATAAATAAGCCGCCATCAAATATTTGTATTCTAGGTGCAGATATAGCCAAAACTCCACTTAGTCAAAGTATGCTTCCAATACCATGTCTTAACCATGCATCCTGCATATACCCAGTCATCATCTATGATTTTCGTTGCCCCTGACCTCCCACGGAAGCTTCTTCATCTAGATCTCCTGAAGAAAATGGGTTGTCCTCGTCATCCGTGAAATCGTCTCTGTATGTCAGGTTCCCCTCATCATTGTCCCAAAGGCTGATGTCATCATCATTCATCAATACAGCTGCATCGTTCCCATCATCGATATCGCCGTCGTGATATACGCCGGTGTGTGATGACGCTGCAGCCTGTTCACCTCTAGTTGCTGCTAGCTCTTCATCTTCTAGCTCTTTGGCTCGTGAGGTGGTCTTCGAATAGATAATCCACCCCACAGCAGCTCCAAGTACTGCCCCAAAAATTATGCTAGCATAATTAATAGCTTTCGTAGAACCATCCATTTTACCCCCGCTCTCAGCTAATGCAGCGAGACGACTACCTATAAAGACGTGAATAAGTAGCTTTGGCGTCACAATTGCTGTAGCTAGAGCGAAACTTAGAGGATGGACTGTAGGGAAAGTCGACATGGCTGCATTTGATAGTGAGTATGGTAGAGGGCAAAGCCTTATCATGCACAGGATCTTGATTCCGTCATGCTTCAGTGTCAAGGCCAATGCCTCAAATCGTTTGTCTCCGCCAACTAGTTTGTCGACATATTTTGACAAGACTGTCCGCGACGCTATGAAGGACGCAGTGGACCCAGCGACTGTGGCTGAGGCAACAATGAACCAGCCATTGGGAAATCCATACACAAATCCTGCGATGGTTATTGTTGTTGAGTACCCGATCAACGGTGGAAAAGCGCATATGAATGTCATGAGCCAAAGTATTGTCCATCCACCACGCACGTCGTGCCATTTCTCTGCTAGCGGAGCAAGAGCGCTAAATATCTTTTCGTTGTATACTAGGAAAAGTACAACGAGAACCTGTAACGTAGTGAAAGCTAGGACAGAAGCAATCTTCTGCCACAGATTGAGCTTTTTCCATGTCTGCAGAATCGTCCGCTTCATCTTATTCGCGCTCTTGATGATTTGATCTTGGTACGAAGAGGTACTTTGGGAATAAGGTGATGAAGATGTAGCCCGACGACTAGCAGCTGGCCGAGTCCAAATAGGTCTACGTGGTTGTGAGTCTGGAGATGGCGAGCCTATAGGTGATATAGGAAGGGCGAGGGCCTTAGCTGTGGAGCTGTAGTCTGCGGGCATCTTTTCGGATGTATGGGATAACGATGGCAGACTCTGTCGTTCATAGGATTCGAGGGATACTGAGAGCAGGAACTAGCTTTCTAGGTTCATTTGGGCATGAGGTTGTAGCATTCGAGGTATTTAGGTGTAGGTGGTTATGTGTTGGCGCCGAAGTCTATGTCAATGCTGACCGTTTCAGGCCAAGAGGCTTATGGGGTTCTAATATCAAGTGGCGAGATCAACTCTCGCAAAGAAGAGAACGGTGCACAAGATGATATGCGACGCAAGACATAGAAGCTTGAGTGAAGTTTGAGAAGCTGTAGAGGGTTAGAGAGGGATTGGGCGTGATATCTGCTCCCCTCTAAGCTTAACAGAGCACCAGCCCTTCCGTCATCAGCTGCGTCGGCTCGTCCTTACCTAACTCCGGTCCCACGCTTCTGGGGTTGCAGTCACCTGACCTAAGTCGAGATGGAACAGGTGCGGGAATAAACAGCTTCTCAGTCACAAAAGCTCCATCCGGTCTGAGGAGAAATGTGTTTCGTTTGTCCTGTTATGTGCGGGAAAATACTTACTAGATTCATCTTCATAGCAGGTGGATGTGTCACACCTTCTACCTTGCTTGTACTTGCGAACCCGTTCGGAGCACGCTAGACTGATTACTCCAAGACCGCACCTGAGCCCCATCTCGAACGAAGCTCACCTGGTCCTGGCCTACCACGACGCTTCTCCCTCAAGATCCCTATACAACTCACCTCACCTTTCTTTTCTTGCGCTCATGTTCTGCCTCAAGCCGACAATGTGATTTGCCAGGCGCCGTCCGTTGTCACCTTGTTATTGCCTCTTCTATTGTTCCATCCGCCATCTCATCTCATCTCAGCCGCGCCTGCTCATTCGGCCTTACACGCTGCTTCCTATTTCTAAAGCTATACAACTACTCCAATCTACCTTCATTTTACATATTCCAAGAACATCTACAACCCACTTAATACGACCACATTCCGAATACCCCAGAATGGTGTCCGATCACGTCTACGAGCTCTGCCTGCCAGTGCTTCAAGATGCGACTCTTGAGGACGAAGACAGGACCGACAGGTTGGAGGAGCTGCTGCGAAAGGAAACTACATTGGTTGGAAGCTCTCTTGAGAATACCATCTTAGATGTTATGTGGAGGTATCGAGATGGGTCCTCGGGCGCGACATCACCGCCGCCCATGCGACATAATATCATCCGCCGGGCATCGCCAGCACCATGGCCAATTCCTCGAGGAGGCAATGGTACACCAGTCTCCTCTTCGCCGCGACTCGGCGTGAGTCCCCTTGCACCACCAGGCTTTGTGCCACCATCTTTCAACCGAGGACTATCCTCGACAGCTTCTCCATTCACCTCGCCTCGCCCTTCTCCTCGCCTCGCCTTCTCTAGCCCTGCTATTCCCCACAGCCCAAGCCTCAACGCATACGAATTTCCGACAGATACAAGCCCATCGCAAGAGATATATGGGGATTATGGCAGCGAAAATGTTGACTGGCTGGTCAATGATGATGGTGCAAGCAATAGCTCGTCTTCGGCCGGAACACAGAGCGGTCTTAACGCCGCGGCGGCAGAGTACATCCAACCCCAGCAAACAGATATGAGCCCTTACGATATGCTGCGCTCGATTCTTGGGCCGTCGAAATCAGATGAGGAAATCGAGGCCGCTCTTGCGATGCATGGATACGATCTCAGCGCTACTATCATGGCATTCATGGAGGGCCAGGCTGCCGATACCTCAATGCAAGCACAAGCCGCTGATGCCAAGAATGCCATTCTTATTGGGAAATCCATGGCTGCCGATATTCCACGCTCATCTACGCCTAGTGGTCAACAAAGAAATGGAGTTGTCTGTAGATTCTGGTTATCAACAGGACAATGTCTTCGCGCAGACTGCAGATTCAGTCATGATCTTAGTAACCACATTTGCAAGTATGTATATCATCAGCCCGTTGTGACCTGTGTCGCTAATTTCTACAGATATTGGGTGATGGGAAACTGCCTAGCTGGTGACACCTGCATATTTTCCCATGATCCCTCTCATTTCATGAACAGGCTTGCATTGGATGAAAGTAGCACCCCCCCACTTCAGAACGCGCAGCCCAGCTTCCAATTCCAGGATTATAATGCATTTCCTTCCCTTGGGATGCAAGACTTCTCGAACTATTCGACTGCTAATGCTTTCAGCAACTACCAACAAGCTGGTCTCACTCCTCCACCTGGCTTTAAATCAATCCAGGATTATGGAAGCGATGGATCAAGCCAGAGATCTCGGCCTAGTAGCCGCGCACAGGTTCGAGATGCAACACCTGCCGCTCCTTCATTGGACGATACAGAGGCGTTCCCATCTCTGGGTGCTGTCACTGCAAAAGGAGCAAAAAAGCATCATGGTAAGCGTGGCGGCCATAGTCATAACCATAAGGAAATCCCAGTTCCCAGCTCCCTCGCAGAGGTTGTCAAAATGTCACCATCCCCAGGGCCAGGTATGCGCCAGGATGCCAAAAAGATAGGACGCAATAGCAGCTCTACCAATGTCCGCAATGGTGAGAACAGCGCTACAGCTCAGGCGATCCCTAGCCCCCAACATGTTCCCTGGTTGGCAACGGGTGACAAGGCCAATAAAGCATACCTCAAAGCCCGGCAAGATGCTATCAAGCACGGCGGTTTGAGGAACAAATTCCTACAAAGGTAAATTGCGATGATGTTATAGTTTGAGTGTGTGCTAATCCACCAACAGTGCTGCACAAGCTTGGAACAGAAATGACGCTCGTGCAGCCAAGGCTTTGAGCCTTCGTGGCCAGAGTGAGAATGACCTAATGCGCAAAGCTCATCGTGAAGCAGCTCGTGAACTTTATGAAGAAAGAAACAAGAACAGTTCTTCAAGCTCAGAACTCTATGTTGATCTTCATGGACTGCACCCCGAAGAAGCAGTTGAATATTTAGAGAAAGTCCTATTGGAGAATTCAAAGGAGACTAAACCAGTTTATGCCATCACGGGCACTGGACACCACAGCAAAAATGGCAAAGATAAGGTTGGCAAAGCCATTCGAAACTTTCTGAATGAGTGGAGATATGCATTTCGAGAGTTCTCAGTCCCTGGAGACAAGAACAACGTCGGGGGAATACTAGGTATTGATGCTAGATCATGGGATAAGAGTCTTGCTAGGGAAGGTGTCACTTTGACTCAGGTCGAGAAGGAGGAGTCCGAGGGACATGAAATCGGAGACGGCAAGATTCGCCTATTGGTGAGAAATGCTCCTCAAGGACCAAGTGGGAAAGGGCGATGACCTACTATAAAGACCAAAGAATAAATGAACGTTTTAAACTCAGAAAGTATCTCCAAGTACAACTGCGCACTGCTTTGGCTATGGAGGTTTGAATTTCAAGAGTAGAATTCAATCGTTGTTAACGTCGTTGTTAACGTGGCTTTATAATGGCGTAGAGCATAGCAACTTGCTCTACCGCGGATGTTATCCGGTGCTCAGCGCTACCTTGATTTCTCAACAGTCTCCAGAATAACACTTATAATATCTTCTAGCTGCTTCAGAATTGATATATGAGCATAATCAAGAACCACACTCGGGGCCCGGGATGAAGACGATTTGGTAGCACGGAGTAACTGGAAGGCGAGGCGGACATTGGGTATACAGCAGCTGGGACCCGGTTATACGGAAAGTATTTAAACAGGCTAACACTGGGGGTAAGTAATTCTTGTCTCAACAACCTCGGCATTGCTTCTTGTAAGGTAGTGCAACTTGTCCAAACCAATAAGCCGCCGTTTTCATTGTAAAAATTATTTTAAGATTCGTCCTCTATCATCAGGTGACGTTTTCAAGCTCGAAATTGTGATAGGCATGTAGGGGCCATTATCTAGGAAGCTCTTCCTCTTAAGAGATCTATGATCGTGATTGATCTATTTCATTTCCTAACAGGTATTATTTTGCCCTCATTCCTCCTTTAAAATCCATCTTTGACATTAACTCTTCTAACTGAATTCTTGTGTCACTGTAGGGACTTGTTAAACGAGCTCGCTTACCTGATTCAAGGGGTGCGAGGAAGTACGAGGAAAGCTAACACTAGATACTCACCTCATGGTTATTCACTCAATTTTACTTATCCAAATTCATGTTCATCTTCAGCTTTATTTATAAGTATTTAGTTGATGTCTTCTCACTACTCACATATGCTAAACCACAACACGTCTATCGAAGGGCGCCGAATCCGAACAACCTTAAAGATGATTTTCCATTGTGCCGTGTTCGATGAGACGACTGCAACTGTCCTGCTGATGCCTTATATCACTGTGAGTGAACTTATGAGGTCAGAACTCTACGTATGTCTTATTTATGACATGATAGAGCATGATCGGAGAATCTACGGAGGCAGGAGGTCGCTCGAAAGTTTTTACGATAGGTGGTTGGTATGCAAGGGGTAAATCAAGACCTCGTTATCAGGGCTGACCCGCTGCCCTTGCTCTGAAGGCCTTCTCTCGAGTCCCACATGAACAACTGAAGCCAACGTGGCGATTTAAGAACACCGTTAGACCTTAAAATGGCCACGCTGATTGAGAGCGGCTGTTTCTCATCTATTGAAGCCCTCAAGTAGCTGCGAGACTGACAACATCTAAGGTCGCCGCCTACCATCTCGAACCTGTCTTGCCTTTGCCACATGAGGCTATGCACAGCTTCGAGTTCGGGTTCTTTGTCCTCGAAATCCGGAAGCCGGGTATTCAACACCCTGTTCCAGTTTTAATGCCCAAAGTAGAAGAGTGAAAGAACGTTGCGATCTTCTTTGTGCCGAGGATTGGATAATTATGAATGATTAACACAGTGTTTTCAAAGATTCCACGTATGCTCGCAACTAATATACACTTGGAATCATCATGCCAAACTCAGCTCCGCCAAAGTCATGGCTCCATCATGCGAACCATTCTGCGGGCTCTCTCATAAGCTCTGGTATGGAGGTTGCGATTCCACCAGCTCATCTAACTCGGCATGTACCTGCCGAGCGCTTGGAGAAAGCTCTGCCGCCACTTCCCCATAGTCCCGTGGACTCATGCCGGAGTACGAGGAGCAGAGATGTTTCACCGGCTCCACGGTCAAATCGAGGAGTCTCTCAAGGAAAGCGGCCAATGGTACTTTTACTCAACTCAAGAGAGACAGGTTCACAGCCCGATATTCCCAAAACCAAATCAAGTCTTCCTCCGCCACCACCAACACCTATGTCGAAATCATCAAGGAAGGTCCTCACTGACTTCAATCCCAAATACGAGAGGACTTTCCGAGATGAGATGCATCTATATGATATAGAGAAAATGGTTTCTGATTCCGATTCTGCCAGCGTCTATAGCAATGACGGGGATATTCCAAACGCTATCGACGCCATGGAACCAAAACCTCCATCTTCTGCCCATTATGAGAAGCAATCTTTCTTCTTGCAATCCAAAATCTATAGCTCTAGCGATTCGAATATTAAACGAGCAGAGCACACAGGCGGATCTCAAGTGCGTTCATTATTACCCATTCAGACAAAAGAGGCAGGCCGCCACCCAGTGACCAGATCGAAACAGGAAGAGCCGTCTTACCATGTTCTTCTAACACAAGAGCGCGCGCGACTCGGCTTTTCTGACGATGATATCGTGAGTCTACACAAAGGAAAAGACATTAGCATTCCCGAATTTGAGACTATGGCACATGTGGATCTAATCCCAAATCCTCTGGTAATTCGAACCAAGAGACAAGAAGTCGATAGATCCGCGAGCCACTGGAGTGATTTCTCTTCAGGGGGAGAAGATGATTCTGATGCTGATAAGAGCCATCGGAGTTCCTTTTTTATCAATGCACGAGAATCTTTTACCCTGGGAATGAAGGAACTCTCGACGTCCTCGAAATCAAAGCGAGGCGAGCCAAAAGGCCATCGACAAAGGCTCTCGTTCGGTAAAATGCCTCCACCGCTTGTGCCACACAGTAAGAGCAAACGTAAACACGACTTCGCGTCAGGAAATCATCCGCTCAAAAGTCCACTTCCTTTCAAGACAAACCGAACACCGGGCGGTGGTGAGATCCGAAAAAGATTCTCTGGGGCTATGAGACGAATTTCAGGAAGTGGTGCCATGATGAATGAAACGATTGTTATCTCCGATGCTGCTAGATCAGTGGATGGGCCTGATACTCCTACACTAGAGACTGGGCGGACGTCGTTTATGATGAAGAGTCTGGAGGAGGCGGCTGATGTCCTGGAGAAGGGAGGTGAGGGTCTGAAAGGTGCGGTGAAGAAGGGAGTTAGTAGTGTGAAGGTTAAAAGTATGACAGAGAGGAGGAGAGATAAGCTGAGGAAGAGCATCACTATCGTTGGGTCGTCGGATCAAACTCCCGATGGAAGGGTCGCCGAGTGGATGTAGATGGACGGTTGGGATATAGATTGAGGCGTTATGCAAGTTCTTTGTTCTTGGGTCTCGCGACTAGGCAACAGATTGCATTGGACATACATTGGATTGCAGCTACTTTTCTTATCTAAATCCGATCTTCGTTTTACTGCTGTTCTGGTGTGGTGACCTGATGTTTGTTTTGTTCCTGCAGCTGCATTGATGTACCCCTCGCTGATGAAGCCAGCCAAGAGCTACAAACCTGACGACCCACCTGAGCTTGCTCGGCTATTGCATAGCGATGTCATAGCAGATGGGAGATCTGCTTGAGAAGTCCTGTCGCTGTAACAGACTGCCTCTTTCTTGAGCTCAAGTTTGCGACTTTCACAATTGGCAATAACTTGGCCTCCTACGGCTTATCTGCCAGTCGCAAAAGATGGGGGTTGGCGTCGAGTTATATGACCGTACCTTTGTAACGTTGTACTCAGGTCCCCGCTCTCCCATCCCCGCCGTGCCGCCGCGGTATGATGTGGTGGCCCGGACGTGGAGCTTATCCGATTGAGCTATCCCTGTCATGAGACGTGACGGTGCTGCACCTCCACTACTCTCCTCTTAGCTCGACAGCTGATCTGGAACTTAACCTTACCTTACAACGTTTCCAAAGCAACCTCACTCTGTCCACTGTCTCCATCCTCATCA
This sequence comes from Coleophoma eucalyptorum, assembly GCA_026120035.1. NCBI lineage: Eukaryota > Fungi > Ascomycota > Leotiomycetes > Helotiales > Dermateaceae > Coleophoma > Coleophoma eucalyptorum. The sequence continues at coordinate 576,945 of JALRME010000012.1, forward strand.
CTTTGTCTACTGCATCTAATCATCATTCCACATCATGGGAGGAGAGACTGTAGAGACCGCGAAGCCTGCGAGCACCTATCCCCAGCTGTCTGCTAAGCCTGTCGGACAATGGATCCCAAACATCTACAAAGAACGAATTGGTGCGTTCTACGGTGGAGGCCAATATGAGACCAAGAACTTGAGAGCGTATGCAGCCCTTCTAAGCCATATATATCGCAATGTGCTAATGTTTTCTCTCTAACTTAGTATGTATTATGAAGGCATCGCCTCTGGTTCCCCTCACATCAAGCTCTCCGTCTGGGATGCTCCGGATCTATCCCGGCCGACCTTCAAAGAGGCAGTCAGCCACGACTTCCGCGAGACAAGGGTCGGAGAGTCATTTGGTCCATCGTGGTCAACACATTGGTTCAAGGTGCAGATAACAGTTCCACCCGAATTGTGCAAGAAAGAGCTTCTAGAGTTGCACTGGGATGCGAGCAATGAAGGTCTGGTCTGGACAGAGGATGGAAATCCACTTCAGGGCCTGACTGGAAATGGCGAGCGAGTTGAGTGGGTGCTGCCCGACACGTTCAGAGACGGGAAAGAACATGTTATTTATATTGAGATGGCCTGTAACGGCATGTTTGGAAATGCACCAGGCGGCGACTCTATCCAACCACCAAATCCAAACAAGTACTATCAATTAGTCCAGGCTGACATTATGGCGGTCAATGTTGAAGCTCGAGCGTTGCACATTGATATCTGGATTATTGGCGATGCTGCGAAAGAATTCCCTGCTGAGTCCTGGGAACAACACAAAGCATTAACTGTGGCTAATCGAATCATCGATGCTTTCGAAGTTGGTAACCAGGATTCGATCATCAAAGGCCGTAAAATTGCTGCGGAGTATATTGGAGAGTATGTAAGCTCATCAAAGGTGTACGAGAGCGGAACCAACGCCATTGTATACGGTATTGGTCAGTGCCATATCGACACCTGTTGGCTATGGCCTTGGGCAGAGACGAAGAGAAAGGTTGCTAGATCATGGTCAAATCAGTGCGACCTGATGGACCGCTACCCAGAGCATCGTTTCGCAGTATCGCAGGCCCAACAATACAAGTGGCTCAAACAGTACTATCCATACGTCTTTGATCGAGTCAAGGAGAAAGTTAAGAAAGGAACGTTCCAGCCTGTTGGTGGAAGTTGGGTTGAGCACGACACCAACCTACCAAGTGGTGAATCCTTGGTGCGCCAGTTCCTATACGGCCAACGATTCTTCGAAAGCAATTTCGGCGAGCGATGCAGGACTTTCTGGCTGCCAGACACTTTTGGATATTCCAGTCAACTTCCTCAGCTCTGTCGCTTAGCGGGCATGACCAGATTTTTTACCCAGAAGCTCAGCTGGAACAACATCAACAAATTTCCTCACACGACATTTAACTGGATTTCACTTGATGGAAGTCAAGTTATCTGCCATATGGCACCATCCGAGACTTACACTGCAAATGCCGATTTTGGCGATGTGAAGAGATCTGTCACTCAGCACAAGTCCATGGATCAAGACGAGACCTCACTACTCGTCTTTGGAAAGGGTGACGGTGGTGGAGGACCCACCTGGGAGATGTTGGAGAAGCTCCGACGATGCCGTGGTTTGAGTGATACTGTTGGATTGTTACCAAGAGTTCACATGGGAAACTCTGTCGAAGACTTCTTTGATCGACTGGAGAAGAAGATCGAGGATGGTACTGATCTGGTTACTTGGTATGGCGAACTTTACTTCGAATTACATCGTGGTACCTACACAACTCAAGCGAACAACAAACGCAATAACAGGAAGGCAGAAATTATGCTCCGTGATATTGAGTTATTGGCCACTATTGCTAGCATCAAATCTGGATTTAAGTATCCGAAAGAGGATCTGGATGACATGTGGGAGGGTGTCCTCTTATGTCAGTTCCACGATTGTTTGCCAGGTAGCTCAATTGAAATGTGCTACGACGACAGCGATGAGGTTAGTTTATTCATCCTTGGTGATAAATTACGAAGCTAACAAGCTTTAGCTCTACGCCAAGATCTTTGAGACTGGAGAGAGGATCATGAAAGACCTATACAAAACATTCAATATCAAGGCCGTCGAAAACATGAATGTCAGAGACAATATTGTAGCACTCAACACACTGCCATGGCACAGGAGAGAAATTGTCCCTATTGGTGACAAGCATGCCGGAATCGCTTGCGGTGAAGGACATGTTGTTTCCGTAAAGCCTTTCAAGATCGCCGAGGTTCCAGAAGTAACTGTCGAGGAGGTTCAAAAAGGTGTCTTTGTTCTGCAAAATGACCAACTGCGCGTTCAAGTTGATGGTGGCGTTATCACCTCCCTATATGATCGCGTAGAAGAAAGAGAGGTCATCGCAAAGGGAGGCAAGGGAAATCAACTAGTTATTTTTGACGACAAGCCTCTTTACTGGCAGGCCTGGGATGTCGAAGTCTATCATCTGGACTCTCGAAAGGAATTGCCCTCTGGCCAGACCACTATTGTACAGAATGATGCTCATAAAGTCAGCGTAATGACCGAGACCAAGATCAGCGAGGATAGTTGGATTAAGACATACATCACCTTGTCAGCAGCCCTCAAGGGCCAGCAGTCATACGTTGAGATGCAGGCCGAGGTTGAGTGGAGAGAAAGTATGAAGTTTTTGAAGGTTGAGTTCCCTGTGGATGTTCGCAACACTGAAGCCTCATACGAGACGCAATTCGGTATAGTGAAGAGACCAACTCACTACAACACTACGTAAGTCAAGACACTTAAGCTGGTTATTTATGGCTACTAATCATGTTCAGATGGGACATGGCCAAGTTTGAGGTCTGTTGCCACAAGTTTGCTGATCTTTCTGAGAACGACTATGGTGTTTCCATACTCAATGACAGCAAGTATGGTTTTGCTACCTGTGGCAATCTGATGAGACTCTCCCTTCTCCGTGCACCCAAAGCACCAGATGCACACGCAGATATGGGACGTCATCACATCCGTTGGGCAATCCTTCCTCACTCCGGCGACCTCAGTTCCACCACTGTCCGCACTGCGTACAACTTCAACAATCCACTCAAGCCTGTCCAAGCAGCAGCAAAGATGTCAACCAAGATGTTTGAGAATCCAATCAAACTGACCGGCAACCCATCATTGATTCTCGACACCATCAAGCGAGGTGAAGACGATGAGGATGTTAGCCGGGGCGAGATGGCTAAGCGCAGGGGCAAGAGCGTGATCGTTCGTATCTATGATAGTTTGGGAGGTAAAAGTAAGGGTACGATTGAGACGAGCTTGGATGTGAAGAAGGTGTGGAAGACGAATGTTTTGGAGGATGATGAGGAAGAGTACAAGATTGAGGAGGGCAAGATTGATATTGTTCTCAGGCCATTTGAGGTTGCTACTTATCGCTTGCAGTTGTAGGCGCAGGACAAAAGCTTTTTCTCTGGCTGCAGAGCTTTCGTTTACTAGTAATTACAATTAAATAGCACCATTGAAACAAAAGTTTATGGCGTATATATATGGTGTACATTTCTTTTTTAGTGCAGATTCCATATTTCTACGACTATTCACAGATGACGATTTGGTATTGACCGCCGAACTCGCAAAGGAGAAGAATACTAACGCACCGTCTCAGCAAGACTGAGAATCAACCACTCGCGTCATTCGTTATCTGCTTTCTCTTTGTTGCCCGAACAATAGTTACCAACTCAATTTGACACTCCTGGAGGTGATATTCTGCGTTGTGTTGCGGCTCCAAATACAAATAACCAAGGTAAGGACATGGATGATAGACAGTTCCTTGTACCATCGATATCTTTCGCCCTTTCCCCTTTCCCCTTCAAGACCATCACATTCCACTCCTTGGCCATATACTTCCCAAATGCGCTTTTTAGATATTCTCCCGCAGCAGCCCGCCATAAAAACAGGAATTGTACGATCTCTTGTAACGTCAGAGGCTTGCTTGCTTGAGACATACGGCATGAGCATGTCTCTCCTACTCAACGGGAAGGAAGTTCGGGGAATTGCTCAAACTCAAACATTTCCCGACACAATCGCAAACTTAAATTGTGGCATATGGCCTTGAGGAGATCAAGTCACGAATTCTTTTTTTCTTTTTGTGAAGTCAGACCAAGACCAAAATGGATTCCTATCGTAATATTTCTCGGGAACTATTAACTAGGTGATGCATTATTCAGTTGTCGTAAAGTCATGTAGATTAGCTGCTCTTTCGGAGAGTGCTAGAGCATAGAAACGAAAGATCCTGCCCATCCCTTCCCATCCCCATCGTATGTGTGTATGTGTTGTGTGCATCTGATCAATATGCAACCCTCCTACAATGCCCAAGCTCATGTCATATATGTACTCCTTCCCCAGCCTCAATCCCATCGGGAGTAAAATGCATATACAAAAAAAAATAGAGAATGCCCAGCCCAAGAAAAGACCAGTCGTAAAGAATAGTCCGTCCCAGATAGCAAAAGAGAACGCCGATTGTCATGCAGTACAGATCGAAGACTTGCTTCAATATATGCCACCCCAGGAAATAAAATGAAGGTAAAAAGCCACCCTTCCTAGACTCCATTTCAGATTGACCAACCCCGACCCTTTCCAACCGCAAAACCCTCCAACACCTTAAAAGTCCAAAACGCCACGACATGTTGTCACAAAAGCAAACAAAATCCACTAAAAGAGAGCCACCCCGCTGGAACCCCCGGCATCCTTAAGTATCGCGCCTCCGAGTTTTGTTCAGGACGACACGTGGGTAGACGACGACGGCATTCCGAAGGTGCCAAGCAGCCTTGACGAGCCGGTTGTCGTTGACCTCGAGGGCATGTTTCTTGGGATTGGTATTGTCGTAGAGCGTGATGGTGGATGGAGCTCGGTAATATACCGGACGGACGGGTTGTGATTGCAGGTATTGAGTTTGCGAGGTGGTGGAGGTGGTGTCGTCGGAAGAAGTGGAGGATACGGATGGGGAGTGGTTAAGTTGCATGGGCGACATGATTTCTGGTTTGCCGGGTAGAGTAGTAGAGGGGTGCGGCGTGATATAGCTACGAAATAGAGCACCGATAGATGAGAGTTTGGGAGGATTGAAAAAAGGTCTAAGGAGGGACGACCAGAATAAAGTAGATGGAGATTGAAAGTAGAAGTAGATAGGAGATGTTTAAATGTGGTGTGAAGTGGGTGCAGAGGTGGTGCAGAGATCTACAAGCTGATTAAATAAAAAGTCTTCCCGTCGGTTGGTCACTATACTACGACGGTGCGATTGTAGATCACATCACATAACATCATAGTGTCGACCTCATCCACCAGAACCCGTCAACCCGCCCCGTTCTCATAGAGCCTTGGTACCTGTGCGTTTCGCATCGCCAAAACTAACACGATTGGCGATCAACTAGACGATCTAGTTCAAGGCACACGAAACCAACTTCTCGATCAATCCGCCGTTGCTTTGCACACTTTCCCATTCTCACCTACTGCAGTTTTTGCATGAATAATGACGCTGTGCTTCTACCACCGCTGTCAACGAGATGAACTTATTTGATCATGTACCTCCCGCGCCGTATAGCCAGCACTGTATAAACAGGTTTGACCACTGCCGAATACGTCGCGGCAGGGCGGACAGCGGGGGACATGGCAGGGCAAAGACAGAGAGGCAGCAAGGAAAGAGAGGCCGGAGTGACGTCTTCACCCCCTTTCGTCTGGTTTTGGTACCTGACGTGTCCACCTCTAAGCAAGGTTCATGCATTGCAGTCTCAGGACCGGCCGAACGTGAGTGGGTTCTAATCAAGCTTAAGCGACCAAACATCTTCCCCGATCTTGATTGCGATCGAGCGATACTGCGATAGTGCATGGGGCGCGAGCCACCTCGTGCCGGTGCATGGCACGACAACTTGCTCAACGTGACGGGTTCTTTAGGGTTTGGTGGCCGTCTCGCAACGGACTATGCTCCGAATACTTACTGATGCTTTGGGGGGGGGGGAGGATGCTGCTACCACCTCCGAGAATGCATGTTCGGAGTATTTGGCATTTCAAGGGCTGACTGGCCGACGTTCGACCCCGCAATTGAAGACATATCAGCTCCTCCCATGCGTCACTTACCTGTTCCTTCTCAGCCTCCCCCCTCCCTCCCAGGACTGACAGACAGAGGCCCATAACGAATCTTTCTACTTTCTTGCGCCTTCGTGGCCAATTAGTACGATTGAAGTGTTCCACTCGGCTCTCAATATTGGATGCGTTATAATCGCGAGCAGGAGCCATGAAAAACTTGCAGTGAACTAACATAAGGTACTGCTAGGCTCTCCCCAAAAAAACTAATGGGGCAACTAATCGCAAACGAGAGATGGGCTGAGAGCAAGGTGTCTTGATATCACACCTTGATGACTTAACTGTAGGGCCAAAATTTCAGGGTCTGATTGAAACTTCGCAACCATAAGCTACTTTGCTTCTATTTTCTTTTCTTGTCTTGTTTCGCTACGTCGTTATACCTCGTAAGGCAAAAGGACCACGTAGGATCTCGTAAGGATTTCAAAAAAAAATTCCTATAGATGGTCTCCAAAACTAAGTGGCTTTCGGACACGTCGAGGTCTTAAAAGGAATCATAACGAGGGAAGTCATATGATGGCGATTATATGCCTCTCGTCACCTCGAGCTTGCTCTCGCTCTTCTCACCCATAATCCTTACGCCATCTGGTCCTATATCCGCATTGAATGCAGAATTACTTGCCTCCACAGCATCTCTCGCAAAGAACCTTGTATCGAGTATAGTACGACCACAATTAACATTTCCCAACGGAGAGGTTTTGTCAACAGGAGCTCAATGGAAGCTTTCAGAAATTTAGCGTCGTCCTTCTCGTGTAAGTTTGCTGTGTATAGCGGGTCGTGAAAAGACAAACGCCCACGACCGACTCGGAAAGTTACGACGCGCATTTAGTGGCCGCTTGCATATTCATCTTTTAGTTCTGTACCGGCCTTAGTTGTTTCATCAAGCAACTTGGTCATACTTTGACAAGATAGGCATCACCCCACGCGATCTGCAACTTAAGAAGCAATTCCTGATAGTGCAAGCAAACGATCCTCATGAAAGGAGATGTTGCGTTTGGTATAGCCGACAAATGTGCTCATCCATATACTCTGTGTGGTGTAATTGGGTTCCTTAGACGGATGCGGGACCCCAAATGCTTTATATTGATAAAAGATATGGAACCCCAAGTGATGGCTCCAGGTAGAAAGTATGAGTTGGGGTAGTGGATTAACTTCTGTCCATTTGCGCATTTACATAAGAGGTCTTTCAGGTTGTATTGCAGCAATCGTAGCGAAAGCAACAATTCCTGCAGTCCCCAATCTCTGATAGCTAGATTCGCTATTAGTGTTGCGGTGGTTGTTATGAGCTCCAGCGGTCCTCCCCAGAAATGGCCAAGTGCAAAGTATAGAGCTCTATCGCCAGGACTACTGATGTGTAACCTCAGAGACTCTTGGGTTGGTTCCGCTGCCAACATCAATCAACAGTTAGTAAATAATCGTGGCTGACCTGCAGGGGACATTTGGTGTACTTAAACACTTCTTAAATCGTTTTGACAAGCTGCTCGATTTTGCCTCCAGCTACAGGAACAGATAGAGGCAGAACTTCGAAAAACGAGGCTGCGGGATCCTCTGCTCCATCATCAGAATGCGTGATTCCCAGAGGCAGATTTGACAAGCATCTTTCAGTTCAGGAGGAAGCTGATTGCGAATACGCTTGAAACCCATTTGGGCGAGCGAGTGAGCAATATACGGGAACTGTTCCGTTAAAGAACAAACATAACACTCTGTTGATGCTGTCGCTCTATTAAGTGCCATAAAAGAAAGGCAATTATAAACGTACAGAAATCGAATGTTATGAGAATGTAGAGATTTATCGCCTATTGCTTGCAAATTGGGTCCCATGACTTGAGGCTCTAACTACAGGAGTCTGCTTCGTATGCGTCTGATAGGCTTTAGCTGGATACTGAAAGTAGTAATTATCTCAAATCTTGCCCATAAATCGCCCTATGGGGGGGCACAAAAAGAAAGGTGGGGCCTAAGGAGAACAAGGCGTAGGCTAAGTGCAAGGCTCGGGCAAACCAGATTCGTTAGCATGGCGCCACATACTTTCGCATGGCTAAAAGAACAAGCGAGAATGTAGCCACCAAAGCATGGTCGCACCTGAATGCAGAAGCGCAAAAAAAAGCCAAAAAAGATACGTCCAGAGTTTTACTCCAGGTGGGTGTCGAACCCACGACTTTCGCATTTCAGATCATATTAATCAGTTTCCCGAAGAATATAAGAACGACACGCTAACCACTCTATATACCAACTTGTTAGCCTATGAATGTGTCCATGGGCAGTGAGCAGAACTTACGCGTCACTGGAGTTTGGTATGTTTGAATTAAAAAATCGCTTATTTCAATACATCAAACCAAACTTTAGACCTCATAAACATACTTCCAGCTGAACGTCATAAGGCAAAATATTATTGCGTTCAAGCTCCCCTCCAAATCCACAACAACATAAAATGGTGGCACAAGATCCCACCACTACCAAGGAGGAGGTCGAGGAGGAGGAAGATGATTACATGAATATGATCATAGAGGAGCCCAGTAAACCGAAGGAAAAAGAGACATACACGCAGCGGCGCATGCGCATCCAGCGCGAGTCCGAAGCACGAGGTCGAGTCAAATCGAAAGCAGAGAAGGCAGCTGAGGAAGCAGCAGCGCGAGAAGCGGCGCTTTCCACGTCGCTGTTTGGCACGACCTCCCAGGCAAACAAAGGCCTCGCCATGATGGCTAAGATGGGCTTCAAACCCGGTGCGGCTCTAGGTAGCAAGGACAATGTGGATGCGCGGACGGAACCAATTGGACTGAATATGAAGGAAGATCGTGGAGGAGTTGGGTTGGACAGTGAAAAGAAGAGGAAATTTAGAGAGCAGGCTGAAAGCGAAGTGAAAAGGGTCAAAGCGGAAGAGGGGGACTACCGGGAGAGAGTCCGGAAGGAAAGAGAGGAGGCTCGACTCGAGGGGATGGTTGGCGCAGCCATGAGAGTTGCAGAGCGGATGTGTGGCGAGCGGGAGGAGGAAGCTGCTGGCGAGCAAGAACCAAGCAAGGAAGATGGCACGAAGCGCAAGATCTCCACCAAACCTCTGAAACAAATCAACATATTATGGCGAGGTCTTGTCCGTCGGAGAGAGGAGAAGGAACGAGACCGGAGAATGAGATATGATCTTCACCAAAGTCTTTCACGGCTACCAACTTACGAGGACGATACCGAGGACAAGGATGATAAAAAAGCTATGGGTAAAGACAAGACGCCTTACATGCTTGTGGAGGATCTGGAAGAAGAAGATCCAGAACTCGATGAGTTTAATGCCCTGGAACCAGGCGAGCGATTACACAAGCTCGTCATGTATCTGCGAGATGAGTTTAACTATTGCTTCTGGTGCAAATTTACGTATCCAGACAAGGAAATGGAGGGCTGTCCCGGCCTTACGGAAGAAGATCACGATTAAATGCATTGGCTGAGGCGTTGGAAAATAAGATACCCTTGTTGTTTGTAATTATACAGTAGTGAGTGGAAATGTTTATACAGATCCTCAATCCTGACCAGCTTGTGCTCGCCACGGCTTGTGGTCAGGTAGTCCCATTTCTTCTGCTGCCGCTTTGGTTAATTGGTCAAGATTTTCGGCCACCTCTTCGTCGAGTCTCCCTGAGGCAACGTATCCAAGTATGTCACACAACAGCATCAATGACTCCTCAAGCTTCGCGTCTCCGGTTATCTCGTCGAATACAAGTCCCTGCTTTGCCAGTTCTTCAACCCTCCTGTCTTTGAACGTTGTCAAGATTCCTGTAACTGCATCCACTCGCTTTCGTGTTGTATTGTCAAGCTTTAGGCGACGTGGCCGGAGTCCAACTCTGTTAAGACGACCAACGCGTGAAAGTTGCAAGACGACACTTCGAGCTGTCTCTGGCGTGGGATACATGTCGAAATGGCTTTGTAGTGCCCTGAGAGCGATTGCCGTGCCGATCTGATCATCCACAAGGCCAAAAGACAACAGTATAGTGCCATAGAGATCTCTGGGCATCTCTTCTTGTTGTCTCAATAGAGGCGCGCACCTGACCATTTCAGCAAAAAGTGTCCTACACGTGGTAAAGTTCTTGTTTCCGCGTGTAAGGACAGGATCACTTTGCTTCTGCATAAGATGCCAAAGACACCTGAAGGTGTCAAAGTCTGGACGAACACCGTGCTCGTGAACTAGTTTAACATAGTTTTCCCAAGCCCAGAATCTGTTGCGCGAGCGTATTTCTACGCCCAGAAGTTGGTTCAGGAAGAATGTGTTGGCTGGAATCTGTGCTCTCTCTAGAGTCTCATAAATCTCAAGCACACGAGTATTCTCCACTCGCCGACTATAACTTTCCACAAGCAGTCCGAATGTCTCGATGGTGGCATTAGGCATTACCCCAATAATAGATTTGTGGTCTTTTTTGTCCGGTACTGATACCACGGCTCTTACAGGACCTTCAAATCGCTGTCGTCCTTGTCGCTGCTTCACAAATTGCAACCTTGCGTCTATCATTCTCCATGCAAGATTCTCCGCAAGCTGCTCATCCTGCTTTGTCCCGCTGCGAAGCCAAGCGCCAATGAGGCCATTTATGTATTTTGCATCTGGACGAATCCCTCTTTGAAACATAATATGAAGTACCTTGTGAGCAAGGTCCAGTTCCCCGTCACCGATGAGCTTCTTCATCCACTTTCCAAAGAAGTACTTGTTATTGAACTGTTTGGGAAGGGTAGCTAGCGCCGTCGAGTCTTCCCAGGCAAGCTCGGTCTTTTTGATTCTTAGGTTCCTCAGGTTGGTCCCAAGGACATTTTTGTACTGGGTAGTTGAATCGTGCTGCAATGCAGATTGGCTTCCCGTAAGCATCATGTCTGAAAAAACCCTGAGCGCTAGATCTCCTTGGTTGGCATTCAACAGCCCAGATATGACAGAATCATAGTCGTCCATGGTAAGCAAAGGGCCCATAATCACCCTGAATCGTACATACAGCGCCCATGCCTTTTGTACTGCATATTCCACCTCGGAAGAAAGACTGGCCTGAATGATTGGTAAAAGTATTCGACCATTCTCTGGCTCGCTTGTGTTCCCCAGTAGTATTTCTGCCACTTCCATTGCTCGATCGATTTGTCCGTTCTTAGCAAGCATTTGAGCTCCCAGAGTCCAGTAGTTCTTGAAATCCGTACTCCGCTCATCGTAAGGATCTTCGGCCATTTCCCATAATTGAATGGCATTCTCCTGATCCCCAGAGACAAACAGAGCCTCAACATAAAGCAAGCTCGCAGAAGCTGGCAGTGCTTGACCTGCGGTACTTATATCTTCAGCCAGAATCTTGATATGCGGTAATCGGTCCGTGTTCCATTTTGCTTTCGAGCTAAAGACTTCCCACAACACCCACCAAACGTCACCTGGGACGTCCTTCGGGGCTGTTAACAATCCTCTTCGACACAAGACATATGATCTCCACAGCTTGGAACATTTCACCGCGATCTCCTTTTCAGATGCCCCTTCCAATACTTTTGGAAAGTCCTTCCATACTCTATGTAAATGCTCATTAAACGTGGCGATCTTCGGTGTATAGTCGTGTATTTGTTGATCCTCTAAGAAGGTTATTTGTCTGTAGGGTGATAAAGGAACTCTGAGTGACTCGGCAAAATTTGTTGGAACCTGCAATAAACTGCCTGTTATGTTGTCAGTAAAGGCATACAGAACTGTAGATTTACATACTTCTAAATCTAGTCTCGTCTATGTCGTCCATGAGATCTTCAATCTGGGGGCTCCCAACTCTCTGTCCGTCATCAGAATTTGTCGGCTTGATCATGTTCAAAAGTTTGGACATGAAACCACCCTTCGAATCACCCTTTTCTGCATTTTTAATTTCTAACAGAGATTCCTCGACTTTCTTAGCCAAGGGATCTTGACCTCTGAGACCCAAGAAGTCCTCGCCATCATCGATTTCTCTCCTGTGTCCATCTGGCGTTTGCTCGTAAAATCTGAAAACTGGTTCTGAGTCGATTACTTGGCTGGTTTTTGATTCTCGCGGCTCCTTGGTTTTAGATCTAGTACGGTTCGCAATGCCTCTCGACAACCATGGGGTCTGTTGCTGTAGTTGTAATTTGGTGAGACAGGGTCCGCACACGAAGCCGTGTAGTTTCGATGCCAATCTTGGTTGCGGGCGCGGCATAAGTGTTAGGATTGGCAAATGTCGTGTTGGAAAGTTCAGGATACACGAGCCTGAACACCCTCGCGATTGCGCAGTTCAAAAATTTGGAGATGTTGCCGCCTGGTCACGTGGGTGCTGTGTCAGCCTCGCGTTCCTTTGACAGTTGGACGCGTCTCTTGTTCGGAATACTCCAAATGTCTGTGGACGGAGAAACAAGCAGCCATATAGGCTTTGATGCATCTGAGCATCAGGTAGGTCACAGAATTGATAAGGGAGTAAATACTGTGATTTCTAACCTCTTGACAGGCCACTTACATATACGCTCCAGGGGCTTCCGATAGACCACAGAAACGCAGAAAATTGAATGGGTCATCAACAGCTGAACACGATGATATAAGCTGCTCCAAAATCAACTTTGTACCACTTTTGGATGGCTTGGAGATTGAACAATCCGTGCATGTCCGTCGGGAGCTTTATGATAAATTCTGGTCAGATACAGAGAATCAAATCGAGGTGTGTCCCGAACCTCAAATCTGAAAGGCACGGGCAATTGACAATAGCAGGGCATTTTGAACGAGGCAAATGAGAGCACACTTGCAGAGGTAACGGAATTCATACGAAACCTGTCAACGAATTTGTGCGTACACCTCCAAATCCGAGGGTTATTACTAACCGTCTCAAAAGACCATCAGATTATATACCAACAGGATTCATTGTGACTGGTCCCAACATCGCATCTCAAGGACTATTATTCAATCAGCTGTCAGGCCATCTGAGAAGTCAGATCAATGGCCCAGTCGTGACGTTGAGATCAGGAGACGCCTCAAACTTCAAGGCAGTTCTTAAAAGACTCATTAGGGACGCCACGAACCAAAGCCCCAATGAGGAAGAAGAAGGGCTGTCTCTTGAACAAAAGGTCAGCATTGCTGTGATATTATATAAAGGTGTTGCTGACAGAGCAGGGTCGTAAACTTCTTCCTTATGACCTAGAATTATTACATACCTACGTCACACTTCATGGAAGTGAGAGAGTAATCGTGTCAATCCAGGATAGCGAGGCATTTGATGGAGCCCTGCTAACGGATATAATAACGCTGTTTCAGTAAGCTCCACCAAAACCCAGATCTCTTCCTTCAATATTGACTAGCATATCAGCTCATGGCGAAACCGAATACCATTTGTTTTGTTATTCGGCATTGCGACATCTGTCGAGTTGTTCCACGATCGACTTTCTAGACGAGCTACTCGATGTGTCTTTGGGGCTCAATTTGATGTTGAGCAAACAAGCTCGATTGTGGAGAGAGTCTTCACAAAAGTCGTCATTTCAGCTGATGCACCTCTACGTTTAGGCTCAGCGCTAGTCTCTTCTCTAATGGAAAGACAGTACGATCATGTACAGAGTGTCCAAGCTTTTATTGCTGCTTTGAAAGTAAGTACTGTGTTGTATTCTATAGGACTAGACTGATTAGTTTAGTACTCTTACATGTGCCACTTCTATGCAAACCCTCTCACCGTGTTCTTAGATGTGTCGAGCGACCCTCAGGCTCTTCGCAAGATCTTGCAAAACGAACACTTCGAGGCCCTCCGCAACTTGCCATCATTCAGATTACGGATTCAGGATCTACTGGAGCAGAATGAACCTGAACATGCTCACAATATGTTGGTGGACGACGAAAAGCTCTTTGAAGAAGTTGTAGCATCTATGAACGCAAAGGATGAGTCTATAAGGAATATGTTGCGAGTTCTGCATGTTTTGGCCAGTTCCTCCAAAACGTTGTCTGTCAACGTACAGCTCTTCATGGAAGCATTCACAGATTCAATCTATGATTCGGGCACCATCACGAAAGTTATCAATACGATCAAGAGGATGGGTCCGGAACCGCTCCTTGCAACAATGCATAGCATTACTGGAGCGATTCAGAAAGGCAATAGAGAACTCGGATTGGATCCCTGGGATGACGTGGCGGCCGATTTCATTCGATCGATCAAAGATATTCAGAATCAGACTGAAAAGGTCGTTGAAGAAGCCAATGAAGCAGATGTCCCAATCAGAAGCAAGTATTCCGCTCAACACAAAGTTCTCCGGACCACAGTTATTGCACAAAAAGTACAGCTTAGCCATGACTCATCCAAACTCAGCCAACATGACGTTGAGTTTACTACCCTTGTCGACAGACTCATTGAGCTACTGCAAGAATACTTTACCATGTTCTCACCACAAAACGACTTCATGAACGAAATATGGCTATATGATCATAGATCTCCGTACCGAGACGTCTTCACACCAAGGCCTAGATTCGTTATCGAAAGAGCCTTGTCTGCACCTCATGAATACATCGATACCTCTATGGAAGAACTGTCTTCGGCTAAGCCGGCTACAGCACTACTTTATGAAATGTATCTGGAGAACGGATCACTCGTAAATGTTTTTGATCTTTGGTCGGCCTTTTCACATCAAATGAGCTCAGATGATGATGGATATAACGAGCGAGAAACGCTTGCTTTATTCTACAGGGCTCTGGCAGATCTGAAATCATTAGGCATGGTCAAACACAGCAAGAAAAAGACAGACCATTTAGCAAAATTGGCTTGGAAAGGCCTTTGAAATTGGAAATCAGATGTTGAGAGATATAACATGTCTAAGACAGATTCAAGGCAACAGTAAAGAGATACCAAGCAGAACCATTCAGTACCAAGCTGCCTTTCTTTTCCACATTTCTTGTTCCTCCGCAAGTCTTGCTTGTCTTGCTTCCTCCATAATCTCCTCCTCTGTCTTGATTTTCATAGGACTGTCACATTCCCGTAACCCAATGAAGCGACCAATCTTTCGTCGCTTCTCCTCCAACGACATATTACATCTCCATTCTACGGGGCAAGGATAGTGTCTCGTCCATATGCATGGCGTTCGCTGATGGTAGAAATGGGCTAGATCGTCAAGCTGATCGGAAGTGAGAAGCCAGAAATTGAGGAGCGTTGCTGGGAACGAAGGGTGGACTTCGCCAGTTGTGAGTTGGACTAGTGGTGCGAGGGAAAGTGCCATCTGAGAGACCTTGGCCTGGAGAGCCGCATTGCAGGATACTCTTGCGAGAGTCATTGGCGGATGGTCTTTTCACGACTGGATACTGAACTGGAGGAAATGTGCTTGTGCCTTTGATATGGATGGATTTTGGAAAGTATTCGAAGTTGCCAGCAGCGAGAAGGATTATCAATTATAGAATACAAATGAAATGACCAGAGAAATTCGAGAAGAGAATATGGATTTGACATTACTAAATACATGCGGAAGGCTGGAACCAAATTCCATTTCTACAGTACGTATGGTCTCTAGAGTTCCCTTCTTTGTGCTCGACGGTTGGTCTTCATGCCTAGTTTTGGAAAGTCAAAGCTCTTTGAGATGATCTATTCTTGCGGTCTTTTCTTTGTTCCTGGCAAGTAAGCAACGGCTTCTGGCATAAAGCACCTATCGCTCAGGGTCTTTGAGCAAGTGCCATGGCACGTTAAAATGAGAGCTCTATTTCCGAAAATGGTAGAAGTTGCAGGATAATCGCACAAATCTAGACCAGTTGAGTCAATGGATGCTTGGTAAGCATATCAGACACTCAATCATAAGAAAATGTTCACTGTCGATAAACAGTACTTTGGTGCAGTACCAGAGGATTCGTATCTTAGTGTTACCCGTCCCCGAAAAGGCCTGACACTTTCTTAGACAACTATTGAATGGTTTTTAATTGCAAGAATTAGTAACAAAATATGTAAATTGCTATTGGGAAAGTTCCGTTCATATTTACACCGAACCTTCGATTGACATCCCTGGTCCGCTGGCCAAATACTTGACCCAAAATGCGTTCGCTCAAACTCCATAAACACCATGCCGCGCCTCTCGTCATATCATCTTACAAGTCTACCAGAGCCTTCTTGCCGGCCATTACTTCTTTCCCTTCTTCTTTCGCATGCTGCCAGAATTAGGTGTGGTGGGGCTTTCAACAAGAATGGTATCGTCCTCGCTACCAGCCTTCTGTGGAATCTTGGTCGGTGAACTTGCTGCTGAGGAATCTAGTTCCTTCATGAACTCCGATTGGATCGATGCTCTTCGCTTTTCCCACCACTGCTTCTCTGACTCGGTCTGAGCTTGAATCTCGTCAAGTCTGTCTCGCAACATAGTATTGGCAGCAATCTCGTTAGCGGATTGGAAGATTGTTTGTCCCCAGTTGGGCGACAGCGCATTTGCCTATCAGCGGTTAGCTTTCTGGGCCCGAGCATATCTGCAAGAACTAACCTCCATAACAACATCTCTGAGCTCGTCCTCCATTTCCTTCTCTGCTCTCAAAAATCGTTGCCAAAGATCATCGCCAACGCTTCCTCGTTGTAGGAGAGTTGCGCAAGCCTGCTTTGCAGTTCTGATTTGGATGATTCTATGGATGTCCTCTGTAGCGCGACGCAACAAAGCAGCACGTACAACACTCTGAGGAACTGCTACGGACTTCTCGTCTCCTTCCGCCGGCTCAAGGTGCAGCAAGCTCAGGTAAATGTTGCGCTGTAAGTGAGGAGGAAACCATGGTGCGAGTGTAGCAGATGCGACTTTCAAAAGTCAGCTACCACAAATCTTCTAAACGGTACGGGAAAACTCACTGGCCTTCCTCTTCCGGTAGAGTGAAGAGAATGTTATGAGAGAACCGAATAGCACCCCAACATATGCCAGAGGCAGGAGAAGGCTGTACCAATCGAACTCGAACATCGTGATTAGCTGAAGTTCGTATTAAATATAATGAATGCGCCGAGATTTGAACTGGCAATGAGCAAAACAGAAGAACTGTTGCTCAAGTGCACCGATTCGAAGTCGTGGTAGAGGTCGTAGAGAAGAATGCTTTATTGACAAAGAAGTGTTCTCAAGATCAACTGAGAGGACAAATAAGTCTAAATTCAGAAATCGGCTACCTGCCCTGACCGTGCTGACCTTATCCGAGTAACCTTGCTAATCAGGATAATTATAGTCCCGATCCGGATAGGCTGATGTCACGACGCGTTCCTGAGCTAGAAGCTCCCCTCGATAACTCAAAGCTCGGTATGCTTCTTTCAACTTCTTCATCAGCACGTATTCACACACACACGGACTTTTACCATCCCACACCCCCCATAACTGGGATTATCTATCAGCTCAGAACTTACGGCAGCTACAAGTTTAGATTTGACAGTGGCCAACCATGGGAATGATTCTGAGATTTCGTGGTCCCGATGGGATGGAGAGAATTACTATTGACCCTCCAGACACCTTCGGCGTGCTGGCGGAGAAGGTGGGGTTACTCTCTTGTACTTGGTTCGGATCGGACTGCTAACAACATCACAGCTAAGCAAAGTTCTCCCTAAGGATGTCGACTTCAATACATTGACGTTATGCGATCGACCGACAGGAGGCGACGTGAAGCTGCTTAAAGACATAGTACGATTTAAAGTTACCGAAGTTGGAATGAAGTCAGTCAAAGAAGAATAAGAGCATATTGCAGCACACGACTGATGGTGAATAGGCACGGAGATATTGTCTTCATGACATACAAAAAGCAAGATAATACATCTAATGGCCATTCAAACGAAGCCGCCCTCGCACCAACAACCTCGAGTATCACATCCTCAACAAACCGCCTAAATGGAAATGCAGTGTTGCCTACAGATGTACCCATAACTCGCCCTTCGATAACATCTCCGTCTGAGAAAATTAAGAATCCCTGGGAAGTAGTACAGCAATCTGCTCTAGATGATCGACTGGACAAGAAGGATGGAAAGATCCCAAGGAAGAGAGATTACAAGATGTGCAGACACGGCGAGAAGGGAATGTGCGATTACTGCATGCCTCTGGAACCCTTCAACGCCGAATATTTGGCGGAAAAGAAGATCAAGAACATGTCTTTTCATTCGTATTTACGCAAGATTAATGCAGCCACAAACAAACCAGAATTAGGGGCCTCCTTTATGCCACCTCTCACAGAACCCTATTACCGCGTTAAGAAAGACTGTCCTTCGGGTCATCCCCAGTGGCCAGAAGGTATCTGTACCAAATGTCAACCAAGCGCGATAACCTTACAACCCCAGCCTTTTCGTATGGTGGACCACGTCGAATTTGCATCTGCGGATATCATCCAAAATCTTCTCGACTTTTGGCGAACTTCGGGTGCACAACGGTTAGGTTATATGTATGGACGTTACACCGAATACGAAGAAGTGCCGTTGGGCGTGAAGGCAATTGTGGAAGCTATCTATGAGCCGCCACAGGTGGACGAGGTAGATGGGATCACTCTCAATGAGTGGGAAAATGAGAAAGAGATTGACGAGCTCGCAAGAGCATGCGGTCTCGAGCGAGTTGGGGTAATCTGGACGGATCTGTTGGATGCTGGAGCAGGGGACGGAAGTGTCATCTGCAAAAGGCATTTCGACTCTTACTATCTGTCATCTCTGGAAATCGCATTTGCCTCACGATTGCAAGCTCAGCACCCGAAGCCTACGAAATGGAGCGACACTGGAAAATTTGGATCCAACTTCGTGACCTGTGTAGTGACTGGGGATGAGAGTGGTGCAATTGCTATTTCCGCCTACCAAGTATCGAACTCAGCCGTGGAGATGGTTAGAGCCGATATTGTTGAGCCTTCAGCTGATCCAGGTGTTATGATCGTCCGCAATGAGGAGTACGACGACGATCTATCAAACAAAGCCCGGTATATCCCGGAAGTTTTCTTCCGGAAAATCAATGAGTACGGCGCCAGTGTTCAAGAAAATGCAAAACCAGCCTTTCCAGTCGAATATCTTTTGGTCACTCTTACTCATGGCTTCCCAAGTGACCCCAAGCCTCTTTTCAAAACTAAGAGCCCTGGATTCATGATCGAAAACCGGGCAGTTATCGGCCAGGATCAAGATTTCAATGGTGTTATGCAACGACTGGGTATCGACAAGAGAAGCGGGCGTCTCAGGAATGAGAGCGAGACAATTTCAGCAGTGTCTGATTTCCATCTACTCACTTTCCTGAAGACCATGGGCATCTTGTCACCTGTAAATCAAGATTCCTTCCTTGTTGTTGATTGTTACTAACAGTTATACAGGATGAATTCAAGCTCCTCTGCAAAGTAGCTACCCAACAAGATCTAGCAGATGGATTTGAACTACTATCAAGTCCTGGCTGGGCAACACTGCAAGAAATCTTACGTTCGACTGGTGAGCGCCCCCAAAAACGTCCATCACCGTTTACAAGCGATGGTGGCACGGAAGACCGTCTTGCTAAACGGGTTGGTGGGGTAAGGCTAGACTAGAAAAAGTTTACACTCTCATCTTAAGGGTAGTACTTCAAATAGCTAGCTTAGGCCTCGTAATCATCTAGGAATCTCCTTACCCCTTGGTGTCTCGCGGAAGGTTTCCTAAACGATGATGTGATACGATGGATGGTTATATGGGAGGATTCCTGAAGAACCCTGGTCGGGGTTCTGGCGCATTGGGATTTTTGCATTCAGAAGGATGCATCGGAGGCGTCAAGACCAAATAACTTTTTCAAGCATATGGTGCATGTAGATAGAAGCATAGTCTCAAAATCACATTTCCCAGACAAAAAGGAGAAGAAACAAATACAACCCAAATCACAACTTCCATTTATAAATACAGGAGATTTTAAATCAAACTAACTTTTTAAAGTGGGATGTTTTGTAATTTGTACAAGTTTTTCTTTGTTTAGATAACCAGCATGTGCTATTCCAGAATCATTGACGTTAAGATATCCTTGTCCAATAGTTTAACAGCAACCTCTGGTCAACTGAAGACCAACATACTGCAATATTCTGCGGTGGTAATTATGATGGAAGTTGATCACTGTCTAAAGCGCACCCTCTTACCTACTGAGCTGTGCTATAATATCTTTGATGACGGCATGCTAAATCACCTAAGAAATTTGTTGAAAAGAAGGGGGGGGGGGAACAAGCGGAGCCCAGTCGCGAGGCTGCAGAGAAACTCGCCTCTCTAGTTATGGAAGTTAATTTATTTGGCAACCAGTCTTAATTCATTCTTCCAGGTTATGAAGTAACAGGACACAGACAAATAAAATAGGTTCAGTGAAAAGTAATGGAATGGAGAGTGCATTATGAGGTCTTTTATTGATTGCTCTTTTATTGCTGGTATATAAAAGTGAGCACAAAAAATTGCAGTGGTTGAACAAGAAAAAACAAGACACCTATGAAATGAATGATATATTGCAAGTGAATGATTCGTGAGATGAATAGAGTGACATTGATGATGTGTTTGCCCTGTAGAATGAAAGTGACCTATTTATATGTAGATGTCTATTGCACGGTAGTCACATGACCATATACATATAATCTAGCAACCATTGATTTCAAAATCAGTACTCACTGGCATTCTCTAAAACTCAAGTATAAAACCATCATAAATTGGGTTTGGAATTGTTTTGGAATATGCTATCTACAGTACCATGCGAGATATAATAAAACCGCTTTTGATTTTTTGTCCCACCAAGTGCAAATAAATCAGACTCTCCGCCATCAATGTTTCTTATTTTAAATAACGCCCCGAAAGCTAAAAGAAAATCGATTACAATGGCTTGCCGCCAATGAAGTCAGACCATCTGCGAACTTCGCCTGGGATACCCTCTGTGCGGGGAAGCTTCTCGTTCATGCATTGCGCAAAGAGCTCAGCAGTCTACATAGACATTAGTACATGATATATACAAAAATCGATTGTCAAGCTTACCTTTGGCTCCATAAACAGTGGCACACCGAAGTCAACAGAGTTTCTGCGCATAACGTAATCAACATCCTGGGTGGTCTTTCCACGAGCCTGGGCCAAGTTGAAAACACCGCGAATGTCGTATTTCTCAAAGACACCTCGGAGGGCTCGCTTGTCGTCGGTAGGGAACTCAATGACCTCAACACTGACGTTGTTCTTTGCGGATGATTCGAGGAACTCCTTGACGTTCTTCTCTGCTGCGTACAGCTTGTAGCCAAGAGGCGACAAATAGTCGACAATCTTGGTCAAAGAGTCCTTTGTGACGTCTCCACCGAAAAGGAGACCTTCTCCAGGCTCTGGCATGCGGAAATTCATGGTTGACTGAAGAGAAGCCCAGTATGCCTCAACAAGGTCCTTTCCAAAACAAGCGATCTCACCTGTGCTGGACATCTCAACGCCCAAGAAGGGATCAGCACCGGCAAGACGTGTCCAGGAGAATTGAGGAACCTTGGTAGCAAGGTAGTCGCGCTTGACAGCCATGAGATCAGTTGCCTCTGGGACATTACCTCCAACAAGTGCCTTTGTGGCAACGTCAATGAAGTTGACACCGAGAACCTTGCTGACGAATGGGAATGAACGGGAAGCACGAAGATTGCACTCAATGACCTTAAGTTGAGGAAGACCACCTGCTGGGTCCTCGGCCTTGATGATTTGCATGTTGAAAGGACCAGTAATGCTCCAAGCTTTAGCAACCTTTACAGCGATCTCCTTAACTCGATCCATGGTAGTTTGGTCCAAAGAGGCAGGAGGAAGAACCAGAGTAGCATCACCGGAGTGGACACCAGCTTGCTCAACGTGCTCACTGACGGCATGGAGAATAAGATTGCCATCAGAGCCGACTGCGTCAACATCGATTTCTTGAGCACCTTCAATGAATTTGGTGATGACAACGGGGTGATCTGGAGAGACGTTGCTGGCAGCTTCAAGCTTATCCTTAAGTTCATCCTTGCTACGGATGACAGTCATCGCAGCACCGGAGAGCACGTAACTGGGACGAACCAAGACTGGGTAGCTAACCTCATCGGCAAAAGCCTCGGCGTCGGCAACAGATGTGAGTTCTTTCCAGGCAGGTTGGTCAACGCCAATGCTGTCAAGAATCTCCGAAAATTTCTGCCTGTCCTCTGCCTTGTCGATATCCCTGGGGTCGGTTCCGAGAACCTTAGCATTGCCAGTCTCTTGCAAGCGCAATGCAATGTTCTGTGGAAGTTGACCTCCGACAGAAACAACAACACCGCTAGCAGTTTCAAGTTCGTAGATATCCATGACACGCTCATAGCTCAGCTCTTCGAAGTAGAGCTTATCTGCGGTATCGAAATCGGTGGAATAGGTCTCGGGGTTATAGTTGATCATAACAGTCTTCTTGCCCATTTCCTTCAGGGCAAGAGTAGCACTAACAGCACACCAATCGAACTCTACAGAACTGCCAATTCGGTAAACACCGCTTCCAAGAATAATGATTCCATGGTCGTCGAAGGATACATCATGGGAACTTGCGTTATATGTAGTATACTAGATAAGGTGATAGTCAGCAATTGCTCTATTCAGAATGTTTCAAGATGAGGTAGGCAGCTTACCAAATAATTCGTGTCTGCGGGGAATTCAGCGGCGAGAGTATCGATCTTCTTGACCCATGGTGTAATGCCAAAGCTCTTACGATGTGCGCGAACCTCATCCTCGGTACTTCCAACAGCTTGGGCGATCTGTCGGTCGGAGAAACCAAGCTTCTTCGCCTTCAAAACAAGCTCCTTCTTGAGCCCGGAGAGGGTTCCGGCATCTTCAAGCTCGTGGGTGCAGTCGACAATATTTTGAAGCTTGTACAAGAACCATTTATCAATCTTAGTCAGATCGTGAATACGATCGACGGTATAGTTCTCGTGAAGCATAGCCTGTCCGACAGCCAACCAGCGTCGGTCTGTTGGATTTTGGAGCTCATAGTCAAGGTCCTCAAACTTGTCACCTTGGAAACCGACGAAACGAGGATCAACCTGGCGAATAGCCTTTTGAATGGATTCTTCAAAAGTACGACCGATAGCCATAACCTCACCAACAGACTTCATGGCACTTCCAATGTCACGCTTGACGTGCTGGAACTTAGATAAATCCCATCTTGGGATCTTGCTAACAATGTAATCCAGAGAGGGTTCGAAGTTTGCAGTTGTGGTCTTTGTGACAGCGTTGGGAAGTTCGGGGAGAGTATGTCCGAGAGCAATCTTAGCTGCAGTGTATGCTAGAGGGTAACCGGTAGCCTTTGAAGCGAGGGCAGATGAACGAGAGAGACGAGCGTTGACCTCAATGACACGGTAGTCAAGTCCATCCGGTTGGAGTGCATATTGAACGTTACACTCTCCTACGACTCCCAAATGGCGGACAATCTTAATGGCAGCCGAGCGAAGCATGTGGTACTCCTCGTCGCTAAGAGTCTGACTGGGCGCAACGACAATTGAGTCACCAGTGTGGATACCCAAAGGATCGAAGTTTTCCATATTGCAGACAGTGATACAGTTGTTGCTGGCATCACGGACAACCTCGTACTCAACTTCCTTCCAGCCCTTGAGCGACTTCTCGACCAGAATTTGAGGAGACAAAGTCAGTGATCTTGCTGACATGTTTCTCAATTCCTCCTCGTTGTTTGCAAAACCTGATCCAAGACCACCAAGGGCATAAGCTGCACGAACGATGATAGGATATCCAATCTCCTTAGCAGCTGCCAAGGCCTCATCGACAGTGTTTACTGCAACTGACTGAGCAATTGGGATATCAATCTCCCCTAGAGCCTTAGCAAAAAGATCTCTGTCTTCACTGGTCTCAAGGGTCTTAATGCTAGTTCCGAGAACCTTGACACCATATCGTTCAAAGATGCCCATTCTTTGCATTTGGACACCTAGGTTGAGGGCAGTTTGTCCACCAAAGGCAAGCATAATACCATCGGGTCTCTCGCGCTCAATAACGTAGGTGACATATTCGGGGGTGACTGGGAGGTAATATACCTCATCGGTCAATACGTGGGCGGTTTGGATAGTAGCGATATTGGGATTGATCAATACGGAGGCCACTCCGGCCTCTTTCAATGCCTTCAGGGCCTGCGAACCTATTGGAGTTGGTTAGCCATACTTTTCTAGCAGTAAGTTTTGAATTCTGTCGCTGGCGTAGCTTGCTATCAAGCATGGGTGTGCGACTTGACTTCCTAGACGCGTCCATACCCTAAGCACTCAATATTGAGTGACTCATGGATCCCCACAATTCACAATTTCGATTCCGAGCTCACAGATTCCGAGCAATATGACTAATTGCTAGAACCTGGGCCACAGCTTGCAATAGATGGAAGAGCGTTCAACCACAGCTTCCCAACAAAAATTAAGAGAAGATGCCAGGTTCTTACCAGAGTAATCGAATTCACCGGCTTGACCAATGCTCAAACCACCACTGCCAATGACCAAGACCTTCTTGACATCAACAGGATTTGCAGCTCCCTTAATAACTCCGCTTTGTATGTATGCCTCCGCGTTGGGAGCTGGCTGTGCTGCCTCTCGGCGAAGAGTGGAGTTTGAAAAAAGTCGAACGTATCTAGTGCTTGAGGTCTTGCTAGCATTGTTGGCAGTGAGAAGGCATCGTGGAGAGCTTCGAGAGGTGAAGGTTCGGGCAGAAAAAGCTGGAGCTCTGCATTGGCGTAGCAAAGAGCTTGACCGGCCTGCGAGGCGGCTAGAGAGCGCCATTGCTCAGGACAAGCAATGCAATTGAGTCGATATGAGTTCGAATATAGGCTTGCTGCCTCTTCGTATGCGTTTGACAGTCTTTAAATATGACTGTACCACTAAGTAGATTGTATTGGAATGACTGCCGCGTGCTCAGGTCGAGATTGTGAGTCGGTGAAAGACCGGTGATAATAGAGTTCTCGGAGAATGAGACAATGGCAAGAACTGGTGAGGCAGCTCAGGTTTGTTTCTTAGAAGGCTCGAAGTCTCTTAACATGATCCCAAGATGGAGAGGAAGTGAAGAAGCATGAGGATCTGGAAGTGAGTAACAAGAGGAAGCAATGAGTAAAGTAGGTAGTAGGTAAATTTGGTGGTTAATGCTACACCCTATGAAATTTTTCCCGCTAAGGAGCAGTAGGCGACAGATAGCTGCAGTGTCGTTGATATGACACACCAGAAAATTTGATCGTCGCCCCCCTCGCTTTGCACGTACACATAGGGTCCGGTAATAGGAAGCATTATTGTGATGGTCCTTCGCATGCACTGCACTCCTTCCAGAGCTTCAGCAATACGGCTAGAGACCAGATTATCACACACCCTATTCACTATGTATATCTAAGGGGTACAATGGGCATAATCATGGATGCAGTCTTATGACCTGCATCGATCAAAGTCCGGCAGAATAAAATTCGAGGTGTTTTTCTAGTGACAAAAGGAGTATATATACATCCACCCTAAATCCCACAGGCTCTGATGACATGAGAGGGGGCTTCAGGAGGGGCTACAGGCTAGCATGCAAGCGTGTGGAGAGAGATGCCAGCCTCAAAGTCCTCGTCGCGAGTGACCGAGCTATTCTTCCTGGCGTGCAGCAGAGTTTGAAAAGTTTTGCTGCATACATGTGATGCCCATGGCATGGCGGGGCAGGGAACACAATCAATAGCATAGAACCCAAGGATTTCACAGGCGGATGAACTGAATTTTTGCTGCTCTATGGAATGCCCCATGCTCAATCCCAAAGCGAGGATCGGGAGCTGCTCCCATAGGTTGATCCTGTATTCTCTCTACTGCCCCTCCCTCCCCTGAAGCCTTACGCCATCGAGCAGAAATCCACGTGATTGTCATAATGCATATGCAGCACTGCAAATGAGGAAATCCATTTGTATTTACGTTCACCTGCATCTATGTTTTCTCTAGTCTAACTGCCGGGTTCCTCTCGATGAAGGACAAGTCTACCTTGTGGCCCAGGAGCTCTCGAATGTTGTTCACCTGCACGTGTGTTAGAACTATGGAGGGGAGGGCACGATTGGAAACACTTACCTTATACTTGATCATTGTAGGTCTCTCTAAGCTCAATCCCCATCCGTAAACCCGCATATCTTTTGGCAGACCCATAGCCTCCAACATTTCCGGGCGGAACATTCCACTATTTCCAATCTCCACCAACTTGTTCAAACCCTTATGGAAGCTGAAAATCTCCATACTAGGCTCGGTATATGGATTATACGCTGGCTTGAAACGTAAGTCAGCACCGAGACCCATCTTTTCGAAGAAGGTTGTCATGAATTCCATCAAACCACCCAGGGTCAAGCCATAATCAGCAATAACACCTTCAACCTGATGGAACTCTGCCAAATGTGTAGCATCGACAGTCTCGTTACGGAAGACACGATCGATCGAGAAGTATCTGGCGGGAGGTGGTCTACCATCAGGGCCCTTCTGTTGAGCAAGCTTGTGAAGCATTGCGGTGGATATGGCGGTGGTGTGTGTTCGAAGAACCAATCTCAAGGACTCGTCTTCGGCCCATGGGTATCGGTAACCAATTGAGCCATACTTGCCCTCCTGGTGAACATCCTTAACATTCTTCCAGTACTCTTCATAGTCAGCCTTATCATCGTCAGACTCAGCACGAGGCTTGTCAGCTGATACAGGGTCTGAGATGTAGAAGGTATCCTGAAGATCGCGAGCAGGATGTTGTTGTGGCACGAACAAAGCATCAAAATTCCAGAATCCAGTCTCAACGAAGTGGTTGGTGGGCATCTCCTCGAATCCCATCTCGAAGAAGATCTGTCGGAATTCATGTCTGACCTTGTTGAGAGGATGCAATGCGCCAGCGTTTTGATCCGCACCAAGTGCTTTGAAATTGTAAGGTTTGAAGTTTGCCGTCTTCCATGCGCCACTGCAGGTTGTCAATGACTTAGATAGTAATATAGAATCACAAAGACTTACGACGCAAGCATATCTGCTGTCAAGTCTGTTTCCTCCTTAATCATCTCTAAAGCAAACTTTGGGCCTTTACAAATCTTGAAGCTAATGACCTTCTGCATCTTAATCAACTTTCGCTTCTTCAGGTCTGTGATAACTTTTGGATCTGGGTGCGTGCTCGTCTTTTGAATGGTTTGTAGTTGTTCGCGGGTTGTGTCTTCTATGGATTCCGCCTGGAGGAATCAGCCTGTGATCTTCCAATTAACTTGCCAACTCAAACTCACAGATGCAACCAGCTTCCCATCCTTTCCCTTCGCAATCCACTTCGATTTGAATGCTTTTCCTTGTCCAACCTTTGCGACATTCTTGTCTCCGACAGCAGTTTCCAGTTCGGCCACTGTAAGTCCTCCCATTGCATTTCGTAGGGCTTCAAAGACTCGGGCTTCATGACTGCCACTTGCAGCAATCTGTTCTGCTTCAGGTTCCAGTACGGCTTCTTCCCGGTCAATCGTCTCGTATGTGAGCATAGATCTGGATCCCAGTCTATCCAAAGCACCCTTCACATCCGCGGATTTGATGTTTGGGAAGGCCTCTGCAGAAAGCAGAGGTTCTTTTTCGGATAGAGCATGAAGAATTTCGGATGGCAAATCGCCAGTATTCTCTGCGGTCGCCATTTTGTATCTATTTGCCTGCACAGAGTACAGACTTGACGCTTCGCGGGGCTCTGTTGAGTCACTCATAATAAATTTTGGCAACTCAAAGCGGTGTTACAAATGTTGTCGCCTCATTTACAAGGCATTAAGTAATCGATCACCTGCAATGTTGTGCAAGTTTGTCAATATCGAAATGGTAAAAGAAAGCTAATTTCTATATAAAATTCTAGCAGCTTCATTCTTCAGACTTTATTGCGCCTAAATTACCATCTAATATCGACCAAATATCTGCATTCACGACTTGGCCATCATGATTCGGAGCTGAGTTTGTGCCGAGAACGAACTGCAATGCTTGTAAGTGTTGAAGTGCCTCAGAAATTGCAGCTTCCCCAACCTCCAGGTTTGCTAGTACAGCATCGTTTGTGGCATTGGTGGCCGACTCAGCCGCGAATACCCAAGCTCGAGCTCGGCGGCTAGAATCTGGCTTTTCGTGTTTCGTAGTTTCCTCAGCGAAAGATGCAGCAGTTTCCAACCTCTTCCCTTGCTGTGCTAACTCAGTCATTGGATATGTTGGAAGGAGATGGCTCTCATGAGTCAACCTGTCTAGACCATAGCCAAGTTCTTTCAGTTGTTTTGACAAACTTATTGTAACATGAGATTTGAGTTGTATAGTGGACTTTTGTTCGTTTGCCAATGACATCAGATTCTCAATGTAATGAGACGAGACATCCACTGTTGTGCCTGAATTTTTGAATGTGTCTTTTTGTGCTGAGTCGTCCGAGTGATTAAGCTCAGTTGGGGGCTGCTGAACTGTCTGCCCAGCAGCTATTATGATCAGAGCCTGTCGAGCTTTCAGGTACCGATTATATTGAGCCGCAATCATTGACATGCGATTCTCCATATAGCCCCCTCCCTTGACTTGATACTCAGATGCCTTATTACTGTCCTCATTCTCAGTCTCGCCTGCCTTGGAGAGTTCCGTTTCGATCCAACTAATGAGCTCGTTCCTTGTTGTTGCCAATGCTTGGACTTTTTGCGTTTGAGAAATCTCAGCTGAACCAACTGCTTCTGTACGGACTCTGGCAAGCAGATTTTGTTCTCTCTTCAACTGTAATTTAGCCCGAAGTACAGACTTTTCGAGTTGAGCAACGAGTTCGGCCAGATCAACACTGCCCTTTTGGCCAGTACTGACGCTGGATAGAAGCTCTGTGGGAACTCGAGGGAGATTTGACGTGTTATTTAAAGCTAGAATGTGCTCAAGGTAGTCCGGTGTAGCCGAAGGCTTACGACACAATGTATTGACATGTTCTTGTATAATACGCAGTTTTTCATGCTTGCGTTTTGATTTGACAAGATCCAGAAACAGTGACGTTGAAGACTCATAATCTGGAACGACATCTTGATTCTGCTGCTGTCTTTCTCTTAATCGTTGGCTTTCAAGCACTTTTGCTCGATGCGCTTTGCTTGCTTTGGTAAACTCCTCGCGGGCTCGGACATTTGAGCGCAGAGCGCGTAAGTAGTCTTTACGAAGACCACGAAATTCGCTGGGTATCGTATCTATACCATTTGTATGCACGAGTGATAATGGCCGAGAGGCCGATTCTCCATCAACTAGAGAGGGATTCACGTGTTGGCTCAAATGTAGAGCTAGGGTTCGTCTGATGGTCTCAACTTGCTGCCGTTGCTTGATATAAGGCTGAAGAGACTGCTGAACCGCCTCGATAGCTTCTGGCAAAGGGTCAAAATGCTCCATTTCAGGAAAGGTTATTGCATGATATGATGAGGAGGTTTGTTGACTTCAGAATGCTATTAAGCTTTAATTAACGCGGAGCGCGCTTCTAGCAGCCAATGGGAGGGCCTGGCGCTAAATAATTTCATGACCTTTTAGAAATTCAGCGAGGCTTCAGGGCGACTGGTCTGCCTGGAGGAGTTTCGCATTTTCTCTTCATCCTCAACAAATTACCCATTCTAGCTGTGCTCTCGACATCTAGGACTTTCATGACACCTACATACATCTGAAAGAAGATCTCGGAGGTCTTCCTCAACCCGGACAGAGAAGTTTGACACAAGGAGCTTCCGCAAATATGGCGGACCAACAGCGCGATGTATCGCAATACAAGTACTCGGCGATGTCCAATCTGGTCCTCCAGGCCGACCGTCGTTTTGTCTCCCGTCGGAATGATGAAGTGACAGGAGATCCTGAGTCGCTGGCAGGAAGGTTGAGCATACGTGATATGGGCTCGCGTAATGCCCGCGAAGACGCACCAAAACAAAAGAAGAAGGCATCAGGACTCCCTGATGTAGAAAGAGGCGGATTCAGAGAAGGGGAAGATGTTTTGGAACGCGAACAACGCAAACGAAAACGAGGCGAACCTGCACAACTGCGCGGAGCTGGTATATTGTCTGAGGCTGATGCATTGGTGGAAGGCATACGATATCGACCAAGGACGTCTGCAACCAGAGCAACGTATGATCTTATTCTCACGACTGTTGCGACCAGCCTGGGAGATGTTCCTCATGAAACAGTTCGAAGTGCTGCGGACGTTGTTCTGGAGTTCTTGAAAGATGACGACCTGAAGGACTTTGACAAGAAGAAGGAAATCGACGAGCTTCTTGGAAGCAGCCTGAACCCAAAGCAGTTTAATGAACTAGTGAATCTGGGGAAGAAAATCACGGATTATGATGCACAGGATGAAGATGAGAACATGGCTGATGGCGAGAATGGTGGCGAGGATGGTGCCGAAATCGATGATCGGCAGGGGGTTGCAGTCGTTTTCGACGATAATTCAGATGATGAAGATGGAGCTGAAATGGTTAACGAGGTTCGCGACGAGTCTTCAGAAGACGGAGATGAAGAAGATAGACCTGGAGCCGAAGAGGTTGCAACGGCTGGTGGCGCCGCTATGGACGTGGACGCAGAAGCGTACGCGCTTCCCGAGGAGGAAGCCATGATCATTGACTCTGAACGAAATGGAGGTAGTAGTGCGACTAAAAAGGAGAAGGATTCTATTGCGGCCCGTGATATTGATGCATACTGGCTCCAACGAAAGATTGGTCTCATTTATACAGACGCACATATTCAACAAGAAAAGACCCAACAAGCATTGGAAATCCTCTCAGGAGACTCTGAGGAAGGAGCCGAAGAGAAATCTTTGCGGGAGATAGAGAACGACCTGATGGAGCTCTTTGACTACGAGCATCATGAATTAGTGCAACTATTGATTTCTAATCGAGACAAGGTCGTCTGGCTCACACGCTTAGCCAGAGCTGAGGATACGGAAGCCCGAGGTATCGTTGAGCGAGAGATCGCCTCAGAAGGATTACGCTGGATCTTGGATGAGCTTCGTGGAGGGGCATCTGGTGACCAGGCCAAGAAGGCTAAGGTAGAAATTAAGATGGATATCGATGTGCCAGCGGAATATATGGCAGATACGACCAAGTCAGAGGCCAAAGAAGGTGGACTCGTCGGCGGTCTCCAGCCTCGCAAGATGATAAACTTAGAAAATCTTGTCTTTGACCAAGGTAATCATCTTATGACCAACCCCAAGGTCAAGCTGCCAGAAGGTTCGACAAAACGCACCTTCAAAGGATATGAAGAGATTCACGTTCCCGCACCAAAAAAACGGAATGAACCAGGAGACCGAGATATCCCAGTGTCAGAGATGCCAGAGTGGTCACGAGGACCGTTTCTCAGGCCCGGAGGAACAGGAGAACCTAAGCTTAACAAGATCCAGTCTAAGTGCTATCCCACAGCCTTTCTTGACGATGGTAACATGTTGATCTGTGCTCCGACTGGTAGTGGAAAGACCAACGTCGGGATGCTGACCATCTTGCGGGAGATTGGCAAAAACCGAAATCCTGAAACAGGGGAGATTAACCTTGACGCATTCAAGATAGTGTATATTGCTCCCCTCAAGGCTCTCGTACAAGAGCAAGTTGGAAATTTTGGTGCTAGGCTCAAGCCATACGGAATCCAAGTCTCCGAGCTTACTGGAGATCGGCAGCTCACGAAGCAACAGATCGCAGATACTCAGATTATCGTGACTACACCTGAAAAATGGGATGTTATCACTCGAAAGGCTACAGACTTGAGCTATACAAATCTTGTTCGACTGATTATTATCGACGAGATCCATCTCCTACACGATGACCGTGGCCCAGTACTTGAGAGCATTGTTAGCCGAACCATTAGGAAAATGGAACAAACTGGAGACCCTGTTCGTCTCGTTGGTCTGTCCGCCACATTGCCGAATTATCGCGACGTTGCGAGCTTTTTACGAGTAGATCCCGTGAAGGGAATGTTCCATTTTGATGGCTCTTATCGACCTTGCCCGCTCCGTCAGGAGTTCGTCGGGATAACCGAGAAGAAGGCTATCAAGCAGCTGAAGACAATGAACGACATAACATATACCAAGGTTTTGGAACATGTTGGTACCAACAGAAATCAAATGATCATTTTCGTTCATTCCCGAAAGGAGACGTCAAAGACCGCGAGGTACATTCGGGACAAGGCACTGGAAATGGAGACCATTGGGCAGATTCTTAAGAGCGATGCTGGTAGTCGTGAGGTCTTAACAACAGAGGCAGAGGCAATTAATGACCGGGAACTGAAAGATCTTTTACCTTATGGATTTGGTATTCACCATGCCGGTATGAGCCGTCCAGATCGTACATCTGTGGAGGAGCTTTTCAGCGGTGGTTTTATTCAGGTTCTTGTTTGTACTGCGACCTTGGCGTGGGGTGTCAATCTTCCTGCCCACACCGTTATCATCAAGGGAACTCAAGTCTACTCTCCAGAGAAGGGTAGCTGGGTTGAGTTAAGTCCGCAGGACGTCTTACAAATGCTTGGTCGAGCCGGCCGACCTCAATTTGATACCTACGGAGAGGGCATTATTATTACGACTCAATCGGAGATGCAGTATTATCTTTCTTTGCTTAACCAACAACTTCCAATCGAGAGTCAATTTGTCAGCCGATTGGCGGATAACCTAAATGCTGAAGTAGTACTTGGGAATATCCGCAACAGAGACGATGGAGTTGAGTGGCTGGGCTATACGTATCTCTTCGTGCGAATGCTTCGGTCTCCTGGGCTGTATAGCGTTGGCGCAGAGTACGAGGATGACCACGCTTTGGAACAGAAACGTGTTGATCTCATTCATTCTGCCGCGGTGGTCCTTGAGAAATCTAACCTCATCAAGTACGACAAAAAATCGGGCAGAATACAACCTACTGAGCTTGGCCGCATTGCATCTCATTACTACATTACTCACAGCTCAATGCTCACCTACAACCACCACATCCAGCCATCTATTACGCCCATCGAGCTCTTCCGTGTTTTTGCACTCAGCGAAGAGTTCAAGTACATCCCGGTCCGCCAGGACGAAAAGTTGGAACTTGCAAAGCTTCTTGGCCGTGTGCCTATTCCTGTCAAGGAGAGCATTGAGGAGCCACATGCAAAGATCAATGTTCTTTTGCAAGCTTTTATCTCACGCCTCAAGTTAGAAGGTCTTGCTCTCATGGCCGACCTTGTATATGTAACTCAGTCTGCGGGACGTATCTTGAGAGCCATCTTCGAGATTACGCTGAAGAAGGGATGGGCTTCTGTTGCAAAGACTGCCCTGGAACTTTGTAAAATGGCTGAGAAGCGAATGTGGCCAACTATGAGTCCTCTTCGACAATTCCCAGGCTGTCCTAGGGACATTGTGCAGAAAGCTGAGAGAATTGACGTGCCTTGGAACAACTACTTTGACCTTGACCCACCACGAATGGGTGAACTCCTTGGATTGCCAAAGGCTGGACGGACAGTATGTAGTCTTGTTTCTAAATTCCCTAGAGTTGAGGTTCAGGCCCAGGTTCAGCCTATGACAAGATCGATGTTGAGAGTGGAGCTCACAATTACACCTAACTTTGAATGGGATGATGATATCCACGGTACGGCAGAAAGCTTTTGGATTATAGCCGAAGATTGTGACGGGGAAGACATTCTTTTCCACGATCAATTCATTTTACGGAAGGACTTTGCCCAAGCAGAGATGAATGAGCATGTTGTCGAGTTTACAGTCCCTATCACGGAGCCTATGCCACCAAACTATTTCGTCACGGTCACCTCCGATAGATGGATGCACTCAGAGACGAAACTTGCAGTTTCTTTCCAAAAGCTTATTCTCCCAGAAAAGTTCCCGCCGCATACCCCACTCCTCGACCTACAACCCTTACCCGTCGCTGCTCTGAAGACGCAAGACTATGTAGATTTGTACCCTAACTGGCAACGGTTCAACAAGATCCAGACACAAACTTTCAACTCTTTATACACGACGGACGATAACGTATTCGTTGGAGCTCCTACTGGTAGTGGTAAGACAGTCTGTGCAGAGTTCGCATTACTACAGCATTGGAAGCAGCAGGATGCTGGTCGCGCTGTATATATTGCGCCATTCCAGGAGCTTGTCGATCTACGCCTGAAGGATTGGCAAGAACGCTTCGCTAAACTTCGAGGAGGCAAACAAATTGTCAAGCTTACTGGAGAGACAACAGCTGATCTCAAGCTACTAGATCGAGGTGACTTGATTCTTGCTACGCCGTCTCAATGGGATGTCTTATCAAGGCAGTGGCAGCGTCGCAAGAATATTCAGAACATCCAACTCTTTATTGCTGATGAGCTGCATATGCTTGGTGGACAGACTGGTTACGTATACGAAATCATTGTGTCTCGAATGCACTACATCCGTACACAGACCCAATTGCCACTGCGAATAGTTGGACTGAGTGTATCTCTTGCAAATGCCCGGGACGTTGGGGAATGGATCGATGCTAAAAAGCACAACATCTACAATTTCAGTCCCCATGTTCGTGCCGTTCCATTGGAGCTTCACATACAATCATTCACCGTACCTCATTTCCCGTCGCTAATGCTCGCTATGGCGAAGCCGACATATCTCTCCATCCTGCAGATGTCAGCAGACAAACCAGCCATAGTATTTGTACCAAGTCGCAAGCAGGTCCGAGCGACAGCTCGAGATTTACTTTTGGCATGTGTTGCTAGTGACGATGAGGACCGGTTTTTGCACGGAGATATTGACCAAATGAAGCCTCTCTTGAATCGCATTGGAGAGGAAGCACTTGCTGAGTCTATATCTCATGGCATTGGGTACTTTCATGAAGCGCTCACCAGCAGCGATAAGCGTATAGTTAAGTACCTATATGATCATGGCGCCATTCAAGTCCTCGTTGCCTCTCGCGATGTCTGCTGGGAGCTGGACAGTACGGCACATCTTGTCGTGGTGATGGGCACCCAGTACTATGAAGGACGAGAGCATCGATATGTTGACTATCCACTGAGTGAGGTACTGCAAATGTTTGGCAAAGCATCACGACCTCTAGAAGACAAACTGGGCAAGGGTGTGCTCATGGTACCTGCTGTCAAGCGAGAGTATTACAAGAAATTCTTGAATGAGGCCCTGCCAATTGAGAGCCATCTTCAGGTCTTCTTGCATGACGCTTTTGTGACTGAGATCAGTACAAAAATGATCGAGTCAGCTGATGATGCTATCAATTGGACAACATTCACATACTTCTA
Organism: Coleophoma eucalyptorum; assembly: GCA_026120035.1. Taxonomy (NCBI): domain Eukaryota; kingdom Fungi; phylum Ascomycota; class Leotiomycetes; order Helotiales; family Dermateaceae; genus Coleophoma; species Coleophoma eucalyptorum. Next base: position 612,077 of record JALRME010000012.1, read on the forward strand.
TCGAAGACTTCTTGCAAACCCAAGCTACTACAGTTTGTCTGACACTTCTCACGAGGGGCTTAGTGCTCATCTGTCTGAGCTTGTCGAGACCACCCTGAAGGATTTGGCCGAATTCAAGATAATAGACCTCGACGAAGAAGATGACAGTGTGGCTCCGTTGAACGCTGCCATGATTGCTGCCTACTACAATATCTCATACATCACCATGCAGACATTCTTACTTTCATTAAGTGCGCGTACAAAATTGAAGGGAATTCTCGAAATTGTTACATCGGCAACCGAGTTCGAGTCGATTCAAATTAGGCGGCACGAAGACAGTCTACTTCGTCGGATTTACGATAGGTGTCCGGTAAAAATGGCACAGCCAAGTTATGATTCGCCTCACTTCAAGGCTTTTGTGCTCCTCCAAGCCCATTTCTCACGAATGCAGCTGCCTATTGATTTGGCAAAGGACCAAGAAACTATCCTAACGAAAGTATTAGGCCTTTTGAGCGCCACTGTAGATGTCCTTTCATCCGATGGGCATCTAAATGCTATCAATGCTATGGAAATGTCCCAGATGGTAGTCCAGGGCATGTGGGATCGTGATAGTCCTCTTAAGCAGATCCCTCATTTCACGCCCGAGGTTATCAAAGCTGCCAATGAATCTGGGTGTGTATCCAACAATATTGAGTTTAACGCTATTGCTAACCAATTCCTCTCTTTCAGGATAAATGATATTTTCGAATTTATGGATGCTATGGATCCTTCAGAGAACCCCAACTACGAAGCCCTCGTGAAGCGACTTGGATTGTCTCAAGTACAATTAGCACAAGCAGCCAATTTCACAAACTCGAAGTATCCGAACATCGAACTCTCCTTTGATGTCGAGGATCCGGAGAATATTACAGCTGGTGACCCCGCATACATCAAAGTGCAGATCACACGCGACGTGGATGAAGATGATGAGGATAACGATGTAGATACCACCGTACATGCTCCATTTTACCCAGTGAAGAAGATGGAGAACTGGTGGCTGGTCGTTGGGGACGAGAGCTCTAAGACCTTACTTGCAATCAAAAGAATCACGATTGGCAAAGTGTTGAATCTGAGACTCGAATACACGGTGCCGACGCCTGGAGAACACGAGTTGAAACTACTCCTGATGAGCGACAGTTACGTCGGAGTGGACCAGGACCCAACCTTCAAGGTATCTGTAGCAGAAGGTATGGACGAGGACGAAGATGAGGAGGAAGGAGAAGAAGAAGAGTAAGATCTCATAGTTGATCCTTTATTGCTGAGAGATCATTGTACAGTAGCATTGGGTGGCCATATAGATGGAAAAGCAATTTCTCTTTCGATCGATCGATACTCTCGGGGCCAATCTTGAAGCCAGCATCTCGTACCAATATCCAGGCTTCTCGTGTTATTGAAGGTGCCACACTGCCAGTGTTCAGATCTGTTTTGGTTAACGTTTTCAGGCTTTCAATTACAGGTCTCTCTTCTAGTTATTGAGGTTGCGACTCTTCAAACCCCATGTCTCCTTTGGGTATTCACAGTCTGGGCCACAGCACACGACTCGTGATTGGCCACGGGAAGAAGTGGCTCTCGCCTTCGGCTTTCTGCGTTGTCAACAGAATGGTGAGGAGTTCTCAGCATCTGCAAAACAGAGATATCAAGCAGACTTGAAGCCAAGTCGTGGATCAAAGGACAAAGTCTATTTATCCAGTTTCATTTAAGCGCTTTCTTTGTTTTTATCGCGTTTACTTTCAAGGCAGTGTGGCATTCTCACCTCTAAAGCATTACGTATGGAGCATTGTTGCGCGTTCAGCCTCGATCACGTGATTATGAGCTAAATTCTAATTTCATGAGGTCGTGCTTCTATTTTGCAACCACCAATCTGAACCAACGTTCATCCTCCCCTCAACATCTACACACCATCACATCGCGACTGTTACGCGCATCATCTACGCTTGTAATATCATAACTTTCAAGCTTATTGCCAACGCGTCAACTTCAATTCAGCGTGTTAAGCTTCCTCCACGTTTTGTTGTGACGCGACAGCCACTATGTCCGACGGGGAAAGCGCACAACCGCCTGTCGCGCCTGCCCCAGCAGAGCCGATTGCTACAGCTTCTGATGATGCTAAGAACGATGGTCAAAAGGCTACTGCCACCAATGGCACAAGTAACGGCGATGTAGCAACAAGCAATAGCGAGGAGGTCGCGAATGAAGAAGCTGCCACCGACGGCGGTATGCATCCTTATTGTCCAGCATTGTCACTTTGTTTGCGTTTACTGATCAGGATTTTCTTTTACAGATAGCGCTCCTACAGAAGTAAAACAATCAAAATCCGACGACGCGCCACAAGACAAAGTCGAGACCGAAGCAGGGCAAGGAGATGTAGAGATGAAGGACACAGACAACACCGCTGAGGTGAAAGAAGCTGCAGATGGTTCTGCCGAGCCTGCTGACGGAACCCCAGCTTCTGCAAGCAAGTCTAAGGGACGTCGAAAGTCTGCAGGGGTTCCTGAGCACAAAAATAAGAAGCTCAACAAGAAGGCATCTATGGCCAAGATCACCCACGCGGATGCTAAGCCTGGTGATTATTTCTTTGCTAGGCTGAAGGGATATCCGCCGTGGCCATGCATCATTTGCTCTGAAGACATGCTTCCACCAAGTTTGTTGAAATCACGGCCTCAAACCGCTATGCAAGAAGATGGAACATACAAGCCAGCTTATGCGGATGGCGGGCCCAAGATTAAGGATCGTACTTTTCCAATAATGTACCTTGCCACGAATGAGTTGTAAGTTACCCTCATGCCAATACGACAGATCTGCAATTGCTGACATTGCTTTCCAAGTGGCTGGCACTCAAACACAGATCTCAGCGATATTGATCTCGACACCGTTGGCGAAGCTACTGCATTAAAGAAAAAGGACTTGAAGGAAGCCCACAAGATTGCTTCGGAAAAGCACGATCTCGATTATTTCAGGCAGATGTTAATTAGCCACGAGGAGAGTCGGCAAGCAGAGATACTTGAGAAGGAGGAGAGAGCGGCAGCTGTGGAGGCCAAGAAAGCTGCGAAGTCAAAGAGGAAGAGCAAGACTGCTGTCGAAGCCGTTGATGAAGAGGATGCTGAGATGGCAGATGTAGCTGCTGAGGGTGAAGCAGAGGTTGCTGAGCCGTCGGCAAAGAAGAAGACGAAGAAGCGCAAGGCAGAGGAAGATGCAGAGGTGAGTAAGCTAATTCCAGATCTAGTCTACTTGCTAAGTTTTTAAATAGGCCCCCGTCGCACCGGACTCAAACAAAAAGCCAAAGGTTTCGATCAAGTTGACTCAAAAAACAAATGGAAATGATACTGCTGCCACACCAAAGCCAAGCAAGGAGAAGGAGGCGGCAACCAAGACACCCAAATCGAAGACCAAGAAGGCTTCTAAAGCCAAGGAGAGCGTAGAAGTCGCCCCGAAAGAACCAGAGCTCACTCCAGAGGAGAAGATGGCCAAGAAAGAGGTTAGTATGACACGATTGATTAAGTTCGCATGGCCTATCTAATTGTTTTCTAGAAAGAAATCTTGTTTCTAAGACACAAGTTGCAGAAAGGACTTCTTACAAAGGATCAAGAGCCAAAGGAGGACGAAATGAAGGCAATGTCGGAGTTCGTCACAAAGCTAGAAGGGTACTCGGATCTTGAGGTCAGCATCATCCGAAAGACAAAGATCAACAAGGTCCTCAAGGCAATCTTGAAGTTGTCCACAATTCCAAAAGAGGAAGAGTTGCAGTTTAAACCCCGCTCTCAGACTCTTCTGGACAAATGGAACAAGCTTCTTGCGGGCGAACAAGAGACACCTGCTGCCACGACTACCAATGGTACAACGGAGGAAGCAAAAAAGACCGAGGAACCCGAATCGACTGCTGCTGATTCTGCTGTTAATGGTGCAAAGGACTCTCCTGCTGCAGATGCCTCCGATGAAACTGCTGCCACAAATGGAGACGACAAAGCGAAAACGGAGGAAAGCTCGGAGGAAGCAACAGAAGAGAAGCCCAAGGGAGAGGATACTGAGATGGCGGAAACTGTTAGCGCCGAAAAATTGGCAGATGCTGATGTGAAGGATGGACCCAAGCTCGAACAGACAGTTGGAGATGCCCCGAAGGTATGCTACTTCTACGAGCTATGCAAGAAATAAAGCTAATTAATTCAAAAGCCGGCCACAGAAGACACTGTCGTTGAGCCAGCTGCTTAGAGCTCATACTCATAGCACGGCTTTCTGATCTGATAATTCTTGAAAATTTACCCATAGCTCTTATATTAACCCAATAGGCCAGTTTGGTTGAAAGATAGTGCGCTTTGGCCAATAGCGAGAGCGGATTTGCGTAGTCTGATGGGCACATCAGGTCTGGGTCTGCATCTAATCTGCTTTTACGCTTGTAACACCATCAACATGCGATAAGGAGCAGGAAGCTCCTTGGTTAGAGGCGGCCTCATAGGCACGTCGTGGTTCACATCTTTGTACAAATTTTGATTTCCAAAACAGAATGCCGCGGCAAGGAAAATGAGGACCAGGGGTGAAAGGGAGATGAACATACCTGGTCCGCGATGATTTCCTCCAGCGATGAACTACCATAGCTTTAGTAAAAGTGCAACTAAAAGCATTCAAATCATCTCTGCACCTCTGCATAGTCCATATTACAATAATTAGATACCTCCTTGTGTCATTACCACGAAGGTCCAATTGGCGACGATGTTGTAGGTACGAAGGCGGCCTCGAAGGCGGTGTCTATTATTTAAGTTTCTGCCGGATTTCCAAAAATTGTTAGTTTTTGCAGACCCGATGCTCAACTGCATCTGACGTTCACAGTTCATACACGACAAAATGTCTGCGCCAGCTCCAGAATTCCTACATTTCACAACACACAAGTCATTAACGCAAAGACTTGTGCTTTCTACACTGACTGGTCGACCTATCCACATCTCACAAATTCGATCGTCGTCACCCACGAATCCAGGTCTCGCATCGCACGAAGTCTCCTTCCTCCGCCTCCTCGAATCCGTTACCAATGGCTCCTCTCTCCAGATTTCCTATACGGGCACTAAACTCACCTACATGCCCGGTCTAATAACTGGCAGCGCAGCCGGTCTCGGTGCCTCGGGCGATGTCATCAAACACAATATTCCAGCGACGTGCACGCGCGGCGTCAGCTATTTCCTCATTCCACTATGCATGCTTGCACCCTTCTCAAAAGCGCCGCTGAACGTGCGTTTCGAAGGTGAAGGTGTCATCACCAGCGCGACACAGTCAGGCGATATCTCTGTCGACGCAGTCAGGACGGCCATCCTCCCGCTCTACGAGCACTTCGGCATCATGTCTGCAAAGCTGGAACTCAGAGTCCTGCAGCGCTCGTGTGCGGGCGCGGGCGGGAAGGGTGGTGGAGGCGTCGTCGAGTTGCGCTTCGGTAGCCAGGTCCGATTACCCAAGACGCTGCATCTGAATCGCTCGCCTGGCAGGGTGAGGAGGATACGCGGTGTCGCGTACTGCACGGGGGTTTCTGCAAGCAACAATGCTAGAATGATCCATACCGCGAGGGGTGTTCTGAATCCGCTGGTGAACGATATCCATGTTGCTGCGCAGTATGATCAGGCGCCGCTGGTGTCGAGTCACGACAAGACGGATCCGAAGGCGAAGAAGAGGACGGGTGTTGGGTTTGGACTGTGTCTGATTGCTGAGACGGCTAGTGCGGGCGTTATCTACTCGGCGGATGTTGCGGCTCCTCCTGAAGGTGGTGTGACGCCTGAGGATCTGGGATTGCAGTGTGCATATCAATTATTGGAGATTATCTCGCAGGGCGGCTGTGTAACGAGGGTTGGTGCTTCAACGGTTTTGACGCTGATGGCTATGGGCTCGGAAGATGTGGGTAGAGTACGGTTAGGGAGGGATATTGTAGGTTCGGAGGATGTGGTAGTTCTTGGACGAGATCTCAAGAAGTTTGGGGCGAGCAGTTGGGGTCTACGGGACGTGGATGAAGATGATAGTGGGGATATAATAGTCGCCGTCAAAGGAAGTGGCGTGGGCAACGTAGGAAGGAAAATAGCGTGAGGACTTCATGCAATAAAAGGATATAAGAGCAAGAATCTGGTCTGTTCCAAAGCGTTATCAGAAAATTGGTTGGATTGGAGTTTCATTGCTATTAATTAGACAAGCTTCCACGCAGAGCGGCCACGCGCCGGTCTGCTGTTGCGGCAGCAAGGCCTGCCGTGAAGCCTATCGTCTGTAGAGCCCCCGAAGAAGTGGAGTTTCCATAATCAGTCCACTGGCTGCGTAGCGTCTGTAAGACGTGGAAATCCCCAACTATAGCTGTTCCAGAATAGAACACATCCAATGGATAGTCATCCTCTTCAGCCTCTTCGCGCGGTGTCGGTTCTGCTAGCAGGCGCGCTCTCTCCTGGTCTGTATCTATATCCGTATGCTCGTTTATTACCCGGTCTTCCTGCCTTCTTGTTGATGATAGCGATTGCATCTCGATATCTCCATTGCTCGTGACAATATCTCTTAAAACGCCTCGTTCTTCGGCATCATGATCTTGCGAAGCAGCAACTACTGCTTCCGTCAACGCTCCAACTACCTTAGGAAGCAAAACCTCCCTCAGTTTTTCTCGCTCTATATGCACAGCCAACATGAAAGATTGTAATGCTGTGACAAGTAGATCCAACAGGACCAGATGTATCCTCGAACTTGGACCCTTTTGTCCAATGAGATCAATAATAATTCCACCGTGCAGATATCCACGCATGGCCTCGCCAGCTTCTGATCGCGCCGTAAATATGTGAAGGAGAATACAGATGATGTTGGGTCCAAAGATGGCGCCAATATATGGTCGCTGTTTGGGCATGGGCGGCACGAAGCTCGGTTTTGGAGTAAGAAACATAACTTGCGCAAGTACACGTATGATGAATCGGAAAAATGAGCAGCTAGATAGCCTGTCAATTATTTGGTTCAGGTACGGTTTGATTCCAAGGCTTACTCCATGTAATATAGTACGGAAAGCTCCACATAGATCAACATGTCCAAGTTCGCCATTACTAGGTTGATAAACTCGTATCTCTTCTTCATCTGCGAAGTAGCTCGCGCCTGAGCCGGAGTTGGCTCCGGCGCAGCTGAGCTGGCGCCTCCGTGGGCCTCGTCTGGGCGAACAGGTTCGATGCCATTGCTGTTGTTGATGTTGCCTTGCGAGGCAGATGCAGTTGATATTTGTCCTTCAGGCAGGTCCGCTGCGGGGACTGGCGTGGCGTCATGGTTCATAGCTTATGGAAGTCATTGGGGGTTGCAATTTCTTGAAGCCAATTTCTGTTAGTGGAATTCCGGAGTCGCTGGTTGTTGATTTCACATGGCTTGTTGCGCAGCGATTGCTGACATTTGCTGCGGTGCCTGACGTTGGAGTTGTACCGGAGCTGGATGCGACCAGAGTGAGATGAGATGAGTCGGTCTGCGCTGTTTCCCGATTGGGGGGCTTATGGTCACGAGACTTTTCCATTGTTCTGCGAGACGTGGACGTGGAGTTCTGGCGGCCGCTGAGCACCGGGGAAGGGGAATATTCTTCCGAGCATGAACTGGTCCTGATGTGAGCCTCGAAAAAGCAAGGCCTGGGCTTCTGTTTCGTAAGTACATACCGGCGGAGTTCGTGAGGACGAGCGCTTCTGCATCTAGAGCATGGAGATACTCTTGGGCATTCAGAGGCCAGGCAGGTCAGGCAGGTCAGGCAGGTACTGAATTCCAGAAGCTCGTTCAGTAATTGGGGGAAATCCTGGGTTGGACGACTGACTCCTTTTCTATCTATCTTTACATCATTAAACTTCTCGTCACCCTCGCCTACTTTGACCATTCTACATCCGAGGCCCCATCGCTTCTATACTCCATGGCCCAGGGGCTTTGAGATTGTCCATGACTTCATGCAAGATCAAGAAGCGGCAAATCGTTGTGAGGATGGATAGTTGAAGCTTGCTCTTTGACCTCCTGCCATTTCGATTCACGCGGTCCGGTGCAAGCCTAACCTTCTTCGTCGCTACTGCGCTTGGGTTAGTGAGGCGAGAACTACAAAGGAGATGAGCACGCAAAGCCGGTAGTATGACTTGAATGATTCAACGCTGCCTCTTCCCGGCGCTCAGATTGGAACTATTGTTCCGCAAACAGCAAATTGCAAGACACATCAGCTCAAAAAACTGCTCATGTCGCTGTCTTTTCTATCAACTGGTCAATCTGCAGGACCCTTGTTGCATATCCACTGACCAAAAAGCATCCAACCACGAACTGCCCCGCACGACCAGAATCTCCATCTTTTATAGTAGGGGAAAAGGAAGATGAAGGGATTCAAGGTACGCTTGATTGAATGCAGAAATCTAGACGCCATAGCTACATTCCTCAGCCTTGCCGCACCAAAGGTTGATTGACTTTACTTCCAATCACAACACGCCACCTCCCTATTACTACATGCATACAGCCCATCAAGCCCATTCTGCCATCTCTGCACGCGCACTGTGTTGTTAGTCCCAATTGAACGGCGCAGTATCTTACTCGCCACTAGACTCTTATACTCTGATGTACCTCCGCACGGAACCCGAAGGCTAGCTTAGCTTCATCCTAACTGCACCACAGACTTCAGCACTATGCCATATTTTACGGCTTCTCGTTCACGGACAGAAACTATTGCTTCCTTTGTCAGGAAGCGGGGCGTTATTTCACAGCTGCCATCCTGAAGTTGTGTGCAGCGCGGAAACTCAGGGGCAGACAGGACAGAGCAATATATAAGCATACTGCTTTTTCCGGCATATGCTGTACAATCTCATTCCAAACTTGCTTCTTCGTCTTCATCTCTTTTTCAAAGGGAAGTTTCCTTCTGGCCCCGTATAAATAGCTTCCAAGTCCCTCTTTATTTTTTTACACCTTTGAAGACTTATATATTTGCTGCCTTTGTTATATACTTGGACACTACACTTCGTACTCCATAGCTTCACCAGATACCCAAGATGCGTTTCTCCACCACCACCACCATCCTCACCGGCTTGCTTGCGGGCATTGCCTCAGCACAAACCCCAGCGTAAGTAGACTACTGATTGCCCTCATCCTGCTCACCAACCAGCATCAAATTCAAGTCCCATCTCACAAACTGACATTTCCTTTTCCCCTACAGTCAAACCTCCCAAGCAAAAGCCGACATTGCTTCTTATGTCTCTGCCCTGCAAACCAACCCAACTTTCCTCTCCGTCTTCGCTAGTCTCGCTTCGCAGCCAACTCTCCTCGCCGAGATTGAGGCTCTTCAATCCGCCGTCATGGCTGCCGAAACCATCTCTATACCCGCTCCTGACTTCCTCAGTGCGTTGCCAAGCGATCAGCAAGAGTTCATCTCGAGCGTTGCTCTTGCTGAGGTCAGTATTTTGAGCAAGGATGGGATTATGGCTACCGGCAGCGCTGTGAACGCAGCAGCGACGGGGAACAGTACTGCAACGGGGTCCTCAAGTACAGGGACGGCGACAGGGACGGCGACAGCGACAGCAACGGCGACAAGCACCAAAAATGCTGCTGTTGGGAATAACGTGGTTAGTGCTTCGGCTGGGGGCTTGATGGCGTTCGTTGCTATTGTGCTTGCTCTGTGAAGGCGCAGGATAATATGCGAGCTTGCACTTTTGAAGGCGATGTCTGGAAATGGAGACAAAAAGGATGGATTAAGAGAATCTTTCGTGTTAAAACTAGGCATATCTGGGTACCGAAAAATGAAATATGAGAAAAGACAAAATCAAAAGCGGACAATGTCCTCGTTTCTCCATGACTCTGACCCTGACCCTGAGAACTCCTCGCGTAATATAGAGAATGCTTCGATTTGCATGTAAAAGAGGGCTGTGCCAAACAGACAGAGAAAAGTTATATATATCATATCCTCCGTCAAACTTGACCCGTTTCCCTATTTGTACTAAACGAGCCCTCGGAATTGACCTACTGCAATCATGTATACACGAGATTCTTGAGTCTCTTCTCAATGACCTGTCGGCCGTCGAGCGTTTTCCACACCTCGTGGGGTGCCTTTTCGACAATGTCCCACTCGACGAGCTTTCTTGTCAAGTGGCTCAAGTCACGCTGTTTCCTCTCCCACTCAGTATCCTTTCTGATCTCAATACCCGAGCTGATCAAAACCAACGGGACGTTTTCGCTCTGGAAGTTTCTTGCACTGCTCACTTCGTTCTTGGTAAGTGAGTCCGCTACAAGTGATTCTTGTAGTTTGGCTTTGATGTACTTTCCATTTTGATAGGCTGCGCGTCCATAGACTCGGTCTTCACGTGTGCGTCCTCGAAAGATTGCTCCTGGAATTCTATCGAGACCCAAAGGTGAGATGATACCCCAAGCCCAGTACAAAAACCCGTTCCCAGGAGCCCCAACGCGGTGCAGGAGATCCTCATGTAGAGGGTCAATCATGAGGATGCCGTGAATATCGTGGCGGTGACGAGCAGAGAAGATCCGGCTGTAGATGCTTCCGACTCCTGCGCTTACGAGAACCCATGGTCCTGTCTCGCCCGCACGACCCATAGCTTCAGAAAGCACGTCTGATGCCATGCCTGCTGAGAATGGAGAAGGAGCATTATCTGACCAGCCAAAGCCCGGGCGATCCGAGTAGCAGTACCTGCTAATGCTTCCGTTGGCCAAAGCGTTGACTGCAATCTGGTTCATGCCATGTCCGAATGGATATTCCCCAGCTTCGAATAGAACGGTTGGGAGCTTGTTTCCATCAATATCGGTTGAATTACCATCGCAGAAAAGATGGAGCTGGTACTTATCCCCATCGACATAATACCTCTCGCCTGGTGCTGGAAGCGAGGAGTCTCGAGCTCGAAGGATTAAGGTCGCTGAAAGTAGTATAGCAACAATAGCTATGACGACGAGGATAATGGTAGAAGTCATAACAGCACACCATTCTCTCAGGGTACGACGAGTCTCCATACGGCCGGTGAGGCGTTCCTCTTCCTCGTGTTTGCCCCATGCAACCACTCTGTCAGTCGAGACAGTCCAGATGCTGATGAGCAATGCCCATACGGCACTGGCAATTCCAACCCAGCCCTCCTCAACACGTAGCCTTGGAACAGCAAGAATAAGAATAACATCCAGGAGGAGAAACACGGAAATAACAAGACATGTTACTTGCGCTGCCTTTGAAGGGGTCGAAAAGAATAGCAGTACAATAAGGAGCAGGCCAAGGGTCAGCGTCGTATATGAAAAGTCGAAGAAACCAGAACCTCTCGAGTGCATTCCAGGTGGGCTGACAAAGATCGAGACGAGGAGCAGGACCCACCATAAGAAGGTTATGATGGCGAAGAGCACCGTGAAGTATCGAAGAAATCGTACGCTCCAAAGATTGTAAGGCGAGACCTGTAATATGTGTAAGTTTGATTGGACTTGGGAGCTGGTGGACTGAAGCATACAGCTGGATCATCCGGGCTCAGATAACCCTCACGAGGAGGACTTGGGGGAAGAAGATGTGTTCGTTCATCGGCCTCGGAAAGACGAGGTGCTGCAGCCTCTCCCGAATCTCCATTTCCATTGCGGACTTTAGGAGGATCATCATGGTCGTCCGGCTTCGAACCCCACATCGTCATAGTAACGGTAATAGAAGTTGACAGCGGCTTCGACGGTGGAGTTTCGTATATATGGGTGTAAATAGTAACAGTAAAGGAGGGTGGAGATGGGGAATGGACTAAGATAAAGGCGGATGCTGTAAACTTAGAGCAGAAGATATGGAAGATAAAAGAAAGAGTTCAGCAGAGTCGTGGGGAGAGAAGTGCTTCCCTCCCAGTCCAACGCGACGCCAACGACGACAACGATGATCTTGGAGCTTGCGAATGCCCTAGCATTGGCCAATCAAGGATGTGTGTGACAGACCAAATGGATGGTTTTGGTCTTTATTGTTTGGAGGCTAAGCCTCTGATAGCCATCGCCTTCGTGCGGGAAAGACAAGAGAGCTGGGCAGAAGAGAGCTGGAAAGAAGACGAATGACGTAGTGACCACAACCGCCACCTAGATTGTGCGACCTGCCCCGCGTTGCATGGCACAGTGAGTAGTAGGTGCGGCTTGAAGCGTGCTGATACACGAATGAACCAGTCAGTACACGGGGTCCGACACACCCATCTTGAGGATGCCGTTCCCATGCGACACGACTGGGGATTTGCGATGTTTGCGGTGGCACAAGCTCAGTACAATTCTGCTCTGTGCTGGGATGCGATGGGATGGGATGGGCTGCCGTTGCCGCTGTCGAAAGTCTTTATCGGCTCTTATCGACTTGCATTAGCGCCATGACTCCGGGCACGAGCACGAGAGAGAGCAGACATGGACATGGACATGGGCGTGGACATGGATCTGGATAATCGAATGTATCTCATGGCTAGAGACATGGTTTTGTAACCGACGACGACGATCATTCTCATTGTTCTGGAACCCTCCCTGCACACGGCAATCGAGGAATCGAGGAATGACACGGGCATCGTGAAGTCAATAAACCCAGGGTTAGATAGAGGTTGATCACACCACACGCATCTCCAGAAAATCAATAATTCTCGAGGACACCCGTTTCCACTCCTCTCGCCAGTCAGCATGAGTGACCTACAACGATCATTCGCAAAGGCCAAGCTGGCGAGCTTCCCACCACCAGAATTCGACGAGGCTGATGAAGATGAGGGTGATTATCTCACAGAGCTTCCGCCCGAGGATGATTCATCTTCTGCATCCTCCGCATCTTCTGCCTCCTCTACTGGCACCATCAAACCCCTATCAAGCAGAAACTTATTCGCAAGACCACAAGGGTTTGGGCCAACATTGCATCTATAACTTCCATCAAGACTAATTTGACTAGATCCCCAAACAAGAGGACAATGGATTCGATTCCATGGACTACATATTTTGAACGAGAACTGTTCATTGTACGAGAGGCTGCCGGACAGAAGATTGCCCATCACGCATACCTCACGTCGCCTGTCGGTAACGGGCCTCTCTTTGTCACACATCATGGAGCGGGATCTTCAGGGCTTTCCTTCGCGGTGCTGACCGCACAACTACGCAAGCTGCTTCCATCGGCCGGGATTCTGTCACTTGACGCTCGAGGTCACGGATCCACAACCATCACGCCCAATGATGCCCCACTAGATCTCAGTCTGGAGACACTCAGCACGGATCTTGTTGCTGTTGTCGAAGAGACGAAGACACAAATGAAGTGGAATACCATGCCATTTCTGGTTCTGATAGGACACTCATTAGGCGGTGCAGTCGTCACGCATGTTGCAAAAGGCGGAAGTCTTGGGAATGCCATTCTTGGATATGCCGTACTTGACGTCGTGGAAGGATCCGCCATCGATGCATTGCAGAGTATGCAAACCTACCTATCAACAAGACCTGTGGGATTCCCAACCCTTGAAGCTGGTATTGAATGGCATATCCGTTCTCGAACAATCCGCAACTCTCTCTCAGCTCGCACGAGTGTACCTGCATTATTAATGCACAACGAAGAGATGAAAGGCTCCCGAGTATGGACATGGAAAACTGACCTTGCAGCAACCCAACCCTTCTGGGAAGATTGGTTCATCGGGCTCAGTAAGAAGTTTCTTGAAGCGAAAGGTGGCAAACTGCTCCTGTTGGCTGGCACAGACAGGCTGGACAAAGAGCTTATGATCGGACAAATGCAAGGTATTTATATACCTTTATAGTCTGATGTGTCCTGAGAATTAATGACTAATATTCATGGGTCTATAGGCAAATATGCACTTCAAGTCTTCCCCGAAGCTGGCCATTTCATTCACGAAGACCTCCCGGAGAAGACAGCGATGGTCATTGCTGATTTCTACAAGCGGAATGATCGTAGTGCTCTAGTCTTGCCACCGAAAGTATCGGATATGTTGAAGCAGGGCAGGAGAATCTGATGGGCAAGATATCTCATGACTGTCTGTGGCCCAAGGCTCGATGGAATACATACATCTTGCCTCGTGAGGCTCTTCTGTCTCGCAAAATGAACAGTCGAGCGTTGGGGGTACTTTAAAATGTGTAAACAGCAAAGGCTACCGGCGCAGTACTAATGAGAGGAAATACTTAGGTGTGGCCTGACCCTAGTAGTGACGGCTATGTGGGACAACTATGAATGTGGACTGTTGTGATGGATATGCCTAAGGGATTGGGAAGGGAAGGCAGCTCGATGGCGTGTTGAGATACTGCTTAGCAATGGTAGCAGGGACTTCGTTCATAGCTGCACATGTGAGTGCCACAGCTCCTGAACAACGAGAACCTCAAAATATAATTGTTAAGTTAGTGTTTACCTTTGTGGCTATCTATCCATGAGTGCCCAAATTGACTTCAGCGGTATTAATAAAACCCTCTAAACCAGTTTCTAGAAAAAGTGAGTCCTTGAAAAACCTAATCAATTTCGAGTCACTCCCTGCTTAGATTGCTCTTTTCGGGTACGTTAACAATCCCAGAATCTAAGCTAATTCTATTATATTCCTGCCAGAAACCTCCGGCTCCCTGAAAATCACACGCACGCTAAGGGTATATCGATATTTGCGCCCAAATTCGCAACTCGCAAGAATGGAGAAAGCCAGAACATCACGCTAATTTAGATCAAATCCGCCAGGTCGCCCAACGGCTCACCACGCTCCATCCGTCGCACCATGGCGAGGAAGAAGAACCTCTCCATCATACTGTCTTCGTCCTCCATATACGTAACATCAAGTAAAGTGCCTAGTGTCTTACCCCATTCGAGCTTTTGCCCACCAACAAATGCTCTTTGATTCCAGCCTTCGAACCACCAATGGCGACTACAATCCTCTGGGTAGTCAGGAGGCTCATAGTCAGGATCATGCTCATGAGCCCTAAGACACGTAATCTGCGGCCAAGAATACACCGTCCCATCCTCTCTCTCGGCCGCCTCATCAATCATCCCCGCAATATCTATTACCGCATTACACCCATACTGCTCCCCGGTAGTCTCGGCATCACAAACAACAGCCATCGCCTTGACGCCGGTGAAGCGCGTCAGCTCACGCATGGAATCCTCCACATGCGCCATCAGCGAATACTCATGAATCAGCAGCCGGCGCACGCGCGCGAAATCCGCATCCCCAATCTTCCTCCCGAGCCGCCCGGGGGCCGCGCCGAATGTCTCCCAGTGGAAATACGCCGCGTCTAGTTCGTAGCTGAAGTAGACGGTTGCGAATTCCGGCGTGCGCCCAAAGCAGAGTGAGTAGGTCTTGAGGGCCTCCAAGCGGCTTTCTTGACATGTATGGAGGAGCGCGGGGATGCTGTTCTTGGTGTTTGAACTGATGCAGCGCCGGTGCTTGCCTGACCACTTGATGTTCACATAGCGTGGTTCGATGCTCAGATTCCAGATTGTAAGGCGGAGTTCAAGTGGGAGTTTGAGGAAGGAGTGGAAGGTTGTGGGTGTGGTAGCGGCTTGATTTGCTGCCATTGTATCATTGCGCCCCCGCATTGTGGACGCTGATTGAGGTTGCAAGGTGCAGATGGGTCAGATTAAAGATGACGATGTTGGAAGCTGGAAGCTCGGGCCAAATGATGGGGTCGGGCAAACGCGATATCACGTGACACTGTCAAATGAATCCTCAGCTCTAATATGAAGTTTTAGAGAACTTTACAGAGCAAGAAGGTTTCAACATTCTCGTGTCTAAACGGAGAATTTAGTTTTCTAGAAGATAGTACGGTATTCAGAAAGACCTCTAGAAACCATACTTGCGGGGGTGCTTCATAATGTCTATTTAAAATAAATCAGCAATCGATGAGTTACCAGGAGACATCTCGTTGATTGGTCGGATTTCTAGATCATTAAGATAGATTTTAGCAGCATGGGTGGGATTTTCTTGCAATTAAACTCTTGCAGTGAGATGTGTAAGACACCTATCGAGTAACTCATATATCTTCATTTCAATCCTCCAACGCCGCCCATAATACGCTATGCAAATCAAGTCTCTTTGTTCCCTGCATGTTAAGCATCGGCCATTATGTTAGAAGTCCGTAGTGACAGATCTAGGATAGTGAGGTGTTCATCCGAACCATCAACAAGTCGTTTGTCCGACTCTGAAAAGAGCATGACGATCTTGTTCTTTTGAACATCTGGAATTGACTCATTATATATTATGGATTGGTAAAGCTAAAGAAGTGTTAGCAAGTTTATCATCCAGAACACCTAAACAACATACCTGTGACACTACCTGAGTGGCACTCCAGCCATCCGCTACCATATCAGTCACAACCTTGGCTACCGCCTCATAGACAGCTCCTTTTGATTTCGGCTGCATGGCATTGACCAACCTGTCAATTGTCGAATCTGGTATGACACCTGCGATATCCTCTATGCTCTTAACAGTAACAACTTTGGAGTTTGCATCGTCAACATCCATAGCATCTGCATCTTCAGCATCCTTCCCAATCTTGACAGCGCCCACAAGTCGTGCAGCACTCTGCAAGAAGGTGATAGCCTTTCGAAGGTCTCCTTCACTGCACTTGATCAGCATCTCTGCTGCCCCGCTCTCTAACTTGACACCTTCCATCTCCGCAATGTCTTCTACCCTCTTCTTTGCATTTCCTTGATCTAAGCTCTTGAACCGGAACTTCGAGCATCTGCTTGCCAGTGGGTCAATGATCCTTGTAACATAATTACAGATTAGACAAAATCGAGTGATCTTGCTGTATGTCTCCATGGTTCTACGCAGTGCACTTTGTGCATCTTGTGTCATTGAATCCGCTTCGTCCAAAATGATAATCTTGTATGGAGGACATGGCCACTGCGCTCGGTATGCTGGGGAAGGATTCGAAAGTTGCATTCGTGCGAAATCTTTTACTTTTTCTCGTACAATACTGATGCCTCGCTCATCGGAAGCATTGAGCTCGAGCACACGCGTCTTCATCAACTCGGGTCCGTACAGCTCTTTGGCAAGTGCAAGGACAGTGGAGGTCTTGCCGGTACCTGGGGGGCCATAGAAGAGCATGTGCGGAAGCTATGCGAGGTTTTAGCACAAGCTGAGACGCAGGAGGAGGTTACGTACGTTAGAGGATTGTAATGTACGCTGCAGCACTGTGATTGTATGATCTTGTGCCGTGACATCATTCAGGTTCTTTGGCCGGCTATAGTATTTCATCAGCGTCAATTCTTGATGGTAAGCGTTTGCGCACATACTATTTCTCAACCCACGGCTGAAGTCTGTTGTTCTCCTTGGCAGGCGCAACCTTGGCGGATGATGCACCATTAGCAGCAGCCTGCTTTCGTGCCTTGATATCGAAGAAGTTGGACATGACTACGGTGTGCTGTGGTGCTCGAGAAAGACGGATTGTGCTCCTAAGATGAAGCGGGAGACGCGACGTGAATTTCGAGCGCGTCATTTTCTAAATTGGGTTTAAGCGAGCAAGATTTAAAGTGCTCTCTCATCCATGGCTTGGGAGTCTCTTTTCATTCCCAACTTTACAAGATTGGATGAATTTCGAGACTATATTAGCAATCTAAATGAGAGCCTGTCAATGACATAGATTCTTAAGTCTTGAATCATGAGAGTTGAGAAGGCTTGCCTTCATCCGCTGGACTGCTTTTATGACTTTAGGAATAGCCTCTCAAAATTTAGTTTCCAAAACACTACACTACGGCCGAATTTGCAAATTTATGGTGATTCGGATAGCTTATAAATTCATCGTTTGGATGTTTACACTTGAAATCTTCTGCTGGTTTGGAGTTGTCACTTCGACGACACATGAGGACCACCCATTTCATCGTTATCGCACACGTGACACGGTCATATCGCGACTTTCTAGCTTCGGCGCGTCTCGCGATGTCGTCAATTCGAGATCCGTGCTTGTCCAAAGTCAACAACGCCTTCAATTTCGAATCTTCCGCTTCTTGCCCGTAAAATTATCTCTTGGATTCCAATGGCCTCACCTGGGACATTGCGCCCTAAAATGACCTGATGACTAGACATAATCTTCAGGTACACATTTCATGGTTATTGCGAAACAAAGTCGCCCCGCCCGTGGGCGTCACCGCGAATTTTGCCCTGGAAAACTTTGACGAGGATTTTGCAGATGACAGCCTTGAGGAGGATAATCTATTGCCGCTTCCCAGCTCCTCTGGATCCTCGCGAGTCCCGCAGATAATCGGTGGTGTGGCGGAGGAAGAGTTTGTTCGGCCGAGTATTCCTCTCACGAAACCGTCAAAGCCTCTTCCAACAGAGTTACCGCAGGGCAGTGTTGTGGATATCCCAATGGGACGATTGGAATCCACCAGAAAATCAGTCAGGCCAGGGCTTATGAGTCAACAGCCACATCAGCTTGCAACCCCAGCATCAACATCTGGATCGACAGCCAAATCTTTGCTCCAGAATTACTCTGTTCTACTCAGAGGCAATGGTAAGCATACCCCTAATAGACAACTGCAAATACTGAAAAATATAGCTACGCCTTCTACACTTAGTTCCGAACGATTCCCGACCAGTACCTCAAATCCTCTACCAACTCCGCAAACACCTAGACAAACCCCAAAACATACGTTGCGCCAGCCGTCAAAGCTCAAAAACGAGCCAGTCGAATCTGTAGATCTCACAGAAGATGACTTCACCAGAAGACCTAGTTCAAGGTCAAGCAACTCGGTCGATGTTTGGGGCGAGTCTACAACACTATGGTCTGAAGATCATGCCTCGAGGCCGGAGCCTCTACCTGTATCTAAACATGGGAAGAAGCGGAAGAGTGTAGAGATTGATGCAAATAGCTCGCCCAGTAAAGACAAGTCACGATCACCTGAAAAGGTCAAAAGGAAACGTCGGCCTCCTTCAGATGATTTCGAGGACATTGATGAGCTGGAAATCTCCGAGACATTACTAGCAAGTGCTGCCAAGTCTATACCAGCTCCTGCTTGCAACATGGACTTTGGGAATTATCCACAAGAGGAGTGTAGTATCACAGAAACGATAAGTAGAGTGGAAACTCGAATCAGGCAAAGTGCTAGCCGGAGCACGTCTGATGGTGCTGCGAACACAAACACCCCGAGCCGAGACGTACATTCAGATTTGCGTTTGAAGAGACCGCAGGCCTTTCTCCAAGTCAGTGCCACGCCTGACTCCCTGCCACCGCCAGTTGTAGCATCCACACAAACTCCACGAAAGCAACGAGATTCACTGAGAAAGACGCGTGTTATCCAGGACTCGGAGGATGACGAACCAATTAGCTTCGAGGACTGTCGGGCTTCCTGTTCACCAGATTATACCATCAAGAATAGTTCACAACTTCGAAGCCCTCAGAAAGTTGCGAATTGGCGATCCATGCCAGATTTTGAGATATCCCAACGACCATCGACTGGATTAGGAGAACCTGCGCGAAAATCTGGTAGTCCTTTGAGGCCCATCTCTCCAGATCTTGGTGAAAATGGGCAATATAGTACACCTTCTAAACCTAGGTCTCCAAGGAAGCTTGCCAATTTGCCTCCCGAAATAGAACTAAGTTCGAGTCAGCAAATTCCGTCCTCCTTGTCCACCGACCATGAGCTTGTGAAGACATATCTCAAGGACACCTTGGCGTTGAAGCCCTACCAGCAGCGGTTGCTACACCTATTGAATCAAAATTCAGTAGAATCCATGTCCTATCATGATAACAACGAACGGGCTCCTGCAAATCTGATGGAAGAGCGAAAGAGAATGTTAGACATGAAGAACGCTTTCTTGTCTCTCGAAATAGAACTCGACAAGCACAAGATAGTGACTGAAGAGAAGCGACAGCTTGCCCGTAAGATGTTTGACGGCCTAGACGAGGATGGAGATGCAGAACGCGCAGCTCAGAAGGCCCGAGATCTTCGTAAGATTGAGGCTACAATTGGACTACTTCTTCGAGTTTCTGGGGCAGTTGAAGAAGGGTTTGCTTCAGCTTCTCGCCCATTAGAGAACTTTGATTCTATATCTTCACCCTCCAATGAACGAGATGCACTAGGTCTTTCAACAGCAGACTCGAGCGTACCTGCAAGTAATCAAATAATTCTTCAAACACAGATACCGGCATTGAGGCAATCTTCAGGTATTGAGGGGAGTCGACGAACCCAAGGGTTTATGCGATCACCGTCTCCAATACGCGCGGAATCATTAAGACCATCAGATACCATATTATATTCGAATCGACGGGACAATAACGCAGGGTTTGTTTCTCCAACTCGAAGCAGCAAAGTTACCGCGAGACCGAAGCCAGTCACAGCGGGGACACGACAGCCAGTCTTATCTCGGGGCTCCAGTCCTCTACCTTACGACGTAGACGACAACTACTTCGAGGACATGCTTGAAGATGAATTGGAAATACAATCGGGCATGGCAAAGATACCCGGGAACACGGCTTTTGAGGAAGAGGAAGACTATGGTGGTTTTGACGATGATGACGACGAAGTGCTTGAATTCTTTGAAAAGCAGCAGCAGTCTTTAAATGACTTTCCAAGTCATCGAACTACGTTGTCGAACCCCTCAGCAAAGCCCCCCAAACGTCGTAGCACCACTTCTTCGAAGGACATGTATGCCCACGTTGACAATGGGCACACCAACCAATGGAATCATCCATGGTCCGGTGATGTCAAGCAGGCACTGAAAGATCGCTTCAAACTATCAGGTTTCCGGAACAATCAATTGGATGCAATTAACAATACTCTAGCTGGGAAACACACCTTTGTTTTGATGCCAACTGGTGGTGGAAAATCTCTTTGCTACCAGTTACCAGCTGTGGTACAAACGGGCAAGACGAAGGGGGTCACGATCGTCATCTCGCCGTTGCTCAGTCTTATGAGTGATCAGGTACAGCACCTCCAAAAGCTACGTATACAAGCAGCATTTCTGAATGGTGACTCGGAGAAGTCCCAAAGAATTGAGTTATTCAATGTGTTGAAGGGTCCATATCCGGAACAATATGTGCAATTGATATATATCACTCCAGAGATGATCGGTAAGAGCCAAGCATTCACAAGTGCCTTGTCTATACTCCACAGCAAGCAGAAGTTGGCACGTGTCGTGATAGATGAAGCACATTGTGTCAGTCAATGGGGGCATGACTTCCGGCCTGATTATGTTGGCCTACGGGAAGTGCTTGTCAAATTTCCTGGTGTACCTATAATGGCCCTTACTGCTACCGCCACTAAGAACGTCCAAGCTGATGTCACTGCAAATCTTGGCATTGAAGGCGCGAAGGTATATGCACAAAGCTTTAATCGTCCAAATCTTAACTACGAGGTTCGGGCAAAGAAAGACATAGGCACGAGCAAAGATATTCTCGTGGATATGTGCAAGATTATAAAAGAGAAGCACAATAACCAAACGGGTATCATTTATACATTATCAAGAAAAGGTTGCGAGGATTTGGCTGCAACGCTTACAAGAGACTTTGGCATAAATGCTCATCATTACCACGCTAAGATGGACAAGGACGACCGGCTTCGGGTTCAACAAAAGTGGCAGAGTGGTGAGTGGAAGGTCATTGTCGCAACCATTGCATTTGGTATGGGCATCGACAAAGCTGATGTTCGCTTTGTGATTCACCATACTATCCCGAAAAGCCTGGAGGGTTACTATCAAGAGACTGGTCGGGCGGGTCGTGATGGAAGGCCCTCCGGCTGCTATCTTTATTACGGCTATGGCGATACGGCTATCCTTCAGCAGTTCATCGACAAAAGCGATGGCGACCATGAACAAAAGGCTCGCCAGCGCGAAATGCTTGGCAGGATGATACAATTTTGCTGGAATCGTATTGAATGCCGTAGGACGCAGATACTTGCCTACTTTGGTGAAAATTTTACCAAGGAGGAATGTAATCACACCTGCGATAATTGCAGATCTGATACCCAGAGAGTGGAGGTGGATTTCACTGCGGAAGCTCGAGCTGCAATCTCACTCGTTGGAAAACTTGAGAATGCAAATGTCACCATGCTTCATTGTGTAAAGGTCTTGCAAGGCGACTCCAAAGAACGTAAAATCAAAGACCTCAACCATAATGGATTGAAAGAATTCGGCGCTGCTAGCAAACTCAACCGTTCACAGATTGAACGTATCTTCCATCGTCTCGTAGCAGAGAATCTGCTGTGCGAGGAGAATCTAATGTCACATCATAGGCCCAAAGGGAGGCCAGCCTTTGTGACAAAGTATATCAAGGTCAGTTTGCTTTATATCGCACAATACTATGCCGTGTCGCTGACAGCAATAGCTTGGTCCCAACTGTGAACCGCTGATGAATGGACAGCGCAGACTGAGGTTACATGAGCTCAAATCCACAGAACTAGCTACAAAAACCACAACATCACGGACTAAAGCCAAGACGACATCATCCAAGTCCAAAAAAGCTGCCAATGTAACTGCAGGCCATATTAGTAGTACTTATCCGTCCACAATTGTTACCTCGCCAGTGTCCGGACCTGATCGCTGGCGAAACAGATCAGTCAATGAGGCTGGCTTTGACAACGAAACA
The DNA here is from genome assembly GCA_026120035.1 of Coleophoma eucalyptorum. Classification (NCBI taxonomy): domain Eukaryota; kingdom Fungi; phylum Ascomycota; class Leotiomycetes; order Helotiales; family Dermateaceae; genus Coleophoma; species Coleophoma eucalyptorum. Next base: position 634,550 of record JALRME010000012.1, read on the forward strand.
AGAACTGATCGCCGTGGCTACCGACGCGATGATGGCTTTATAACTTCAGACAATGAAGGCTCAGAATCAGATGATGCATTTGGCCCGCCTCTGCAAGAACGATCGTCACGCCGAAAATTGGGTGCCACAGCTCAACTTGGACCTCCAATCACCACAGATCTGCGGATGGATGCCCTCAATCAGGACCATCAGGTAATTGTGCACCAGTTTGTTGACGCAGCAAAAAAATTGGAGGAGAAAATACGAAACCAGAAGAGCTTGCGGAGACCACTTTTCACGGAGGCACACCTGCGAGACATGGCTATCAATTGGACCTTGACAACGGAGGAGATGTGTCAAATCTCAGGTATCAATACAGAACATGCGGTAAACTTCGGAGGGAGATTTGTACCTCTTCTGAGCGATTATCACCAAAGATACGAAACTCTTATAGAGGGTGAGAAACAGGATCGGGATATGGATGCAAACCACAACATTGTGGATCTAATCAGTGAGGAGGAGGAGGAGGATGACGATGATGAATATGGCGATCCCTTTGACCCGCAGGATGACATGGACGAAGCCATTGTAGAACCATCTAAATACTTCTCGTCAAACCCAAAAGGACCGTCAGCAGCTGAACTTGCACGTTTCAACCAGGTTATGTCCATAGCCTCTGCTGCTCCCTCAGACCAATCTAGAGCTGTGTCTCCTGCGCCAGCAAGAAGAAGCTACGGCGGCGGGAATAGCTGGGGGAAAGGAAAGCCAAGTGGTGGGAGGAGAAATCGGCCACGCAAAGGGTCTGGTCCATCTTCTGCCGCAGTGACCAAGAGGAGGTCTGTAGGCTCGAGTGCTAATAACTCAAAGAAGTCAAATACGACAAACGGCTCAAAATCCATCATGTCACAATTTGCAAATAAGTCAGGGAACAGGAGAGGTGGCAGTGGCATGAGTGGTATTCAACCGATGCCTACTTGAGCGGTAGTGTACGAATCATCCATTACTAACATTATCACATCTTGCTTTGGCCGAAGTTCTTTCTTGGTCTGTCTGGTATAGATAACGTCAAATAGATGAGGTTGGTGTGCAAAGTTGATGCTTGAAGAATCCACTTGTGGAGAGGTGACGATTAGATAAATGATCAAGTAGATAAACGAGGTAGATTATTATCATGACACAAGCTTAAAATACCATTAATGATTATTACTGCTCAACGCTAGCTCGCCTTATTTGCTGACACCCTAAAATTTGAATGCTACCTTCATAGGTAAGAGCCGAGATTATACACATTCGGTATGAACAAGTCGTTTCTCCCTTATCTGTGTGTTGTGCCGTGAACAGCAAATAGTACCAATACCTCAATCAGAATCATAGATTCTCCCACAGAGTCTCTTCAATTCTTCTACTTAGTTAGGACAGGTGGTAGTCACTTAATTCAATCCAATTCAACCCAACTGTCGTTCATTACAAACTCATAGAACAAGTTGAAAAATTGAATGCCACGGATATGCTATCGAACACGCTCCATTGCATAAACGATTTCCAAGCTTGCAAACAATCAAAATTTAACCCTCTTGCACCTCTTGAGCAGTTATACTTTCAAAGGCATGGGTGGAGCCTTTATTTCAAGAAGGTTCTAGTGATTTACAAAGTGGCACCTTCGTGAGATTCTGGTCTCTTGATCATGTGCTTGGGAGACATGAAAGAAACTAATCCTCTCGGCTTCCTACGCCCATCTCTTGTTTTGATGTGCCTTCTCATCCTAGTGACTGGCTGCCCAAGCCTTTGGTCCACTTTTTTTTTAGAAAGGGTGCAGCAGACCGTAGTCGTTTCTGCTTGTGCTGCACTGTTAGCAAGTCTCCATACTACTACTAGCATTGCATACCGTTTGGGTTAAACCATGAATGACACCCATCAGTCGTGCACCTTTTACGGCATCATTGAAAGGATCTATCTGTCCTCTGAGAACGCCATTCTCAAGGGCTTCGCTTCGTGGTGTCCCATTCTCTTTGCCATTCCTCAAGTAATAGTTTCAGATGTGACAGTGATAATGGTTTCGTGACAAAGGAGTCCATGCCGCATGAGAATGCCTTGGTCTGGTCTCGATCTGCCGCAAGTCCAGTCAAAGCAATAATATATGAAGGTCTCCGTCTTCCAGCGTGGTTCTGGGCCTCAAACCTACGGATTCTTTTCGTGCTCTCGAAGCCATCACATATTGGCATTGTGAGATCTTGAATTTTGAATTAGCCAAATGGAACCCAGTGCCACGTTTAGGAGGCAAGACGCTTACCCATGAATATCAAGTCATATCCGGTTTCGGAGGACTCAAATGCCTTTGCTGCCTCAAGCCCATCTACCACGCACTTGACATCCGTATATTTCAGCTTCTTCAAATAAGCTTGAATAAGTTTGATATTTACAATGTTGTCATCTACACACAAAATCCTTGGCTGTTCCACTCTTGGTTGCCAAGCATTACCTGCATTCTCTCGAGATAAAATTGTGAAGGATGGTGGTTGGAGCGGCTGTCCTGAGGATGGCATAACCGCCGGAATGTGGAAGGATTGCCCATGTTTTGGATAAAATATGTCTCTGATATCTTGACCAGAGTTGACTTTAGGAAGTATGTATGAATCCTGGCCCGCTGGATCGTATAGTGTGCCATTGTTAAACTCCTGCGTTGATACAGTCGCGGCGATTGACTCAGGGTTATTGGCAGAGTCAGTGGACAAGTTGAGTTTAGCCAGTCCATCGATTTGCCCCTCCAGCCAACACGCAAGCATAGTCTTCGCTAGGTAATGCGGGCCAACTGGCTTTGCAATCCAGTGAGTGGCCAAGTCCTTCGTCCTGCCTGCAATAATGACCAACGGAGGTGTAGATCTGCTTGAAAAGGTGGCAATATCTTCTTCAGAGACCTTCTCGTCGATAATGACAAAATCTGCAGTACACAAGTCCTCCGTGGTAGTCATATGAAACCACTCGGTAACGTAGAGATGGAGAGATTTCTTTAATGAGCACTTGACGTTAGAGTCGAATCCGGACAGATACACGGTTTTCCCCCCGCACTTGATTTGCAACTGGGTAATTGAGTCGGGTATGTCAGTTGGACTTTTTGTACTTTGAGCCAAAGGAATTTCGACAGTGACCTGCGTCCCTTGATCGATTTGACTTCGAACACTAACACTACCGTTTAGAGATTGCACTATCTTTTTAACGATGCTCAGCCCTAGTCCTGTTCCAGAGGAGAAAGAAGACTCTTGGCTGAACGCCGAATAAAGTCTGTGGCGTAAGAAGTCATCGGATATGCCAACACCAGTGTCTGTAATAATTATACGTAGAATGCATGTGTCATCTTCGCAGCCGTCTTCTCTGTGAGTGGACACCTTGCAATTTATGAAGCCCTGCTTTGTAAACTTCAAGCTGTTTCCAAAAAGGTTCATTATGACTCGTTGTATGGCACCTGGCGTACAACTGAAGTAATAATTATCAGAGGGACGTATATCCAGAGACATGTTCTGGATAGCTTCGCTCCAGACCTTCGAAATTTGGTCGTGGATATGCCCCTCGGTTACGGTACGAATGGCATCTTCACAGAGAGCTGCAATATTAACGATCGAGTATATATGGAGTGAGAAGTCGTTGACCTCATTAATCCCACTAGTACTCTGCAAAGGGCTTTGGCTGAAATTGTTCACTTTGGTGTAGTCGAGAATGTGAGATACCTATTTAGATGTGAGCTTAGACTCTTTCACAGCCTTGTGAGTCTTTCCATAGCTTGTATCTTACTGTATTAAATAGTATTCGGCCGCAGCTGTCAATCGTATCACATAAATTTCGTTGAGAGATAGCCAAATCTGAATCAGCCAGAAGAGCTGTCGAAGCAAGAATGCCGTGAAGAGGCGTTCTGAATTCATGCGAGATGTTTGAAATGAAGTCGCCTTTCTGTCTGCTTTCCAGCTTTACTCGGACTCTGTCATATTCTGCAGAAACACTGTTTAGAAAAGCCCTAACAAAGGCAACCTCAATCTCTGTGGTAAATACTGGGCCTTCTTTCAGAGACACCGCAAACGTAGCACTAATGTAACCCGAACTGACAGAATCGTGAATTGGCGCAAATAACACCTGGCACGCTCCTGGAAAGCAAGTCATCAGATCTTGCCATTCCCTCTTGCTAGGAATCTTCAGGTCAAACTTCGATCCATCATCATTCTCAAAGAAATACCTGTGCTCTGAAGCTACATCCTTGTCAAGATCAATAGGTTCGCCTTCAAAAGCAATTAATCGTCCCTCGGTATCGAAACTCCACAAAAAGCCACCAGGATAGCGATGGATCAAATGGTTTACCAAACGAAGGCTGATCGGGTTGAAGGCGGCCGCAGACGGAAACGAATCGCTGCTGCATCTCACATTGTCTCTTGGTGCATAGGCAAGGATTGTTGCGGGTTTGATTGTTTCTCCACGTTTCCTCGATTGTGGTAAACCCTGAGGGCGATCGTCGTCATCTGTGACTGCGGTTGAATGAGGAACTATTCATTTGTTAGATTTGGAAGACCGATTATATTTGATGTCAAACGAGGAATAATGATTGACATTCCAAAAAAAAAAAATAGGAATTTCCCTATACACGTCCACATCATCTATGTCACTCAAAGGGAAAGAGAATCTTATTGCTAGGACAATTCTGAAATGCTGCGTTACGGCATGCTTGGTGAACGAAGCGAAATGGCTTGGATAGATAAATCGATAGTAGTGTTTGTGGCAAACTCAAATGGAAAATAACTTACAAGTTTGGAGATATTCGTTTGCTTTTTGAAGATCCATAGGAATGACATGGCTAGTAGTATCTACGAATACAGTGTAGTCGACCCCTATGGAGTTCAGCTACTGCAGAGGAAGAATTTCCACAAATAACATACCTAAAGACTCTCTTAACAAACGTGCTGCCCTTGCCAGCACATCTGCATGAGAAGGACTAGGATCCTCTGCCGAACGTGAAAACATGGCATATTCTTCTAATCCTTGTGATCCTTTGCGTGTGTTTGCTTGTGAGGGATATACTTGGAGACTTGGTGTTTTCATATCAATGGCAGTTCTCGAGAGCCTCTTCCCATGTCCACTCATTTTTTGTCTCAAACTTTCCAGTCCTGTCTGACTATCTTCAGGCCAATTCTTTGGTATTTGACTTCTCCCTTCAATAAATGCAGCCAAGCCCTTTGACATTAGAGTGATCCTCGGTTGCTGCAAACTATCTTTTCTCATATCAAGATAGTTCATAACATTTGTAGCCATAAGGCCAAGGAAATCGCGTTCCATGTCCGTTAAGCCTCTCTCTCGAGGTCTGTCGTCAATCACGAAGAGACTGCCAATCCGAGACCCCGTCCGTGTAACAAGCGGAGTACCAGCATAGAACCTAAAGAAAGGAGCATTCGCGACGTATGGGAGATTGGCAAATTTAGGATCTGCCGATAGGTCAGGGACCCAGAAGAGAGCATACTTCGAATCGACCGGCTCGGGAGCATCAATTACATGCTTTTCACACATCAGCCAAATCACTCTGTATAGCTTACAGTGATATCGTAGAGCTTACTGCACATAAGGCATTGTCTCTTGTGGTGCTCCTGCAAGGATGTTAGAGCACTCGTAAATCAAGCTGGAGACGGAGCGAGAAAACGGACCCAGAACATCCCATCCACAGATCAACTCCATTTGCATCAGCATTGCCAGTATTCCCAATATCCAGAGTTGGAGTCGACTCAGCGATGAAATACTTGTGAAGTTAGTAAAGGATCAATATCCTGGGCTATCCTGGTACGCCCGTACTTGAAAGTCACGATCTACCAAGCTGACGATGGATCTCTGAGTATCGAGGCGCCATGTTACCAACTGGGCAAAGGAAGTGAGAGCAGTATCGGTGCTGGTAAGCTTGGTGCATGAAACGGCCTGAACTGGCTTGTGGAGAAAGGTGTATTGGCGCGTATCCCTAAGCCGGAGTGATTCGGTGATGGGAGTGCACGACATGTCTCCAACCAAAGGTACTCACATCCGGGAGGAAACTTGGATATCAGCTATGGTCGCCTAGGTACTGCCGCAATGCCTGGGTAACAAAGTATTGATCTGTGAGAACAGCAGTATTCTCAGGTTAGTATTTTCAAGATTGAGCTACTTTCAACGACTTGGTAAAGAGCAACTCTGGGGAGGACCCGGAACTGAATTGAGCAGGTAATGAGTTATAAGGTCTTGCAAAATGAGTAAGGGATGGATTCGAAAGTATACACACACTTTACACACACAACAAAACGAGAGACTGAAGGTTAAAGGCCCCTACGATGGAGAAAGAGGTTGGTTGTGTAGAGAGCTTTGGATGGGCCTAGACCCTTACATGGTTGATGGTGTTGCGGGAACTTCCACTACTGTACAGTAAGTTACTTAGTACTGTATGACCCCACACCCACACTGGGCACAGACCAGCAAGACCCTGATTTGACCTACCGGCCGGACCTCGAATCCTGGTTGGACTAGTAGTAAGTAGTAGGATGAAGACGTGTGTTTACCTGGTATTTTGCGAAAAGCGCAACCATGCGCCCCAACTGGAATTGATTACTCCCTTCCTTCGGTAGGATACGTATTCTATACGAACAAAGGCTAATCGAGAAACCTAATCTCAAATCTCAAACTTTGATTGTTTGTCATAACCTCGAAGGTAATAGTCACGGCTTACTGACAAACTGCGAAGGGCTAGATCTACTCGTCAACACCACAAGTATTCCTTGCTTGGCTGAGGCACGTTGGCTTACGGCATATACGGACTAGGGCGGTGCAGGTACAATCGGATCTGTGCTCCCGTTGTACAAAGCTCGCTTTTCTACAGTTCCAAATTTATTTAATTTGGCCTCGGAGATGTGGTCCAGTTACATAGAGGAAATCACTGGTAACTCAGAAGGCGTTCTCCAAAGGCCAAGTCTCCGCTTATGAGTTAGCTTACTTGTCCATAGATCGTTTGCCAAATGAGCGGTGCGTTCGGATATATCTACCCGGCTAATAGCAGGTAGACTAGAAGTCCAAACTTAAAGTTACTATTGCTGGGCCATAACCATGGAGTCAATATGCTTGGTTCAGCGAATGGTATTTTACTTTGCAACAAGAACTTGGACCTGATCTTGAGTACACGATTACTGCATAAGGTTCCTGCCCGGTATCAGATGGACTAAGTACCGCCCCGGTACTTGCATATACTTGGGTCTAGCAGATATCGTTACCGAGGCGCGAGTAACTGCTTATCGTACTTTATTTACAATGATGAAAAAAAATACAACAGTTTGGGGCTTCGGAAACTTGCTTATCCGAACATACGTGGGGACAAGCCAACTAACCAAATTGCTCACAAGAACCAATTGTAGGATCTTGCGGTCAGGGTTGTAACCGGTCGTTAGTGTGGGTATCAGTGGAATCTGGGAAAGTACTTTGATTCTTGTTAAGCATATGAGCCGAGACACAGTTTCATCTCGACCCTTGGGTCACCACAGAATTGTATTGGATGTCATTGAAAACTAATTTGTGGGGTTGAGACAGTTTTGTACAAGCGAAATCTTTAAGCCCTCCCTTCCAACGATGGAGAGGCACCATAATCACAGGATCTATTGGTCCAGAAATTCTGACGCTCACTTCTCTTGACAATAAGCGGGTATCTCTAATCGTATCTCGTCTTCTCGTAGAATGTTTATAGGTTGGACTTGACCCAGAGGCCAAGTTTCTCTAATCCGGCATCCCCATCGTAAATATCTCTCTCTACGGCCCGGGAATTGATCTGAATCTGTTAGTGATGCTAGCTATGAAAAGGGTTGAAGTGGTCAACTTACATGTTGTGGGCCTAGCTGGCTTACTTTTTCGACTCCCAAGAGTCTCATACAGGTCTCGATCTCTGCTTTGAGTACTGGGTTTCTTGTCAGCAATCGCCTACAGAAATTCCCACGCTTTACAACTTACTCTCGAAGGTCCTTTCGACACCTTCAGCTCCACCAGCTCCGAGACCGAACAGAGCCGCTCGTCCAACACCAACGGCTTTAGCGCCGAGACACAAAGCCTTTACCACGTCCGTACCTCTTTTAATACCACCATCAACCCAGACTTCGATTCTGCTCAATACCTCAGGGCAGTACTTGCGGATCTCAAGCAAAGTATGAACAGCAGGCGGCGCAGTATCCAGAGCACGACCTCCATGGTTAGACAAGATAATCGCCTTCACTTGAGGTGCATATTGCGCTGCTAAATAAGCGTCCTCATGCGTCTGAATACCCTTCAACACAATAGGCATATTGGTGTGCTTGGCTAGCCACGGTAAAGTAGACTTCCAAGTAAGATCCGCGGCAGTACCAGCAAATAACTGTTTTCCAACTCCTCCTGGACCTGCCTTCTCCTTCTTGACCTTCGTCGCTGAAGGAACTGGCAAAGCAGCCCCGACCTCTGAAAATCTCTCATCATCCTCTCGCTTTCCTGGAACTGGTGCGTCGAGCGTCAAGCAAATGAACTTGATTTTGTCTGCCATGCCATTTATTCTAGCGATCATCTTTTCACTCTTCAACCGGTCGTCCTGAACATATAGTTGCCAGCCAAAGAGCTGCCCAGGCACAGAATCTTTGACAATCTGTTCCGGAGTCATGGACGCATTGTTTGAGATCACTTGGAGTGCACCAAATGAGCTGATTCCCTGCGCTATACCGTGTTCTCCAGCAGGATTGCCCAGCCGTGCCATTGCTGCGGGGGAGACATACAATGGCAATCCAACCTTATATCCCAAAAGTGTAGTAGATGTATCGCAAGCCGTACAATCAACGAAAACCCTCGGCCTTAATAAGATCTGCCTGTAAACTGTATTGTTTAATTTTTTTGAGACGAGATCGTCGCCTGCAGAGTAGTAGTATGACCAGGCCTTCTTCGAAATCTTTTTCGTAGCCACCGCCTCGATCTCGTCCAGGTTGAGAAGTTTACTCATATCATCGTCGTCGTTCTGTGCATCTTGTTCTGTCGGCTCTGGCTTTTTCGAATCCAGCATCATGGAGGAAGCGACCTTCCCAACCAATGGCACCCCACTTTCCTCGAGAGTTCCAGGTGGGTGTATCGGGTCATAGTCCTCTGTCGCACCGTGTCAATTGCAGCCAAAGCCACCTACAAAGAGGCATCAACAAACCTGTCGCATCTCTTCCAGCAAGGCGTAGAATGGCCCTCTCTCCTCCAGGGTGGTTGGGTAGGAATTCTGTTACGTCGTAGACATTGCCGTACAGCACAACCCAACAATCATCGGCTTTGTTGTGGCCAGTCACTTGGTCGATTAGCCAAATCGGAGCACTTCCGCCATTTTGAAAGATGGGAACATACCCTCCATAGCATCGAAGTATTTAGTCATCTTCGCGGGCCTTCAAAGGGGATATCTCTCTCACTGCAATTGGGGGTGAGGATCTAAAGAGAAACAAGAAAAATGAAGGAGCGAGGTAGGAAGAAGTCGTGACTTCATCAACAGAACTATAAAACAGATAGGAAAGATAGCCGTGAGCTTCGGCGGCTGATCTCTATACCGCAGGTACCGAAGCAGGCAAGCTCGCCCTTTTTCCACGAATCATAAGTACCCCTTACTAAGGTCTGTGGGTTCTTCTTCTCCGGGCATCTTTGCGTGGGCGTGTGGGGTGTTGAGCGAGAAATGGGGGAGAGGAGAGCTTTGGGCTTGGCATTGTCGGCGTGTGTCGGTCATCGGGCGACGCGAATTTTATCCACTTTTGGTCGTCGTTACTCGTTTTGTACAAAGTTGCCATGTTGGGCAATACAGCTCTAGGCGTGGGAGTCTATTGTAGGCAATGGACATGAGTAGCTCCGAGAAGCTTTAAGATCGTGGATTGGAATCAGCTACTCAGAATGCGATGGTCAAATCCAGGGTGGTGCACGGAAGCAGTCGCATTTGGTAAAAATTTATTGCACCCTCTTAGAAGAGGAAATTTGTACATTATAGAATAAGAAAACATAAGAGATGGGGTATGCTAAGAATCAAAACAGAAATATACGGCCTCCATATTCTTGAAAAGAAACAAATTGCTTTTGGCAAGAAACTGGCGTAACCTTTAATCACGTCCATCACCATCTAGAAGCGCTAAATTTCAAACTTGTCTCCAATATAAACATCCTTTCAAGAACCTGGAAAAGTTAGGTCTTTAATAAGCCATGCCCCGGTAACCACCACCATATCCTCCTTGTACGTTCGGCACAGTTGGTTGTCGTTCGCGCGGTGGACTCTGATGGCCACCTATTGGTGCTGCACCGCTGACGAGGTGTTCTCTGCTTTCCTCGCGTCTCAAGTTGTTGTCTGGGGTAAATGGTCGTCCCTGTGGAGTAAATGATCGCAAAGGGGTCGCACCGTGGTAGGGATTCGCTGGTTCGTCCCTGAAAGAGTCGGCGCTGTGCTGCTTCATAAGAGGCTCTTTGCGTTCGTGCTCGTAATCGGTGTTCATTGGCATCTTTGTCGGATCCATAAGCAGAGAGTTTCTCGCATCGAGCGGTGTGAGGTTATCCAGATCACGATTGAGCTTCTCTGCTTCCTTGCGTCTCTTCCTGTGTGGGTTCTCCTTGCAACACATAATGATGGCATTGACACCAATGAGGATGGCAAGAACCGCTGTCAATGCAGACTGCAATGCAATGATAACAACACCAGTGACAGTTTGCGTGGTTTCTGCAATTCCGAGTTCCTCGACGAAGACCAGGATACAGACAACAGACAAGACTCGGACAATTTGGATGAAGATGTTGATCACATTGCCAGATCGTCGTTCGAAAGGACGATTCCAGATGAGCATAGCAAGCACTGAAATGAGAGTTAGCAAAGATATCAATCACGCCTAAGCATTCATTACTTACTGCAGGCTTCAATGGACAATTGAGCTACTGTCTGAGAGAGTCCGTGGCCGTCGGCGATAGCCAGGACGGCACCTTTGGCGGCCATGTAAATGATGGCTGGAACAAATACCCACCAGAAGTCTTTCTTGTAGCTATCGTAGAAGATACTATACTTCAGCCAATTCTCTTTCTTTTCATATAGACCGGAAGCATCGCCATCGGCTTTCTTGAGGTCCCGTGCTGTTTTCCAAATCTTGAAAGTAAAGAAAGCTAAAACTCCGGTGAAAAGCCCAAGCGTGACACCTGCCAGAGTTTTTGCTGCCCAAGAGTCTCCATGCGTAAACTGGTAGATGCAATAAAGTACCCACATGCCGTACAGTACGAGAATAAGTTGAACGATCGATCGAGCCATGGTTCTCCAGTAATGTTTTCGGAAACCAGTAAGAGCTTTAGGGAAGGATCCAAACAAAGCCCAGGTTTCGAGGATAACCTTGATCAAAAGAATGCCAACCGCAATTGTAGCAATCACGATTGCGACAATAAGCAAGACAGTCATAAAGGTGTTCGCTTGTGGGACACTTAATTGCTCTACGTAGGCCTGAATTCCGGACACCGTTTTCTCGAGAGTAGAGTCACTCGATGTCGAATTACTTGTATCTGAGCTCGTGGAGTTGACACTGGTGGAGATGTCTCTCATGAGGATGCCCTCGAGAACGGTATCAATGGCTCTTTTCGTCACGCTACTTGAGGTAGAGTAAACAAGAGTCGCGTTCTGAAGATATTGGTAACTTTCAGTGGTTAGGTTTCCACCTGTTGCAGATCTAAAGTTGTCAATAGCAGTTTGCATGGAACCCCAAGGAATGAGTCCTAGGTAAAATATTAGATTGGTCGTGAGAAGGATACAGTTGGCTCACCAGTGGAAAAGGCGAAGTTCTTCGCAAACGAACGATAAACCGTGGGATAGTTCACGCTCAGCATTCCGTTCATGGCAAATCCTTGGAAGGTTGTGAACACGTCTGTGAATGAAGGACTGGATACACCAGCGCCACCGGTACTTCCTGCTCCGGCAGCTGCAGCCCCAGCGGCAGACGCACCCGTCAGTACCAAAGCTGCTCCTGCAATACCGGCTGCGACATAAGATACACTTGTAACGGCAACAGTCTTTCCATTGCCAACGGTCGAAGTGATACATGCAACGGTATCGCCTGTGTCAGCGGATTTCAATTGAAGAGTCGCATCCGCATCGATGTCGGGAACGGAAAATGCAATGCTTGGAATCATACTCGCGTAGGAAGATGGGATTTCCTGTGTACCGCTTGCTGCGAATTCTCCGACTGGGACTAAACGGTTGTCAGTAATTGCTCTTCCAAAATGAAGATTTGACAAACGTACCAGGACATAACTGCTGGACATAGGTGCTGGATGCACAGGGATCAAAAGAATTCGAATACACCGAGATACCATAAGCGGTCACGTTTAACATTGCTGTCACATTCTGCTCCTTGGTACTAGTGCCGGCCACATCAAAGGTCACCTATGCATAACTCGTCAGCAAGGTAAATGGCGACAGTGCCACCCACAAATCCATACCGTCTTGTTGCTGTTGTTGTACTCTATGTTGACTTTCTGGACGGTAATAGTTGAATCATCGCCGCAGGTGCTGAAGCCTGATGTTTTCAAAATTTCCGCAGCATTGACACCAGCTGGTAGAGACCCTAGTAACAAAAGGGAGAGAGAGCTAAAAAGTGAAATTGATCGTAACATCATGATGATTCCGTATCTGAAGGCGCTCAGAATGCTGATATGGCTGCTTCGGTGGGAGGCCCACTCGCGGAAGAACAAGAGAACCCAAAACTTCGATATAGGGTCCGCCGTCGGCTATCAGATGTTGTCGAGTTCGTAGTAGAGCACCACCGTTCAATAATGCAAGCTGTGTAGCTAGATGCCCTCAAATATGTACGTTGCAGAGTGCTCCGTGATCGATGGAAAGAGATTCGTTATGGGGAATACAACAGATATTTTGTTAAAGGTGGCCGAGGATCTACCTGGAAAGAACTGAAGGACGCCGAAACAAGCCGAGATAGAGGGAGAAGTCCAAGAAGATAAGTCGATATGATCTGATATGATATACTATATGCTGGTACTTTTGCGGCGAACTCCTTTTTTTCCTTCTTTTCCAATGGGCTACAGGACACTAAACGATTGCTGGTAAAACGAGAGACAGGAAAGCAGATTGTGCGTGCGAGTTGAGGTGAGATAAGGTGAGGTGAAGGGAGAGGAAGAGGAAGAGCGAACGTGGAGGGAAAAGTCAAGACATGCATAGGACTGTAGCACCAGCCAACGAACGAGCAGGGAAGGGAAAGGAGAGTCTCATGGTCGATACGAAGCCAGAACCAGCCAGCCAGAAAACAAGATAGCTCAGTTCCAGAATGGCAGATTGACAGGACAGGGCATGACAGGGATCGTGTCGGGGATGTTCGTCGATGACCCACGCCTAAGAGCCAGTCACCAGCCAATTTAGGGAGATCTTCAGTGCTATTGCCCCAGTCAAGGCCTAGCAGCGGCCCAGTCATCGATTATTTTCAGGGGGCGCTCATGGCCCAGCGCCGTCGGATAGGCCAGGTCTCACGTGGTGGGGCCCCTTAGCGGTTAAGAATAGAGTCCCAGGCCCTAAAGCCGTTGGCGCCAGCTCAGGTACGGCGTTGACGGTGCAGGGAAAATACAGTGCTACCCCGTACGTATAATTGTTGACGCGCAAGATTTGTGCACGCACGACCACACCGCACCACATCACGTCCCATAGCATTGCTTATTATCGGCCTGGGCAGTGGACAGTGAATGGACCTGGGCACGTCCGCTGTTTCTTTGCCTTCGTGATAGCCAGTCTTGTGGCGATGCGCCTCATGTCTTGGTGGCTGTAGAGACGGGCTGAAACCACTGAAGCACGATGACCTTCTGCAGACAGACCAGATTGAGCTGATACCGGCAGCGTTTGATGCTCCTCGCCTGGATAGCATTTGTGCAACCTCAACCCTCCCCGCTGCTGAGCAGACTCTCTATATTGCCAATATGCTGGGGTTCTGGCTGCCTCAGATTTATGCGATGAGAGTGGAGACAGCGGATATGTTCATCTTATCTTCTCATCTTGCTCCTTCCATCTAACACAATACTTCGGTAAGCATCTTGATAAAAATATCCTTTGTTGACTTTCGTCAGGTTGCTGCACAACCGACTATTGGGGGGATCATGCCGACCTGGACCGCGTTGGAATCGATAGAACGGTGTGGCAGTGTCTTCGCATGCTCCACAATGATGGGAAAGAGTTTGGAGGCGTGCCAACTTTGACTTCTCACTCATAATCTTATCATAATGTGGTGGCTTTCCGTGCTGCGCCTCATGGGCACGAGCCCGAAATGCCGGCATCGTGCAACACATCCCATCGTCCGCATAACATGCGACGTGAAGAAATGCTCTGCATGTTGTCATAGGCCCATCAGATTCAAGTCGCGACCAACCGAAGGGTATTGGCTCTGCACTACTGCAATTGTTCTGACGAGCTAGGTTTCCAACTGTTTCCTAGCTTGCGATGGGGCTGCTGATGTCTGTTGGCCAATGGATACCAGAAGAGTTTGAAACTGGTTGAAATCACGTGTTAAAACTAGCCTGGCTCCATGTCGATAGGTCGGAAGTTCAACCTACTTATCAGTATGGAAGGCTCGCTCGGAAGTTGCTCAACTCGCAAGACCCATATTATAATCCTTAACAATTGATATCTAACATATGCCAGAAGACCTAACTCCCACGAGTTGGTAAGTCTTCTTCTGCTAACCACGCCCAGCACACGTTGCACCCCATCCATTTCAATGGTTGCTGAGCTAAGGAGTTGGCATCAAGCCACATTTACGTCAAGTGATTCTCGGCAAGTTATTCTAAGAGGACAAAGGGTATTTGACGACTCAGGAATAACTTATTACTTGTGTCGCGTATGCTTACATAACAGTTGCGCGTCTTGAAGGGTCCAAGAGCAAGGTTTTCACAACCAGGCTTTGGATTGCCACTATGAGGCGTCAAATGAGGTGGCAGTTCTTAGTTACGTTTGGATTGATCTGAAAGGTCATGTGACTATTGACCAGTAGACATGAAGCTAAGAAGCAAACTTCGGTGTGGCCGACTTCATGGCCAAGGAAATCTATCAGGTCCGATGGTTCGTGTTGCTCAACCATGTTCTTAATATCTACCTATTCTAGTCGCCAGTGCTTACTTATCTGCTCTGTCACCTCTCCAGCAGCTGTAATAGGAAATTCGTGACCACCTTCGATGACAACCCATTCTACCTTGTCATCTCCAATGGCAGCTTTTGCATCTATTTCTAACTCTGATGGTACAATGACTGAATCTGTCGACCCAGCGATGATTAAGACCTTGTCCTGTCTAAGACCAAGCTTCTTCCATGTGTCTACCCTTCCCGAAATGGAAGCGTGCTGGATCGAGCTTACGAACGCTTTAACGAATGCTTGGTGATTCTCGACTTGCCATCGAATGACCGCCCCAACAGTCACACCGGGTCTTGTCTTCGATAATGATGTACCTGCAAAAGTAGTGTCTCGAGCTCCCTCGGCCTCCTCAAGGATAATCTCTTCCACTTCTGACTGCTTGTGCACAGTATGAGATTTTCGTGCCGGACCATGTAAGTATCCCTTGACAAGCCGTAGCAGTAAACTTTCTGGCACCCAACCGGAATACATAAGCCTGCTTTGCCATCCAAAATGATACGGACGCATCAAACCAGCTGGAGCAAGCAGCACCAGATTTCGGACCATATCAGGGAAATAACTTGCAAAATCAGCAGCGATGCCACCGCCGAGCGAGTATCCTATGAGGCTAAAGCCATTCTCAGCACCCGTCCAAGACAATGGCGAAGAAGTGACAGCAAGTAGGATCTGGGTAATATATTGTCTTGAATCCAAAGGCAGATCGATTCCGTCGCTGTAGCCACGACCCCAGAGATCCAACAAGATAACTCTGCATCCTCTCTCAACAAGCTCGTTGGTAACCGGGCCAAGTGATAAGCATGGTGTAGAAATGCCGTGTATTAAAACGACCTTCTTTCCAGTCTCTGGACCAAACTCATAACATCGAAATGTGCCGAATGGGCTTTCGACATCTCGTGCTCCCGGGAATGCATCAGGTGGATAGGGTAACTGTGCCTGTTCTTCCTTTGATAACGAGGGTAACTGTGTAGCTCTTGGGCTTGGGATGGTCTTTGCTGGTTTGTTTCCTCGACGAGAGATGAGAACAATGACGAGCGTAGTTGCGACCGACGTGCCAACAATAAGACGGGCAAAGTTGGACGAGGTCCCTCTGAAAAGGCTCCCTAGTGAGGCCATTGTCACTATTTCTTGAGTCCTCGCATCAGCTCGTTGAAACCAACTTACAGTGCCTTCAATGTATCTCGATGTCACTATTTCACCTTACCCACTGATCTGACTGCCATTGCCGAGGCAAAGCCCTCTCCAATAAG
Source organism: Coleophoma eucalyptorum (assembly GCA_026120035.1). Taxonomy (NCBI): domain Eukaryota; kingdom Fungi; phylum Ascomycota; class Leotiomycetes; order Helotiales; family Dermateaceae; genus Coleophoma; species Coleophoma eucalyptorum. The sequence goes on from JALRME010000012.1 coordinate 650,928, forward strand.
GGACTAAAGTGGCACCAATAAGATCACAGCCGGACAAGATTTAGACCGACTTCAGTGATTGAACGAAGTTCTCAATCACTAAGATGGTTTCACCCGGTACTTTGCAAACCCTCAGATAGCCTCGCATAAACAACCATTGAAGTACTCGTAGTCTTGATTGAAAACAACAACCACAGCGGCTCGCGTCTTGTCGACCGGAACGGGAAGACAAACTTGCCGTTTTATCACGTGATGTATATACGAGTAGGAAAATCCGAAACGTTGATCTTCAGATGATGCTTCCGTGAATCATTACTCCTCTCACGTCTTACAGACAAGGGAGTGGGGGAATACAGTGCCGCCAATCGCTACCCTTCCGTTAATGCTCAGTGGGACGAAGTTAAAGTGACATTTATGGTCTGCATGATTTGACCAAAACAACCGAGCGGAGAGAATACGATACAATACGACGATACGATGAGCGCGACCAGAGTCAAAGAACATCCAGTCTTATAAAATGTCTGCTGATTTGGCCTAAACTTCCATAGCAAAGTGTCACTACCTCAGCACCATCTTACAACATAAGCCAGAAGACTTCCACCGTGGCCTTTACTGTGTAGAGTCATAGGCTCTTGGCTTCCCCGTTCACGGTTCAGATTGGGCCTTACAACTACATACAGTACTAGCAGCGGCGCAAGTTGTCCCGTCTTAGGTCTGCCAGTTATACCTGCGCTGGTGCCTGCCCGACATTTGGGCAACACAACAACCTGGCCACATCACATTCTTTCCTGCAATCACTATTTTGACTTAAAGCTGTCTGATTTTGCGCGTGTCCTGTTACTCTACACCCATGCGCATAAGCTTATGACTGACACAAATCTGGTGCATCTCATCATTCCTCATTGTCCAAGGCGACAATCCCGATCCTGACGTAGGAGCCGCCTAAACGAGACATCTTGAAAGCCATATCAACCTCATAACCCCCCGGCATGGTATTTACGTGACAAAGCAATTCATCCCAGGTTTTACCTCGAAATGGCTGAAAAACGGGTTGCTGATATAGATGGCTCAACCGTTGTTGGGCCCGTTATCGAGGTGTCAAAGGTGGCAAGCGATGTCAAACCCGATGAAAAAGGGAGAGAGAGTAGCGAAAATGATCAATACGCATCTAAGCCAGAGGAAAAAATGAAGTTCGCTCATTACTTCGTATTTGATATCCCAGTTCCTTGTGAAAACGAAGTCCTTACTGATTTTTGGTAGAGAGTCTTCAGTTACAGCACAATTCCGGAGAAATTCATTATGGCAGCAGCATTTTTGGCCGCTGTTGGAGCTGGGGTGGTAAGTGATTCTAGGGGAAAAAATACTTCCCAGGGGTATCAGCTAAAAGAACCATAGACATTACCACTTATGAATGTTGTATTTGGTAGGTTGGAATAGCTATGCCGCTAGAAGGTGTCCTGCTTCCGATAAATCTGGGCTGACATTCAACAGGAAAACTCGTTGGCAACTTCTCAACATTCAGTCCATCCGGCGGAGATCCGGCAGGTCAATTTCAAAGTAGTGTCAATAAAAATGCGTCAGACTCATCACGCCTATACTTAGATATAAACTGATCAAGATCCCAGTTTGTTAATGGTGTACCTCTTCATTGCTCGATTTTGCCTCGGCTATATATCCAGCTTCTCGCTGCGTATGGTTGGAATCCGCACATCTGCTAAGATTCGACTCGCATATTTGACATCTCTCTTCAAACAACCTATTAGTGTGCTGGATGCACTGCCTCCAGGTCAGACGGCTACAGCAATCACGGCAACGGCAAATACCTTGCAAGTTGGGGTATCTGAGAAGCTAGGGACCTTCATTCAGTCCGTGACATTGATCATTGCCGCGGTAGTAGTATCATTCACACATAGCTGGGCTCTAACACTTGTGACCAGCTCTTCTCTACTGCTAATCATGATTATTTATGGTATACTGGTACCTCAGATGATCAAAGCCCAACGGCAGGTTTCGCATGCCGAGGAGAAGGCATCAGCCATAGCAAGCGAAACTCTTACCGCGATCAGAATGATCGTAGCATGCGGTGCTGAGCAACGTATGTCAAAGAAATATGCAGGATGGATTGAGGAATCTCGACGAAGAGGGCTAAGAATAGGTCCTCTTCTTGGTCTTCAGTTTGCACCTGTCTTCTTCGCTGTGTACGCCACTTTTGGTCTCGCATTTTGGTTCGGAACGGTGAAGCTGTATCTCAAAGGCCATATCGACAATGTTGGAACGGTTGTCATTGTGTAAGACTTTCTGGCAATCTTTTACTGGCACTCGTGGTGTTGCATATAGTTGACTAACACAAGCTCACAGGATTATGAGCGTCATGCTAATTGTCTTTTCGCTTGGCCAAACAGCAGCCCCAATGATTGCAATCTCAAGTGCCGCAAGCGCTGCCACAGACTATTTTGCTGTGATTGATGCGCCCTTGCCTAAAACTGACGGGTTAAAAGAGCCTGATGTCTCTGCCAATGGGGATATCGTTTTCAAATCTGTCACCTTTGCGTACCCTAGCAGAGCTCATGTTAAGATCCTGGACAATCTTGACCTAACCTTCGAAGCAGGAAAGAGAACAGCTATCTGTGGAGCATCTGGGGGCGGCAAGAGTACTATCACTGGTTTGATAGAGCGCTGGTACAGCCTCCACGAAAGCTTCGCCAACCTTCCAGCTCCTACTTACATCCCTGCGAAACAAAAAGCGGCTGAGGCAATGAAAGTAAAAGAGGATACGGCTGTAGTCGAAGAAAAGAAAACACCGGTGGAGCTCGGAGGTACTGTGTCAATCAACGGCCATAACCTTGAGGACCTGGATCTGAAATGGTGGCGCTCTCAGATTGGCTTGGTACAACAAGAACCTTTCATTTTTAATGATACTGTAGGTTAATGCTCAAATATTCTAGTGTGCTATATGCTAACAGCAACAGATACTCAAGAACGTCGAATATGGCCTGATTGGCACACAGTGGGAGGATGCAAATGATGAAGTCAAGCGGCAGCTTGTTGAAAATGCCTGCGAAGAAGCGTTTGCTGCTGAATATATCACAAAGCTCCCATTGGTAAGCAAGGCTGCAGCTGGGAGCACTAAATTTGCTCCCAGAAGAACGTTTCCTTGAATATACATCTAACTCGTCACAGGGGTACCAAACACTGGTAGGAGACGCTGGTATAAAGCTCTCTGGGGGTCAAAGACAACGTCTTGCTATTGCACGAGCCATAATCAAGAAGCCAACGATTTTGATCCTCGACGAAGCGACTTCAGCCATCGACGTTAGAGGCGAGCAAATTGTTCAGGCAGCGTTAGACCGAGCATCTACTGGTCGAACTACAATCACTATTGCACACAGACTATCCACAATCAAAAAGGCGGATAAGATCGTTGTCCTCCAAAAAGGCCGAGTGATTGAGCAAGGAAGTCATGAAAGTCTTTTGGAAGATGAGAATGGTGCATATTGGGCTTTGGTTAATGCCCAAAAGCTGTCAATGGGAGAGGGCTTTGCAGATGAATCGGACCTGGTTGAAGACCTCGCTCGTCAAGCAAGCACAACAAAAACGGCTGTCGAAGAGACAGAAACAGAAACGCCTTACGAAAATAAAGGGCTCATTCGAAGCTTTGGGCTCCTTCTATACGAGCAGAAAAGTCATTTTCCTTCGTATTTTATCATGCTCACAGCCTGCATGACAGCCGGAGGTAAGTGAGAGATTATATTGCCCTGGATACCAATTCTTTAACGGTTGTTCTTGGTACTAACGACTATTAACAGCTGGTTTTCCATTACAAGCATACCTATTCGCTCAACTAATATCAGTCTTCCAATTCACTGGAACACAGTTGAAAAATTCCGCGAGCCATTGGTCGCTCATGTTCTTTATTTTGGCAATCTGTGTGGGAGTTGCCTACTTTGTCCTTGGTTGGAGTTCAAATACCATCTCTGTGGTACGAATTCTGCCCTCAACTTATCTGTTCACAGTTACTAATCGTTTCAGCACATATCCTGCACATATCGTCAACAATACTTTGATTCGATTCTCGCCAAGCGAATTCGTTTCTTCGATGCTGACGAAAACTCTAGTGGAACGCTGACTGGTCGTGTCTCGAATGATCCTACACAGTTACAGCAGTTACTTGGTCTCAATATGGCCCTAGTATATATTGCTGTATTCAATGTATTAGGTTGCGTGATTCTGGCTTATTACTTTGGTTGGAAGCTTACGCTTCTCACATTTTTTGTCTCAATGCCAATTATTCTGACAGCAGGCTAGTGAGTTTTCTTCCCCCAAGTGCCTCTAGAGGTCTCTCGAATGCTACTACTTGAATATGCTGAAAACCCTTCGCTGACAAAACTTCATAGCTACCGAGTCAGGTATGAATTGATGTTTGAAAGGATGAACCAGGAAGTGTTCGAGGAAAGCTCCAAGTTCGCTTCAGAGGCTATGGGTGCTGTCCGAACAGTAGCGGCTCTGACCTTAGAAGACATGATCCTCGCGAGATACCATGAACTCCTGAACGCGCAGGTCACTAAAGCTTTTAAGAAAGCGAGAATATCAAGTTTCGTCTTTGCGGCGAGTGACAGTGTTTCTATGCTGTGTATGGCTTTGACTTTCTGGTTAGGGCGCTCTTAATTCCCGTTCTCGAACTTCTACTAATTTGGGTGACTTGCTACTAGGTATGGTGGAAAACTCCTTGCGCGTGGTGAATACAATCCACTTAGTTTCTTCGTCGTATATATTGCTGTGGTTCAGGGTAGTGAAGGTGTAAGTTAAAATCAGCTTGTAAGGTATTGCAGACCAAGCTAATTTGATAGGCCGGCAACTGGCTAAGCTTTGGGCCAAACATGGCACAAGCGGCAGCTGCAGCTAATAGAATCCTTTCACTACGAAAAAGAGATGGGGCTGGGTCATCTGGTGCAAATTCCAAAGATGTCGTACTGGGTGACACAGAAGGCGGTGTCAGTATCGAGCTGAGAGATCTGTGGTTCAAATATCCAACTCGAGACATTCCAATATTCACAGGTCTAAACCTCACCATCGAGAAAGGCCAATTTGCAGCTCTCGTCGGCTCCTCTGGCTCTGGAAAGACCAGTATCGTGAGTTTGTTAGAACGATTTTACGATCCTCAACAGGGCAAGATCCTTTTCAACAACACAAACATAGTCGATATGGACGTCAGCCATTACCGCAACTCGCTTTCCCTCGTGGCTCAGGAACCGACACTTTTCCAGGGCACTATCCGCGAAAATATCCTCCTTGGAGTTGAGGCATCCACAATAACGGACGAACGATTACATCAAGTTTGTAGGGATTCTGAAATCCATGACTTCATCACCTCGCTTCCTGAAGGTTATAACACAGATGTAGGGTCCAAAGGTGTCGCTCTTAGTGGAGGCCAGAAACAACGTATTGCAATCGCACGTGCACTTATTCGCGACCCTTCTGTGTTACTTCTCGACGAGGCGACGTCAAGTCTGGATTCGGAGAGTGAGAGGCTTGTCCAGCAGGCGTTCGAACGTGCTGGCCAGGGCAGGACTATGGTTGTCGTTGCGCATAGATTGGCGACGGTACAGAATGCAGACGTTATCTTCGTGCTGGGTGAAGGCAAGGTCCTAGAAAAAGGTGATCATAGTGCTTTGCTGAGGCGCAAGGGTGTATATTATCAAATGTGTCAGTCACAGGCATTAGATCGGTGATGATGTTATCATGACTGCGCTTGGTTGGATGTAATTATACTTGTACAGAGCATATCTCCCCTTTGGTGCTGTGAGTACACACAGACCGGAAGACTCTACTTATTTTACATCGTATGTAACTATTAATTTTAGTTAATACTTCACTATAAATACAAATTCAATTCCATCACTGACTACATGTACTCATGTGGCCTGAAAATATGTTTTACCAAATTGAAGTGCTTCATTGAAATTCTGAACGAAATTTGTCTAGAAAAGAATTGGATAACCCAAGCCGTTCTGTTTGCTTTTCTATTAGTGCACAGATTCATGAATTATCGAAACTGCGTTTTTAGCGGATCTTCTCCCCAGCCCCCCCCCCCATTAATGCCTTGTTGGTCGCTTAAATAGTGAAATTCCTTGACCGCTGTAAGCGTAGATGCTGACGGGCGCCACTCACCATACAAATAGAATCCGTGCGGCTCTTCAAGGTAGAAGATCAAATAATTGTCAATTAGGTGGTCAACACGTTAATTAGAAGACCTGCCAGCGATGCAGCGGAAGACGCGATCGAGAAATTCCAATGGCGGAGCCTATCCATTCAATTGGTAATTGTGTGTCATATTGCGAGTAGATGCTTTGGGCTGATACCGACTTTTCAAAACCACGATTAGGTAGTGTAGACCGGAAAACGGTCCATGTGTATGTAGGTCGATAAGTAGGATCCAGCGGCATCGACCGTTTTTGGCGTCCGAAGGTACTGAAGCACAAGCGACGAAACCAGCGACTGTCGCAAACAAAGACAAGCCGGAAAAACAAGCAGAACAAAGCATTATATACGTTACCGCCCGAGCAAGCGATGTAAGAGACTAAGTCCTCTTCAACAAATGTTTCCAGACACAGTAAAACATAAAATCAAAAGGAAAGGTTAGAAACAAGATGCCGCCAGCTAGAAACGAGGTTCCATCCACACACATGCAAATAACCCATACCGATGATCGAGGCTCTTTTGAGAAAGCCTCATTGGTGACCGGAAGCTGGTGATGCGTTGGCCGCTCGAAATCCACTGAGATGCCGTGCATTTGCATCCCAGGTGCAGCCAGCCATGTATGCGCTTTCATTGGAATAATTATTTTCTCGTTACGATACACCGACCTTTGCCTTCAACCCAAGTCCTTACGAACTGCTTCACTCCACGTGAATCATCAATCACACCTTCACGACCATCGCAGCCATTGTGACAGTACGTTATCTTGAAGAGTGTATTAGCTTGCTTGTTAACTGTGGCGTTTTTCAGCGAAGATCCTTGTTCCTCCCCGCTCGCTACTCAGCCCAGCCTCATCTTTTCGCTGGGTCAACAGCTCAGCTCAGCTCTCTCGTCCCGAACCGCTCCTCTATTTTATTGACGCTGCATCATAACAAACGAATGCGACGACCACAACTTGCCTGCCACCACCGACCATAATGGCAGACAGGAGTCGCCGGAGCCCTGAAGGCTCCGTCCGCAGACGAAAAGAATACACACGAGCAGAATATGACGAGCGCCAGCGAATGCGCTCCCGCAACGACTCCATTTCTCTATCCTCCTCCTCTTCGTCCTCCTACATCGACATCTCGCGCACATTCCCCCGCAACAGATTTGGCGGTGTTCTTAAAACCTTCTTCACAGCTCCTTCAGAACATCGTCGTCGTCTACGCCGGCGACGCAGTGGCCGTCTTGCTTCTCACAGCAATTCCTCTTCGTCTTCCGTCAATAGCGATCTTGCTTACGGTACCGGGTTTTTGAAGAAGCACAGACATGGCCATGCGCGATCAAGAAAGGGCAAAGAGAGTGAGCGGGGACGGGAAAGTGATAGGGAGAGAGAGAGACCTGGTCTAGGTCGCCGAGCTGCAACGGATGCTGAGATTATTGCTGTCGGCGCAGGGTTGGCTGCACTGGCCAAGAAGCAAAATGAAATGGACTTGAGGCATGCAAGGGACGGGAAGACCTCAGAGATTTACATGTCGAAAGAGACACGCGAGTCTCGAATTCGTGGAGAATCTGGTCCAAGTCGAGGACTTGCGCCTTCAAAAATCAGCTACGGATCAGATACCTTTGACGAAGATGGATGGGAATCTGCATCCGACGCTGAATCAGAGTTCTCGGTCGACTCAAAATTGGCCTATGGATCTGTGGTTAATTCAAATGTCTGGGGACCTACTCCTAGACCACCACAACCACGACGAACTGACAGTATCGTCGACCCGCGGTTATTTGGTCCTAATAACTCTCTACATGGGCTTGTAACCGAGCCCGTTGGATTTCAGGACGTTGAAATTCACTATCATAGTGATTTCGGTCAATCTCCAGAAGTTCCTTTACCACACCCAGAAAGTAATAGCAGTACTACCAACATAACTTTACAGCAGGTATTCCCAATTGGAACCAGTGATCCATCCAGATTTGAAGCCGGACGGGGTTCTGTCGTTTCTTCCCAGCCAGAAGCCTACGTTTCAAGACCTGCTCCTATTCCCATTCAGCAGCCGCAACCCGTGACACCTGTATCCCAGAGCGTCTATGAACCAGTTTATACCACACGAACAGAGTCTGGGGGTATTTTGAAGAAATCATCATCTTCCTCAGGTCGTGGGAAATCTCTTGCTGAGGCTGCTCTGGCTGGTGTTGCAGGAGCTGCTATTGGTGCCGCATTATCCTCGGACCGCAAGAGTGATCGAGGGGATAAATCTCGTGTGGACGATGATACTCCATCACGACGTAAAAGCGGTAGCAGTAAGAGTGATAGCGGTAAAGAAGAACGGCGACGGGATAAGCGTGGGAGCCCTGATCGCGAGGATCGCAAGGAACGACGTCGTGAGAAGGAGAGGGAAATGGAAAGAGAGAAGGAACGAGAAGAAGAGTCTCGCCGGGACAAGAAACGAGAGAAGCGTCGGGACGAGACTCGTGAAGAAACGAAGGAAGAGAGACGTGAGAGACGACGTAGCGAGCGCCGCGGTGAAGAGCCACGGTCGAAGAGCGAAGTATCTTCTTCTGAGGTTTCTCGAGTAGTCGACCCATTTCAATTCCAAGTTGCCGACGATGCATTCCCTACTCCTGATATCGATGGATCATTCCAGTCTGCTACGCATCGAAGACATGAATCTGTCCCAACAGTAGTCACTGTGGACAGAGAGCCCGAATTTGCAAGGAAACGTAGCTCTTCTATCAAAGAACGACCTGTTGGTGTTCGATCAGAGTCTGGCAGAGATTATGCGGATAGGGATGCAAGAGATACTCGATATACCCGAAGCGAAGTCCATGATGAGCGAAGGACTTTTGAAGATGCTCAGCATTTCTACGAAGAAACGGAACATTCCACTGCGCCTATTGCAGCAGCTGCTATGGGAGCAGCAGTTGCTGCTGTCGCTGTGGAAGGATATCGGGAATCAAGGTCTGAGCGACGTAGAGGCGAGCGTCGTGGAGAGTATGATGAATACGACTCCAAATCTAGGGTCACAGAATCTGAGGAGGTTCGCGACAAAATACAGGAGGAGGCAGATCGCGCTTACCGTGAAATTGTAATGGCACGCAAGATTGCTTCTAATGTCATCCGATCACGAACTCCGTCACCCGACGCTTCTATCGTTGACAAATATACCTCGAGGCACGATGAGCCTGAGGTTATTGAGATTGTCACACCTCCGGAGATGGAACATCACAAACAGAAAGGACCCTACGATGCACCAAATGCTGATTGCGAGATAGATCATGTCTTGACGCCGAAAGACTTTGAGAACTTTACAAGCCCGATCCGTACAAGTGCAGACTTCTCATACTTTAGTAGGGATTATCGCACGTCGAAAGACCGACCACTTCTGAATCTGGTCCAACCTACCCCTATTCCGTCCCCATTACCCGAGAAGCAGGAGCCTCGCAATGAGCCATCCCAGTCGCAACCTAAGCAATCCAAGTACGATAGAGATGTTCAATCTGAAGTTGCAAAGCCAACGCAACCAAAAGCAGATAAATATGAGTCTCGATCTGACGTGGGCCAACCACGACACTATGAAGACAGAGGCCGTGGCCGGTCAGTGCCATCCTATGAGCCAGAAACCACACAATCACCAACCGCGTCGACTATTTCTAAAGCTGTCACATGGGGAGAAAATGAGACAAAGCACTTCGAGGTCGAAAGCCCATCACATAGTCCTGTCAGGTCTCGAGATCAGGTGGACGAGCCAAGACCCTCGTCGTCAAGTAGCAAGTCCACTGGCTGGGGCGCCATCGCTGCTGGAATTATGGGCGCAGGTGCTGCAGCTGCTATTGCGAATGGCAGTGACACTGGCTCAAAGTCAAAACCTCTAGAGAACGGGCATGAAAATACGAGCTCCTATGAATATCGTGGTATTGTTGTAGAACCGGAAAGCCCGCCAAGAAGTTCAGAACGTCGAAGCAGCCCTCCTGCTACCGGACCTAAGCCGACAAGCAGCCAAAGCTCACATATTCCTGGCGCCTTCGACGATGATCTAGACTTTACTGCTACGCTTGCTGCTGGGCTTCAAGATACTGGATTTGATCCCAACATTGTCATCAATGATCCGACATACCGCAGGCGCACTTCTCCGCCGGGATCAAATGGCCCCGAACCTGATCCACGAGTATACAAAGCTCCATTTGCTGAGACGGTCACTGATCTTGGTGTCTTTCAAGCCGATTCTCCAGGCCATGAAGGTGCCCCTCCAGTTCAAGGCTTCATTGAGGGTGAAGTACTAGACACCCCAAGAGACGATCCCGCAGGGCAAGATGAGTTTGATGAATGGCCAACAAAACTCAGCAAAAAAGAGCAGAAGAAGCGCGATAAGGCTGCTAGAAGGCAGAGTGGCGATGTGACTCCTCTTGACGAAATACCAGCCACGAAAGACATTGTGGAAGAGCCCGAGGAGTATTTTGAGCCCAAGCTAAGCAAAAAGGACCAGAAGAAGCGTGATAAAGAGGCAAGACGGCAGTCAAGCTTAGCCGAAGATGCAACTCCTTCCGAAGAACCAACTTCTAGTAGGTCTCTTGTCGAAGAGCCTGAATCCTATTTCGAAACCCCCAAGAAATCGAAAAAGAAGTCCAAGAAGGGCTCATCGTATGATGACTACGAGGACGACCAACAAGACTCACGATCTATGGTATCCGTTCCTGTGGATGCCTACAGAGACGTACAGAATGGAGAAGCGTCAGTGATTACTAGTGCTGTCGATGACTGGGATACGCCAAAGAAGTCAAAGAAGAAGTCCAAGCGTGACAGTGATCGCTTTGATTCTCCTTCTCACTCTCGACCTTCATCGGAGGTTGGCTCCGAACTAGAGAGGTCCTCCAGCAAGAAGAGCAAGGATAAATCAAAACGGAGAAGTGAGCAGTACGATGTTGACCCGACTGAGGTTCCGCTTCCGATGGCCACTCCTTCGGAAGTTAGCCGAGACGATTATGACGAGAGGAAGACACGACGATCAAATAGAGACAGCGACATTTTTGATAGCGCGTATCGAGGCGAGTCTCGTTCCGTAGTCTCTGCGGGTGCCTCAAGGTACGACGACGACGAAACTCGCAAGTCGAAGAAGAAGCACAGAAGCTCTAGAGATGACGACGATGCAAAATCCGTAGCTTCAGCTCCTGCTGGCGACGAGTGGGAAGAGTCCAAAAAGAGTAAGAAAAAAGACAAGAAGAGTAGTAGTGGCTTCTTTGGTCTTTTTGGATCTAAGTCTGAACCCGAACCCAAAGAAACGTCGAAAGACGATTGGGACGAACCGAAAAAGAAGAAAAAGTCTAAAAGAAGCTCGACAATCGATTCTAGCTCTGATATTTATAATGGAAATGGTCATGCGAATGGAACAGGCTCTCGCATCTCCCTTGGGAATGGTGATGATGGCAATGGATATCGAAGCGACGAAGACAAACGAAAGAGGGATTCTTTTTTAGCTAATCCCGGCACCCTTGGCGCGGGTGTCGGTCTTGCAGGTGCTGCCCTTGCGATTGCAGCTCAGCATCAGCATTCAAATGCCGCTACAGCTGACCGCGAATTTGCGGAAGCTACAAATCCAGAAATTTCTGATTTGCCTTTCCGCCAACAGTATCAAGACGAGCAACTTTTGAGCTCAACTCCTGAAACGTTCGACCCGGAAATCACAGAACGAGACTTCCGGCCTTCTATAGATCCACAATATGGCGATCTTCTTCCACTGCCTCCCAGCAGTCCCCCTTCTCCTGATATAGATTTAACGGAGGACTTACCAAAGCTTCCGGAAAGCCGACCATCGACGCCGGAGGAGCAACGTCTACCCACGCGAGACAGGAGTGCCCGTAGAAGCATGTACGAAACCCCAATGAAATCACCCAGCCACAGTGCTGTACCGTTGAACTTTGTCATGCGTAACAGATCAATTCCTTCGTCGCCTATTCTCAGCAGAGCATCGCCCTCTGCCTCTCCAGCGGCCTCTAATCAAGATATCCTTTCAGCACATCGAAGTAGGCCAAGGCCAACGTCATGGGACAGTACTAAGGAGTTCAAACCATTGTATCTTGTTGAAAGCAATAGACGGCCATCTATTAATCAGCAGACTGAGCCAGATGAACCACTTCCGGCTTTACCATCCAGCACAAGGAGTTCTCGTAGCTCGTCACAATTAGAGGTTGATGAAACAAGCAAAGAAGATGGACCACAAGACCAAACCACAGAGAGCTCCGAGAGACCAGTTACTACACCTCTTTCAATCAACACTACAGTCCCCGCAAGCGAATTTCTTGGCTCACAAGAGTCCACCCCAAGAGCCAAGAATATTTCGCAAAGTATTGATGGCACACTGGAGGTTTCTCAAATTTCAACGTCTACAGAGTCTCTTAATGATTCTGGACATGCTCGATCCTTCCCTGAACCTTCCCACGAAGATACAGGCAAAGATGTCCCTAGTGCAGATGCTGTTGGGGCGATTACTTTAGCCTCTTCTCTAGGTTACTTTGCCTCCGCCCATGCATCCAAACCTACGGACAAATCTTGGCTCGACAGTTTGCCATCTCATCCAGATCAAACCCAAGAACCGTCACCAGTTGACCCAATGACGAAGGATCGAAGTTCCTATCTGCTAAATTCATCACCACCTTCTAATTTTGATATGGAAACTCATGCGTTGCCTCAAATAGAAGAACCAGAAGTTGGCGATATCCTTGATTCATCGGAAGGCATTGGCTTAGGCGTCCACAAAGGCCCTGAGCTAGAGTCGTTGTCTTCCGTCAACGCTGCAAAGGAGATCGACACTAGCAATGACATTCCTTTCGAACCGCCATCCCTTAGTCAAGCTGCAACAGTAGTAGGCACAGAAGAGCAGGAGTTAATTGAAACTGAACCAAAAGATAATTTGGACGGATTCCCGCTGACCAAATCCAAGAAAGACAGGAAGAAAGACAAGAAGAAGAGCAAGCTCTCTCGGTCTTCAACTCAAGAGGATATCTCGTTCTCACAAACCAGCTCAGAAGCAGCCATCGGTACCCCGCCTGTTGCCGATGACTTTGATTCTTTTGAGACCAAGAAGAGCAAGAAAAAGAAGGCCAAATCGAACTTCGACTGGGAACCAGAGCCGGAGCCAGAGCCAGTTTCCGAGCCTGTAGTAGAAGCGGAACCTGAACTTCCATCTCATTCGTCAGTGAAGGAAGTTGAAGCGACTGAGGCAGCCAACGAGCCCGAAGCATTTACAACGCCTTCTAAGAAAAGCAAAAAGAAGAAGGGCAAGTCCAATCTCGACTGGGAACCTGAACCTGAAATCACTCCTGAGCCTGGGTCTGTATCAGAACCAGCAGAGACGAGTGTCAATCCAACTGAGCCTGTTGAGGAGCCTCAACAAGAACCGGAGCCCGAACAAATTGTCACACCTTCTTCCAAGAAAAGCAAGAAGAACAAGAAGGGCAAGGCTTCCCTTGATTGGGAACCTGAACCTGAAGCAGCATCCCAGCCTGAGCCTCTACCAGAATCAGCAGAGATAATTGTTGATCCAATTGAGCCTGTTGAGGAGCCTCAACAAGAACCGGAGCCCGAACAATTCGTCACACCCTCTTCCAAGAAAAGCAAGAAGAACAAGAAGGGCAAGGCTTCCCTTGATTGGGAACCTGAACCTGAAGCAGCATCCCAGCCTGAGTCTATCCTTGCGCCTGAAATCACCGACAAAGAGATTGGAACACAGGAAGCCATCGAGGAGTCTCTTCCAGCGCCAGAAACAGAACAGTTTGTCACCACCTCTTCTAAGAAGAATAAAAAGAAGGCCAAGTCAGTGTTAGATTGGGAGCCTGAGCCTGAAGTAGAGTCTCAACATGAGCCAGAATCTGCGGTTGAATCTTCCGAAAAATTAATTGAGACAGCAACAGATCCTGAACCCGAGAGAGAGTTCACTTCGACGTCTTCCAAGAAGAACAAAAAGAAGAAGAAGGGGAAGTCGACTCTGGACTGGGAGCCAGAAGTCGAAGCGGAATCAAAGCCAGTGCCTGAGCTGAAAATTGCTCCTGAGCCCACTGAGATTGAGGTAGCGAAGGCAGCTGAAGATATTCAGCCAGAAGCGGTAGATGAATTAACAGGAAAGGAAATCCAGGAAACTGAAGCAATCAGCAAGCCCGAACCCGAACATGTCTCTGCATCTGTTGAGGAAGATGTTGGCGCGAAGAAAGCTATCGAAGAGGCCACACCTGAACAACCTACCACCTCTTCGAAAAAGAATAAGAAGAAAGGCAAGCAAAATTTGGACTGGGAACCTGAGCCTGAGGAGGTGCCACTTGAGTCGGCTGAAGCCAAAGCCGAGGCACAGCCTATTGAAGAGAAGCCCGATCCTACACACATCACCAATGAACCAGAACCCTTTCACACGAAGGGTATTGAACAATTGCCAACTCATCAGGAGGAGCACATCGTGCCCTCCAGTGAAGAAGTCATTGAGCCAGCTTTGAAAGGGGATATTGAGCAAACCCAGGAGACCAAACCCAACGTCGAAATACAGCCACTTCAAGGAGAGACTAAGCTAGTATCTAATGAGCAGCAGCCCGAATTGTTGCCGAACGAACAAGGTGACGATTCAACGGCAGGCCACGAGACTGTGCCTCAATCGAACGCGAATGAGGTCGATGTACAGCCTGAACCTGTCGAAGATTTTGAGCAATTTAGTACGCCAGTCTCCAAGAAAGGCAAGACAAAGAAGGGCAAGTCAAGCTTGGACTGGACGACAGAGCCTGATATCATTCCCGAATCAGCAGACAAGGATATTCAAGGAGCTGCCATTGCCGAGGAAATGGAGCAGTTTACCACCCCAATCTCCAAAAAAAGCAAGAAGAAGAAGGCAAAGGCAACTCTTGACTGGGAGCCTGAACCTGAATTTCAACTGGAATCAACTCAGGCAGAGTCTGCTCCTGAACCATCGATTGTAACAGATGATGTGGCCAAAGATGTTGAGGTCCTCGAGACAACTGAAGAACCTGAGCAATTCACAAAATTGACTTCCAAGAAGAGTAAAAAGAAGAAAGGGAAGGCGATACTTGATTGGGAGCCAGAATCCGAGCCTCAATTGGAGACCTTGCCTAAAGTTGAACCTCAAACAGAGCCCAGTGCATTAGAACTAATGGACAATAAACTTGAGGCCCCTGCAGAAACCGAGAATTTATCTATACCTGCGTCCACGGCCAAATCTGCTGCAGAGGGGGAGCCGGAATCCGAATCTCAATTATTGTCCGAGTTGCAACCTAAGCCAGAACCTGAGCTTCTACCTCAATCACTGGAGAATGTCGCCGATGTTACTCAGACACCCGAAGAGGTCGTGATGTCTACTGCCAAGAAGAGTAAGAAAAAGAAGGGTAAATCGATTTCTGATTGGGAGCCTGAACCTGAATCTCAGCTTGAGCCCCAGGCAGAGCCAGAGGCCAAGGCACTGGCAGAAGCAACTAAGGACGACTTGGAGACATCAGAGGTGGTGTATGAAGCAGACGAGTTTATCACAACGTCCTCCAAGAAGAGCAAAAAGAAAGGGAAAAAAGCCAAAGCCTGGGAGATCGATGATGAACCGGCAGCCGATGCTACATCTGTGCAGCCGCAAGTTGAAGAGCCAGAAACTTACGTTATCGCTGGGTCGAAGAAGAGTAAGAAAAAATCAAAGAAGGCACAGAATTGGGAACCCGATGACCACAATCCAAGTGAAACTGTCACAGAGCTAGAACAATCATTTGACTCCGCTCCGTTACCGGGGTCACCGCCTGAATCAGATTTGAGCAAGGAACAGATCCCACCATCTGATGGAGCTCTAGACCCACTTTCTCAGTCCAAACTCACGCCTGGAGGTGAACTCGGTGCTCCATCCTCGACAGCCGCAACACCTTGGTTTACTGCGACTGAAGAGCCAGCGGGATCTTCGGGTGTAGATTATTTCCCACCTGCGGATGATACCAACGTTTCTCTCAGCCACCAAGATCCTGCATATGCAGAAGCCATCCTTCCTAGCACAGGGGATGGCTTAGAGCAAGAGTCTGCCAAATCTGTAGACAAGCCTGTGGACTCAACAAAGAGTGGTTTAGACGTTGGCTTCAGTGAAGAACAGCTTAGACTTGCAAAGCAGATGCAAGAAGAATTCAGCGCTGGAAGCAAGAAATCAAAGAAGGACAAGAAGAAGCGACAGAGCAGTCTTCCTCCTGCTTCAGAGGTCGAAGAACCACGCGCCAGAGACCTCGACGATGTAAAGGATGATCACCCAAGGTCAAGAAGTCTTTCTGCAGATCCTCAAAACGTGGCTGGTACGTCCATGGACAGTGAACGCAAGCCACTATATAGCGATGAACAGTTAGAGCTTGCTCGGCAACTCAAAGCGGAGCAAGAATCGGGCGGTAAAAAGAGCAAGAAAGACAAGAAGAAACGGTCAGGACTATCTAGATCGTCCACGTATGATGATTTTGCTCAGGAATACCCCGAAGAGGTGCCGGTTGAGACTGCGGAATTAGCTACAGCCACTCCAGACCTGGAAATTACTGATGACCAAAAGCCAGACGGGTTTGCTGCAGGATATCAGGAGGACCAGCTATCGCTAGCCCGTCAACTACAGGCTGAATTTGGTTCTGCCTCTGGTAAGAAATCCAAGAAAGACAAGAAACGGCGTAGTACTTCACAAACACCGATCGAGGAGCGAGAGCCGACCGGTGATTATTTTGGTGATGTTCAACCACTGTCAGCATTAGTGGACGAAGGAGGTCTAGAGCGTGAAGCTACCCCTGACCAGACAGGCAAAGATACACCAGATGGCTTGACTGCTGGTTACCGCGAAGAACAACTCGAGCTGGCTCGTCAATTGAAGGAAGAATTTGGATCCGGGTCCAAGAAATCCAAGAAAGGGAAGAAACGAGAAAGCCTTTTACGCACTGCCACCGAGGATGACTTTTCTTCTGAAAACTTCGTCACACCAATGGAGGAGCCAAGCCAGCTCTCCATTGATCAAGAAGATGCCAGCCAGACGCAAACACCTAACCCTGATGAGGAGTTCGCCCTTCCTACCAAGAAATCCAAGAAGGGGAAGAAAGGCCAAAGTCTCTCCGAGGCTGTCAGTGAAAGTTTCTTAGCTCAAGAGAAAGCAAGACAAGACCAGGATGAGCAAGTCGCTGTTGAGAGTCCCGCAGATGTCAATACAGAAGCAGAGTTCTCCGTGCCTTCGACCAAGAAATCGAAAAAAGACAAGAAAAGACAAAGCCTGCTTCGACATGCCACCGAAGATGATTTCTCTTCTGATTACCCGGCAAAAGAATCTGAGGATTTCTCAGCGCCTGCGACTCCAATAGAATCTACACCAGTAGAAGAGTTCATCTCGCCATCGAAGAAGTCTAAGAAAGATAAGAAAGACAAGAAGCGACAGAACTTGCTGCGAGGTACAACCGAGGACGACTTTTCTTCTGACAATCCTGCCAAAGAAGCAGAAGACTTTCCATCGGAGCAAACTGCTTTAGAAACTGCGCCAGAAGCAGAGTCCGCCTTTTCTACAAAGAAATTGAAGGACAAGAAACAGCAAACCCTCATGGACGATGAGCCCATGGAAGACGTACCGGAATCTACCTCCAAAACTCTCGAAGAATCTGTCGTGGCGGAAAGTGCTCTCGAACCCGGTGTAGTTGAAACTTCCACCGACCCCATTACCGCTGATCCCGAGGATGAATTTGCACTCCCGTCGAAGAAATCTAAAAAGAATAAGAAGAACCGTCAGAGCCAACTACTTGATACGATGGATGGTGTTGATGCCGATAGTGCTGCGGTAGAGCCAAAGGCCGAACAACTATCTGTTGACGTACCCGATAGCATTAATACTGGACTTGAAGCAGCTGTAGCTAACCCAGAGGATGAATTCGCACCTGTGTCGAAGAAAAAATCGAAAAAGGATAAGAAGCGTCAGAGCTTGGTGCCCGACAATGACCCACCTGCTGAAGTACTTGATGAGTCCCACAAACCGGAACATTTGGACATCACTGAACAGCCCACTGAATCCATTACGGCAGTCCCAGATGATGATTTCGCTCCGGTCTTTAAAAAGAAGTCAAAAAAGGACAAGAAGCGCCAGAGTTTCGTTCCTGATGATGACGCACTTACTAAAGTATTTGATGTATCCAAAGAGCCAGAAGATATGGGAGCCATCGAAGAGCCCATTGAATCTGCTACAGCAGTTCCGGCTGATGATTTCGCTTCCGTCTCAAAGAAGAAGTCAAAAAAGGACAAGAAGCGCCAGAGTTTTGTTCCTGATGACGGCCAACCTGCTGAAGTACTTGAGGTGTCCAAAGAGCCAGAAGATATGGAAGCCATCGAAGAGCCCATTGAAATTGCTACAGCAGTTCCGGCTGATGATTTCGCTCCCATCTCAAAGAAGAAGTCAAAAAAGGACAAGAAACGACAGAGTTTGGCCCTGGACGACGACACATATTCCCAGACAGTTACTGAGGCTCAGGAAGCTACTCCAGCTGCAGATTCGGAGACGCCTGGAACAGGGCAACAAGAGCCTGCTGACGACTTGAGCCAGGATTTCGGCGCCAATCCCGAGGGCGAGCCTGCGTTCGTACCAGAGTTGACAGACAAGAAAGACCAGAGCTTATCACCCATCGATGATACTACCAACGATATAGCGCAAGATACGGTTGATAATGTCGAATCAACTGACCCTGAACCTGCTGCACCTGATGTTGAAGAAGAGTTTCAGTCCACAAGCAAGAAATCTAAAAAGGGCAAGAAGAATCGCAAAAGCATGCTCGGTTCGTCCTCTTTTGTCGATAGTTCCGATGCCATTATCGACAAAGGTGAGACTCTGATGGAGGATACGAAAGCTCTCGATAACAAGCCTTTCACTGTTGTAGAACAGGATGAAGAATTTGGATTTGGAACCAAGAAGTCCAAGAAAGACAAGAAAAAGCGTCAGAGTATGCAAGAATCTTCTGCGTTCGACACTGCTGCAAGCATTCTTCCAGCGGAGGAGGCTGTGCAGTCTGATGTATTCAAAATGGACGAGGGCAAAGATGTGACCATGGAGAATCAGTCAGAGGAACTCGAGTACTCGACCAAGTCAAAAAAGGACAAGAAGAAATGCCAAAGCCTCCCTTCTGACCTCTTGCCGGTAGAAACAGTTACAACAGAACCACTGTCTCAAGAGCCGGAACCAATCGAAGCTCAAGCGGTGGAAGAGCAAAGTCCCTCGGGAATTCTAGCTGGTGAAGAGGTTCGAGATGAGATGAAAGCCGCAGAAGAGCTCGCTGTAACGACCGGAGCGGACACTTCAGACGCAACATTCGAAAATCTCGGCCGAAAGTTGTCAAAGAAGGACAAGAAAAAGCGTCAGGCCAATGCTGGTGTGGTTGCAGCTCAAGAAGAGCCTTTTGCAGAACAGACACCCGCTTCTTCGTCCTGGGCTGATGAGATGGAGGAGGCCCAAGATTCCAAAGTCGAGCCTTCGGAAGATTTCTTTAAACCCACCAAGAAAGGCAAGAAAGGCAAGAAAGGCAAGAAGAACCAAAGCTGGGATGATTCTATGCCTACCGCAGACGTTCTGGCTCCAAACACAGAACCCGGATCGCCAAGAGAAGTTGGAGATGCACTTACTGCTGCGCCCGAGCCAGCACAAACAGGCCATGGCATAGTCCGGAGCACCACGGAACCTAAGGAAGAGCATAATATTCTTACAGCCCTTGCAACAGCCGGTGCTGGGCTGACCGTTACAGCACTTACAAAGGCCGAGGGAAGTCAAGCGGATCTTCAACTTGCAGATGCCAAACCTTTCGTGGAGCCGAAGACACAGGATGTGAAAGTTGATACACCTACCAGAAAACTGTCTAAAAAGGAAAAGCGCAAGAAGAATCTGGACAAGAGGACGCCTCGAGAAGATGACATATTTGACGATCCAGTCCTATGGGAAGGAAAGGATCCAAAATCGCACGAAGAAATACAAGCTGGTGACAACGATGGCAGCGATGATGGGTTCTGGTCGCCTCCGAAACAGGAAGAGGAAGCGCCAATCTACGAAGAGCCTGTTTCAATGACAGAGCCAAGCCATGCCCACGATCCAACACAAGTGTCTGCTCCGCAGGAGTTTGTTCAAGAGCCCTTGACACTTTTTTCGGCTGTCAAAAATGATGATCTAGCCACCGGGATGGATCGCAACCTCTCAACAGATATTCAAGAAAGCACAAACAATGCTGAACTGGACGTATTAACAAAGGTCGCCCAAGGCTCACCTGTTGAAAACCCGTCAAAGCAATTGAATGACATTCCAAATGATCTCGCTGAATCTTCGACGAAGAAAGACAAGAAAGACAAGAAAAAGAAGAACCGCGTTGCTGAACTTTATCTGTCTCTAGAAGAACAACCATCGGAGCCAGTAGAGACGTCCGAAAAAGCAAAGAAAGACAATCGCGTCTCTGAAATCTACATGCCACTTGAAGAGATTTCATCAGAGCCTACTGATTTAGTGGAACAGAAAAAGCACAATCGATCAGCTGAAGTGTATACGCCTTTCGAGGAAAAGGCATCCGAAGCAGAGCCAGTCAAAGAGACAAGTCTTGCTCAAATCCCGGTCATCGTTCGAGACGTGGCGGAAGCGAGCCCATCTCTGTCCAACAGTCCCATACCACCTTTGAGCGCTAGCAAGTTCCGTCAGTCTGGATCATTTGCATTACCAATCTTGTCAGAAGAACTCGAGCCTAGAAAGGTCGATCCCATCCCTCGAGGCCTTGGTACCCCAGATATCAATCGAGATAGCGCATTCGTCACAGAATCACCAACCCCTTACCATAGAGGTCAGGTACATGATCAAGAACCAATTCGTGACAGTGGCGTCCACCTACGGGACTATTCACCTGGTGGCAAAGGCCGGTCAGTCACTTCTACAGACGATGCTATTGCACGTCTTTCGTGGCCTTCTGTCAATGAAGACACTGAGACTGTAGATCTATTTCACTCTCAACGGTCCAAAGCAGAACGATCCATAACCCCCTCAAGAGACATTCAGCCACAGAAGCTCAAGGAATCAAAATATGGCGATCTGAGATCGGTAAGGCCTTTGGCAGACAAGATCAAACCATTCAATGATGGCATCATTGGAACGGGAACCGTTGCAGCTCGCGTTGCTGCTATGCAGAGCCAGAGCGCGGGTCCAAATTACTCTAGTCGAGAGCAACAGCGGCCATCTAGTGGTCAAAGTCAAAGATCGACTTCAAATATCAATCGTATGCGGACACCAGATCCAAAAATCACGAGGCCAGAAAGTGTTAGTAGCAACCGCTCAACTGCATCCTCGACGCATTCGCTCCGCCGTACTGATCGGAGATTTAGCGGGGATTTGAGGTCTCTCAGTCAACGAAGCAAGCTGGACCTCGCTAAAGAAGCTGAGCTCGCGGCCATTACAGCCACCTCAATTACAGCAGCATCAAATGTGATCGCAAACAACTCCACTCCTTCAGCAAACGAAGGCCGCGTCCGAGCCAAGGATAAGGACATGGCCGATGTCTATGTAAGTCTTCGTGCCAATCCGACCGCAGAAGATGGGCTAACCACCGCACAGGATGGATTTGGTGAGGGGCGACTGGGGTCTCCAAGGTCTCCGACCCGACCGCATAGCATGCGACGACGACAAAGCATGCAAGTCCTTGACCTCGAAACGCGACTCGAACAATTATCTGCCGAGAACCGGGCTCTTGCTGAAGCAAAAGAGATAGCAGAGCATACTCTGCAGACGACTCAACATGCAGCTGCGTCATTGGCTGATCGCGATGCTGAAATCGACAGCTTGAAAGCGTCGCTGGACTGGTTACATCGGGAGGTCAACCGACTTACAGAAGTGAATGACGGACTCACCAGTGCGAACGTTACACTTGGCAACCAATACAATGATAGATATGGGCAGCTCGAGACGCAACATAATCAAGCAACGCGCGAACTGCAAGATATGCGCTCCGCACACAACAATCTGGCAGTGGACAATAACGAGGTGCAAGCCAGTCTGGCAGCGAAAGACGAGGAGATTGCGCAGCTGCGCTCAGAGCTGGAGGCAGCAAAGGAAAGAATCAGGACGATGCAGCGGGAGATTCTGGCATCGAAAGCCAACGACAGCGAGTTCCTTGTTGTAAGGGATGAGGACTATTTCGACGTAGCTTGCCAGCAATTATGCCAGCACGTTCAACAGTGGGTTCTGAGATTCTCAAAGTTCTCCGATATGAGAGCCTGCAGATTGACAAGAGAGATTAATAACGACAAAATCATTGATCGCTTGGACAACGCCATTCTGGACGGGTCAGATGTTGACGACTACCTTGCGGATAGAGTCAAACGCAGGGATGTCTTCATGTCCATGACTATGACTATGGTTTGGGAATTCATATTCACTCGCTACCTATTTGGCATGGATCGTGAGCAGCGACAAAAGCTGAAGTCGTTAGAAAAGCTGCTACTTGAAGTTGGTCCGCCAGCAGCAGTCCATCTATGGCGCGCAACAACCCTGACATTGCTGTCAAAACGTCAAGCATTCCTCCAGCAAAGAGAACAGGATACTGAGGCTGTTGTGAATGAGATCCTCAACACGTTATTTGAGATCTTACCACCACCCAGTCAACTAGAAGATCAGATTGGACAACAGCTGAGAAGAGTCATGAAAGCAGCGGTCGACCTTTCAATTGAGATGCGTACTCAGAGGGCAGAATATATGATGTTGCCGCCACTTCAACCTGAGTACGATGCCAATGGCGAGTTGGCTAGCAAGGTTACGTTCAATGCCGCACTCATGAACGAACGCAGTGGGGACACAGTGTCCAATGAAGACCTTGAAGGACAAAAGGCTGTAGTTCGGGTCGTTCTCTTCCCCCTCGTGGTCAAGAAGGGCGATGATAGAGGAGATGGTGATGAAGAGATTGTCGTTTGTCCAGCCCAAGTACTGGTCGCCAAACCAAAGAAGACCGGCACAGGCAGCCACGACAATAGATCAAGAGTCAGCATGCAGAGTAACATGCCTGCACCTGAATATACGGAAGGGATGGAGAATAGTATCTAAAACAAAAGAGATGGAGGATGAGGGATAGGGGGTTTACGACTTTTGCATTCTCCAAAAACTATGGCGTCTTAAATTGGGATGGGACTTCTTTTCATGGGCTTTGGATGCATCCCTGATGTTTCCTTGATTAATGATGGCGATTCATGAACTTACTTTTTTCCTTTTTTGTGTATGACCTATTGTATTCGTTTCCGTCGTATTTTATTTTCTTTAAAGTAATTTATGAATACCTTTTATCAAATTTTGGTATTGTCAAAATCATGCTCTGGTGTGAGTGAGCGTCTCGCAGATTTCAGAAAGTATGTTAAATGCCAACAATTTTTCCTTCAGAGGCATACGTGAATGAGTGCATCCATCGATCACTCAAGCTCCTTACAATCCCATAAAATCTCAAACTACAATAAGCCCCCTCTAATTCTACAACCAAATCTCTCTTTTTGTTTGGTTGGCTGGATGGTTGAGAGATAATAATGTATATTTCTTCAATTAACAAAGATTCATGTCATGGTAGCATACTCGTACCTTACACATTACCCAGGATATAAAACACTGCCGAAGAAAATCAAGAAATCCAGCAAATGCACTCCCCCCGCAGAGATGGATTATATGACTAGCACCTCTCTCCATGCCTGAAAGATTGGTCCCGTTCAAGCTACATCCAATCCAACCCCAGGACTTCCTCGACTGAGCTCATAACTGAATATTGAGTGGTCATAATAATGCAGAATCAACCTCCACCTTCGGGGATATCTCTTCTTCCCGGCGTCACCCATATCTACGGGCAGTGGCGAGGCCGCTATACCTAGCAAAGGGAAGGAAGGTACGATTTCATCAAGGAACTGGCTTCGAAAGGGCACGGTGTAGTCGACGCGGAGCGTAGCGACTGGCTTGGTGATAAAGAAGTCGCTATCACAAGCTGTCAGGGTCACTAATGCAACTTTTCCTGCCTGACTTCCGATGATCAGGAGAGAGAGCTCGGGGATCTGGAGGCTCATGTTCAAACGTTCATTGTGCTGTAGAAAGTGGTCCTGAAAAGCGTGAGTTTGTCGCACAAGGTTCTTACATGTGGTAGTAACGAGTGAGTCAGAGGCGGGGATAAGTTCGATATCATTCTTGTAGGTGCGGAGAATGGCGCTGTTGTGAGGGAAGAGAGGATGGTTTGCTTTAGCCTCGCCCAATACGTTAGGTGTTTGCACGTAAAGTTGAGCTGGTCGAGCCCTGGCGAGGCCATTTTGAGGATGGACGGCGCGTTCGATTCTCATTTTCTCTTGCGCCTTCGTACCGGTCACTGCATCGTCATCGCCGCCGTCGTCGTCAGAGTCGAAAATATCTGCTTGTATGTCTGCTAAAGACATAGGTTCGCTGAGACCTTTTCCCCGAGAATCTTTTACGTCATCACCTTCCTCTCCTTCAAGGCGAAGACCTGGTACAGAATACACTATAGGATCTGCTTTCTGCGCCTTATGAACGGTTCTTGAAATATCAAAGTTGCCCCCATACTCGTATAAACCAAGTTTCCTAGAGACTCTGGAGGTTGTGCCAAATGCTTCTTCGGGAGAAGCTGTTGCTTTGAATGAGTCAAAGTTCAGTACTTGGACTCCCCACCCCCTATGTGGTTGTGTCAGTCTATAAGTCGGGTGGCCTCACCGGTGTAGAGTAGAACCCACCAAGATCGTTGATGTTCTGGAACATCATAATACATACTAGTTCGGCACTGTTTGTTATTGCTCCATATGTCCAGATACCATAGGTTGCCGTGGATATCAACGGCTATAACACTCCGAGCTTGGCCATTTTCATCATCACCAAAGGTGAGCGAGGGTATGTTGCTATAACAAACATCGATATCAGAATCTTGATCTGACTAGTTGTGAAACATGAGAAGGGATTGAACTCTTGGTTGAGATAGTAGCAGACTAGTATGGATCTACTACAATGCGGATGAAGTAAAAGTAATTGAGGTACTATGGCTATTACCCCGACAAACTCTGCCAAAGCAAGGAAAGACATCACAATAAGTGCAATGGGAAAGATATAAAGTAGAGTAGAATTATACGTACTGGCCATTAGGACATAAAGACAATATCCTCCGGTAGTTCTCTTGACGTCCTTGCGTCGCAGATCGTGTTGGATATTCGTCACTATCAACAGGCAAACTCCAGTCAGGAAATACAGTGCTATTTGCGGCTGAAGGCAATTTTATGCATGGGATTAGAGGGTCGGCAAGACCAAAAACGAAGACCGTAACCTCCCTCCGGTTAGAGCCCACTGCGATAAGTCGTGACTTGGAGTGTATGGCAAGACCCCAAGCACTGGATTTGACGTTCTCGTGAAAGAATCTATAGCGAGTTAGGTACGGAAGGATTGAAGAAGCAACGAGTGTGAAGGGTACGAGCGCTCAGGAATCGGGACTATGAGATTGGAGCCATGAAGAGTAGGCCTAGGATTTGGCTTGCATGCTTAGGACTTGGTGTGTCTGATGTATTACAAGTGAGAGATGGTAAGAAGTCCTCTTAGCTACAATCTCCCAGCATGAACAATAAAGAAATGGAAGTCATGCTCTTAGGGCCTGGTCATGATTGAATCAAAGATATTAAGACCTACGGTGTTGTACTGCATAACGGAGTTGTCCTGTCCGAACGACCTCTTGCAGCCTGCTCGAACTGCTCCATTATGAGGTGCGTATAGTACGCGATGATATCTCCATCATCGCATGCAATCAGTAGAACCTCATGATCGCCCAGTTGTCCAATTATGATATGGTTCACCGCGTGTGGGTGATCCGAGTCAATGGCTGGCAGGATCTCGCAGCCTTCCGGGGAGCGAGGGAGGACTATGACCAGATCAGATCTTGCGGGGAGAGTCTGCTTGATATTCCGTGGGGCCGTGATATGAATCCTGGATTGGTAGGCAGCAAAGTATAGCTGCGATGGTCAGCAACGATCGCACGGAGACGGCAGACAGCCCGGGCCCCGTGAGGCTGAGGCTTTGGCTCAGACCCTTCACTTACATTGAATTTCTGCGACAGAGCTGTCAGGTTGGATCTCCATGGTGAGATATATGGTGCACCAGGCGTGTTCACGCCAAAGTGCGGGGGCTGAATGTTGTCTTCAGCAAGAGGGGGTGCTGTGAGTTCTTCCCATGGTTCACTGTAACGGTCAATGCCCAGCTGGCAGGCGCAGTTGCTCACTGTAATCTCACTAAACCCACGACGTCCTTTGGTGTTAACCATAGCGCCGTCAAAGGCTTATGTGTTGGCGACATTGAGTTGCGTGGCTCGTAGATGGGTTTCATGGTACAATCAACAGTTCACGAGATGACGTGCCGTGCGTGTTTTTACACAAGGCTGATGCGAGGCTGCCAGCCTTGCCAGCAAGGTTTAGGTTGAGGTTGAGTAAAGAAAGCTGCAGCACAGTACACGTGAAGCTACAACGATATTGAAGGCAAGAAGGCCTCGAAACGTAATTAGAAGCAGCAAAGGCAAAGATCTACCCAACTTGTGGTAGGTTGCTTTTTCCTCTCTGCCTTCGTTGGGTAACAGCAGTTCTAATCCGGTGCTAGGTTCTTAGGAGCAATTAGCCAGCGCAATTTGCTCGGACACGCGGGCAGAAGGTGTCGAGACACCACCAACACCTAGTTCACGTTGTCCCTTGTAAAGAGAAATAGCCACACTGGTTGACGCGCTCGGAAGAAATGTCCAGATAATCTCGATATACTGGCGACAGGAGCGGGAAAATCCTTCGGTGCCTGGGAAGCAAGGAAGAAAAGAAAAGGGAAGGGGAGGAAGATCACTTTAGCTACAGCTGAGCCAAGAGCCGCCTCCCCAGTTGACACCATTACACAACTGCATTACCCTGCTGCAGCCCCTCCCATTGGACCCTGGGGGCAGATAAAGGAAATCAAAACGATTGGCTGCTTCAACGTCAGTGATTCTTTTCTTATCAGGAATCCATTTGAATGAGTATGATGATTCATAACATGCCATCATTCGGCCTCTGGAGAATCCCGTACGTCACAGCCGAGAGCTGGATGTGGGACGGACATAGCGAGCTGCGAGACATGCCCAAAGCTAGAATTCCAACAGCTTTGGCAGAGAGAGAGGGACGGGAAATCTGATGGGTTTGTGTATATACTACGGCCATTGTCACCACTCCTCCTACATGGCTCGTGAGGGACTTTTGGGCATGGAGATTTAAAACTTTCTTCGGCATTTGCAAGGCCATTCGTCGAACTAAGTAGTCAGGGATGCTGTTGCACATTAAAAACCTTGACCAGCACAGGCAATCGGGTTTTGGACTCGAGAGATCAATAGACCGATGCTGATCGAAAGGGCATGGCAGGGCATCGGGGACTTGAATGCCACTACTCCTCACGAACCACATGTAGGGCTCTTTCCTAGTAAAATGGCATGCAGGCTATAAGGCGACATCATGGCGAATTGCACCCCGTCCACTGCACTGTAATGTAAACAAACAAAAGAAATAGACACCAGAAACGCCTATATCCCACGCTGCACGGTGACGCCGCCCTCCACGGACGGTTGGTACCTGAATCGCGCCCGTCCGCAATTCTCATGACATACACAGCTCACATAACAAACCGCCAAATTGCACCGGAACTCTCAGATTCTACCCCACAGTCTTTAGGTAATTGGCGTCTGCGATGGAGTCCGGTAGACTGAAAGCGCAGGGTGTGAGTGGAACGTAGCTGGAGGATTCCCCCATGTCTACCCGCTGCCGACGGTACAGGCTGGGAGCCGAGCACGAAATTGAACAGGAAGCAGAAAATTCTCGCGCGCGCTGGCTGTGTCGCTGTCTCCCTCTGGCGCTCTCCGGGTCTGGTGCCTGGCAGGATTCGAGAACGTGCTGGCGGGCTGACATTGCCTGCGACTTCGGAGCGAGGGCGTGTCGCAGAATTTGGGGTGGTATGGGATGAATGCAGGTGTAAAATCTTTGCAAGTGAATGATGGCTGTTGCATGCATCAAGCCCAGCCCAGGAAGAGAGAGAGGGAAAAAAAAGTCGAGCTGGTCATCCACAGGTCATGAATTTTGGCGAGAGAGAAGACGCATGTGCTGATGGTGCAGGTGGTGGTGTAAGGCAGTTCACCTTCCTTTCCTTACCTTTCCTTACCTTACCTTGCCTTGCCTACCTTAACTTCCGCTGCAGCCGTGCTCAATTTTCCTGGCTCGCGTGCCAGGAACCGAGCTCGAGACGAGGAAAGCGAGCAGCATGAAAAGCATGAGAAAAAAGCATCGGGCTAGATTGTTGCCACAACATCCATGATCATCCAACTGTGCCCAAGGTATGCTTGTCGTGATATACTCCCTAGCCCCGTACGGCGGTGGTACGGGACTTACAGCCATGGCCCAGGGTGCCAGTTATGTCGTCCAGGAGCCAGACATGCAGATCCAAATCCCACGTCGCTCTACCCTACCCTACCCTATCCTGTCCTGTCCTGTCCGGTCGTATCTCATTCTCTTCCTTGCTCCTTGTCTGCAAGGCGAGACCAGGAAGCAAGCGACGGATACTAGGTAGGAGGTAGTTACCACCCGACTGTCCCTCCGATGCAGCTGAGAAGGAAAAGGCGTGCGAGCTGGGACGACACTATGTCCCAGCAACAACAGCATGGGCTGAGATAGCGCGTGCCATGCCATGCCATGCCATGCCACGCCATTGCTAGCATCTCCTGCAATCACCACTCGCAACCTCTTAGTTCTTGGTATTGTTAATCCACCCGCTCTCTCTCTTTGCCAGCTCCCCCCCCCCCATTGCCCTGCCCATTTGACAGCCTTTGGTTCGGGGAAACCTCTGTCCTCTGCTGCGGGACCCCAGGGAAGCTACTCCAGAGCGGCCTAGGAAAGTACTAAAGACATAGCTTGCCCCCTCCGATTTCTTACATCATTCTCTTACTTGACTCCTCGACTGCGCTCGACAATAATTAAACTCCTAGCCCAATCCGTTCCTATCTGTGCCGACTCTGTTTTCGTGTCTCCCCCCGACGCTGGCCTGCTCTCCTCTTTTTATTGTGCACGTCCGAAAGTGCATATTTATATTATATCCTCTTGCAATCCCCCATCTCTCCCGGTTTGCCTCGTCGCCTGCAACTTTGTCCCATTTCCTCGTTCGGCCGTCTAGCTATTAGTACGTCATTCCTCGCTACCTTACGACTTGTCGCATGCGATCTTTCCATCTCGAGAAGCGCCCGGCCTGCAATTGACGACACCCAATCGAGGGGATCATGTCTTACGCTCCCAACTACGCGTATGTGGGAGCGCCTGCTGTCTACAATGGCACCGGTGGTACTGGAGGCGATTCGGCTGTCGAGAATCTGAACCAATGGTTTGATCCTGGAGATCAAGGTGGGTAGCTCAGCGAAAGCTATACATCTGAAAAATGGGAGATGTTGACAACTTTGGCAGCTTATATTATTGTCTCGTCATGTATGGTATTAATTATGATTCCCGGTCTGGGATTTCTTTACAGTGGTTTGTACACGCCGAGACCCAACATTTCACCATCGCGACTAAGTAGTAACTTTTTTTTACCAACAGGTCTTGCTCGTCGTAAGTCGGCGCTCAGTATGATCTGGGCATGCATGGCCAGTTTCTCCGTCATCGTTTTCCAATGGTATTTCTGGGGATACTCTCTCGCCTTCAGCTCTTCTGCGACAAATGGATTTATTGGAAATCTGGGCCATTTTGGTCTGATGAAAACCCTCGGTACGCCATCACCAGGATCACCACTTATTCCCGAACTCCTCTACTCCTTCTACCAACTTCAGTTCTGCGCAACCACGGCCGCCATTGTCATGGGTGCTGTTGCTGAGCGAGGTCGCTTAATCCCCGCCCTGGTCTTCATCTTCTTCTGGGCGACCATTGTATACTGCCCTATCGCATGCTGGGCGTGGAACATTAATGGTTGGGGTTTCAAATATGGAGTTTTGGATTATGCTGGTGGTGGACCTGTCGAAATTGGCTCTGGTCTCTCAGCTCTCGCCTACTCGATGGTTCTCGGCAAGCGACAGGAGAAGATGATGTTGAACTTCCGACCGCACAATGTTTCTCTGATCACTTTGGGAACCGTTCTCCTCTGGTTTGGATGGTTGGGATTCAATGGTGGTTCGGCCTTCGGCGCCAACCTCCGTGCTGTCATGGCATGCTGGAATTGTAAGTACACCTCGTAAGCACCGGAGCAACCTCAAATCTTGCTTGATCCACCCCTTTTCAAGTTTTCGTTACGATTTTTGGAGCTCTGTAACTGACAAAACTATAGCATGTCTCGCTGCTATGTTTGGTAGTATCACCTGGTGTCTTCTAGATTACCGTCTTGGTTAGTCATAAGCAAATCCTCCAGAAAAGTGAGCTCGAATACTGACTATCTCCAATAGCACGCAAGTGGTCCATGGTCGGATGGTGCTCAGGCTGTATTTCCGGACTTGTAGCAGCAACCCCAGCATCAGGATTCATTCCTCCGTGGGCAGCTGTGGTCCTCGGTATTGTGACGGGTATCGTATCCAATTTTTCGACGAAGATCAAGTTCTGGATCCGCATTGACGACAGTATGGATGTGTTCGCTGAGCACGGCATCGCTGGAATGGTCGGTCTCATCTTTAACGCTTTCTTTGCCGCAGACTACATTATTGGTCTCGACGGTGTCAACACTGGCCTCATCAATGGCGGCTGGCTCAACCATAACTGGAAGCAACTCTACATCCAAATTGCATACGTTGTTGCCTGCACCGCCTACTCCTTCGTCGTTTCCGCCATCTTGGCTTACGGCATTGACAAGATCCCTGGGCTGCATCTGCGCGCTTCTGAAGAGGCCGAACTGCTAGGCATGGACGATGATCAACTCGGCGAGTTTGCATACGATTACGTCGAGGTCCGCAGAGATTATCTTGCCTGGACACCGGCCAAGGATGAGCCCGAACAGACTGAGAGCCACGTCAATCCTGAGGATAGACACGGTATCCCACAACACAGCGATATGATTACTGGCCAGAACCCAGAGTCAAACGGCAATGCACACACTGGTATTCAAGGAGACCGACACGGTATTGCTGCTGAGGACCAGGAGAAGGAAAAGGAAGGCCTTGCAAATGGCAATGCTAGCACCGCTTCATGAAACCAAAAGTTGCTGCGCTATGTTTGTCATATAAATTAGTGTTTCTGTTAGCCAGTCTTGGGATATATATTTGCGTGCGTGCGTGGGAAAATTTGGATGGATTTGAATCGCAAGGAGTTGGTGGATTTAATTTCTTTATAGCCCAGGAAACGGCCCTTAGAGGAAAAGCACCAATGAAGTACAATACGTCTTTATATTATATTTCTTATGCTTGGTAGCATGATATGAGCACGAGCTAGACGATCTCCATGTCGTCGTTCCATCCGATTCCAGTATTCGTAATGTACATACCCTAACACTTGCCTATACTTTCGAAACCATTGTAAGCTTGCCTTCCCATCGAAAAGCCAAGCCAAATGCCCCATCCGCAGAAGTAACTCGTTTAGCAGCGCTTAAAGCCCCAAAGCCCCAAACCCAAAGCCTAAATGCATCATCCGCCCCTAATCATCAACCAACAATCCAACCCCGCCCTCGAATACCCACGACGTCAAGATAAAAGTGAAAGCATGACGTCTCACGCCTCCCATGCCAAGCCACTCCCGTCCCCCCTTCCCCCACTCCAATCCGCCCCCGGCGAAGTTGCATGCAAAAGATAACAAAATGCTATGGGGGATGCTCAAATGCCATAGGAGCAAAACATGCACTGGCCGGGGGGGGCTGACATCAACCCACATAAGCGCATGGTAGCATGGTACAAGGTTTTAAAAAGGCAGAATGGGGGGGAGGGGGGACCTTCTAGATGCTTACCTCGTACAAAAATAAAACAAGTACTGCTCCGAAAGTCCTGTCCCAAAATCGATTTTGGCTTCCTTTCCTTCGACTTTGGCCTGGTTTGCCCGCCCGCTCTTTGGGGACCCGCGGGGCTTGCTTATCAGTATCCCTGGAACCCGCCTCGCCCGGGCGAAGCGAGGCTACGGACTCATGCCCCGTATGCACGGGAATCATATATTGGGCGCTGGGTAAAGGAAGGGGGGTTTTTTCTTTCTCGACTCTGCTGAGGGGGGAAGACTTACAGGGTTGAAGCAGATCTTGCGATCTGCTCTTTTTTCTATGGTCTTTTGGGGAAATCCTCCGCGGGTGAGGCGTGCGATGGGAGAGGCACGTCATGGCCGGCGCCGGGCAGGAGGGTACGGCGGCGGTGGTGGGCTTATCTATGATGTATCGGTCTTTATCTTACTCTGCCATATCTTTTTTTTCTCCCCGATCGGGAGTGGGCTGGTTATACAGTTCGCTCCCGCTGGATACGGCCCAGGACCTTGTTGTAGTGGATTGTCTAATGTTGTGGCATTGTAGGCATGGGGATTTGGCTCTTTGCTGGCTTTTTCCGGTGTGGGTTTCTTACATGGTGGTTTTTTTGCTGGGTGGAAAGGTTGGGGAAGAGACTCGGTGCGCTGTGTTATACCGACCCCCACTCTCCTGTTCTGTTTGGAGATTTTTTATAGGCCCTCTCTTTTCGCATTGGGATAGCTGGGTGAGTTTTTGGCTGCTATTGTTACATGATGATGATACTGGGTACTCATCCACATTTGGTGGCAGTTGCTGCTTATCAAGAGAAAGAGAACTTGGTGTCCTGTAGGCTTTTGGATTTCTACGCAGAGGAGCTACGTCCTTTCTGATATTCACTCCACGGTTACGATTGTTTAAGTTGCTTAATATCAGATAGGACTTGCCAGAGATAGCTACCTCATCGAGGTAAGTTTTTGAAGCACAACACATAGCAAGATATAGCCATATCCTAGGAACCTCACACTACACTACGTACCATGTTCCGCAGACAGCTTCTTAGTGCTAGGGCTAGGTTAGTGGGATTATTTTATGTATTTCACATGAAATAATCCGCTATCTTTACCACTACTCTCGATGAGTGGCTCGTATGTTATGGGCGAAGGACTTGTTCTGGTAGAGGATTGGCAGACGGAAAATAATGATTTGAAGTTGTTAGACTTGATTCTCGAAGGCTTGGGACGACCCAATGCCTCTTCAATTCATAGGAAAGCTAAAAAGGATACATACTAGACCTAGTTCAAGATCATCGCGAGGATTCTTCTTTGTCGACAAGTAAATATCTTCGCATATTTATTATACGTGCCACCCGATCGCTTAACTTTTTCTCGCCGAATAACACCAGTTCAACGCTGTCTCTCTATGTTGCTTCGCCCTACATAACCCTTTAACCTCGCTGACAACGCCTATGATACCCGATAATCTGGTTGAGTCACAACACCCCTCTTATTCGCGCCTTAATCTGAACTTGCTATATAAAGAAAACTTTGATTATAACAACACTACGAAAACATCATCTCCAAATACCACTTGAAACACTATCAACTTTAACTCGTGTCAATTTCATTAAAATTATACGCCGTAAGCTTATATCAAGCCGTATCCTGAAAATTTCCAGCAAAAGAATAGCTGCTGAAAAGGGTGTCCTATCCATCGCCATGGTTACATACGCGCCAAGTCCACAAGGAAGCAGCTGTCAAAGGTTTCCCCGCCTACTGAAGAGTTGCCAAGTCAGCCAAGCCCGTCTTATCTCAAGTTCTGTGCGACGTCTCATCATGAACCGCCGCATGTCTTACGGTCACTACTTGTATGTACCAAAGTGGAAGTGAAAAGGAAAGAAGGGTCCATACTGCTGGGTGGATTGGCATGCTATTGCTCTCTTTTCTCGATGGAGTTTTCAATGGCGACTTTTGTGAGGTTTGGTAACAGAGATTCATTCGAGAGACGCCCTGGAAGTATCTTCAATACGCTTATACGTATCCGAGTATGAAATCACTACCATTTTAAATCTAAAACTTAGGTCGTAGTGGTCAGAAATTGTGGGGGGGGGGGGCGGTTGAGGGCCCAAGATGAGAGCTATTACAGCACGCGAATCATAACCACAAAGGATTTCTCTGGAGCAGGAAATATCAGTAGCTCTTATTTTACTGCATGAAAAACGTCAACTCCGGCGTAATCCCCTTTTCCACACTGAGAAGCTTCTCGGGCAAGGAATATGTATAATAAGCAAACTGTGGAATTGAGAATACAGTACCAGCGGGAAACTACATGATGTTTCATCATGAGCTCGACAGAATGAGAGATATATCAATAAGCAACCCTCATTTACTTTAGGGTTCGGCCCAGGAGAGTATGACAACGAAAATACAACTCTCTCACTACTAAGTACTATCGAGGGAAGCGTAGCAAGCACAGTACTAACCATAAAGCTAACATGCAAGTTTGTAGCCTGTAGGAATACTCCATGTATTTGCTCTTGTTAAGACCCAAAGAAAAGTATTCCGTGTAAGTTCATAGGCTTCTTAACTCGACTTTATAGCAAGTGTAGGCCTTGCTGCTAGACTCCTGAGAACGTAGAGTAAGAAGCGTTTTAGCTTCACTAAGAAGAAACCATCAAGTACTAATGGTTTTCCGTACGAGACTGGAAATATATGTAGGGATAGGTGAGCTTCAGTTTCAACCAGAGTCTGTCGCGCAACGATGCAGTCTCATGAATATCAGTATATTAGGCGTGGTATATTAATTTCAGCTTCATGCCACAATAACGTGCGGGACAGTATTGGTAGCAGAATAAAAGCTTCCGCTCGTCGCAATTCTAGATCAAGGGCTATATTGACTCGACCAAGCAATTTAAATCAAAGAAAGGCTTTCATAGCCAGTCTATAGTCAAAGGGCAGCGGGGCGATTAAGCGACCAACGGAGTGAAGATTTGAAGAAAAAGTTTTCCAGCACCACTCGCTAAAAGCAAACAAGCACCGTGCAAAGTAGCTAGGCTACTATGTTCAGGCAAAACGAAAAAGAATCACACAGACCCAAAGCTTTCCTACCCAAAAAGATATGCCAGAGAAAAATTCTGCAAAAAGGGAGACCCTCTCAATCTAGGATTGAGAGACTCGGGGATTGAGCCCGAG
The DNA here is from genome assembly GCA_026120035.1 of Coleophoma eucalyptorum. Lineage (NCBI taxonomy): Eukaryota > Fungi > Ascomycota > Leotiomycetes > Helotiales > Dermateaceae > Coleophoma > Coleophoma eucalyptorum. The sequence continues at coordinate 686,191 of JALRME010000012.1, forward strand.
GCGAGGCTCGAACTCGCGACCTTGAGGTGTTCTTTGAATAGCCTGGTGTAGACCGCTTAAGAGCCACACGCTCTACCGATTGAGCTACCCGGGCGAGTTACTGGGTATTTGTTGAAGTACAACTGCATATTTGGGTATATTAAGCAACAATGGCTAGTCTGCAAAGATTAAAGGACATATGCATTTCTTTCTTTGATTCGTTTAGCTAATTCTATTGCTGTAGTTCTATTTTTACCATCTCGACCTGGCGGAAGCACAGACGAGGCATTTGCAAAATATGGGCCGTTAAGAGGTGGCAGATATGCTTCTTTCGAAGCGACGCTGGTCCCACCCTTGAGGCATTTGCAAGCTAAGTTGCTCCCAGCAAAATTTCCAGGCATTGCAAAGCCTGTTTGCCATCTTTTCCCTTAGCGTCCCATTTTGGGACTCCATCGACTTCGAATCTTGTTCCAGAGAGTTCAAATATTCCTGTCCATCATGTTTCTCAAACCACTTTCTCAAAAGTCTTCTGAATAGGTTTTGCGGCCTAGAGATTTAGTCAGTATATTGTCCCACACCCTCATAGACAAGGCTTGACATACGTCAATGAACTTCTCCAAATCCTTATCTAAGTTCGCCAGATCATCCTTGCGTTTCTTGTTATCCGCAATAAGACCTTGCTTTTTCTTCAGTAAGCCCTGTCTCTGCTCTTCCAAAGCTAGTCGCTCCGCATGCTCGTGATCAATCCGTGCTATCATCAAGGCGTTCTCGTCTGCATCGGCGTGTTCTGGGTGCTCGGCAAGAAATTCCTCCACGGAGATAAGTGGCAATTGACGGTATTTATGACTGTCAGAATCTGAGTTAGTACCTTTGTGAATTGGTGGACGTATGTAGTAACACACTCATAAGATTCACAAGCTGCAATCTCTCCCTGCAAATGCCTCTGCTCGTAATATAGATTCTGCAATTGGAGGTGAAGCTTGTCTACTTCTTGGCGCGCCTCTGCAGTAACTGCCTTTGTCTCCCGAGCTCCAACATGCGCGTCACGATGTAAACCTCGGAGTTGGGCTAGGTAGCTGACGAGTTGCTTCTGCTGCTTCGAAATCTGGAGTTGTAATTCTTCGGAAAGAGGTGCGCTTGATGAAAGGTCTAAGAGTGACAGCGCTTGGTCGCGTGTCTGATTCGAGATTGCGAGTGCCCTCTTGAGGGCTGGGTCCGTAACAACCTCGTCGACTACCATGATCGCAGATGATGTCTTTCTTTCTGACTTTAGAACTGTGTATCTCTGTAAACGTTAGATGCGGAATCAAAGCGTGGAGTCGGACAGGAATAATATGAGGCCGGCGCTAAGCAAGGGTAGCTAGACTAGGAGTCGTATCTCTGACGGTAAGTCTGAGCGCGTGTAAACAATATCGGTGCGATGTCATTCATTCATATCTGTCATTAACGCTGGCTTTTGCTTTTGTCTTTTGATATTTTTTGCACTTTTGTAGTTTCTAGTCTCAAAAATGGCTCTACAACTTGGTCCATTAGTCCGCTTGGAAGGGCTTTCCATTTCACAGTTACCTCTGGGAGGTAAAGGCGTTGAGCCAAGCAATCGAGCTTCCAACGAGAAGTTCAGCGACGGATCTGGTTCTGTTGCTGCACCAAATCTAACAACTTTTGTGACCGATATCCTGGTCGAGTCAATCCCTTTCATCGACGGTGTAGCCCCGAAAGCTGGAGGGCCTCCGACGTGGAAGACGAAAGGATCGCCAAAGAAGTATCCAAGTTCAGATGCGCCGGTTCACTTATTTGAAAAGGTAGTGGCAGGGAAGGATCTAGGCCAGATTGAGGGAATGAGCAATCTCCATGCGGATAGGAAGGATGAGACATGGTTCTGTCGACGAAGTTGCCATGAAAATAAAGCGGAGAAAGGCACAGCGGATTGGGAGGAGTTCACACACAGTTTCAAAGAGCATCATGCGGAGACGGAGGATGCTTTCACACCAACTGTCATTGGAGCTAGAGAAGCCATCAAATGGGATACCAGTGGTATCGAGGTTGAAGCGCATGGTGCACGATGGGCCAACATTACGCTGGTTGTGGAAGAGATGAAGCACAAGATCGACCCTAAGCCGTTGAAAAACAGAACTTTCCCTGTTTTACAGCTTGCCGCAGAGTTGGTAGGAGCAAAAGAGTTCTTTGTAATATCAATACCCCTAACGGACTTCGAAAAGAGTCCTTACGCTGAGTTTGCCCGCGATAAAAGCCTGGTGGTCGCTGCTTATGCCTCCGTCGAGCGTATCAGGGAGCTGCCCAGTAGTGGTGAGATCGAATGGATCATGGCAACAGCCTCTGACGCCAAAGGGGTACTCCCTCAATGGATGCAAAATATGGCAGTACCGGGTGCTATAGCCAAGGATGTGGAGATGTTCCTGTCCTGGATTCCAACGCGAAGAAGTGGCCAGCCTGAGACTGCCCAAAGTGCCAATCCGGCAGACAAGCCTGTCGCAACGGAGGGAGACTCGTCAAACAAGGACGTCTCAGCAATTCCAGCACAGTGAGGTACGCGCAAGGCTTTCCTCAGATATCCGTTGCAATTTATTGGCGTTGTATGACCATGCATGATGGTACGAAACGGATGCTGCCATAAGCATATCCTGATTTAAGCCGTGCTCTTTTTCCTCTCTTGCCAAAGGTTAGAAATAGCCAATGCCGTGCCCTCCACAATAATGGAATGCTCGACCTCATGCATCCGTGTTTCCAGCTCATCCAGCGTCTCTCCACTTTTGCACTGGATCTCCCTCACCACGATAGGCTGACCGCGATCAACCTCTGATATAACAAAGTGCACCATAACACCTGTGACACCACCTTCGAGCTTGCCTGCCTGGAAGTCATCATAGGCTCTCTTGATAGCAGAAATACCGTCATATTTCCCTGGAAGAGCGGGATGCAGATTAATGACAGGAACATGTCGAGCACTCAGAGGATCCAAGAAAGTTGGAGCAAGGACATGCATAAACCCTGCGCAGACAACTAGGTCGCAACCCGTCTTCAATACAATGTCTGCCAAATCCGCATCGTAGGCCTCGCGAGCCTTCTGCTTGACCACCGGATCCGTCTCGCCAGACTTCATGTATTTCCCGGCAATCAGGTTGTGGTATGTTGTTGGAATGGCTGCTTTCTCGGCGCGTGTGAGGCCATATGCATTTTTCTTATTGGAGATAACGTTCACGATTTGTACATTGGGTAGTAATTTTGTCGTCGTCGCATCAATAAGAGCTTGCAAGTTTGATCCATTGCCTGAGATCAGGACAGTGATCTTTGTAGGGGGGAAATCGTGGGACATAATTGCAGAAATATGATATTATACTGCTTAGAAATCGAGTAAAGAGTGGTGTTGTAAATTGAAATTTTTAAAATGCTTGGTTTATTTCTCGAGAATCCGTGAGCTGGATAGGGCACTGAGGGGTTCGAAAGAAATCTTTGAATTGCTCTCCTGGCAGGAAGAATGATGATCCGCTGCACTAGTGCCGGGAATCGTGGACGACCCCGCGAGCTCCACAGCTTGTAAGCACATAGCACCACAAGAACAGGACAGAGCTACATATATACACCAAGCAAGACAGAAAGAATGGCATCACTCAAAGGACCCGGAGCAGCTCAAAAGCACGATGGAAGTGCCCTCCGTATAGGAATCGTGCACGCAAGATGGAACACGAGTAAGAGCCCCCGCCAGGTGTATACCCCACTAGCTACACATGGACCTTGACTAACATGACACTTCTCTCTTCAGCAATTATAGAGCCTCTTCTCAATGGAACTAAGAAGGCTCTACTAGCTTCTGGAGTTCAAGAATCAAATATTGTGGTCCAATCTGTGCCGGGATCTTGGGAACTGCCTATTGCATGCTCCAAGTAAGCCCCCGAACCGCACATAAACAATCTTCTGCACACTCAGCAAGACACATTACTGACATATGTGCACAAACAATAGACTATACTCCGCATCCCAAGTCCAATCAACAAGTAGCTCGACTCTGGGGGCTGGCGATTTGCTGGGCGGCTCAACGAGCGACCTCACCTCTTTGTCCACCTCCAACTCAGCAAGCACTGCCCCCTTTGATGCCGTGATTGCCATCGGTGTGCTCATTAAGGGCGAGACCATGCACTTCGAATACATTGCAGAGAGTGTCTCGCACGGATTGATGCGGGTGCAGCTCGACACCGGCGTACCTTTGATTTTTGGTCTTTTGACTGTCCTGAACGAGGACCAGGCTTTGGCGAGAGCTGGTGTTTCCAGCGGTAGCCATAACCACGGCGAAGACTGGGGCGCGGCAGCTGTGGAGTTGGGCGTTAAGAGACGGGAGTGGGCTGCTGGCAAGATCTCATGATTGAGTACCTATCATGTATTCTCTACTAGGTTTCATTTTCATCAAAATATCACTAGATGATGGTACGGTTCTGGCACTGTATGGTGTTCAGTTTACAGGATACTCTGGAGTTCAAGACCACAAAAGGACGGGAATGCGAAGGTGATGAGACGAGATGTAGTTTCCGGAAATTAAATTAGGTACTCGTATTCTACTATACAAACACGATAGTTCTGTACGTTTCTTTGTATCAAAGATGCAACAAATCCCTTTCCCCATCCAACTTCATCTTAAAACGCCGAATTTGCAATGCATCGTATAAACAGACCATGACCTACTTTGTATTTTCACCACTACAACCTCCCATTCCCCCATTTGTAGGATCATTGTGCGAAGTTAACCATCTCCTTCAAACCATTGTCTTCTTTCTTACTTCTCCAAATTGACTTCTTCTTCTCACGCTTGGCCATCATCTCAGCCCATCCCTCATCATCGTCCTCATCCGATGCACTCTTCATCTTTCGGACCTGCCTAATAGTTGTGGATGCATGCTTATTTTCCCAACCTTGCAAGGCTCCAGACATGGTTGAGGTTCGTGACTTGTTCTCTGCCATGGGGACATGTGATACAGGTCTGTAGCGTCCAGGGAGACCGATGTTACTTCTCTCCGAAGGCGCTATTGATGGGGCGTATCCACCTCCCTGGTTGCGAAGGGACGGAGCAAACACTGGGCCTCCTTGCATCCATGGCGACGAGTTGGGATCTAACATAGACATGGCTCTGCCTTGATGGGCACTTGAAGGACGGAGGAGGTTAGGCGCCGCGGGCTGAAGATGACTGGTAACTGGTCGGGGTGCAGGTCCATTTGGTGGCGCCTGCGGTTGCTGCATCGCTGGTCCGCTGGCCATCATTTGCATAAATTGCATTTGCATCTGCATGAATTGCTGCATCTGCTGAGTCATCTGGATCTGAGCTTGGTCACCAGGTGTGAGCATCATCGGCTGTCCCATTGGATTCATTCCCATCATCCCAGGCTGCATGCCCATACCATTGAAGCCATTGCCTGGCATACCACCAAAATCACCATTGGGGTTCGGGCTACCTCTTCTCATAGCTCGAGATCTTTCTTCTGTGGCAATCACTCCAACAAGTCCACCTGGAGGTGGAAGTTGTCGGGCTGGGCTACCATGCAAAGACCCGTTTCCAAAAGCCAGAGATTCGCGGTTGCTGGGGTGCACCAGACCTGCACCTAGGTAAGGATCTTGGGGCAAGTTTCGTGCAAAGACTGGAAGGTTTCCACCTGCGTTACCGGCACTTTGAGCTGCTGCGCGCAGATTTGGGTTGGATCCCATGTTATTGAGTTGTGGGTTGGGTGGCTTGTTCTTGTTCGGGAAACCGTGAGCTGCGAGAATAGCTAATGGTACTTCCTCATCCTCTTCTTCTCCTTCTTCTGCTTTGCCGTTGCCCATCAAAAGGTTCGGTGTGCTCTGGGTAGCTAAGTTTTGTTTTGGAGCTGGCGTCTCTCCAGTCATCTTCATCATCTGTTGTCGATACACTGCCATATGCGCTTCCTGCTTTCTTCGCTGCTTAGCGAGCTGTCGGTTCTTTTCAATCTCGTCCTCCTCCTCATCCTCCTCTTCCTCTTCATCGTCATCTTTTGGACCACCACCCACACTTCGCAGCCGATCCTGATCGTGCTTGTATCTTTCAAATTGAGCTGGCGTCATGACTTTCATCTGCGGTGTAAATTGTGTTGGTGGTGATATAGGCTTTTCCTCGAATTGCATGGCAATGTTCGCAGCTTCCGCAACGTGTGGATCAATTGTTTGCTCAAACAAATCTTGATCTTGCTCTTCCACTTCTGGCTCTGGTTCGGGTTGAGGTTCGGGTTGCACTTTCCTGGCGCGAGGTGTAGGCTCGGCAGAGTCACTTCCTGCATCGTCATACTTCTTTGGGCTATAATCGGGATTCGTGCGTTGCGTCCAGCTTTCTCGTCCCTTATCTTCACCTAATTGACGACTTGCATTTGCGGACTCGCGCAGAAGTCGAGCGTCCTCATCTATACCGTCTCCATACGAGAGCGTTGATTGCCTCCTGGCAGAAAATGCACTGCTTCGTCGAACTCCAACGTCGGCGATGCCACCAGGTCTTTGAGGTCGTGGCACCGCAGAAGGAAGGCTATCAATAGAGCGTGATAGTTGTGGGGAATGGGCAGGCACTGGTGGTGGGGGAGAAAGAGGTTGCGCCATCAAACCATCGTGAGAGTGTTGACTGCTCCAGGAATACGGAGATGGCTCAATATCCCGTTTCTTGTCAATGTGCAAAGGTGATGGACGCACAGGATATGATTTTGGAGGTGGTGGTGGCGGCGCCATTGGCTTGGAAGGATAATACTCCTGATCCTAGGTCAGCTCAGCTGTTTCTAGCTTCAAGGAAAGAATTACGCACCGGACTGGCAGACATGCCTCTCAAATTCTCTCCGTCCAAGATTGCACTCTTACGCTTACCAATGCCTGCGAACATATCTGAATCAAAATCACCCCCTAAGTTCAATCCCAGATCTCTCTCGTCCAATCTTGGCGGAGTTGCGGTACTGGCATAACTGGACGCAGTAACAGTTCTTTGCCTACCAAAAGTCTCATCTTCTATTGGCGATGAAGTATTTTCTGGTGATCGAGGATGATCTTGGGTTCTTAATGAAGGCGAAGGGGCTGCAGCTTTGCTCCGACCCCAAGAGACGGTTCGGCCGGCATTTTTGAGCGAAAATGTATTGCTAGACTTGGGAACTGGAGGCATCGGGATGTCATGAAAGGGCTTGTCATGGGGAGACTTCCAATCTTCATTCGAATTCCTCTCGTGAGTGGATGAGGGAGCAGTAGAGGCCGCACTCAGCCTCGACGAATTGTCAATGGTTGATATGGTATTGGTATTCGAGCCGCCACTGCCACTTTTCAACGTCAGTTATGTTTAGAACTGGGAGACCAGCACCAGTTTCACCCCGGAGCAACAGCAATTAGGGGTTTTAGAGGACACTGACCGGTTGCCTTTGATATCTGCGAATATGCTATCCTCTTTATGCTTGGGAGAAGTCAGCGGTCTGCCAGGCGTAGTTGTTGTCAATTTGATCCCTCCATCAAATGATCGGGTCCCTCCCACCGGGCGCTCAAATACCTTAAACGAGGGCTCTGCTACAGCCGGCAGGTTCTCGAGGTCTTCGAGAGCATTGGCGGTCGATTTCCGACGACCAAAACCTTTGGGGAATTTAGGCATATAGTATATGTGTATGCTGAAGAGGGTGTTATGTTGCTGGCGACCTCAAGTCACCCCGGGGGGAAGAAAAAAAAAAGTTGACTCGTACACCCAGGACCGACTTCTTGTGAGGTATTAACACACTCTATGAGACGTTTGTTTGACACCGAAAGGATATGTGCAAATGGACGACAGAACGCGGGAGAGAACCACGCGGTAGCGATAGGAAACGATTTGGTCGAGGCCTAACTCGAATAGCAAGATCTACTGGTTTCGCAAGAGGTCAGCGAGCTTCAGTAGGCAAATTGAAAGTCGTAAGGTCGTATTTCGATGGTCATCAAGTCGTAAGGAAGTGGTCGAGCAGATGCAGGTTCGTCGCAATTTGGTAGTGCTGCAAGGATTGGCAGATAATGTCGCACCTTGAACAGGCGAAGGCGTCAACAACAGCAGATGCAGGCAATGGAATGCCGGTGGAATTGCGAAGGTACTCGGAATCTCTCGTTTGCAGTGAGATTTGGCTTCTTGTCGATAACCAGATGTTGGAAGAAGTGAGAAGGCTGAACAGATGGGTTTGAACTGTTCCCAAAATAGATATCGAGAGGCCGGAGAAGCAGAGGCAAAGTGGTGCAGCAGTAGTGGCCGTGGCGGCTGGCCAGAAGAACAAATGGAAAGGGGAAGCTCACCAGGGCAAAACGAGCGGTAGATCATACAGTTGTGTTCAAGTATAATATGCACCGCAAAGAGGACAAAAAAAAAGGCAGCAAAATGGAAGGTCAAGATTACGGATTGAGCGACAGTAATGGCGGCAACGAGGACGATGGCTAGACAAAACAAAGGACAAGTGAAGGTTGAAGGAGGCAGAAATGACGGGACCCTGGTGCACAAGGTTCACAAGCTCGTATTGAGTTTTGGCTGGTGGAGTTTCTTCGCTAGAATAGACACTACCGATCCAGCACTGACGGAAAGCGACCAATGCAAACACTTCGGCCCCAATCTTCTCGCTGCTGACTGAGTCCAGTGCGGTGTTCATATTAATGCACGGATTCAGGTAGACAGGCTTGGGACAATGGGGAGACACTATTGCCAAGGAGCAGATCTGAGGAAATTGGGTGCTCTGTTCCCTGAGCTCTCTTGCATGCGTTGCGTGCTGTCACGACAATCCCCTCTCACGACCGTCCACTGCGGTTATACAGTCACAGCGGTACGATGCACTGCACGGTGGTGGTCGCGGCCTCTCACGGCTGGCAGTAAAGGAGGATGGAGAAGGCCCACGTCGATGCCCTATGACTATGTTGAATAAGCTTAAGGTCTATCACACACCCTCTTGCTCACATTCCCCGGTGCCTTCAAACCAACCAACCGACTAAGACATTGATGGATTTCACCATCCACAAATGTGACGGGTGAAGTCATTCTGACCTAAATACTATCTGGTGACTCCGCAAGTAGGCAAGACTTGATACCTCTGATCCCCCGCAGCCTTCACGCACAAGCCGGAGCCTAGGCTAGAACGTCCGTACTGTACAGCCGTCACAGCGTTGCTGGGCTTCAGATGACACGAGCCGTTGATGCTGTGAGACACGCTGATGTTTCCCTGTAACTGAAGCGCAATAAGAGTTTTGACTGGAAGACGTTCCAGAAGCCAACCAGCACGCAAATCCAAATACCAGCTAAACACAGATGGGACCAAAACCCAAAGACGAAACATGGTCCCTTCCATTCCTCCGGTGTTGTTGTTTGTTGTCATGGCCCCCATACGGACACATTCCACAGCTCAGGGGTAACCAGGAAGGGCTGAAATTATTTCCAGTATAAGTATGACGTTTTTTTATGGACATCTTGCTATCAGAACCAACAAGCATTCCTCCTTCCTGAGAGAATCTTATCTTCGGATGGGCTTGTCGGCTGAAGACATTTTACGAGCCCCTGAGTTAGTAGCGGGGGCGGATTGCTGTGGTCCCTTAAACATACGATTCCTGCCCCAAAAATAACCATAGCAATAGATTCTAGCCGAGCCAGGAACCGGACCTTTTGATATCATGTCTCCGGATCTGTCTCCAATATTCTGGAATCTTGATTCTTGACAATAATGCCGATCTTCACCCACAGCCTTGCTCATGCATTTTCTGCCTTGCTTCACTTGCTTCATATGCCCGTAGGAGCGTTGATCCGACCGCTACTGCAGTGACGGACGGAAGGTACTAGGTATGGTGGTGCTTGCATAGCCGGCACACTTGGGGACAGTAAGACGTGTGGTGTGACGAATTTCTCCACGTGCTTCCACTTTGTTGTAGGAAGTAAGGGGGCGATATCGTCCTCCTGCCTCGAAACTGCCCACTTCCCCTGGAAAAAACTTTCTACGCAAACAAAGCCAGTTGCGGCATCCATGTGGGCTGGTTTATTGGCTAGTCGGCAAAGGCAGCTCTAGCTGACCGAGTAGTGTACCACCGACGTATGGCACGGCTATGAATTCTGGTCAGCCCGCCATGGGACACTTAATTTTACCTGTCCTGGGCCCAACTACACAAGGTAGGTAGCGCTAAGAAGTCTTCGGCGCAATAGTCCACTTAGTTCCCAATACTCAGGGCTCTCAAGGTGACTTCTAGTCTCGGTTTGTATAGTTCTCTCTCGCGCGCCCTAAGTCGTGATATCTAGTATGGCTCTTCTCAGCGGATAGTCATCTAGCGTAATAATGCACAAGGCTTCAATCACCAAATTTTCTGGCAATTGACGGTGAAGAGGATTATGGACGAAACACTTTCTGCCCTGCTCTAGCGCTACCAAACGCTCGCTGGAATGTCTTGGGTGTGCCAAGCAACGCCTGTGAAAATCCAGAATATAGTGCGCAAAGCCATCGATTTTCCCGAACCATGGGTAAACGAAAGAGTAGAAGTGAGAAAGAAAAGAAAAGCCTCTTCCAACCATAGGGAAAGAAAAAAAGAAAACGAGGCTCCGGACACACTCCAAAGCAAATTCAAAAAAGAGGAGTGAGTGCATGGGTACCCCAATCCTCTAATTCCCGAAGCTCTTAAAAATAAATAAAAGCAGGATTAAAAAACAAGAAGTATTGATCCATTGACTATTAAGTTCGAGTTATTGAGGGCAAATAAAAAAAATCATTAAAAAAAAAGATATATAATAGGACAGAGCACCGAAACTCCAACCTCCAGTAGATCTCCAAATCAGGACACCTCGCAATCTCTCTTCGCGATCGTGGTACTCCTCGCCGTTGCGATTCGCTGGCTGGGGGGGCAGCACCGACAGAGCAACCTTTTGAGACGGTGCGTCCTTTGTCTCCTGCATCTGCACATCTGCATTCTACCATAGTGGGTGGTACTGGGCTACTGTGCCGTGCCGTGCCCTGCCCTGTAAACAAGGTACAGTCGGGCATGGTCAAAATGTTACCAGAGTTCTCTTTTCCGTTAGTGGCGGCGTCGTCCAGAAACGCGGGGGGAATGCTCTAACTGGCTCGCTCGATCGCTGGTAGCCGATGTGCGGGTTGCTGAGGTGCGATATGGGTTGTTTAGATGTTTAGGTGAAGGACTTTGACATGTGGAAGGATGACAAGGAGGCTGGGAAGCCTGGGAGAGCTTCATTGCGTCGCACCATGGCATGCTTACTTACTCTGTTGACCGTGCACTGATGGGAAACGCTCTACGCTTATCAATTTCAACACTACACTATATCGGATATCTAGTCCCTTTCTAGTATGGGATACCATTCGTCATCAGTTGGAACTGATCATAGACACCCGTTGAGTAACTTCCAACACTGGTCTTCACGAGCTTCTTGACGAAGTCTGCCGCCTCCCGCTCACTCTTGTCTAAGACGAATCGCTCTTTGAAGTGCTGTATGGTCTCTGGCTTGAAGCAAGGCAGGCCACTGTCCATCATCAGAAGTACGAGCTGAGACAGCTTCTCAACGTACTGTCGTGAGGCCAAGAAGACCTTCACGCACAGCTCCTCGAACCACCTAAAGGCTTGGTGGTCAGTACTTCCACCCATTACGGCAACCATCTCCTTGGTCAATTTGAACGGGGCTCTCTCAAATTTTACTCCTCCTGGGGCAATATCGAAACAAAATCCAAAATCAATGTGTAATATATGTCCTGCATCATCAATCATGATATTACCATTGTGCCGATCCTTGAATTGTAGAAGGTAAGATATGATCGAGTATGCAGCCATGCTCTTGACGAAATTGCTTCGTGCTTCCTGGAACCGTAAAGAATCCTCGTTACCGTATTTTGAAATGAAATAGTCATAGAGACCATTGACAGCTTCTCGTCCGACCATATCCCGGGATATCGAGTTGGGAAGAACGTCGATGACACCACAACCAGGCGCGGTTGCTGTCACACGGTATGGGAAGACATAAACATCCAGGCCGACATTGTTGAAGATGCCTCGGAAAGCAGCAATCATCTGGAGAGCGAGCACATCTTGTCTGCAGTCATCTCCAACCTTGAAGATTGCTGACTGCCAGATCTCGATCGTGTTATCTTGAGGTACTGACTTGTTGCTGTTCGTCTCCTCAAGCATTCCATCCACGCTCTCCAATTCGCCTTTATTCTTCTTGATGCGGAAGGTCGCCATGTACGGAGCTTTGGCATGACTTTGAAGAGGCTTTCCAGACTTTCGATCAATACCGATCACGACACCATCTGGATTACTGGGCAGGTATACGCCAATCTCGACCTTAATCTTCCGTAGCTCTTCCTCAATCTTTTGCTTTTTTGCTTCTTTCGGTTGTTTGATGTATGGCTTCAACTTTCCAGAAACGCTTGTAACTTCGTCGAAGAAACTGAACTCGCGTTCATAGAACGCTTTGTCAGTACCGGAAAAGCTCTCTATCATCTTACTTGTAACATGGTCCAAGGTTGGCTTAATCGCATCCGGCTGATACAGAATTAGCAATCAAATCCTCCTACCAGTAAAAGTTTAGCTTACAATTTGAGAATCATCGTCTTTGTAGGCATTTGCTTTCATGTTCCAGATGATTTGATGAGCAAATAACTGAGAAAATTTGGCTGTCTCAACAATGTATCTCTCAACATAGCCGAGTGCATCATATCGGAGACACTGGACTATTTGGGGGACATAAAAGAACGTGACATCTACGGAATGACTTTCTAGAGCTCGCATGGCATATTGCAAAACATAAGGATGGTTTCGATATGCTGGGAGAAAGTATGTGACTGCGGTGATGGGGTTGACAGGTGCCCAATAGAGCAGGTACTATAAAATTGAGTAAACATCGTAGTATCAACGAAAGGCTACATACCTGTAGTTGTGTGTTCAGATCAGCTGGCAGTGTTCCTTCAAGCAAGATCTCCAGTGCCTCCGGCTCCGAAAGTGCCTTCTCTGGATGCATCTTCAATAGCAATCGGACATCCTGGTGGAGCCTGGCCGATGGGAATCTTGCAAGCAGTTGCACAGCAAGCGAAGGGCTCTCGGCCCATGCTGTTTTAACTAAGGAGATAAGATTTGCCTGAATTACGTTAACATGAGTTGCTCAAAATAGATACCGTGCAAACTGACCTCCGTTGGACCCTTAACACTATGAAGTGGCAAATGATGATCCTGCGCTTGGGTCATAGGAAACAACCAAACAGTTAATCTGATCTGCTCATTGTCGAGTAGAATACACAAAAGGTCGCGTTTAGCGACCAAAGATTGCGTAGCCCTCTGGCCGATGAATGAATCGGGAGTAAGCTCTGCAGCTACCTCAGCAAGAAGACGAGTTTCAGCCTTCAACTGTAACCTGTTGCCACCGAATGACCAGCGCGGAGCAAAATTAAACCAGCTTAGACCAGCAGACAAGATCTGATCTTTGAACCGATATTTCGAAGATAGGTCAAGCATTGTGGTATGCTTGAGAACTTTGAGCCCGAACAGGACAATCTGGAGCCTAATTTCTCTAGCAAGTGGATGACCAGTCGAGTTCTGGAGGCCTTCTAAGGTAATTTGCAGAATGCGCACGAATATCCGTTCAGTGAAAGGGTTACTCAGTCGAGTGGCATTAAAGTGACTGCTCAAAAATTGGAGAAGACGTCCATGGGGTGCCAGAAGATTGTGAGCTGTAGCCTGTCTCCTTGAAAGTACAGTTTTATCGCTTGGTGCGAACTCTTCCTTGATATAGAATGGATCGGGATGCCTAAAAAACATGTAAGCTTTGGAAATCTGAAAAAGGGCAGGGACTTACAAGAAATGGCTGTTGAATATACCAAGACGTCGGTGCACTGTCAACTCCCATTGCTGAGCTATTTCCATTAGTAGTCGTGGTTCCATGCGGGGGTTCTCTTTGATTACGCCCAACCAAAGGGAAATGCCTAGCTTGATTGACTGTTTCGTGAAGAGAGCAAATGGTATGCTGACAAGATAATGTGCAATAGCACACTCGTCTTTCTCGCTACGACAAAGCAAAGACGCAGCTCTGCGCAATATATCTCGCAGTTCTCCGATCGGAATATACTTCTTTTCTAAGAAGCGACGCTCCAAGTGGGCGAGTACTGTTTCAGCCTCATCGCAATCTTTGCCAGACAGGAGTGCCATTGATCCACGGCGATCATTAAGCTTCATGAAATTGACCCAGTCTGTGCTGTGTTCCGGTAGTACTTCCGAATACCTGTACTCTTGTCTGGTAGTATATTGGGCAATGAAGTCAGAGCCAGTATTGATATTGCAGTCAACATGACGATCAATGGCACCCAGTCTCTGGTCATTAGATGGTATGAATGCGCCCATTTCGAGAGCAAAGGATCTTCCTAAGGATATATGGCCATAAGCTCCATCATCATCATATTCTGACAGATACGTCTGCAGGAGACCTTTGACGTCAAGCGGTGCAATATTAATCACATCAGTGACCCAATGCTTGGCTTTTTTGTAAAGGTTGTTCAGGGTACGCCGGCGGAGAGCATAATCATCCGACATTTCGACAGTAACTTTACCACGTGCTGAAGTGAAGCATGACTTCCACTCATACTCATCTGTTTCAGCTTCCAAGCAGCTAGTCCACATCAAAGTGAGAAGCTCCAAAAGCGCAAATAAGGATGATTTCTGGCACAGAGCTGAAGGAACCACTCTCATGATTCGGTCTGCACAGAGCATTGCGGCCTGCTGGACTCTCTCAATCCGGTAACAGCAACCACTAAATATTGCAGCAAGTTGTTGTGCAACCAATGGTGCAGAATACTTTGGATTGACTCCAGCCTCAGCTTGTCGAAGATATGTTTTCATGACCTCGTCCGTTATGGCTTCCATAGTGCTGCTCATTTCGCCGCGTCGCATACTAGGTTCCAGGAAATATTTTAGAGCCTTTGTACAATCGCCGCCATCTGCACGGAGTGTTTCTACCAAATAAGCTGCTTGTAAAAATATGACCTTTCGGTAGCTCAGACCTCTAATTTCCGATACCTTGGAGGGTAGAAGATCAGAAAGTCTTTTCTTCTGGGCTGATTCGTGCTCGGAAGAAATGCCACGGCGGAGCACTGTATTGAGTTCAATATCACTCTCAACCTGGTCACCACGTTGTTCTGCGATAAGAGGTGCGGAATGAATCGCCATTAAACGCAGCTCATTCAAGTACATTTTCCCTCGCTGGGTATCAACAGAGAATCCATGAACCACAATATTAAACCAAGCATCTCGAAGTAGAGACAAAGTCTCATCAGAAATGGAGTCGTCAGACGCCATGTCATTGTGGGACATGAGAATTGCGAGAGGTTGTAGTAGCTGAGCAATTTCCTGCGCTGCGAGTTCTACATCTGCATCTCGACTGTTATGGCCTTGGTGCACATCACCTCGGCTGATGATACCTTCTAGAAGATATTCCAGGTACATGTCATAGAGCGGATGGTCTTTCTTAAGGTTAGCTGACAAAGTATTGCGACCTTTCGTCACCTATAATGAGCATATTAGTGGTTTCCAATTAAAGGTATAGATTTGGAAGTACTAACTGCAGCAAGCAAGCCATCGTTGTTCTCTCGCACTCCATCCATGGTCAGCTTCGCGTAAAGCTTGAGGAGAGACCTAAACTCAAGGGCCCCTCCATTTAGTGCAAGGACAGCTGCCTCTGGTAGGATCCTCGCATCCACAGATTTATCTACCCTATCAATCTTTTGTAAGAGCATAGACTGAGCTAGAGCAGTAATCTTAGCATCTTTGCAGCTGCTGGCAATTTCACAGATAGCCTGAACAACATTGCCATAGACAACTGTGGTTTCTTCTTCGCCACTTATCGCAAGTGAGATGGAGCTTCCTGTAGATTGACGCCCAGTGTAGAAAGTTGAAGCTACATTCCCATCTGTCTCTCCATTTACCCCTATAGCATGGCCTTTCTCTGAAGTTCCCGCACTTAAGACATTTCCAAGCATATACAGAGTTGTGATTACGGCATCCTGAGAAAGATTCTGTAAAACAAAGGCCAAGGATTTGGAAGCAAAGGATATCGTAGCCCCCCTGGGCGTTCCTTGGACAATATATCTTGGTAATAAGCGGCTGACATTGGATGCAAAGGATGTAGACAGTCTTGAAATCAAAGCCATGGAACGAAGAACCACAGCTGCCAATGTTTCATCCGCCATTTGCACGGGGTCCGCGAGACTATCTTCGAGCCACCCCATGAGCACGTCTGGATCTGCAGCATCCTCATTCAGTAATGCGCAGTTCGTGAAGATTGTCAGAGCTCCAGCCTTCACAGAAAAGGCTATCCGTTGTTGCCAAGCGGAACCTAATCGGAGATAATCTGCACCATCTTCGAGAAGGCCCATTTCGTCAGCGGCAAGGTCTGCCATCATTTCAATGGCTTGGTATATAGACTCTCCACCTTTGTGAGATGTGTTTCTAGTCAGGCTATTTTGAGACATGAGCAGATCTAGGATATCATGCCCTCTGAGCTCATCGACATTCGCAACCAATAGTGACGACCCAGCTACTAGTAGCCACATAAAGCTTCGTTGCAAGAGCATTGCACCTAGAGGACGACCAGTAGCAGCATAATGGCGAACATATCTCTTCCATTCTCGGATAGGGGGATGAGAAGAATGTGAGTTGCGGATTGTGGAGAAAGCAGTTTCAACTGCGACCAAATAATCTTCGGATAAAAGCTTCTTCGTGCGCTCAGTGAGTTCCAGTCTTTCAGTACCGGTCCAAAAGTTTGCGTACGTGGCTGCCGCATCGAGAAATCCTAGTATTGATAGGGTTGTTGTTGCAACTCTAATCGCATCGTCCTCCTCTGTCAAGTTGCCATGTTCCGCCGCTGCTAGAGCCGCTGCCTGATGGCAATGGTCCAGGTATGTCCATAATCTCTCAGCTACAGCCTCCTGCAATTGTTCATGGTTGATTCCTAATGACAAGAGTGCGGAACTAAGATTATAACTCAAAGACTCAAGGGGAGATGGTTCGATTTCACGAAAGAAAGGAGATGGGACAAAGGCTTGTGAGTGAGCTTCGAGTATATATGGCGACAACTGGTTCATGAGCTTTTCTGCGCTTTCGATTGTTTGGATGGCAGGAGCAGCTTTGCACAATGCAAGAAGAACTTCAAATTCTCTGATATTCTGCAGGCTAGTTTAGCATCCCTGTTGATGGTAGTGGTTGAACAGATCATACCATAGGTTGACGCGCCAGTGAATCCATATTTCCATTTGAAGATCCATTATGAATGTCTTCCCTTTGCGCATGGGCCGGACATCCTTTGTAGAGCCGTTCAAGATCTGTATTTTTGAGCGAAGATGGCGATGACGTTGCGGACAGCGAAGCAATCTTCTGCAACGCTTTGCGCCGGATGCTACGTGAAGCGCTGTAATAGTGTTAGCAGAAATTCCTTTAAATAATTGTATAATGAGAACGTACACATCCATATTGCAGGAATCCGCCCAACGAATTGCTGAGATGCGATGTCAATGTCAGTGACTTCGAGCACAGCCAGATATTACTTGATCTACAAGGGGAGCTACCCCTGTCACATACTGCCGCTAGTAATCCGGAGGCAGCAACGACCAAACGCGTTCCACCACAGCCTAGCATACCTCACCATACTGTCGAAGAACCTCGAATTTGATCATCTGCAACCAAACTTCATTTCCAATTCTCCCCTTCACACACATAGACTCTGATTATCAAGATGGCTGCCATGTTCAGTCAAAACCCGTTGATGAACGGCCCAAACTACTCTTTCAACCAAGGTCCATCAACAGCTTCTGCGGGCAACAAGGAGCACTCGTTTTATCCGTAAGCTCTACAACTCTCCTTCTTTCCCTTCTTATGCTAACAGATCTTCAGATACACAGATAACGGTGGTTCAACACTTGCAATTTCAGGATCCGACTTCACAATCATCGCCGGTGACACAAGATCAACATCTGGCTACAACATTAACACCCGATACTCACCCAAAGTCTTCAAGATCGGTGGCACAACTGCATCACAGGACGATGCTACACTTGTTCTTTCCGTTGTAGGGTTTGCGGCAGATGGAGAGGCTTTGAAGGAGCGCTTGGATGCGATTGTTAAGATGTACAGATACCAGCACGGCAAGCCCATGAGCGTTAAGGCATGCGCCCAACGACTATCTACCATCTTGTATGGAAAGAGATTTTTCCCATACTATGTGACAGCAATCCTAGGTGGTTTGGATGAGGAGGGTAAAGGAGCTGTCTATTCCTACGATCCAGTTGGCAGTTATGAGCGAGAACAGTGCAGAGCAGCTGGTGCGGCAGCCAGCTTGATCATGCCTTTCCTGGACAACCAAGTCAACTACAAGAACCAGTACATCCCAGGCAGCGGAGTTGGGCACGCACTGCAGGAGCGTGAGAGAATACCTCTCGGACGAAGTGAGGTCGAGGATCTGGTTAAGGATGCATTCGACAGCGCAGTTGAGAGACATATCGAGGTTGGTGACGGATTGCAGATGTTGATCATTACAAAGAATGGCATTGAAGAGATATACAAGCCTTTGAAGAAAGATTAAATAAATCATGACGGGCGGATGGATGGATGACTTGTACTATACATCATGGGAGATCTTTGTGGTGCTGCGAAGGCTTAGGGAGGCACCAAGGTAATGGTGTTTCAATTCAATTGCATGTCTTTTTCACATGAATTGCATCGTAGTTTACAAAGAAAAATTACCATCGAATCCTGGGACTCGACTTTATCTCTGACATTCTCCTAATATCATTAAGTAAAAATAGCTTTGAGAATCATAGACATCATCGCTGGTACAGTTTCCGGCTTCGAATCTGTAGAGAGCGTCATGTTTTGAAGTCACTTTGCGGAATGAATAGTTTTGGTTTAACCGTACATAATTTCACGCCGGCCTTCCATAAGATCCACCCAGACTTTGAACGTTCTCCGTAGCTTGACTTTCGAAAAAGTTCAACTTATTGACTTTGCCCAGATCTGCGAGGATTGTGACTGGCTAGGGTACATGTCGCTCTTGATGTCCTTTACTAGTATGTCGAAGCACATGGTCTGGACGTCTTTGAGGCGATATCATACAGTCGCTGTATCTGTTGGAGCTTAGATAATAAAAGGATTGGTATATCCTAGTCAAGACTTAGTGGTCCGATCCAAGATCTGTTTTATTGTGCGTCTATGAACAGATATCTAGTCTCCAACCTTTCGACAAATCGTCCTCTCACAGTTCTTCACTCGAATCACTTTCATCACCTCCCTCATCGGATCCATCAATATCCATAGAATCAAGATCACTCTCTTCCTCACTGCCGTCAAAGAGGCCCTCTGGGTAAGAGAGAGCAGGTGCATGGTTGTCCCCAAGCCCATAATAATCCTCAAAGTCAGATAGTGGCTTTACCTGTGTCTTGAAGCCAGATTCTGTGAACCCCTTGACAATTGCCTGGAAATAAATAACATTAGTAAAGTGTATCACGGCGAAGAAAAGAAAAAGAAAGGATAAACACGAACCTCTTGGGTAGCAGGCGAGCAGGTAACAACTACGTTCGCTTTGCCGGGGAGGAAAACTGGCAGAAGGTACTTATTCATGGCTTCCTTGATTTGTTCAACCCCTACAGCCCGGACCGCCTTTAGCATTCGTGGGTTGTAATCAGACGTAACTCCTCTAATGACACTGTTGATGAAGTTTAATTGGCCAGCCGCTGCCATGGTTGGCTGTTCGTCAGCCATAGCGACCACAATACCACTGATGGCACCCTCGAGAGCGTATTCCTCGAATGTCTCTTTGCCACAGAGATAATTCTCGATGATAGCCTTTCCAGCAGCGAACGCCCGGTAAGCGTCTGGCGAACGGTATACTTTGAACTGAAGAAAGCCACCTTCCAAATCTCGACCAAATGAAGCACCATATGCTAGGCCTGTACCACGAATAGCGGTCCACAGAGGACCTTCAACAGCCTCTAGGAATGAGATCGCAACAAGGAGGGCTGGTAAAGAGGGATCATCATAAGACGTTGGTCCTCGTACAGTAGACATGCAGAAGGAAGAGTCAATAGGTGGCATTGGAACGACAACAGCACCGTAAGAGCCAGGATTCTGGCCATCCGGGCTAAGACGTGAAGACTGCTTGATGATTGGGAGTAGAGGTGCTTCAGGTCCAAGCTGATCGACAAGTGGCTTCCAAGCGCCAACAGGATTTGGTAAAGTTTCCACATTGGCGATGACCAGAGCACGTATATTATGGAACTTGAAAAGGCAGGTCCGGATGGAATTGAACCAAGAAAGTGTAACTTCAGTGTCGAAATCGATAAGCTTCTTCAGTCGTTTCATGTAAACAGACTTAACCAAGGTTCCTCGTGCTTTGGTAATGGAGTCCTTGCTTAGATGGATCATGGCGTCGACAGCATACATCATACTGTTGCCACTTCGCTTTGAGTCAGGAATGTCTGCAAGGATTTTCGTGATTCCAGCCTTGAGTCTCGTCTTATCAAATATGCTATCAAACATCATTGTGCGAATCCATTCGATAGCGGTGGCATACTTATCCGGCTCAATTTGGAACTGAATGACAACTCCCTCAGCATCTCCCACACGACCTCCACCAGCCATGGAATAGCTAATTGTGTCTTGTTCAAGTTCTGTGACTACTTGCTCGAAATCCACCACCCCGTTCTCGCGTGCGATAGGAGTGTTGAAGAAGTTATCGAGGAATATCGGTAGAATCGGCTTCAGAGTCTTTGGAAGCTCGCTAGTTCCGATTAAGAGAGAGATATGGACAAAATTAGTAGGAACATGTTCGAATTGAATGAAGAGTGGAGTCTGTTCATCCTGAGCGTCGATTAACTGCTGAATTTTGTTTGATGGTATACCGTCTATTTTTGCAAGGCCGGATCGTGCAGTGATGGACTCAATGAAGTGAATTGAATCCACACCAGGCACTGGCCACTTCTGAAGAAGAGAAGCAGGAATTTCGAGGTCATTTTTTGCAATTGCTGCTGATAATTTTTCCGCTAACTTTTGCAAACCAACTGGCCCAAGTTCCTCTTTTCTCTTTGCAATACGGGCCTCTTCTTGTGCTTTGATACTGTCTGAAAGCTCCTTCGAGGGAGTGCCAAGAATAGAAACATGAGGAGCGTCGGTTATCCATTTTCGCAAGAAGGTTCTCCAATCTTCGTCACCCCAGGCCTCAAGCTTCACGTATTCCTTGATCGTTCCAAGATCTTTCAAGGTCGACCCGTCGCGCTTCCCAAATAAATGATCATTGATAATTCCTGTGGCATAGAAGCTTGATGAGCTCTCTGCTTGGAATTTTAGTTGGCGCAATTCGCGCTTCAAACAATCAGACATGTAATTCATGTCTATTGGCTTGGATGCGACCTCTTCTAGAAGTTCGAAAAGTCGTTTTTCAACATGCGCAAGTTTCTTGGTTGCAACACCAGTAGGCTGAAACCAAATCACGGTGCTAGGTCTTGAGTCCCACCAGAAGCCGATGGAGCTGGCAAGCTCTTCCTTCTCAACCATGACATTCTCCAGGATTGAGACCGAAGATCCCGCTAGGTATGTAAGAAGCACATTAAGAGCTGCCGTCTGCACTGGATCGTTGCAGTCTGGACCGAACATCCCTACTAGAATCTCCCCTGACGATTCGTCTTCCTCAGGAAATTTAACTGTCTCAATGATTGTTTCTTTTAAGGGAGGTGCTTGTGGGGAGTCAACCCACGGTCTGTTTGACAGTCAGAATAGCTCGGTCCAAAATGAAGAATACACTGACCTCTTGAAGGGGGCATCCGGGGGAGGAATATCATCAAGGATGCTCTCCTCGAAACTGTCCAAAATCTCGAACAACTGGTCATGGTCTATCTCTCCAATAAGAACAAGACATAAGTTCTTCGGTTGGTACATTTCGCGATGAAAGGCTCGGATTCGCTCAGCGGTAAGAACCCTCAACTGCTCCATTAGTCCACCAGTTTCATATCTGAAGCCCACACCCTCTGGATAAAGTAACTGACGAGCTCTAATATCCATAATCTCCCCGCCGTTGTTTTGGACGCCTTGCATTTCCGAGTACACAACACCAGCATCATTTCCTTCGCCATCAACATGATGAACCTCTGTATAGCATCCCTCATCCGTGAGGGTTGGCAAGATTACATGTTCAAGATAGACAGGTAGAATTTGGGCAAACCCTTCCCAACCAGCAGTATCTAAAGTGTATGCTGTGTGATCTGTTGCTGTCCATGCATTCGTGTTCGAATATGCCCTCGTGGCAAGCTTGTCAAGAATACCTTTATACTGGTAACTTTTTGAGCCCATAAATACCAGATGTTCCAGAGTATGAGGTGACCCAGAGTCATCAAAAATTTCCGTGGCTAGCGCAAAATATCCATTGACTTTGGGGCCTTTCTGGTCGACGAGGACCACATGCATCCCTGTACGCTCCGAGACACATTGGGAAATTGTTATAGGTGCATAATCCGTTTGGAACTTTTGAATCGTCCGGAAATGCGTGTTCTTAATCTGTCCAGGCATCTTCAGGGTTTCAGAGAAGAACGGCCGGAGCGCAACTTGCTTAAACTGAGCGATGTGAGTCTCCCTGAGAGTGTATTAGATAAGATTGTCCAAGGTTAAAAAATTAATCCATGTAGGAGTTTTGAGAAACCGAAAAATGGTAGAAGATCAGTGATTAAGGCGTCTACATATTCGTTTTGCTAGGGTACGACAGCCTGATTCGATGAGCGTGACATTGAACACACAACTCACAAGCGCAACTACGCTGACTTTATCGTGACACTGGTCTGGCGGGTTTCAAAGTACTGCTTTGTTACAAGTAGAACTTTCTCTCATGAAAGTTTCTAAGCATACCAGTCTAATTCTTGGATCAGATAAAGAGAAATAGCAAGTATCGGCAAGAAGGCTGTGATAACAAGAGCACTACGGGCCATGCGAAACCTTGACATGGCATCCGAAAACGTAGTAAGGCTAGCACAGTTCGAGATATATTATGGATGAAATTAAAGGAAGAGAAGAGTAAAGGACTGCCTTCAAAAAGTCTTGAAAGCTGTCATACCTTGATGTTATGCCTGCAAGGCGCCGCCAATGATGTAGTGTCAGCCTGGCCGCGTAGTGGTGAGATGTTACTGCGGGGAGATGCGGTGCTTTTTTTTCTTTAGCTACGGTGATGGTCAAGGCCACAACGCTCTCTGCAAGGCTTCCAAGGAGTGAGGTCTGTTTGAGGACAAAAGTGAGACCGTTGAGGCTGGCTTGAGTTGTGCACCTTTATTACATTTCACTGGCGAAGTCCCATAGAACAATGCTATGGAGCAAAATGGATCTCATTGGCTTCTTACGCGCTGGAAGCCGCCACATTTCTACCGATCATAGCCCGGCGTGTATCGCGCTTGTTGCGGTCGTCATTGCCAAATATGTTGAAAGCTGGGAACAACTCTACTATAGCTGTCTCTATATCTTTTATAAGTCAGTTTCTTCTCACGAAGTTTCATACAAGATGTTTTTGTGGACCACCATATCGAAGACCAATCCATAATTATCATCCATCTGCACCGAGTTGGACCCACTACATCAGTTTTCGGCTTCTCCAACATGTCTTCCACCAATGTGCTTGGAAACACTTTGCTTCAATTCTCTCGAGATGGAATTTTCCCTGAAGACGAAGCTATATCCGCTGCCACACTAGAGACTTCTGCCCTGCCAGCAGCTTTACAGGTCTTGCAGAACGCCAAAGATGAGCTAGAAGTAGGTGAATACTAGACGATAAACACTATCCATTCAGTGGCACAGATTGAACAGATACTGACATTTATGGTGTCGCAGGCAGAAGTCCGCCAGATAAGCCGTGACCAACCCACTGACGTCGATCTCTGGATTGAGAATGCTCAAGGCATCCAGGATGACATCCGGCAGACCAAAAGTCTCGCCAGCGAGATTGTACGAGAGGCAGAAGCAGGGGACCAGAGGATTGAGGATATGAAGGATAAAGAAATTCATGTCGAGTTCTTATCAAGAGAGGCCTTGTTCAACGATCAGCTTTTGGAGACACTTAAGTCTATCAAGTCTGCGAATCAGCTTATGGATGAGGCACAGCAAGCAGCGGCCGAAAGCAAGCTCATCGATGCGGTCAACATTTTGAAGCGTAAGCGTGGTGTACTATCTTGTTGATACCAGCAAGAACTGATACTGTTTCAGAGGCCAAGGCCGCCATCGATGCTATTAGAATTGATAGAACTGCACGCGCAAAGACGTTACTGCATCTCCGCCACGAAGATCTACACTCTAAGCTTCATGAAGCACTTACCAAGATATGGGGGGCTTTGGTGGAGTTCCGCCACGAGGAGAGATCTTTATACATACACCATAAACTTGATGGTAGGCTGTTGAACCCTTATAATACAGTGGAGAATAGCTTATTTTAGCAAGGCGTTGGAATGGACCTTGACCAGGCAATCCTTGGCCTGGAGTGTTTCAATGACGTTGGAAACAGTGTCCAGAAATTATCGCGGCAACTAAACGATATTATAATCAGACATCGAACAGATTTACATGGTTTACCCGAAGGCCAGTCTTTGGCGACTATTGAAGTCGAGGGAGTAGGTACTGGTGGCAGATGTGCCAAGTTTGTTTACATAGCCTCTGCTAACAAGTTCTAGGAATGCCTGAAGTTAGGTAAACAAACCGTTGACCGCAATGTGAAGTCATTGTTTCAAGACCTTGAAGCCATTGTCAAGTATCTTTCAGACAATTTGCCCGCCGAATTTGCAAAAAAACTTACTGAGGCTATTTTCCCATCATTAGCAGCACGCATTGAGCAGGACTGGTTACGAACTTGCATCCCGGTATCTTTGGATGCGATGACTGAGTATCAAAGCCTTTTAGCGTGCGTTTCGGATTTTGCCACAATGCTTGATAAGATGCAGATAATGGGATCAGGGCCCTTTCATGAGTGGGTTCAGGGCGCCTCTAAGAATTGGCTCGTCAAAAGAAGGGATGATGCCATGGATTGTATTCGCAATAAGCTTGCCTGTGGTATAGGCAAGCCTAAGCAAGCCATCCATATCGAAAAGGCTATGGTTACTAAGGACGAGAGTCTGCAACTAGGCTTGAATCACCAGAATAGCAATTCCGCACAAGAAGCAGATGAATGGGCTGCCTGGGGTAGCGATGACGAATGTGACGTTGAACAACCCCAACGTTCTCTTAGTCCAGATATAGGCCGAGTTCAGACCGAAGCAAGTGGAGACGCAGATGACGACGTTGCTGACTCTTGGGGAGATGTCTGGGACATTGACGATGTACAACAAGAGCCAGAGCCATCAGCGCAGATATCAACCGCTAGGCGACCTTCCTTGAAACCAAAAGAGAAGGAATTAAGTTTGTCAGAGATGTACACAATATCATCCATCCCAGACCACGTAGTTGGAACCATCAAGCGAGTTCTTGAGGATGCCGCAACCCTTTCTAAGGAAGAGTATGTATCTATCGATTCGTCCCTAGTAGTCGAATTTGACAACTAACTGCAATAGAAATTCTGCGCTTCCAGTTGCTCCTGCAGCAATGGGTTTGTTCAACCTTCCTGCTTTTATTTTAGCGATGTATCGATCCGTCTCTCCACTTTGTTATGGCGCAGATGAGAAAATGTTAGAGACCTTGAAGGGAAACGTGGACATCACTAATCTTTTATTAGGTATCTTTACACTGATTCAATATACATGGCGGATGAACTCAAGGATTACAGCGCGAAGTGGTTCACGCGGGAGGATATACCCGCAAAAGCCCAGAAGAGGATGAAACTTGATGCGGATATTAAGACTCTGGAAAACTTTGGCAAAAGATCATATATCGAAGTAATGAACCTTCATAAAACAGTTATCAAGGATCTTATGGGAGGTATGTCGAAGTTGATTTACTTTCACTCACCTTATGCACCTACAGCTTTAAGTACCCTGATCAACACAGAGCTGACAATCATCAGGAGCCCAAAACTTTCTTCAGACTGAGGGCCAAGACCTTGCTCCTGAAGTTGAAGATAATGCGAAGAATGTGGTAACCCATGTAAAAAGACAAGCACAAGTCTGGAAGCCGCTACTTCCAAAGTCAGCATGGGCTCAAGCAGTTGGGTCGCTCGCTAATGTTGCAGCGACGAAACTAGTACAAGACGTTGCAGATCTTGACTCGCTTTCTGTCGATGCAGCAGAGAGTACGGCGCGCGTGATCGAAGAGATTACCACTCTCGACGAGCTGTTCGTTGCAGATGGCAGTGAAATGCCTCTCACATCACAGTATGCTGATCAATGGCTCAAGCTTCAGTTCTTAAGCCAAGTTCTACAAAGCAACCAGAACGATATCCGATACATGTGGTTCGAAAGCGATCTGAGCCTCTACTTTTCTGCCCAGGAGGTCAAAGACTTGATCCAGCTGAGTTTTGCTGAAAACGCTGGTCAAAAATTACTCATCAAAGAAATTTTAGCCCGGCCATTTCCACGAGAGTAGGTATTGATTCTGTATGATTAGACACAAACGTAAGAGTTTTAAGCATGGAGAGTATAGGACCAGCACAAGTGAGGAAAGACAATGATACCCGGACTAGAAATATTACATCAGTTCATTTCCCAATCATGGATGAAACAATTGTCTCTTGGAATGATTCTACATTTATGAATTCCCAAAAAGGTTATTTAGAGCGACTGATAATATCTGCAGCTTGTTCAGCCAGAGCATAAACTGCAACCTGTAAGTGAGCAGCAATAGGCACGGGGAGTACGCTAGCATCAACAACTCTCAAACCTCTGATACCGATTGCATTCAGCTCGGTATCGACAACTCTACCCATAGCAGCAGTGCCACCGGGATGATAAGCCGTGGTTGCGAACGCAGCAACTCTATCCTCAAGTTCAGCATCAGTGGCACTCAAAATAGATTTATGTCCTTCCGCAACAACCTCGTTCTCACAGAACACCTTGCCTGCATTTGTCTTAAGCAATACTCTTGCAAGCTGTCGCATACCTGTTCGCATAGCTAGCTTGTCAATCGACGTGCTGAAGTACTTCGGATCGATCACTGGTGCATCTACAGGACTACTGCTGCTTATTGTCACTCTTCCGCGGCTTGTCGGCATTAGACCTATTACTGTCCCGCTGATATGCGAGCCATCGAAAGGGATGACCGGGTTTGTTGCACTAGCTGCAGCGTAGATGATAAGAGTCTCTACAAAGGCTCGATCCTGTACCAGTAAAGGATGATCAGCTGCTGGCTCCGAACCCTCGTCAGCTGCAATTGCAGAAATGAGCTCTTCTCGGGGCAATGTGGTCGACACAATCCAGTCGAGTGGAACACCAGTTCCAAATTCTGGCTCATTGAAGAGCGTATTGTTGCTTCCTATCGCAACACCCTGCATTGCTACGGACGGGAGCAATTTCCAGAAGGTGCCCATCAACAAATGATCCCAGAGGTTAGCACCTACCTCTGGAGAATCGAGGACAAGTTCGATTCCCTTCTCAGCTAGGATTTCCTTTGGGCCAATTCCAGAAAGCATAAGAAGCTGGGGGGTGCGATAAGCACCACATGAAAGGATGACTTCTTTGCTCGCATACCTTTTCGTCCCATCTGCAAGCTCGATTCCAGTCGCGGTGGTAACGAAGATATCTGTAGAGAAGATGACGCGTTTCACCAAGCAGTTGGTAAGGACCGTAACTCCTTCGAGCGGATATACTGAGCTAGACAACTGGCGTAATCCATCTCGTCTATTCTCTTGCAGTTCCGCAAGCCCTAAAGGAGACCCGGCATTCCCATCACCCCCTGGCAGTTCAGAGATCCCATTTTCGACCCAAGCTTGCTTTACACTGTCTCTCAAAGGAAATTTTCTTCCAGTGGATGAAACAGAAGCTGCAAAAACTGGACCGGCAAACCCATGTTCGCCTGCATCAGCAGCAGGAGCCGTGTCCTCAGCTGAACAATACGTTTCCGTCTTTTTCATATATGGCAGCATATTCTTATAACTCCAGCGCTCATCACCAACATGTTTGGCCCAGGAATCATAATCTTGAGCATCACCACGAAGCCACCCACCTTTCACACATTCATTAACGACAATATCCCAAGCACTTAAACCACAAGAAATTCGTCAAGACACGGGAAGGTGGAAAGAGAAGAGCTCTTACAACTATTTATCGCCGTTGATCCACCAAGTGCCTTCCCAGCAGGCTGACTAAGGGTTCTATTTGCAAGATTGTGTTGCGGTACCGTGACGCCTTTCCAGTCAAGCTCCGAGCCAATGAGGAGGCTTGTGTTGGCTGCAGATGGAATGAGTTCATTCTTGGATACATCTGGCCCTGCCTCGACGAGGAGGATAGTACGGGTATGATCTTGTGAACGCAGTCGTGAGGCGAGGACTGAACCTGCGAGACCACCACCGACGATTATATAATCCCAAGGCTTTGGACCTTTGACTGCCATTGTTTGTAGGTTAGGGACGGGAACACGAATGGGATGGCGGGTTCAAGAGACTGGCGTCTAGAAAATGAGGGGGAACAATGGACATGTGGGGAAACTAGGATCGTGGCATAATTATTCTCTTGTAATTTATAACCTTCTCTACTTTGCCATACATGCACTTGCCATGCATAGTACAAGAAGACCTGGTAAACAATAACCCTACGTAGCGTATTCTCTGAGGCAAGAAAAAGCATGACTTCTTCGTTTAATTTGCGGTGCGTTGTGTAATAATAAACAAGAAAGATGCATGCGTACCTTGGCGCGCCATTCTCAGATCTTTATCTCTAAATGCGAGGCGGTATTTTCCCTTTGAGTATTGATTATGCAACGAACTAGAACTTCAAACAAGACTCTCTCATAAGTAAGGGCAGTACCGGATATTTATACATATTAGAGTACAACAAAAAAGTAACTTTAAGGGGGCCAGGGCCAGGTAGTCCATACTCCTGTGAGGCTGAAAGTTTGTGCAGCTTACGTGAGAACATACCGCTGACAAAGCCTAATAATGGTGGATACCCGTCTATCGTGAGTTACATACAGCGTGGCATGTTCGAAGCCTGCATTATTGGCAACAAGTGGAACATACAGCCCTTGCGCTTTTTTGTCACCATCGTGTAAGTCGACGGGCGGAGATGATGTATTTTTAATTCTAAGCGAGCTTACTGTGATGGTTTGATACGGGCTTTTTGTTTGTTTTTCATCATAGATGGAGGATTTCAGACGCATGGGTGATTGATAATTGGTTTTTTTGCTATAGCTTGTGACTAGTTGATCCATCTGCACTTGAAAATCTTGAATGTTTTAGCTATCTTTTAGTTTATTGGGCTTCTAGGGTATAATGCAGTGTAAGCTAGCTACCTCTGCACTATTCTGGTATTAGACTCCGTGGCCCCGAGATGGTACCGCGGAAGCTTTAGGAGACCGGGAATAGTATTCTTTGGCTGATGTACGCGGGCATACAACTCGGATTGTGACGCATACGGATCTGCATTGGGTTGTGAGAGCATTTTGCCAGCCTTTAATAATGGCAAGGGTATCTTCACTCTGCAACTCTTCTTCACGTCTGTGCATTTTGGGCTGTAGATTTATTACAACTATCAGTAACCCTTTATCCATATCTCCCACCCCTGTCTTCAATGACCATTGCAGATTCGGGGTCTGCAGGTAGCTATCACAAATCAATATACAAGGTGACACTACAAAAAGAGATAAAACTGGCTACTCACCTGAGCTAAGCCTAGTGGCCGAAGGTACTCTTCTTGAATGATGGCCATATTCTGGATCTCGTACTGAGCAGCCAGGAAGACTTCCTCGAAGTTTCCTTCTTCTGTCAAAGTCGAGATATTTTGGAGGAACTGCAAAGATGTTAGCAAAGAATTATATAAAAAGCAGCTGAGGCAGCCAAACCTGAAGCATGAGCATGATTTTTGCAGTTTGCATATTGCATCTCACGTCATTCAAGTCTCGCGGATTCTGTATGATAGCCTGGAACTGGAGGGGTAACAATTCTTGCAGCCTGATGATTTGCGTGGGAAGGTCGAGGAGAGGAGGCATGCCCATCACAGGTGTTCTTTTACAGATGAGAATGAGATGCTGCACCCAGACATATTCGAGGGTCTGGTAGATTGATGTCACGAAATTCCAGCCAGTCATCCAATGAGTCGTTGTGGGTTCCTCTTCCATTTCGTACGGGATGGCGACGAGTAATTGATTATATGGGATACGAACCATCTGGCCTTGCACTACAGCTGCCTGGATCTCAATGCGGTACATCGCCCACATAAATCTGCGCCACACTTTACGCTCCAAGGCGCTGAAGAAAATTGGCCACCGACGCTCGTCGGCAACATCATTATGAGCCAATAACGCATGGTAAAGACCAAGGTATTGATGGAACATTGCTTTCTTCTCCATTTTCCTAGCACAAAGCACAATGAGGCCTATAGAGCGTGCATACTCAAAGTCTTTGCAATTGCCGAGATCATTCGGGAGGACTTGCAGTGCTTCTTCTAGGAACTTTTCCGAAGTTGGTAGACTAGGTTGCTCTATAAGCTGTATAATTGGCGTAAACAGAGTCCGATCTTCAATATGTCTTGCACTCAAGGCTAGCAAGGCCATCAAAGTAACATACGAGGATCTTGAATGGGGGTATTTCGGATCACTCCAAAGACCACGAAATGTGTCCTCGTCGAAGAACGGATATCTAATTAGACAGTTATTCAACAAGGAGCAATGAGGATTGGCTGAGGCAAAAAATGAAAGCCGTTCAAGTAATGTAGAAAGAATGTACTTACAAAGGGAATATAGTATCGAAGTAAACATCCACCAAGACAGTGAGCTGGAAACGATGGCCCAATCTCCGCTCACCGATTCTCCCAACCCAATCGAGATCAGATTCATCATCAACCCTCCTACACCGTTCCCTCAAATCATCAGGCTGCTTTTCATCCTGCGCGAGAAAAGTGGTCTGCACGGGGATATTGAACCGGTTAAACTCAACTGTCGTCCCTACCGTCTCCCCATTCGCAGGAGATGATTTGGTTGGTTTCTTGCCACGCTTGACCACTTTGCGCGTACTGGTGCACTCGGTATGATACTCGATACACGTTGCGCAGGAATTGCCAGGCGGTTCTGTAGGTCTGCATTTCAGGCCTCGACGATGGCAGAAATCGCAAGCTCGAGTGGCTCGCCGTTGCTTGACTTTAGGAACTGCGCCTACTTCCGACATGTTGGAGTTTGACAATGCGTGACAGGGGATGAATAGCTTCAGGGATATCTTTTATCTGTGTTAAATAAGGCAAGTAAGCAGCTCTCCGGATTTTCTACCTGTAACCAAAATCACGTGGAATAGCATTGACCAAGCAATTTATTGATAGTCTAAGTCACGTGTATAAGATTGTTCACTATGAAACTGCAAAGACAATACAATTCTAACCAGATTTCTGATAGTTATCACAATCTGGAATCCGCATATTGGCATCAAGAGTAGTTGGTCCGGAACAACACTCTAAGATACAGGAGTCTACTTTGTCGAGGACTGATCTTACTACCCAAGCTAGAATGAAACGTCCAGCATTTAGTACACGCTACAAAAGAAGGGGAGCTAGAGGCATCTGCATCGATTTGAAATCACCATTGTGCATCAAAAATAAGACGGAACTAAGTTGGAAAGATTGCTCCTATTCATAGCTAGTCATTTCCAATTCTCTTCCTATTCCGTCCCATATTCCATCATAAATGGATGCAAGTTATACCAGACCTAGTTTCTTCTCCACCATCGCAGTCCTAGCCACTCATCTACAAGCTGCTACTTCGTTTATCTATCCTAATCTCCAAATTCTACAGGCATCTAGGCCTGCAGTTTCAAATGGACCACAGCATAGTAAATTGAAAAGGAAAAAAAAGCAAACAAACTAGCATGGCTCCTGCCCGCTTGCTGAAGACGCATCCAGTACGCAAAAAAGGGGAAGTAGCATGGCATTCGATGTGATATCAAGATAGAAGCGTCGAGGGTGTAAAATATCCTCTAAGCTCATCCTCAAGAAGAGACAAAACTTCAGATCTACTGCATGACGCTGATATGCATGTATGTACAGTCGAAGTCAAGAACTGGACTCTGCAACAATCATCTCGTATCATGATATAAAGCGAGCTTGTAGGTTTTTAAGAGACAACGCCAACGCTCGGTAGCTACTGCTCGCAGAGGCGAATAAATGTATGACCCAGAACGCCTTTCATATGTCGGAAAATCTATGCCGATCAAGGAGAACATAGCAAAGAAAGAGTTCATTATGTACGTGTTGGGTATCGATTGTGAAAATTGCGACCAGAGAGAATCGAACATGTGAGATTGAATGCTGAAAAAGTTCATGTTGTGGGAATTACTCTTTAGAGCGGCCCACCAGGATATGGACCCTGGGGCATCATGCCTGGATTCCCTCTACCCCCTCTGATTCCTACTCTTCCTCCTCGACCGCCTGGGAGTTGGAAATCTGGATTTGAATTCAATAGAAGATCGTCCGGTCGTTGGACAGGTCTTCTCGGTACGGGAGCCCCGTAACCACCACCGTTTGGCCCATTCCATCGTGGATTGATGCCACGCTGTGAGACTGAGGTGAAGTTCGACCTTTCAGACTCTGCTGGACTTCGAGCTCCTTCCTGGATATCCTCGTAAGACCGGCTGCCATCTAAGCCAGCGACGGTGGTTGTCCTGATGTCACTTCCAGGTGGCGCTCCATAGGGAGGATGCAAGGCTGTCGGAATTAGAGACGGATGATTGGGATCCATTGGTGCCTCCGCGAAGCGAGGATCAACATCTTCATAATAATTGTCGGAGTTCGAGCGTCTGTGAGTGTTTGGAAGCTGGGCGGCTTGCGAGGCTGTGTTTATAGGCGAGCCGTCTCTACCCAATGGTGACCCTTGTCTGCCAGGAGGTCCATGATCTCCCCATGCTGCACGAGGTGGTACGTAAGGCCTAGAGCCGTCAGCGGTTTTCACAGAATAATTCAATCCAACTTACTCGTCAGAGCTATATCTACTCGTTTCGCTCATCAAAGTCTGACGAGGTAATCCACGCTGTTGCAGGCCAATCATTCCAGCCACATCACCATCACTTTCTCGAATACCTCCAAACTGTCCAAATCCCTTGGGTGCATTTGAAGGACTACCTGTAGTTGCATCCATCTCTATGGCTTGCCCTACAGGTCCTTCCGGTCCCAATCCTGGCAATGGTGGCGGTGACTCGGCACGTGGGAGACTGTTGCGATCGTCGTCTCCTCCAGGATACGCAATATAATTGCCCGTAGGTGCTGTTTTTGGCGGTGGTCCATAATCATCAAATCCTCTAGGAGGTGACCCGCGTGGTGGAGAGCCATCTGAGGTGTAGCCTCGACTTGGTGGGGGACCGTAGTTGGGCGGAGGACCTCTTCCACCTGCCATCATAGCACCAGGGCCCATAGGTCTCATTCCATCATTCATACGTCCTGGACCACCGGAGTATCCTCCTCTTGGAGGTGAATAACCCCCTCGACCATTTGATGGCCCGTAACCTCCTCTTGGTGGGCCGTTGTATCCTCCTCGACCATTGGGACCATTGGGACCATAAAAACCACCTCTTCCGGGACCAGGTGGACCATAACCACCTCTTCCATTTGGTGGCGGATATCCTCCTCTGCCTCGGTAGTTTGGAGGCATACCACCTCTACCTCTCATCGAGTTTTCCGAATACTGCCTCCTTAACGATGGGTCTGTTGAAGGATCACGGCTTCTCATGCCGTAAGCACCTGGAGGTGGCATTGGCATAACGTTGCCATATTGGTCCCTTGGTGGACTTTGATTTCTGGCTAAACCAATTGTGCCGGGGTTCTGTTCTCCATTCCTGCTATTTGGTGATCGTGCTGAAGGAGTCCTTGCTGATGTTAGTGGTATCTGTTCGTCACTATCTCCCTCTTTCTTAGACGACGCGTCCACAAAAGTGGCAAAGGTGGGCTTGTCACCAAGACCGCCAGTGACCATGGTTGTCGTAGTTCCTACGGTAGCACCTGGCACTGTTGGTCCAGTTCCCTGGCGATTGTAGAAATTCTCCCCATTCATCTCTGCATTCTCCGCGATGCGACGCTTCCTTGCCTTACGGCTGACAAGGGTCCTCCGCATAGCACATGATACAATACCGCTCGCAGCGATGAGAATCGTGGCAGCGAGAACCAAGTATGAACCCCACGACATATGCGGTACGAATAGGAGGACATCGATAAGGAAGGCTAGAAGTGAGAGGACAAGAGTAACGATACTCAGGATGAATATGCCCAGCAAAAAGCGAGGCGAATGTGATGGCGAGTGAAAGTGTGCTGATCCTGCAAGCACGAGCATGATGAGTGTAAAGAATGCTGCAATAGGGTGGACAATCAAGATCGCTGATAATGTTGCTCTTGTTCCTGTAGGCAGGTCAAAACTTGCAGCCTGGGTTGCAGTAAACAGAGAGGCTATTCAAAACTGATTAGTATAATCCGACGAATAATCACAATTGGAAGGTCCATCGATCGCCCAACGCCAAACTCACAAGTGCTGTAGCCAATCTCAATGTTGCTACATTTTGAGCCCTGGCAGAACCCAAAGACACCAAAATCAACCCCTCCAAAGGTTGCGAGGGGAATGGCTTTGATGATTGGGGTCGAAATGACGGAGACTAGTAACAGACCGAATGCTGCGAGGAGCAATACGGACAACGGGGTCGCTGGCCTCAACATGGCGATAAAGTACGACGCTGGGCCGAAGGATAATAGATGTTGCCGGCGTCGTCAAGACGCGGCGAGATAGATGAAGTTGCGAATCGATAGAGATTGCGAGGGCGAGAGACACGGGATCGAAGGGAATCTAGGGGGATGATGGCATCGGTAGCTATCGAGATCGCTCGTCTTTTAGTGTCGTATTGATCATCGCCGTCTCCGCAATCCAGTCGACGTTAGGTGTATAGACGGACCGTCGTTGCGATAGGCAAGATGAGGAGAGCACCGGGAAGTCCAGCTCAAACCAAGATTGAGGTGATTGTATTGCGGAAAGACTAGCGGGGGGGACACCTCTTTGCGGTACACACTTCCGTGGTGATAGCGTTGCTGGTCAACCGGTACGGCACTGGACTGTACCAGTAGTAGTATAGAGCGATGTGCTGCCCCAATCAGACAGGCTCTGGCACAGCCCCCTTTCCAGCCCTTCTCAGTTGTTCTTAACGGTCGCGATTGAAGGATTGGACGAGACAATCTGGCAGCCAGCGATTGCTCAAAAGTTGGAGGTTGTAGTTGAAGAGCAAGGAAGAAGACAATGGACGTGTTGTTAAGGTGAGGAAAGACGAGAGCAGCGCATGAAGAACTGACGTTCAATGGGCTAGTGGGAGAGAGACGGGAGACAGACAGGAGACAGGAGGCAGGACCGTTGCCCTCGTGGGTTTGGGTTTGGACGTCTCGGAAATGCTATGAGGATGGGTGGTGGTGCCTGAGAAACCAGGGCCAGGGACCTCTCTGGGCATCGAGACTCGCTCTCTCGCTCGTTGTTCGACAGCAATTCCCACAGCGGGCGCGCTGGTGCACTGTGCACTGCCCCGGATCGGTCCACATTTCTTTCCCACTCTTCACCATCGCTTCACCACTTTCA
Organism: Coleophoma eucalyptorum; assembly: GCA_026120035.1. NCBI lineage: Eukaryota > Fungi > Ascomycota > Leotiomycetes > Helotiales > Dermateaceae > Coleophoma > Coleophoma eucalyptorum. The sequence continues at coordinate 721,846 of JALRME010000012.1, forward strand.
CTCTACTCGACGGTCGCAATCTCACCTGCCAAAGACAAGACGCGTTGGCTTGGTGGTCCTCGACTACCATGACTTCACGCACCTGATCCGAACACATATAAGAGCCATGATCTTCGCCGCGGTACAGGAGATTGCTGGTTAGGCCCTTGGAGCCACCTCACGGTTTGGCATGCTGAACCCAGCCTGCAATTTCCCGCCCAAGCTCAGTACGTAACGTTTCGTGCGGCACCTTCGCAGATGCAGATACAAAGCTCTAGCCGAGAGGTCCAATGATTTCGTTCAGTCTCGTTCAGGGTCATCATGGTCTCGATAGCCTAGATCATGCATCGAGAGTCCATCTCCAAGTCAAGTATTAGATACGGAGCATCGTTCATCAACATCAACATCATCATCAGCATCATTGGATTAGCACTACCTACCTCGTAGCGCAAACAATAAGCACTGCGACACTGCTATGTCATCTCATTAGTGCTATCATGCGGTGCCAAGCAAACCATTTCTCTTATTTGCAGTCGTTCTATCTGGCCACTGGAGTCGTTTTGGGATGATGGCATGACTGGGATCAGACTGGATTCGGGTAGCTTGTTGCATTACTTGCCCTTCTCTATCCATGGTCAAGTTCCAATCACCGCTGCGTTGCTGAGACGCATCCTTGTTGGCCACCCAGCACGAACGATGGCCCGGATTCTTTGCATGCAGAGGACGACAGGGACAGACCGGCTAGATCTACCCTCTGAGAGAGAAGCAATCCAGGCCACCCAGTTTCTGTTATGGTGGTTGGGCGCATGGTCGTGGCTTTGCAGCCAAAAGAACTCATGATTTGTGCTGTATACAGTACCCGCTCGCTAATATCCGGGAATTTCGTTCTACTGGCAGATGAACCAATATATCCTGACCTAGAAAGCATATCTTAAGTGTCTTCTTGTTATCTGTTGCGCAAAGGAAAGTTAATTGATTATCACCACCGCCATACAATCCTTCCAGATTCAAATATAAATAGCGACCACCCAGTCATCGGATCTGATACTTGTTTCAGAACCACGATGCGCTGCAGGGAATGGGTCGAGGCGATGGGAAACCCACCCGGCATAGATGTCCAGTGTCACAGCTGCCGAATATTTCACAAGTACTCCGTAAAAGTTGCAGCCTTCCTTCTTTCCTAAAGGCTTGTTAGGAGTTCATGCCATATGGCACTTCTGGGCAGCACTTTTGAGCCGCTCGTCTGAATCGATGCCGCAGGGCATTATCAACACAGGCTAGATGCATGGCGGGGCGATTATCCCCCGATCATCATCCGTCGGCCTCGCTGATAAGGGTCCAGCTCCGCTAAGCGAGTCGCGTTAGCGGAATTTGTCGTTGATGTCGTTGATGACATCGAAGATATATTTTTGAGCTCGTGTGTGCACTCTTGCCTTCACTTGTGCCTACACGTTCGTTCGGCGGATACATTTCATCCCCCACAGATATGTACGTAGGATGGTCGTCAAGGTGCATAGCATGTATCAATAGCCCGCAACTTACCCGACTTATCTCGCATCAGTCCAGGTCGTTGCATGCCTTCTCACGCGCATCGTGTCGTGCGACCAATTACACAACCTCGCCATACAGTTCTGCACCCAAAAATGTCCGTCGATATGTCCAGCGAAGATTTGAACCCTTCGTACCTCCATCGCCGGCCTCTCTAGGCAAGGCAAAGCCGGCGAAATACTACCCGCGAACTCAGAAATGGGCCGGACGATTGTTTTACGTTTCTGTAGTGACGGGGGTATTGTATCTCATTGATACGCAGTTCTATGCCTCTTCCATCACTCGATCACTGCGGACTTTTGGCCTTGGAATAGTGGTGGCCACTGATTATAAGCTGAACTTTAGAGCTTATCCATTGCTAGGGGGAACGATTGGGGATTTGCATCGCAGAAATGCAGAGCGGATGTTCAACCTGTTACATCAGAATGGAGGATTGTATTTGAAGGTATCTTGACATTTCGCCCCCCCCCCCCCCAAAAACTTGACCTAAAAAACCTATAGATCGGGCAAGCTATTGCTATGCAAAGCGCGGTTCTTCCTCCTGAATTCCAGAAAATGTTCGCAAGAATGTTCGACGATGCACCGCAGAACAGTTGGAAAGATGTGGAACAAGTAATCAAGGAAGACTTCGGTGGCAGGACACCTGAGGAAGTCTTTGGCATCAGCTTCACAAATGAATCTGGAAAGGGCGTCATGGAGAGAAAGGCACGAGCTTCTGCTTCAGTTGCACAAGTTCACTGGGCACGATTAGCAGATGGAAGAGAGGTTGCGATTAAGGTCCAGAAGAGAGAGATTGCTCATCAAGTCGGATGGGATCTTTGGGCCTTCAAAGTAGTGATGAAAGTCTACACTTATTGGTTCGACCTTCCACTATATAGTCTAGTACCATACATCACCGAAAGATTGATGTTGGAAACAGACTTTGTGAATGAAGCCAACAACTCGGAGAAGATGGCAGAGTTAGTAGCCTCTGAGAAGCGGCTACGGAACAGAGTCTACATCCCCAAAGTCTACCGTGATTTATCATCAAAAAGAATCATGACTACGGAGTGGATTGAGGGAGTAAGACTTTGGGATAAAGAAACCCTAACGGCACCATGGAGAGGCGGATCCAAAGGGTCTCCAGGAGCTAATGGCGCACCCTTATCCAAACCATTAACACCGCCCATCACCAGCAACAACCTGAACGAACACCTCAAGCCTGATCGTGACGAATGGCGTGGCCGGAACAAAAAGGGCGGCTTAGGACTCAGTTTGAAAGAAGTGATGACCACCATGATTGACCTCTTCTCGGCACAAATGTTCCTCTGGGGCCTCGTACACTGCGATCCACACCCAGGCAACATATTTATCCGACGACAACCCAACGGACACACAGAACTCGTTCTAATTGACCATGGACTCTACGTAACCATGACGCCCAAATTCAGGCACCAATACTGCCAATTTTGGAAAGCACTCATGACATTCGACAATGCTACGCTCAGCACCATAACAAGTGCGTGGGGCGTAAAAGCACCTGATCTCTTCGCATCCGCCACACTGATGCGGCCTTACGAAGGTGGTGACAGCAGCACAAAAGATCGCATCACCAGCGAGCTCAAAGGGAAGACCGCCGCTGAGCGACATTTCGAAGTGCAACAACGCATGCGCCAAGGCATCCGCGACGTTCTGAGCGAAGAAGAGAATTTTCCGCGCGAGCTCCTGTTCATCGGACGTAATATGCGGATCGTGCAAGGCAACAACCAGTTCCTCGGCTCACCTGTGAATCGCATCAAGATGACAGGTTGGTGGGCATCACGGTCACTTGTCGACGATCCGAACTTGTCCTTTGCAGAGCGGCTTGTGAACGGGTGGCGACATCTGATTTTCAGATTCGTGCTCCTGGGTACTGATGTGGTGTTCTATACTAGTAAGATACGGCAGTGGTTTGGCTTCGGTGATGGCATGGAAGATGAGCTAGAAAAGCAAATGAGGTATATTGCTAAAGATCAGTTTGGGGTCGAGTTGCAACATTCGGTTTTTGAGGGGTGAGTTTTTCTTTTTGTTTGGTGGAGAAAGATAGACGGATAGGTGTACATTTATGTATATGCATTCCCCTCTGTTGTTTACTAGTTCCATCGAGCGAAGGTTATCTATCACTAGATCGATAGAGATATCTACAACCATAATTCAAACCCTCACCTCTATTTGTTACCTCTAAGATTCAAATGATTCAATATCACAACAAGAGCAGATTCAGAGTGAAATGAAGAGAAATAGAAATGATTGTTCTCAAGAGGCTCAGGCTCAAGCTCAAGCTTAAGTCATCTACCATTCTTTCGTACCTAGCTCGCCGGCTAGTTAGTCCAGCAAGAATCATACTAAATGGCAAATGCCAGTTTTCAATCTCATGTCAATGAATCAATACAAATAAATAATCCTCCTGATACATCATACAATCTTCCCTTCTCATCTCCAGGCCGCCATATCAGAACCGTTTCAAACCGCAAGCGCAGCAAAGATGGATTTTTCTCCGTTGGAAGAGGACATAAATTGACCACCAGTAAAAAGGTATTGCTGCGCGTCCAGCGCAGAAAAGAAAAAAAGAAAAAGAAACTAAAGAGCTTTCATACTCCGTACAAGAATAGAAGAGAGGGCAAAAGATGTGACGCCAATTTAGGTTGGGAGACGAAGCAAGGTCCTCTGTGCCCAATAGATCGACAGAAAGAAAACACGAAAGGAAGCAAGGGGGTATGCAGCAGCTTAAAGACGAAAGCATGGAATGGCAGACAACTCCATGAAGACATGAGAAGCAAGAAAGAAAATCATCGTTGAGACTCGCGGTGCTTCAACCTGCTGGTTCTCCAGCCTTCGTACCAAAGATCTCTGCTCGCTTCTCTCAATTCGCCTCTCCACTCACTAAAAACGGCTTCTCTGAGTCTGGGGAAGTCACAATGCTCCTCGTTCATGGGATCTGCAAACCCCCAAGGGAATTTCCTGCCGAGGACAAGTGGCTCGTAGATGTCGGGGCTTATGATAGAGAGTGGAAGATATGGCACCTCAGTACTCTCTTCAGAGTCAGACTGTCGCTTGCGAAGAGATCCTGTTGATATGCGATTTGATTTAGGTGAGGATTGCGGTGCTGGTTCTGGGCTCTGGATTGGTAGATCACCATCAGCACCTTCATCCTCTTCTGAATCCTCGTCACCTTCTTCGATTCTACTCGAATTTCTGGGGCTCTCAGGTCCATCATCATCCAGTCCCAGGGCTTCCAAAGGATCGATGTTGGCTTTTCGTAAGCTATCCGAAACGGTCTTTTTAAGGACGTTCATGTGTGCACTGGTTATAGTGTCGGCTTTTGAGATGACGGGTACTACGGTAGTCTTGCCTTGGAGAGCTCGAAGGACAGACAGGTCAAGATCCTCGTCCAGCCCACCCACCAACCGCGGCTCGGAGCCGTACTTTCCATTCGTGCCATTAACGCCATTTGCGGCAGACTTAGATGCCGCAATGTTACGATCTAGTCGAACGGGATCTAGAATAAGAAAGGCACAGTGGATGTGGGTATCTTGGACTCCTGGAGCACGAACAACCTTCATCTCTTCCGTGAAGGTCTCTTCAAACTTGGCCTCCAGGAATGAAGACATCTCTCGAAGCTGAAGGTCTACTACATTCTTCTCCAATCCTTCAGAATCCCACAATGTCAAGCCAACTCGTTCTCCATCGATCTCGGTCTCGAGATAGTGCGATGTGAAATTGCCAGATTTCTTTCCCGGTGGAGCAAAGATGTCCTCTGCAAGCTCGGTAGGTCGGTTGTTTCGCTTCTTTGGAGGAAGGGCAAGTGATGTCTTGAGGAATTCGAGAAAAGAGGTCTTCCCCGAAGAGCGTGCCCCAAGGATGAGAATGCTGTACTGGGATTAGGATAAATGTATGGGAGGGACCAGGGGAGCTTACTTGAAGGGAGTTGGGTCTTTTCTTCTTCTAACTCTTCGAGGGCTGTTGATAGAACTGACTGCGCTACTCGCATAGCTATACCGACCTCGGTGTGTCATGCTCTCAGTACGGGCATATGGATCAACCCAATCATCATTCTTTGGGTTGCTTGATGGTATTGGTGGGATAGGCACGCTGCTGATGGCAGTTTGAGAACGTGCAGGCTCCATCGAGGCGCGGCCTTGGACGTATCCGCCGTTATGTTTTCCAGAGACAATTGCAATTGAGTCGGGACGATCCTCGCCACCAAAGGATTGTAGTTTGGGAGGTGCCGCACCGTTGTAGAGATCAGGAAGACGAGGTGGTGATTTCGGGATGGAAGCAGCTTCCTTTTGCTGACGAAGGAGCTCAGCCTCGCGTTGTGCCTTCTGTTTCTTGTTTCCACGCAACTCGGTGGATTTTGATCTGCGCAGAAGAAGTCCTAACGAGGATCGCCGAGGTTGCAAGCTTTCTGGTATGGGTTGTAGTTTGTCGGCGACGGATGGAGTTGCTCCGCCTGAAGGAGTTCGAGGTCGTGTTGCGCTGACCATGTTGGGCGAATATTAAAGCGTCGCAGGTTTACAGGGAGTAGTGAACTGGAAGAGCGAATACGGCAACGCAGACGATTTTTGAGAGATGAATATGTAGTAGCTGCGCCGCAAATGCCTTTTGATGTGTATGATCAGGGTCTGTTTTAGTGAACCTGGCTTCTTATTTGGTCTCAGTCTCCAACAATGTGATGAGCCTATGGTCTTTCTTCGTGCGGCCGCAGTGATTCAGATTGGTCGCAATTGTCGCGGTTGAGCTGAGTAGAGGAAGTAGCGACGCAAGGACTGGGATAAGCTGCGCCAAACCGGACTGGAGAGAGCAGCAGTGTTGAAAGTAGGTAAAGGGACGTGATTTTTATAAGTAAGTCTGGCACTGATTCCAACGGTTGATAGTCTGATGAGATCAAAAGGCTAGATGGCACAGCACAGGAGTGAGTGACACAATAGACGTGAAGTGCACTGACTGGCGCAGTGTTGAACGAGGGAAGTGAAAAGGAGAAAGGAGGGTGTGCGCGGGAACCTAAGCCGGCGCGTTGGACAGATATGAAGGGAACGCTGATCGATCTGTTGATGATGGTGTCTCTGCTGCTTCGCTTGGTCGTCCGTCCGTCACAACCGCGATGCGATGGAGTGATGGAGAAGGATTGAAGATTCGATCGATGGAAAAGAGAAGAGAGGAGAGAAAGTCAGCAATAGTATTGTTCTCCGAGCTGTCTCCATAACCTATTCCGGATGGAGCATGCGTCGTTCAGGGGCATTCTCTTTCCTGGTCCCTCCTCGTCGCTGCTGTTGGCGACCGCGAGCTTAACGGCACTCCGACCTTGGACATTATTAAATGGGGGGAGCCAATGAGAGCACCGCATCTTGCCTTTCCACATGTAACTCGGCCCATCGCACCAATGGCACGACTGCTGGTCCTGACTAGCACATCGGAGGATTTTATTTATTTTCTCAGGGGTCTATCTTCCCTGATTTGTGGTTGCAGCAGACTCGTCCGTCCCGCCTACGCTTTACTCGCCAGCTTCTCCCTCTCTTTCGGTTTTGCCCTGCTGCGTTTGTTACTCAGGTGCTCAGGATAAGGTTGTGCGTCCGTTTGCGGCTGTGGGCGGCGTTCCGAGCACACGTTTTGCCAGATCGCTGGGGACGTGAAGTGCTGGATCGTACCTATCTCATACTGCTGCATCAGGCTGATACGACGATCAGCCAGCCGCGGGACTTATCTAGCTAATTCATCTATCTGCGACACCACACTTGTGATCATACAATAGAGCAAAGTGCTAATCTGCACTGCGCTCCAGTTGAACCTGGACCTGGCTATATGCACTGTTTTATAGTCTGCCGTCGTGGGGAACCGCTATCTCGCTTAGGACTGACATCTGGGATCCAGCTTCATACAAAGACCATTCCACCCCAAGATGCTGCTCCTTTTCTTCTTGTACTTCTTCCACCAACTGCGCTCGAGAGCACAGTACTTCCCTCTTGACTGCACTCTTGACCAGCGCAATAATGCCCAGGGCTGAGTACCAAGACAAGACTTCTCGCTCAGTCGATTGTTTGAGGTACGGTTCAGTTATCGAGCCTCGCTCAATCATCACTTATCTGTGCGCTGGACATGACAGCCAGACCAAGCCGGCTATCCCTACCGTCGTCGGCCGCATATCATATGGATGTCACTTTCGCTATATTAGTATTCGGACACACTTTTTGCAACAATAATCTCGCTTTTACTCCCATCATCATGGCATCCGAGGTGACCGGCATTTGGAAGTGGCTGCGGGAGTCTTTGCACCAATGCAGGCTCAATAATCCCGCTTCTTGCTCAGACTCGCATCACTGGTAAATGTCGCACGTGCACATGCAAATGCATGATGAGGGTTTTCTGCTTCGTAAGGTTCGATTTTGGCCTTACGCTACTATATGCCTCCCCATACGCTTTTCGTGTTCATCATCGACCCTTGTGGCTGAACCCAAAACAACGACTCGAGAAATCCAAGTCACGAGCTGTGCGCTGCGGGTGTGGCTCTTGAGTCTCGAGTCAAGGACGGAATGAGTGTGTTCAAGTGAATAATAAATAGGAACGATTTGCACAAGGCCGTTATTAGCGACCCAGACTAAAATAATGTAGGTTATGGAGCAAGGCCTAATCTTAGATGGGGCTGCGAATGGGAAGATGCCCAGCTTGGGCCGGTACTTGGATGCCTTAATGACTAAAGAACGTGCTCGACCAGCAGGGCGAGAAGTCAGCGACAACTCATCACTCTTGTCCTGGTTCAAGGATTTGGCAGCCGGTAAACTAGTGCCAGCGATGCTGTTCCGTATTAATTCGAGAACAGAGCCATGTGATTTGATACTGCTACTGTGCCAGCGCCATTATCGTCGCCTTCGACGCGGCAAGGAAAGAATGCCTAATATTAGGAGTATACTTACGTGCTGACCTACTCTACTATGGTTCCGTTGGCGGTGAGCCGGTCTTGGAGCCGTTGCTGCCCAAAATCACGATTACTCGAATAAGACACCCAAAAAAGAACTTCTGCGTTTCCCTCACCCGGGTTTGCCTTGGACATGAATCTATAATATCCCTTCTTTGATGTGGGTGAGAGCTCAACCACAGAGCGTTGAGCATGCAAGGAACGATGATTTCGTCCTGGTATTTGCATGATCCAGATTTGGAGTATCCCACACGATACCAGCAGGATCTGGTCAGAACAGATAGACTTCTTGCAAGGCGTCCAGAGGGAGAACGAGTACTCGGTCATGGTGTAAGAATTTTCACGCATGCGTTGTCGGACCTCGATTGGACGGGTAGATCCGTCTCTGCACGACTTGCAAGCCAATTAGATTGTGAATGCGGCGCCGTCGCAGCCCAACCATGCCAATCTGCATCGGTGTGAGCCCAAAAACCATCGTGAAATGGACAAAGTCAGGGAAAAGCGAGGAAGGCGATGGATGACTCTTCCATGCCTGCGATGGAGACATCAAGAGAACTTGACAGCACACGGCCATGTTTTCAAAAGTCGGAGAGTATATATATCTGGTCGCTTCAACAAGCGAACAACCCAACTTGGACCCTTTCGACCCTTCAATAATCCCTATGACAGCCAACACCGTTCCAGCAAAGTCCATCCAGCCCAATTTGGTTTTGGTCTAGAAGACTCTTCACTCCACTGTGCAACCCATCTCATCAGGTACATACCTACCTTAGTGTTGCCCACCAATTCCTGCCTTACGTTGTTGCTCCCCAGTTTCCCCCTCTTATCATGAAGCTACTCCTGCACACTTGCCTCCTTCGATACTACAAGATCCCGCTGCCAATAATCTGAATGATTTTTCCTTCACTTCACTTGGACTTCTTTACCCGCACTGAGCTAGCAGTTGTATCGGCCTTATAGATACCAATCACAAGACACTTCGGGGTAACAGCATCTTCACAGAAGCACGACTTACACTCGACGTCACTACCACCCCTCCCCCCGAGAAGAGCGCGAACCACCCACTTTGAATCGCAAAAAGAACCTTTGTTCCTTTCGCATCCTCTTAAGGACCTGTCTTCCAAATCCACAACCTCCCACCGACCCTTCGCACGTTGCACGATTTGCTGTGCATAAGCCCAACACGAACGGATTGACGTATCCTCGGGCCATCAAGTTTCAAGAGTCGTCAGAGCTCTTCCCCCAAGCAAACAGGGCTTATTACCCAGAGCATCTCACAGGTTCGTTTTTCTCTTTCCCTGGTTGCTGTCAGCCGCTCAGGTAAAGATCAGAGCAAGGAAGTCGACCTAACGGCGCGTAGTTAGAGAGCGAGAGGCAGTATTACACCACTGCACAGTTTGCTGTGGCGGCCTTACATAAAAGGCCCACATCACCTGGACTGACAACAATATTGACCCCTCCAGAAGATAATCGCCGCTCCTCCCTCTCCCCGTCTTATTTCGCTACCAATTATCGACAACGAAAGGCAAGAAGCCATAACATATCGCACAAACTCTCTCGGCACACCACTGCACCTTACTGCGCAAACATTCGTCTGAGCATCACTCAGCCAAACCTTTTTCGCTTTACAATCAAGGGAGTGCGACACAATTCAACCATCATCCCGCATTCTACACCACCTCAACCGAAACCTTTGCCAACACTCAGATCCTACTGCGGTCTAACGGGCTCCCATACAATACACCTCCTCGCCTCTGCTCCTCCTTCACACTCTTCATTTTCATACCGACAGCATACACGCGCAGTTGTTGGATGCTCACCTCCCACCGCGATCTGGAGTTCAGCTTTCCCCCGGGCAACAGCCCCAAAACCTTAAATCACCGCGAGGTTATCTTCACTACGACTCTCTGGTAGAAGGTCGTGGGTGGTGATAATTCCTTGGCCAATTACTGTCAGATGCCGTAAGTCGTTTCCCTCACTAGTTCTTCTCCTGGAATGCGCTCCAGGCTGTCGCACCCACAGACAAGTATGCTGACCGCTACCCTCCAGCAACACGACAATAGTCATTGAGCGAAATTCTACCTCCAACAGCTCCTCTCGGTCAAACTCTTTCACCGACGGAGAGGGCTCATCAGGTACCGGCGTTCACGTCTCTTCAGCTTCTGCTGTCGGAAGTGGTTTCTATTCTGACGAGACAGAGGAGTGGGAAGGTGTTCACTCGGACGATATAGAACCCTCTGAATCTGCCTCCCGCCCCCGAACCTCTCAACAACGTTACAGAGAGAACGAAAGACCACCTGCGCGCCGTGAACTCCCACCAAGGAGACATACAACAAACGAACGACCACCTCGTCATCACTCCGAATCACGAATACATCGGCGTCCTGCGCCGAGACCACCCTCAAGCGTGGACCCTACAGAAGACTTTCCGGCTTACGGCCGTGGAGGGTACCCTGCTCCACCGCAATCGCATTTTGCCTCAAGACCTGCACCAGGCTACGCTCAAACTTCATACTCTGGTGGAGGATACGCACCTCCCTTCGGAGCCCCAGGAGCCATGATTCCCTTTGCGCAACAAGGGGGTTACCAGTACCCGGGACCTGGGCCATCACAAAACCCATTTTCTCCCGCTCCGCAACCACCTGGAGGAGGTGCTGGTTATTTTAACCAACATCCTGGCATGCACAGTGGTCCCCACCATGTTCCTTCCCCATATGGCGGTGGAGAGATGATTCCTTCGCCATATCAACAACAAGCTTATCACGGATATGGACCCGGCTTTATGCAGCCACCAATGCCACAGCATGTCGCACAATATGCCAACTTTCATCCATGGGGCCTAGATCCTGGAGCAGATTCTGACTCGGAACAGAGTAAAAAACTAGCGGCGGAGAAGAAGGCTGCAGCCGAGCAATTGGAAGCCGAGAGAAAAGCTGCAGCTGAGAAGGTTGCTGAAATGGAGAAGAAAATGAAAGAACACGAGGAGAGTGTTGAAAAGGCCAAAAAGGAGGCCGAGGAATTGGTTGCGAAAGCCAAGAAAGACGCTGCTGAGAAGGCCAAAGCTGATAGGGAGGCCGAAATAGCGGCCGCGAAGGCCGCAGAAGAGGCTGCAGCAGCTGCTAAGAAGGAGATCGACGATGCAGTGAAGAAAGAAAGGGAGAGAATGACAGAGCAGGCTGCCGCCGACAAGAAAGCCGAAGCTAAGAAGGCGGAAGCAGATGCTGAGAAGGCAGTCGCTGATCAGAAGGCTGCAGAAGAGAAAGCTGCAGCAGACAAAAAGGCCATCGAGGATGCCGTTGCAAAAGCCAAGGCGGAAATGGAGTCCAAAATAGTAGCAGCAGGTGCTGCTGGTGATGCTGATAAGAAGAAGCCGATCAAGTTCAAGGACGCCGTTGGACGTAAATTCAGCTTCCCATTCCATCTTTGTCAAACATGGGCAGGCATGGAGGAGTTGATCAGGCAGGCATTCTTGCATGTTGATACTATTGGTCCTCATGTAGCTGATGGACACTATGACTTGATCGGCCCAAATGGAGAAATCATCCTTCCTCAGGTCTGGGAGACTATGATCGAACCAGACTGGTCCATCACCATGCTTATGTGGCCTATCCCTGAGCCTCCGCCACCACCACCACCACCGCCACCAGGAGTAGGACCATTCGGACCGGGACCAGGTGATCGACCTGGTAGATCTGGTGGTCGTCGAGGAGGTCCTCCTCCTCCTCCAGGTGCTCGTCCCCCACCAGGCTGGACTGGTCCACCGAGACCACCAGGAGCAGATGAGCCCATAATTGTTCTTGGTCCCTCACACAAAAACCGGAGTAGCAGTGGCAACAACAAAAAGAAAGTTCCAACGGGAGGTTTTGCGGGCTGGTTCATTGGTGCCAAACCTAAGCCAAAGCCAAAGAAGAAGTGAATAAACCCCACCACTCTAGTCGACTAGAGGTTACGGGGCACGACTTCGCGCCCCAATGAGGGTTTCAGGCTTGAAGAGACCTGGATATCAAGACCTTTTCTCATTCATGTAGAATCACCGAATCTTTTCGTCAACTTGGGACGCAGGTGCGGATGAATTTGCATGGCGTTGCAGGTGCATGGGAGGGCTTCTCGTCTCCTTGGTGAACCAAATCAAACACGGACAATATGTCGGATCATTTCCTTAGTTGGTAGCGGTTGCTATTCGTCATAGGGCGTTTACGAGAGATCGAATCTTTTTTAATTCTTGTTAGCGGGTTTTTTTATTTCTTGCTTTTTTGATACCTATCTCCTTTTTGTCAACTCAAACTTTTATTTCCAGTTCACGCATCTCTTTTGCGTTCGAGGAAGGAAAGGATCCAAGACTCGCTGGTTTCACTTTCATCCTCTGTTTGGACTAGGATATGAGAAGCTTTAATGTTGTCATGATCACGATAAAGGGTGGATGGTTGGGCTGATTGGATGGGATTGGACAAGTGGATGACGATATGAGCAGCGGTCATTTTCTATTTCCCTCTTTCTTAAACCTAGTTGACTGATGTGTTGATGTTGGTTTGGTGGCAGAATATATGCCTTCATGTTTTTGAGTGATTGGAGCCAGCAAGCATGTTTGCGAGAACTTAGGGAAAATATGGATGGGATACCTTTTGATCCCGTTTTAGATGAGTGTTGCATAGCAATATGATTTTATCTTGCATTGCTCTTTTCATACCACTGCACTGTATAAAAATTGAGCCAAAGTCGTCGAGACTGGCAACGTCAACCTATGACTCCATATGAGGGATCTACATTGGGTTTGAGATGCGTCTAGTATCCTCACCACTTCGAGCAAGCTTCGAAAGCGCAGTCACATAAAATTCAATCCGGCCGCTAAATTTCGTGGATGCCTGCCATCCCGTGGCTCCTTTGTTGCATGGTATTGGCCTGGCGACGTGAGCGAAAGTGTGTTGTAGAACCTCGTTTCGGCTCTTACTCAGCAACATCGACATGGCCTCGTCCCAGGACTGCACTGTTCTTTGTCATGGCGAACAACTTAGAATCCCAGTCCATATCTTTCCCTACCTACCTAATAGCTTGTTACGATCCTGCATAACGAGGCAGAATTAGGATTTTAGACCGCAGGACCTCCACGAACGCGGCGAGATGACGCTGTTCTTAAAAGACAGTGCATTGAAGCACAGGAAACCACCAGTCTCCTGGTCGATCTCTAGAAACGTGACGTCGCTGGAGCAGAAGAATAATGGCAATGCTATCATTGAAGTCCCTCTCTATCCGGCGAAACATCAAACAACGTTGTTTCGGGTCTGTGCGTGGCACTCCACTCTCAACGACACTCCTCGAAGCTCCCAAGCCTTTATTCCTGCAGCTGTTGGGTCATCATAGATCATGTAGAGGCTGATCGCACTTTTCAGTAGTGGCTATGCTGTTTGATCCTATAAGCGGAGTTATTTACCTTCGAACAACCGTGGAGTTTACCTGGCCTGAAGTTAGTGCTTTGAAACTAGATCTGCTGCAACATAATAGGCCAAATGACTTGTTCAAGTTTAGACTCAGTGCCTTTTCTGTGAAGAACGCTCTCGAGACATTATCGCGGCATTGTATTTGAAACTGATATTTAATTACTTTAATTGCTGGCGTGCTGCTGTCAAAAATTTGAGCTTCGCGGCAAGACTCAACTTTCTTGCTATTTCCATTCTTCCTTGGCCATATTTACAAGAAGTTAATTCCTCGGGTCAACCATTTCTGAGCACTTTTATTTTGAGCCATAGTGCCAAGTCTGTGGCACTTCATATTGCGGTTTCAATATCTGCAGTTAAACTTGGCTATGGACTTTGAGGACAATACCAGCTTCTGCATGTGTCCGCTGTATCCACGGGTTTCTTCTTAATCCACGTAAAGCAATGTGCCGAGCCTGGGTACATCTCTATTAAACCCAGCTGCAAACATGAGTGTAGGAAATGCACAGTAGAGACGTACCTGGAAGATATTCCTCTGAATTTTATATTGTTTCGCTTTCCCGTTTCTGTTCCCAATGCCCTCGTGGCAATGCAATCAGGCTTATATCAGTGGACAAAAATGTCGTATAGGTGTTTAGATAAGTGATGAATTTCGAAAATATATAGAGGTTTGCCCGAGCACGATACTGCATTACAGTCAGGTTGTTTGTTGAAAGCTGATCTGTTTTTGGAAAGTTTTCTTACCTTGCCTCTCTTCGATTGCTTCACGATGGTGCAGCTTTCTTCGCACGGCTGCAGGCATAGTTGTGCTGTATCTGAGGATATGTATAAGTGTTGAAGCGGACGAAGACAGTCGACAACCTGGATTGCACCCGGCTATCTACGCTCTACATAAGAATAGCATAATCTCGAAGCAGAAAGAAGAACCGGTGACCATCGGAGACCATAGGGTCTAGTTTCTGTAGCTACTATGGAGTGAGATTCGCCAGAAATTGCGTAAGGAAGCCACTATTAACTACATACAGACTTTATGCCGTCCATATTGGTCCAAAAAAGTGCGTAGAGAGGGGGATAGAGTATCCTCTTCAGCTGAGGAAGCTTCTCTTCTTGTCTCTATACTCTAGCGCTTCTGTATTTCTGTTCGACTTGGTATTTTGGAGACCCTTCACTTCCTTAATGCTCATTGCAAGCCCTTTCAGTTCACTCGGCCCAAAGGTTCACCAGAACGCCTTAGCGAGATTTCCCCTTTTGCACACCACAACACTGATACCTTCCTCTCTATCTTCCCTTCTTTTTCCTCTTCCCTGCATATTGGCAACCTGGTCATTAGATCTCATCTCTAATCATCTTCTACAGGCTTAGGGATCTTCCTATGCTCGCATCGACTTGTTATTCTCTTCGATCTTACTCTAATGTAAGTCTCGTCCTCGTCGAAATTTATCTCGCTCTCGTTGCTACCTGTACTATCGCGTTCTTGCCCTCATCTACCATCTCCAGTTCCTACTCAGATTCACCTCCATATCATAGCGCTCAGGTACATGGTCTCTCAACAGAGCGGTCCTACTGACATTTTCACTTCCCTAGCGATTACACAACTACCACACGTCGATCTATTGAGGATTCCATCTGGTACGTGCTTATTCCATTCTAAAGTTCGCACAATCAATATCATATTCTTCATCTTCATTCTTTCTCTCACCCACCTTCAAAGTTGAGTCTTTAAGGCTGGCTCGCTTCTCAGCTGGCCTCCTCTTCATCCTCTTCCCTGCCCACTTCATTTTTAAGCCTGAGCTTTTCGAAGCTACCGATCTACATTATCCTTGATTCAAACTAACCTTTCTTTCTTTCATAGCCCACCCTACTACGCCATGTCTGCGTGGGAGAATAAAGGCATGGCTGCAGCTTTGCCGGATGCCAATTATCCTGCTGGAGATAAGCCGCAGTCTACCATTGGCGAGATTGGTCCTGTCACAGCTGATTTGGCCTTAACAGCAGATGGGAAGACTCCCCAGCAGGTTGGTTGGGTTGCACCCACTGCCTACAACTACTCGTTGTACAATGCATCCGGAAAGGATGAAGCTACTCAAGTTGTAGCCGCGACCGATGCTGGCCCTGATCGCGAGATCGGTGCCAACACTACCGACTACCAGCTGCCAGTCATAGAAACCTACCAGGGTGTTGCACAAGGCGAGTGGCACTCGAATGCTAAGGTTTATGAGTGGAATGATGAGTATGGTGACATCGGTCCCAAGTTTGATCAGCTTGAGAAGCAGTTATTTGGCGACGTAAACCACGTTCGCACCGGACTCAACTTCTCCAAGTATGTCAACTATCTCTGAAATATTAGCCTTTGCTAACATTGAGTAGGATTAGCGAGATTCAGGTTATCCAGGAGGGCACCATTCGAATTGACCCAGTTCGAACCTTTGACGATGCTGGACTCCATCCGGCCATGTTAGAGAATGTCAAGCTTGCTGGCTATAATCAGTGCACCCCAGTTCAGGCCTACACGCTCCCTGCTATCTTGAAGGGATATGACATTGTCGCCTGCGCTCAGACAGGTAAGCTCCTTGTCCCCTGTTACTTGGTTACAAACTAATTCATACAAGGCTCTGGAAAGACTGCTGCTTATCTTATTCCAACTTTGTCAAAGTTGATGGGCAAAGCAAAGAAGTTGGCAGCATTTCGTCCAAACCCTGCTACATATGTGGCTGGTGTGTCTGGTGTTGTTCGAGCTGAGCCTTTGATCTTGATAGTTGCCCCTAGCCGTGAGCTTGCCACACAGATTTTTGATGAGGCTCGTCGGTTCTGTTATCGCACCATGCTTCGTCCTTGTGTCATCTATGGCGGTGGCCCCATAATCGATCAGATTCGTCAATTGGAAAAGGGCTGTGATGTTCTCATTGCTACTCCTGGTCGTCTTTGCGACTTCATGGATCGTACCCATCTGCTTACGTTGAAGCGACTCAAGTACATCGTGATCGATGAGGCTGATGAATTACTCACTTCTGACTGGGAGCAAGAGATGAATAAGATCATGAGTGGTGGAGGTATACATCTCTTCTGCCGACTATTTTGAAAAGACACTAATATATTTCAGACCAGGAAGAGGGTAATATCACCTATTTGTTGTACTCAGCAACCTTTCCGAAGACTACTCGTGATATTGCCAAGAACCACTTGGCTCATGAGCACGTTCGTATTCGAGTTGGTCGTGCTGGCAGCTCACATGTTAATATCAAGCAAGATATTGTTTTTGTTGAATCTTCGCTGAAGCGTCAGGCTCTTCTTGACCTTCTTATGAGCAAGCCTCCAGCCCGCACCATTGTCTTTGTCAATTCGAAACGTGCTGCGGATGAGGTCGACGACTTCTTGTTCAACAAAGGTCTGCCATGCACTTCCATTCATGCTGATCGAACTCAGCGCGAACGTGAGGATGCCATTCGCGCTTTCCGTTCCGGAACATCTCCAATCTTGATTTCGACTGGTGTGTCAGGCCGTGGACTAGATATCCACAATGTCATGCATGTAGTCAACTATGATCTACCCTCTGCTCAGTTCGGTGGTATTGAAGAGTACACGCATCGTATTGGTGGGTTCAGTTGAAAAGTCTTTTTAATTGTTACTAACAATCCCCTAGGTCGTACTGGTCGGATCGGTAATCTTGGGCTTGCTACCACATTCTACAACGATCGTGACGAGGACCTTGGCGCGACTCTTGTCAAGACTCTTCTTGAGACTAAGCAAGTCGTCCCAGACTTCTTACACCAGTACCTCCCAGAGGGTTTCACGGGTGAGGGCGAAGGCGATGTTACCCAGCTAAAGTTTGAGACTGATTCCGACTTCGGTGATGACACGAAAGAGACAGCAGCTGAAAACGGAGAAGAATCCGCCGAGACTACTGGTGGAGATGCGTGGGGTGCTACTGGGGAGGCAGCTGGAGCTTCTTCAGGTTGGGGAGCACCCGAGGAACCAGCAGCTGCTGTTTCTGGATGGGGCGCGACTGGAGATTCCGGCGGCTGGTGAATCTGTTATTTTCGATGCAGTTTTCGCCTTCAAATGTCTTCACGAACTACATTCGCATGAATGAGAGTTTGCAGAGAGGTCCTTGTATTTCATTTTCGCATGAGGCCCCAGGTTTCTTGCTTTCATTCTGTTCTGTTATCATAAGCTTCCAAGTCTCAAGCCAGCCTGCCTTTAGATCGTTATGAGCATGAAAGTCTCAAATGATTTTATAAGGTTGAAGCATCTGGCTGACAATTTAGCGATAGCAAGTAGGAAACAAACCTTCCTTTAATGATTGTGTTATGTGCTTGTGAAGGTGTTCGTCAAGTTAAGAAGGCTGATCAATCCATTGCCATTCAAAAGAATCAATATCTTCTCTCCGTGATGAAAAGATGATTGACATCTTGTTATTGTCAACAATTATAGAGTAGAGACGATTACTTATACATCTCTTTATTTCCTCGAGGTGCAATTTACCTTCCATGGACCTTCTTTCATACCTTGACTTCCTTTCGACCAAAACTCATTGATATCCGCTTTTATTAACTTCGTGTGAAATTCTTGAACTTTTCGGCCAAACTCTATCACAATAGCTTAAGTTGACAATGAACCAGGCCCACGCGATGGATTCCCTTGGAGGTGGCTCCAGCGGAGGTTACAGTAGTGGAGATCGTCCTCCCACAAAGCCTGGTAATTAAGACAACATGGCATACTAGATTTAGGATGGATTTAATTTGATGAGGGAACGAAAATCAAAAAGTCGTCTTCCTAAAAGGAGGAGGTACTCATAAAAAAGCAAAGTGGGCAAAAAGCATATCGTCACCACACCTTGATAATGATTAATACATTTCAGCTGCTAAGCCGAAAACCGCATACCATTAACCAGCCAACAATATTCTACAACAGCCTCTACTCTTTATGTCTTACACATGCAAGTTTAGCTTCTTCTTTTACTTTATCTTGCTTTGACTCTGGAAAATCAAGATTCCAAGGATTTTGGGGGGGGGGAATACTAACCGCATCGGAGTGGCCTTCTCAGAAAGCTGCGCTAGGTACTACATAAAAGACTTCAAGGACTACAAAATCAGCATAATCACATCTACAGATCTAAAGCAACAGTGAGAAGTCATAGAAACATCGGTGGCACTCAATAAGAGCAAAAGAGATGACAGTATCGCAACTCGAAATAAATTCGCTTGGTCAAGTCTTCGATACCGTTAGAGTCCCGCTCCCATCATATCAAAACCGCATATCAGAAGTATATGGTTAGCACTGTCAACCAGAAGCCACACATTACATGGAATCTCGGGGTACAGGTGATAGAGGAGATTGAGAGCCATCACTTTCAACATCTGGATCTATAAGAAGATAATAATCAATTAAGTTAAACACATAAACACAAAGGTTTATATGTTTCTAACCTTCGCAGGCTAGGTTTTCGAGAATTCGTTGCCGTGTTTAATAGACCAAACTGCAAGTATTGTAAATATATCAAAGGGAGTCTAAGAGTGATATGATATGTCTGGTTGAGCCCACCGTTGGCGGAAAGAAGTGGGCTGGATTAAGATTGTGCAACTTCAGTCTTCGTATCCCTTGGTGAGAAAAAAAGTCACGGATAAAGTTTTCGTTTCAGTGTCACAATGGATTTGTGCGTGACGATATGAATTGTTGACATTTGTTGAGTCTGGAAATACTTCTACTTGCAATATTTATGTATGGAGAGCACTTGGTCAACGTCTTCAATATCAGAATCAAGGAGGCTTTTCAATGTACACGTTATATTTTGTGTTTCACAGGAGATTGGGAGAAATTACGGGAGAGGTGGTTTGGCAGTAGATATGACTTCAGTAGATCTAGAATGGTGACACTCTCTGGAATCTGTTGGTATTGACGCAAGAAACCAAGAGGTTAACAGGACTACATAACGCAAGGTATCCCAAGAGATAAATTAGGCAGCAGGGAGATAACCAAGGCTATCTTGCACGAATAGCAACCTTGGATTATTTCCATTCTGCATAACCATCTATGGATGTACTTCTTGAAGTCTCGAGATGTCTAGACAGCAGTTGAATTGGCATGGGTGCCAATAACATTGCCGGTAGCACCGCCATCAACTCCAGTAGAGGTTGCTCCCGTGACACCTGGGTTTCCAACAACGGCCTCCTTCTCCCCATGTTGATGCTTCTTGCCAATGGGCTCATCATAGTCGCGGATATGAAGACCGAGAGTAGCTGGGTCGATATTGCGGTGGCCCCACTAGAGAAACGGACCAGTTAGTAAGTGGCGTGCACACTTTCTAGGATTGAATGGCAGAACTCACCAAGAGAAGCGCACCAAACACCGGCTTGGCCATGAGATCCAGGACGCCATACATGACAGCCTCAGAATCTGGAGCAATGACATTTCCTCCCTCGCTAAGACCCCAGCAGATTGGGTAGATGAACCACAGGAAGACGGTCCATGCTCCGCACATGTTGTAGACCTTCTCGGTTCCTACAGCGCGAGCGTGGGCGCGGCCGACAACGACAATGGTGTAGGCGATGAAGAACAGAGATAGCAGTGCGAAAGTGAAGTAGCCCCATTTGTACGAGGATCCGACTAATGCGCCAACGAGTCCCGTTACTACCATGATGATGTCAAAGAGGATTGTATATAGAATTGTGGGCCATGGGAGACCGGCTGTGAGGAGAAGATCGAGGAGAAGGAGCTAGAGACATGATTAGAGATTCTGCAGGATAGAGCAGCTTCACTACTTACAGGTGTCGTCACAAACCAGTCAATGTACCGCACGTAAAAGACTTCTCGGTAGACACCGTGGACCTTTGGATTAGAGCGCCGGAACTCAACAGCAATTGCAGCATAGCCCAAGTTAGAGGCCATGGTGAAGTACGCAATGCAGGCAACGAGACAGATGGCGGAGGTGATATAGTGGAAGATTCGCTTGCTGCGGGGAAGCTTGAAGCTTAATCCCATAAAGATCAGTGCTGAGACTCCAAAGACTGCTGAGAAAGACCAGTAAAAGTCGGAACCAGAGTTGGTAATATTGATATCTGAGGCGAGTGGCTGTTGAAAAGATCAGCACCGTAATTTTTCTGAAAGACTGGTAGAGAGCTACTCACGTAGGAAAAGTGGTTCGGGTTCACACGCAAAGCGCTCGTTCTCTTTTCAAGCTCGGCCATCCTGAAGTTTGGCAAGTAGGAATTATGATATATGTTGTGTCTGGGTATATGGGTATCAAAAAGCAAAAGAAGTTATAATAGTTACAGAGGATGGTATGCGACATAAAAGGACTTTCCTTCTAACAGGGTTGCAAGGAAGTGAGCGAGATTATATGTGTAATTTTGAGCAGAGAGCGGTACAAGCGAGGATATGTGGAACGAGAAAGATGTTTCTCTAGTTTGTCGGACGATCGATGCCTTTGGGTATGATCTCTCTCGTCCCCTGATATCTTGAGACCTTCCATGTCGAGCTTGGAGAGATAGCCTGAGAAAATAGGTTAGTAACGCATGTGCAGTGAGATCTGTGGACTGAGACTCTGTACCGTTTCGAGCGTAATGCATACATGCCTAGTTACGACCAACGCAGTTGACATTGGGCTGAATAGCGCAAATGTTTGTGTCCATGAATCAGAATTAGACTGAATGAACAATAGGCGAGCTTCACCGAACGAACCATGGCAGCCTTCCGCCGCTATGTTGCGCCTTGTGGTGACCCGGGATTCAGGATGCAATTACACTTTCAGAAGGATGAGGAAGTTTGTTGATTTGCTTCATCATGGAGTTTGTTTTGGATGTGCTATACTGGAGGATTGCTATTCTGCATACAATCACGAGGAGCCATCGTCTGAGCTTTTCTGAAGCGACGTGCTTCAGATTCGTGCAACAGGCGTGCAGGAGCGTGAGCTTCCCCAGCTTCGAGAATTGCATTGCTGAAACGCCGTTGAGAATTGACCCGTACAGAAGCACTGGTATCTCTTGTTGTTTCCAGCCTGGAAAATAATCCGAGTCCACAGTCGTCATTGTGCGTGCCATCCAGACTCTCGAGCCCAAGAGCACGTACTCGGTGGTTCCACCGAGCGGGTAACTTCCCCGCCGTGAAGCCTACGGCACTTGCGGCAACGATAGCAAAGGGCGCACTGCTGTAGGAATCTGAGGTTCTACGGGCGTAACTGCATGGCAGAAGCGTGTGGCCAATCTAGAATCCAATCCATGATTGTGAAGCAGCATGGAAGGCGACACGGCTACAATTCAAGGCCGCCTCAAAGTCCTGACTTCCTAAAGGCATGTGCTTTGTTGATTTTCCAGTCGGTACAAAGGAGAGGAGAAACGCGGTAGAGCATCAGAACAGGTGGTCGACTGTGGTTGGGTTTGGGAAGGAATTGATGTCGCATGTCTGGAGTCGAGTAGGTCGTTGGACAAAAGTGTGGAGAGAGGTAGGGAACATGGCTGAAGGAGCAGGCTCCGCTCTTGGGGCTACCGTCCCTCTACCGATGTAAGCCACCGGCTGCCCCTGTAAGCGTGCTTTGTCTCACGACTGAGCGACAGCAAACCAATCGAGCATCAAAGTAACTTTCTATGCCACCTCCCATGACAGCTCTTAATGCAAAAAATACACAAAACTAGAATAGATTCCATTTATGGCATTATTGATCCACAACGTCGATTTTCTTCTTTCCCTGAAATCATATACCTCAGAACTCCGTCGCTTCGCATTTGTTGAGATTAGCGACGCCCTTGAAAACAAGCATTTCAGTATTATGACCATCATGAGGCTAAATGGTGCGTGCACAGTTTCCCACAGCTGTATCCATGCCTATGGGAATCAACCCTTTGCCTCTACGACAATAGCCATTCTGAGACAGGGCTATCCCTTCGACGCCTGAGTTGGGCCCATGGAGGTATATGTGGCTACCTCCAACTTACCAGCGGAGAGAAAGCACGATCTGCTACTCGGCAAACCCGGGGTTATCATAGCAACTTATTTCAGCCCTAGTTGGTGCGTTTTCGCCTTGGTCCACACTCTACCGCTTACATGTCTAGTTGTCTGTCTCCCACTAGCTTTGGGAACCACCGACATATTGTGCATGGTATGATGGGAAAGAAGAAGAAACTAGACCGTGCGTGGGTCTTTCTTACTACTTACGATTACGTTCCAGCTGTAGGATATCGCGCGTCGGGTAAAAAAACGAGAGAGACAGCACAGAGCATAGCAGTCCGAGAATACGAATTTCTTTGCTTGCCTTATCGGGTGAAACCTGAGGCAGTGAGTAAGCCGTAGCCAACAAGTAGAACAGTGGCAGACTATGGGGAAGATCAATGCACTCTAGGGAGGGTATCGTTGCTGCTTTTATCGTTCCCAATATGATTGCCGCCGAACTCCATGGACTGCAATAAGCGAGGGATATCTAGAACAAATAGTCGCCAGTAAATTAAAAGACGCAAGATTCGATAGATAATTGCAAGACATAAATCGAAGGAAGGAACTTGAGTGGCTCATCTATATAACACGTCCACTTTCTGTAGTTACTACTTTCTTCGAGTAGACGGACTAAAAATTGGATGAAAGAAGTGGAGAGTGAATTCCGGATGAACTCTGACACGCCGACAAGCTTATTTTCTTACAAGTAAGGTATATATAAATATGGCGATGAAGTGAAGCCTCTTATATTGGTTACTATATCGGCCCAAATTCAAAATTTTTCTTATAAACAAGTAACAAACTTAGACTTCTGAAGGCTTAAAATTTACAAAAGCAGTTGGCAGCGCTTTAGCTAAGTCGAAATTGCTATCAATCATTACCGAAAGCTCTCTTGAGCACAAAAATCAACATGGGTATAACTTCTTCTCTACAGACGATCTTTCAGAACTGCACAGGATGCCTTCATGACTTGTTCATTTTTGAGTTCCATAACACAGTGCAACAGCTAGCAACCCAATTATGAGATAGACCAACAAGCCCTCAGGCCCGAAGATCCTAGACATTGGTGGCCTGATGAGGTCAATTTCCCTCGTCCCCTTACCTTGATGAACACCTGTATCCTGAACAACGTTATGCTTGCTTTTCCACGGAATAGATATGCCCAGGTCACCAAGGATCTGCTCAGTGGTGATCTTCGCACCTGCAAGCACAATTGGTACCCCCGTGCCAGGATGAGTACTCGCACCCACGAAATAGCAGTTTCTGACTTGTGGATGCTTGGTTTTGGGCCGGAAAGCAAGGACGTTGAAGAATGAGTGGGAAAGTCCCAGGATAGAACCTTTGTCAAGATTGAATGTTTCTTTCCAGCTATGTGGTGTGTTGAGAGACTCGTGTACAATTAGTGGCGCTAAGGATGCGCAGCCTGTTCGGGCCTCGATGGTTTTCTGGATGGTGGTTCGCGTAGCCGCGACAATACTTTCCCAATCTTGTTCAGCAGGGATGCCGCCGGCTTTTGCTGAAGCAGTGTTCGACGAGTTCAACAAATGTCCGACCGGAACAAGGACCACGATTGAGTCTTTACCAGCTGGCGCAGATGTGGGATCTACTCGTGATGGAACATTAACATAGAAGGATGGCTCACGTGGTATACTTTGGCGATCGAAAATGGAGTCGAATGATTCCCGGTACTCGTCTGCAAGAAAGATGTTATGTGTGGAGAGTTCAGGGACCTTTTGGGACAATGCCCAATAGAACGAGATGGAGCTACACGACCCGTCTCTTTTCTGCAGCGACCTGGCATAAGATTGGGAACTAGCTGTTGTAGAAGGGAAAAGATTGTTGTAAGCATAGACTAGGTCGGCGTTGATGACAACGACATCTGCTTTCAGAGTCTCTCCCGAAGTCAGCACTACACCGGTCGCCGTCTTCCCGTCCGAGGTAGTGAGTACAGATTCCACTGGTGCATTGAGGCGAACAGTAGCACCGAGTCGTTCACAGATTCGCAAGAGCGCTGCAGCTACAGCATGAAATCCACCCACAGGATACCAGATTCCTTCGGCCAACTCCGTATACTGCAGCAAAGAATAGGTTCCTGGTGCATCATACGGTGACATGCCCATGTACATACTACCAAAAGTGAAGACCCTCCGTAGGCGATCAGTCAAGAAATACTTCGAAGCGCGAGAGTAGATACTTTCGAATGGATGTAGCGCAAAGACCTTTCCAATAAAGCTCGGCCGTAGAAGGTTGAAGATCGAGTCGAAGTTCTTGTGCAGGACTTCTGTGACGCTCAATTCATAATGTCTATGCGCCTCCCCGAACCATTCCAAGTATCTTTCAAAGCCGCCTTTACCTTCCCACTTCTCAATTTCCCTTTTCATAACACTTGCGTCGGTGCTGAGCTCGAATTTCTCTCCATCACCGAACCAGAGATTATAATTAGGATCGCATTTCAGGAGCTCAACGCCTTCTTGCGAGAGCGAAGTATCGAGGTCGTGGAAGGTTTCCTTGAATAGTTTCGGAAGCAGAAGGAGTGAGGGCCCTTGGTCGAATCGAAACCCTTCATGATGGATCAGACTGCACCGCCCACCGGTGAAGGAATTCTTCTCAACTATGGTGACTTTGAAGCCTGCTTTGGCGAGTCGAGCTGCGCTCGCTATACCACCAACACCGGCACCTTCGGGTAAAATGAGTGTTAGTCCCAGGGATGATCAAAAGTGTTGAGGAGGTGAGAATGTAAGCTTACCGACGACAATGGCAGACTTTGGTGACTTCGTGTCAGCCATTGAGACAGATATCCGTGGAATACACGAGTATCGACCGCCGGAGAGGATCAGTAATAGAGTATCTTTCGGAGCTTACATATTGAAATGGGCCGATATCAATAGCTGACAGCTCCGAGCTCTAAAGTACCTATTGTCATGACGTCGTCTGGAATTATGTTTGTCCGCTGCATGCATCCCATTTGGGCAGTTAAGCCGCTCTCACTATCCAAGGCGAGTTGCTCATCATATACATGAGAAGAGTGGAATCTGGATATATTTCTATTTATTATCAATAGGGGATTTTGAAGTCTACCCTTGGTTGAGTGCTTTCCACGCCACTTTTAGCCTCCGCAACCTCGGTACAGTAGCTTTCCCTTCCTTGACTTGATATCCCTTCTTCATCAGGACCCTTCCAATCTCCATATAGCTTTCTACAGCAACACGAATCGGAGCTCTAGCATCAGAAGGTAATTGTGAGATTGCATCCCGAGACGTCAGATACGCTGTAAATGCTCGCTTGAGTAGACTTTCCCGAAACCTTTCCGTAACAGGAGTATATGGTTTCTCCAGGATGTCTTGTGGTTGAAGACCCTGTGCTTTTAACCATGTCTTCGGTATGTAGACTCTGCCAATCTTGGCATCTATTGCGATATCTCGTGCAATATTCACCAGCTGGAGTGCAGTACCCATGCGACCACCTTCCCGTACGAGATTTTCTTTTTGCGAGATGGTAAGAGGTGATTCGCTGTGGTAGAAAACCAATTCTAGACACAACTCACCCACCGTCCCCGCAACTCTTTCACAGTACTTATCTAGGTCCTGTTGATTCGATATTGGAAAATTTCGTGAGCACTTGGCAGCATTGTCACTATGAAAATCAAGATCGGTCTTGAAGCCTTCAAGGAGCTCATATAGAGGTCCGTACGACAGAATGTGTGTTGGAAGTAGGCGTAAGGCTGATTGAGTCGACTCCGGGAAATTGTTCATTATATAGGAGCACAAATCAGGTTGGTCCGTTACGAGCGAAGTCTCTTTCGACTGGTATGCAAGATCAAGATATTTAGTAAGCTTTATAATCCATTCTCGAGCATCGCCTTCTGAGCTTGCTTCATCAATAAGGTCATCAGCTACTCGGCAGAACGAGTATCTAGGTTTTATCAGTTGAAATCCCATTCTTGGGCACGATCTGACCTACAAAAATATCAGATCAATTCTTAAGCGACCTGTGAAAACCGAGCTAGCTAAGTAGAAGCTTCTGCTCTTGCTTTTTAATCTCCTTGAAGCTTGCTTGATGGCATCCAGTCTAGCAAGATCATATTTTGCACAACTTGTAATGAGGGCCTGAACCAGCAGCACTGGCGAAGGCAATATCGGAACCTGTGGAAACAAACGCGGGAAAGTCAAAAGAACAGCCAAGGCATTATCAAATGCAACAAGGCCAAATACAACCAGTATGTTTGTTGCCAAAAAGAAGACTGCCTCCTCGATCTCAAGACTTTCCCAAACATGTATTCCAAGCTTCGTGCCAGATTCAATGGCCCACGTTCCCCTCCTCAATGCAATGGTATCTACAATCCAAAGATAGAATGTTGGCCCGAGGATTGGGAGAGCTGTGTTGGTATAAGGAAGTCCGCAGAGAAATTGATAAGATAGACTCCATAAGAGGAGAGCAAATGGTCCTGCCCAAACAAGTATCAAACCCATGTAGGTTCCTTCACCTCCCTTTCGGAGCAAGAGTCCGCCAACAAGTATGCATGCCGCAAGAAATAATTGGCCGGCATTTCGATAGGTTCTAAAAGGCGAGTGGTGGCCGGGAAAGCATCCGAGGAGGTGGTTTGAATGCAGGATAGGCTTGCTCAAAATGAGGTACAGGAGCGCGGTATCGTATGTTTGGATCACAAAGAAGAAGACTTCTTCAGCAGGTATGGAAAAAAAGGTTGGTCCAATGATTACGTCGGGTGGGTAGGTCCATACTTTGCGCCGGATTAGATATGAATCCCACGGAACTGTAGCTATAATGGCGATTGACACCAGAAACAGCACCTTGTACGCATCTATTCGAGTGAAGAACGGCCGGTATAAGAGGGAGAGGATGATGGCTGGGGGTATGGTGTACTTCAAATGTCTGCCAAAAATCAGTATTGCGTTCCGTTGTACCTGTGGCAAAGGTACTGCTTACACCAAAGCATACTCGAAGCCCATGATCGCGAGGATGGTCGCGAATACTACAGGAATGGCAGACAAGACTCGAGCATGACGGAGGGACTGCAGGTCAATGTACAGCAGAGGTGACTAACATTGAAGTTGTCGTGGGGTGCACCAGGAAAACAAAGCTACGCAATGGAAAGGAAGATTGACCACAGCATCCGCTTCTGGCTCGCTGTTGGTCATCCAACCAGCTGTCGGTTCCTGGGGATGCTGCATACAGCCAATAGTAGCGAAGGTAACGGGAAGTCGAATGGATGGAGCGGTACTGGGAAACACTCTACTCGGTTTCGGTCTTGCTCTCGGTATTAGGTAAGGGTGGATTCAGCCAGCATGACACCTAATTCTCCATGTCGCCTTTCTCGCCCAAGGTGAGAAGGTAAAGCAGCAGCAATTTGGCCTGATAGTTCTATTGCATGCTGGAGCCATGACCCCGTCTGGGGTTGTACGTCTGTCCTTGTGGCCGTCACTGTCTGCGTGTCTGCGTGCTTGCGTGTGTCCCGAGCGGAAAGGATGGGAGTTTCGGAGTTGCATGCTGATGTCTGGATTTGCCCATGTGGAAAAGAGTGGTTACCAAATGTAACAAGGGTAGGTGCATCGGTTTTGAGGGGTACCAGCGGCGTGCCAACAAACAACCGGGCCCGATCTCGACAGGGATCGTACGTCACACCACGATCCTCGACTTTGGACTTTGGTCTTTCGTCACAGAATCATCATGGACTGTCCCTGTCGTCATACCTCGCCGTTGATTCTACCTCCAGATGCCACTCTTCAACCACCCGAGGCCATGCCTTTCCCAAAGTATCCAAGTGAGTGATCACATCCATCTGCCCTTCAGCCAAAATGGTTGCCCAGGAGCCATTTCAAGCATTATTCGGCCCAAAATCTGAATATCCTGCCCCGTTATTCGTACCCGCATTTCGATGATGCTCGCCTGATTACTCCACACCAGCCCAGGAATTTGAGGAGAAAAAGAGGAAGTAGTAGCTGAGGAGGGGCAGGCTTGAGAGCCCTGTTACCTTGTTCTTCTAGCAGTACTCGTCATCATTCTTTTCACTATGGGGCCGCAAACCGAAGAATATCCTACACAGCAGATTATTGCTCTTCTGTGTGCATTCATACTGGTAGATATTCAATTATTGTCCGTCTTCACCAACAGCTTCCATGCCTTCTCCTGGTTGACTTCGCCTACTACAATCCTACTCTTTTCCAGAGTTGCTTTTATGACGTTCGTCGATGAGAAGGAGCAGAAGCAGCCACAAAGGAGAAAGTCGGAGAAGCCTCATCCATATCTGCATGGCAACTTTGCTCCCATTCAGCGTGCACAACTACTTACGGCCTGCTCGTATACTGGGTTCATACCAGAGGAGCTCGCAGGAGGTGAATATGTTCGTAATGGAGGCAACCCAGTTTCGAATGAGGATCTGGGGCGAGATGCACACTGGTTTGATGGGGATGGTATGCTGAGTGGAGTGGCTTTCAGAAGGAAGAGCAATGGACAAATACAGCCAGAATTTGTCAACCAGTACATCTTGACAGACGCATATCTCTCCACAGTAACAACACCATCACTGCGACTTCCCATTCTTCCGAGTATAGCGACTCTGGTGAATCCGGCTTCGTCCCTGGCAACCATCATATTAAGAATATTTCGCACTATCTTTCTCGTCATTCTATCGAATCTTGCTGGTTCTGCACAGAAAATAAAGAAGATCAGTGTTGCGAATACCGGTATTCTATATCACGATGGAAGGGCTTTGGCAACATGTGAGAGCGGACCGCCGATGCGTGTATCTCTACCAGGCCTCGAGACCGTAGGTTGGTTCGACGGTCGAGCAGCAGAAGACGAATCCGCGGGAGAGCATATCGCTGGGCCTGGATTCGGGGGAGATGGCATTTTGAGCTTTATGAAGGAGTGGACAACAGCACACCCTCGAATTGACCGCATTACCAATGAACTTATTCTTTTCCATTCGACTTTCCTTGCGCCGTTTGTACATTATTCTGTTATACCCAGTATGCGAGATAGCGAGTCCTTTGAGCAACCTTCACGACTAACCAACGCTGGCGTACCGGGCGTCAAATCGCCCAAGATGATGCACGATTTTGGGGTTTCTTTCACACATACTGTTATTATGGATCTACCATTATCGTTAGATCCACGAAATCTTGCACGGAATGAACCAGTGGTATCATATGATCCTTCCGGTCGATCACGTTTTGGAGTTTTCCCAAGGTGGCGACCTGAGGCTATTCGGTGGTTTGAAACAAATCCCTGCTGTATATTCCATACAGCTAACACTTGGGATGAGACCTTTTTAAACCCCACTACAAAAGCCTCTGAAGTATGCGCGGTTAATATGCTAGCATGTCGACTTACAAGCGCCTCGCTTGTTTTCAGCGCAGGTAACATTACGGCTCCAACGCCAAAACCAAGCTCAGCATCTCCATATCCAATTGAGGAAGAGCAGTGCCGGCTGTATTATTATCAATTTCCATTATCTACTACTTCGAATACTATTAATCATCAATGGGCGCTCTCAGCAATTCCATTTGAATTTCCGTCTCTAGCGGATTCGGCTTCCATGGGACCCGCTCGCTATGTCTATGGTTGCTCAGTCTCCGACAAGACATTTGGCGCTGCCCTAGGTCGAGCAGTCAAGATTGATTCCTTGGTCAAGGTCGATGCTACAACACTCATTGCACGTGGTATTGCCAATCCACCAATAACAATCACCGGCTGCGTAGACACACGCAGCGTCGCCGATGTCCTTGCATCAGATGACCCGCAAGACCCAATCAAAGTTTTCAAGATGCCACCTGGTTATTACGCACAGGAATCGCGT
Organism: Coleophoma eucalyptorum; assembly: GCA_026120035.1. Classification (NCBI taxonomy): domain Eukaryota; kingdom Fungi; phylum Ascomycota; class Leotiomycetes; order Helotiales; family Dermateaceae; genus Coleophoma; species Coleophoma eucalyptorum. Next base: position 752,474 of record JALRME010000012.1, read on the forward strand.
TTTGTCCCAAGTGACGGCGGAACTAGTGAGGATGATGGTTGGGTTTTGAGCTATGTATTTGATGAAAGTCAGCTAGACGAGCATGGAACTGCAACATCGAACGCTAAGAGCGAACTTTGGATCATTGAAGCCAAAGAGATGAAGGAGGTCATCTGCCGGGTCAAACTTCCCCAACGTGTTCCGTATGGCTTGCATGGGAACTGGTTTTCCGAAAAAGAGATTTTGAATCAGCGGCCTGTAGAGACGATTCGCCATATGCCTAATGCAAAGGAAAATGTTGGGCAGCTGCAGGAATCAAATCTTGTCATGGACACTTGGTTATCTGTTAGACAATGGCTCTTGGAGCTTGTTGGTTGAAGTAGGAGGTTTGAATTTTTGAACTGGTTCTGTATGCATGCATGCATGCATGAATGAATAATTGACTGGAAGAAAGATGGGAGGGGCGTTCTAGTAATAATAAGCGACGGAATGTACATATACATACATATCTTGGTGTACATGATGAATCTTAAGGCCGTCTAACCATAGCTATCTACAAATACTAAGCGTAAAAATACAAATAAATCTACCCTAACCTCTTGCGCAAAAGGCTAAGGTCAACCCAAACTATAACATTACAACACTTTATGCTGCTGCTTACAGCTACAGCCCTAAACCAAACAAAGTAGTGAAAGTTGCCAAGACGTTTGTTATTGCTTACAGTGTCAATTTTTAGCGACGAGGTCAAATCTAGAGTCACAAGCATAGGGCACCAGCTCTCAATACTGTACTATAAAGAGTTGTCATTTGATTTACAGCTGAAGATTACTTTAAAATATTCCTAGTTTATCAACCCGATTATACCCCCCCCCCCCGCTAACCTACCACCACCGCCCGAGTTATCCATGCCGTGTATACATGATGCCTCTCCAGGAGATATCTCATTCAGTCAACCGCTTTTACGGCTGGCAGCTGCAGAGAAGGATGCAGCAGTGTGTGCTCTGTAGACCTCTAGATTAGAAGAGGTAACCCTTGAGCTGGCTGATCTTTCGGACATCCACATCTTCCCACATGAGCGTGGATCCCCAGGTGATGGAGTACAGACACGTTGCGGCGATGAGCATGAGTCGCTGTGTCTCTGAGTAAGATCGGTTGATGGCATTCTTGGTTGGCGAGCCGACTGGGTAGGATGCTTGAACGGTCAAGTCACCGTAGATGGAGGTGAAGTCTGCCTGCGCATCTGCGGGGAGGTACTTGAGCAACTTCTTAGGGAAGATGCCTTGCCACATGGCGGAGGCAATGGTGGAGCCGATGGAGCCGCCAATGCTGGAAATCATGGCCTCGGTGGCAATGATCGCGGGGATGTCTTGATGCTTGGACACTGCCATGACTGTCATCTGCTCGCAAATAACGAGGGTTCCACCACCGAATGCGATGAAGATCTGGCACATGACAATGAAGCCGATGCTCACTTCTGGTTGACGGAAGTGGATCAAGAGACCGACTCCCAGAATGGTCATAGGGACACCGAAAAAGACTGCCTCCCACTTCAAGCGGCCATTCCACTTGATGATGGCTCCCATGACCAATGACCAGAAGCATGAGCCGATGGTGTAAATATTGCCAATGTAGGTGGCATCGGTGACGCTGAGACCCCAGACGACGATCATGTAAGAGTAGAAGTAGTTGTCCCAGATGTACCAAGCGGTGTACAGACTGGCGACCATGGTAAAGGTGAAGAAGACGGTGCGGTTCTGAATGAGGTACCATGGGACGAAGGTCTTGGGTGCCACATACTTCTCGAATAAAACGAACCCGATAATCAAGAGACCTCCAAAGATGAGGAAGCAAATGATCAAAGGTGATTTCCATGTGCCAGGCTGCTTAGCATACAAGCTGAACGAGAGGAGGAAGAGCGCGAGACCAGCTGCAAGCAATAAAATGCCAGCAATATCAAACTCAATTGCGTAATACTTGAGGGATTCTACGAAGGTTCTGCCGCTGGGCTGCTTGACAAGCAATCCTTGCTTCTCTGCCTTCTTTTGGTTGCTCCAGAGCAAGAAGACAAGAGGGAAGCATACGATGGGGTAGATGATCGTCCAGATACCAAAGCCCCAGCGGAAACCAATGCCATTAGCAGCGATGATCCGTTGCACGGCTGGTCCATAGACCCAAGTGGTGATGAGATATGGCGAAGCTGCGTATGCGATCCACCAAGCTCGGTTCTTCAACTTGGAGGTATCGGCGATGAAGATGGTGATGGTGAAGTCGATTCCATTGTAACCAACGTAGTAGAATACCTGGGCGGCACAGTAGGTTTGGACGTTCTTACAAGCAGCCATCATGATCAATCCCATCACCACGCTAGTAACCATCAGGCACAAGCCCTGAGGCCGGCCGAAGATATCCATGAACTTGGCATATGGGAGCTTGACCAGACCACCGATGAGACTCGACAGAATACTGGTGGTGGCTGTCAAAGAATGCTCCTCGAAGGAACTTGTCACGTAAGGAGTGAGAGTTGATGTGATACCGGAAGAAAATGCCTGGATGAAGTTGACGATCCAGATGCTGTTTGGAGGTGTTAGCCGAATTTTCTCGTCTCTCTCTGACGATCAGGATGAAGGCGATTCCTTACACAACGTAGATAATGATCAAGTCTCTCTGCGTCCAGACTTGAGCTGCAGCCTCAACAGCCTGCACACCGTGCTGCAACTGCTCGGTTGATACCTTCTCATTTTCGGACTCTGAGCCAGGTCGAGATGGGGTAGTAGAGTTGTTGATGTCAGTCTTCACACCCGTCTCGATATCGTTGCCCGTGCTTGCAGATTTCTCTTGCGAGCCCACAGCAATCTCGGAAGGGATCGTTGGGCCTCCGAGTCGGAACCTCATGGCGACTGAATTGGGGATGGAGTGAAGAAGTACAGAGACACGGATCGAGGTCCTTCTTGTTGTTTGACGAGGTGTTCAACAGGAGCAAGAAAGTTTAAAGAGGTGGGCCAAGGCCTCTATTATATGGGCCATCAGTGGGCGGGAGATGCAAAGCCATCAATTACATGGGCAGCCACGAAGAATGCAAAACTCTGCATAGCATGCGCATATGAAAGAAGCAGCCACCATGCATCCACGGAATGGATACGCCAACCATGTTGACGGTATGGAGGAAGTTCTCATTCGGAAGGCCTGGTCTCCCAGAAGACGCCGGGAAAGCTGCAGTGGAGCGTCTACAGCACACTCAGGATCAACCTGCCCCTGCCCAGCTTTTCACCTCCAGGGACTTGGGCCAATAGCTGCATGCCATCATATCATAGACGAGAGGACAGGACATGGGATGGTTTCCGGCACCAGTGTTGTACGAGAAGAAATGCGGGCCAGTTGCTGTATGCAGTCAAGCCGCCGGGGTTGTAATCTTATCAGCAGTTATCAGATCATCAGATTATTCTAGATCTTCGGTAAAATAGGTGACCGTGCCGCCGATAAGTGGGGCATCGTGCAATGGTTGAGAGACTTTTGATTTCTGTGCCGCATCACCATTCGAACATAATCCTTAGCTGCAAATAAGCAAGCGCCCTCTTTCTTGTCCTCCGGCACCGGGCCAGGCATTGGGTAGCGAGAACTCTTGTTTGGAATCACCCACCATGATGGAGCCTGCTTCAAGTCCAATGGTCCTTGCGAGAGTTTCGAAACTTTGCGTGTAGACGTCAGGTCAGATCAGAGACTATATTTGCTAGTGAGTTCAAGGGTGTTCTTCGCAATTTTAACCACGCGACAATAACAATGCACTCGGCAAAAAACTGAATTGACGGGAAAATAAAGGGTTTGTCGTAGCTTCGGAAGGGAGAGGATTACCTATAATATCTGTACGTAACTCCGCAACAGGAACCTGGCACTTGACTTTTAACGCGACCCAAATCACCTGTTGCTGACGGCCACAAATAATATTGCGGATTATGCTTCACGAGGACTTTCCAAACCTAATGGATAACGACTCCGTGCATGCATTTTCTCGCACCAGACGGAGTCGGAGTGGATGCCCTAAACTCAGCTCGGTCATGAACCCCGGATCTACACCATTAAGGGTGCCTTTTGGCCGAAGGGAAAGGAAAGCGAAGTTGACCAAGGGCGCGGGCACTCCACTCTGGCAATACAATGCATATAATGCGCGTAGGGCGGGCGTGTGCGTTGCAGACTCCGAGGAAAACGAGAGACTGGTGGGCAAAGGGTAAAGGAAGAAATAAATACCACCACACGGGGAACCGCCCAACCCATCTTCTACCTGCAGGGCTCAAGCTGAGAGCAACATCCGGGCGTGCGGGAGAGTACGCGATCGATGCTGCACAATCGAGAAAAGCTATCGCAGGCCCAGAAAAGATAGCATATATCGCTTAAGGAAGCCCGGTTTTAATTAAGCTTCTTAATAGAGTGTGTGCTACGTGCCTTACGTGATCCAATATACCTGCATCTGCTCCATACCTGCGACTTCTGGCGGCTCTCGGGTTATCGACGCGTACTCCCCACTTGGTTCCATGCTTTAGCGGTGGTAACCATAGTCGCCCAGATTTCAATGCTATGGAAGAGTTCCACTTGCACCTGTGTTGGGTTAAGATTAAAATATAATGTGGGTTATGTCTTGAGACCTCACCCTCTAAATATGAGTTAGGCCCTGGTCCTAGCACGGGAAACGTAAGCATACCAGGAAAGCATATATGTATAAGTGACTTGGGTCCGCTTTATTACAAGGCTCTTTCTTGGTAGCCCTGAGACTTTTTTGACCCCATGGCCTGTCAGGTGAGGATGGATAGACATACTCTAAAAGGGCAATTTCAAGATCACCCTCTACTCCAATACCTATCTAAATAAGTCATGGGTTTTGCATGCCCTACAGATATATTTTACTCGGTACAGGTTTGCAGATATATTCTAGTCAGTACTAGTAGGGTAATTGTCGGCCTTTTCTTAGGTTATTAAAGCGATGACGAAACTAACAAAATTTAGCGGTAGAACTTCCAGCACCTTGCAGTAAGCTATTAATTGAAACGTCAAAAAGATCAAAAAGTAATTATCCTTCATGTACGCCTGATTAAGCCGATATTAAATCATGCACATATGAGAAGTTCCCCAGTAGATATGCAATGCACGCCTCATATCCAGCTTGTCGGGACCTTATTGCATACTGAGATACCGGTCTCCTTACGAGGCAGGTATCATTGACTACCTGGAAATCTCGAAACATCGAAAATAGCACAAACGAGGTTTATACCTTAGAGCTACTTGGAAGATTAGGCCCCTGAAGTCTCAATCGTCAGAAACACGGTAACTAGAAAAGCATCAGGTGGTGCAGGCGCAGTAGGGATACGATGGAACTTTAACTGATGTTATGCACGTGTATATAAAGTTGCCGTATGTGTTTTTCGACGAAAGGAAGGAGAGTAATAAGATATAGGAAAAGAAAGAAGATGTTGGGCACTAGCGCGATGTGTGTGTCGGAAGCCTCAGGCCCCAACCAAAAGTAAGTAGGACGGTCGATAAAAAGAGCCTACCTACAGCCTTATTGATACTTGGGACTCTCACAGCTATTTTACTTCACCTACTTGAGATGAGATTTGTATATAGCAATAAATTGACAGATTTGGCGCAATGCCTTGATAGTTATAACTGCAACGGGTGTGTCTGGACAAGTTATAAAAGCCTTCAAATTCTCATACGGATAGCATCTTATATTACTTCATGGTGGGTCCAGTCTGATGATTCACGCCAGACGAGCTGGAAAGCTTACAGTAGTACTTTTTCATTTTTGTATTTGGTGTCTGCTTGAATACAAACTATGAGACCGCTATAAGATTAGAACTCAGAACACCAGACACGGTAGTGATTCACCTGAAGTATAAGATATGAGAAGGTGTATTTGCAATTTATCTAGCCGACTTCTTTTGCCGCTTCAGCCACATTAGCTTTTATAAGAGAAGCTTGATCCAGTACCGAGAACGAATCACCTCGTGCAGCTGCGGCTGTGCTGACACGAGGCAAGTTTTATGCCGCTAAAGACAACTGTCTCTCCCACATCGACCCAACCAAACCAGTATCATTTATTTGGTTTATTCCTGCCGCGCGACACGTAAAGTTATGCTGTTCCCAAAATCAAAACCGCTTTTTCCAAACCTTTTCCCATCCCTTTTAAACTCTCTATTAAACCAACTTTCTATATACCCAACTGCTTATAAATCCAACTGGAATCGTGGATGCGTCCTAATCCTTTCCCCATACTTAATAAAGCATATAATTAGCGGTAAGTTCGCCAGAACAATAAACGCCAATAATGTGTTCCCCCAACCCAGACCCAGGGCATCATACATACTCCTGCCACAAAGCGGCAACAAGGATCCTCCAATGCTCCTCAAGACAGCATTGGCGGCCGTAGCCGATGCTGCATATTCTGTGAACGCATCTACCAGGTACGTACTCACAGGCATAAACGACGTTATAATCCCCGCGCCGATCAGCACCATGCCAATGATGGGCATCATCCACATCACCTTGAATTGGGCACTCCAGCCATACCAGAGGAGCCCAGCGGCGATGCAGACTATACCACCTGCCATCGGAGGTAGACGGTACTCCGGCTTCAATTCGCCGTCCTTGCCGGCCATGCGTCTTAGAATGGCATCCGAGACCATCCCGAATGCAGTGACGCCTATCATCTGACCAATACCAAGCCCGAGGTACGTCAGGCCTACATTTTCAGTGCTGATTCCGTACTTTTCTTCAAATACCGTGGTCATGGTCGTGAAGAGAAGGTATAGCGTGCCGTAAGTAATAGCGGTGATGATCGAAAGACCAAGCACGATGGGCGAGCAGAAGAGCAACTTTGTGGGGCGGGTTATGGACTGAACGAAGAGTTCTCGAGGGGTCTTGGTAGATTTCAAAGCCGATCGGAGAGACTTGTTCCCAGTTTGCTTGCGCAGGCGATTCACCCGTTTCTGCAGGAGAGCTGCTGGGTAAGTTTCTCGTTGGAGGAAGAGGGTTAGTATGAATAACGCGCCCGTCTTCTATATGTTAGCTGCAATCTTCCCCTTCTGGTGCTCTTGGTTTACTTACAACAATGATCAAGAACCAGAAGTCCCAACGCCATCCCAAGGACTCGGAGAGATAACCCCCCGCAATGGGTCCAATAGTGGGGCCCAAGAGAATGGGGAACGTCCAGATCGCCATGATCCTGCCCCTCTCCTCCTGTTTGAACAGATCTGCAACCGTCCCAGCGCCAAGCGTCAACGGGCATGAGCCAGCCAGCCCGGATAAAAAGCGGAATACAATCAACATTGGGAAATTGGTTGATAGGGCACATGCCATATTGAAGATGATGAAGAGCACTGTAGTAGCGTAATAGAGTGGTGAGCGGCCGTATATTTCGCTCAGGGGCGCGAATACTAGAGGTCCGAAGGCATAGCCCAGGAGGTAGACCGAGACGACAAACGAGCCGATGTCGAGGTTCGTAGAATGGAACTCGGTCATAACCATTGCAACACTTGGAGCGAACATGGAAGAAGCAAACGGCCTGTGTGAGGGATCAGCTCCGAGCACAATTGAAAGTTGTGAGGATTGGGGCGATGCCTACGTGAGAAGTGTTAGAGTAGCCAGCAAGAGAATGGTAGCCCATTTTCTCGACGCGGGCCAGTTGACTGCCATCTCTGGATCGTCTGGTCCATCCCAATCTACAACATTGTTATCCTGAGCAGCATTTTGAATGGGCCCCAAATTCGCGGTTGTTCCAGCATTTTTCTCTACATCTTCATTCACGATTCGACCTTCGAAGGTGTGCATTCCAGTCTGTATCGGCGGTTGTGACAGAGCTTCATCCGGGTGCTCCTCTGTAACCACCACTCTCGCCAAGAATTTTTCATGCATAGCTCTAAAATTTTGCTTGTCTGGATTGTGCTCGTCTCATAGAAAAAGAGATGGGAATGCGAAGTGTGGTCATTCGAGGACCGGTCAATAACCTGCACTGCCGTAAGTCGCACGATGGGTTCAAAAATTATCCTTCCGGAGGAATTCGAGAAAATTGCCGCCCACATGCCCTATGTCGTAAATCCATCTTATAAGTATGCACAAGCGTCTTAGAGCTCCGATTCTCGCGTATATAGACTGGAGAATGATGTGTTTCAAGCAGCCCACTTTCAATTCTTCAGAGGTGCCGGAGTTGAAAATATCCGAGTAAGTCTCTCCCACAACCGGTCGGCACTGTTACTATTAGCCGTTGGCGAGCGTCTATAGACCATAGGCGTCTCCTAGTATGCAGATGGCATTCTCTTCTGTTAGGTTCCCCGGTAAGCGACGGCACAAAGCAGAGGGTGGGTACTTGACCAACTTTTTGTATGCAACAAGCGACCACGAACTGGATGACTCCCGCTTCCTCGCTACATTGAGGATCCTACAACTTGGCAGAGGGAGATGATGACGTTACACGAGTTCCATGACCTATCCATGCATGATTCGCACATGACTTAATGGCCGAAAGAGTTGAAGCAAATAGGAATCTATTCCTAAGTCCGATATCTACGTTCTACACCGTATTTATTTTTCTACGTTGTACTTACCCCTGCTTGCTCTCGCCAAAAGCCCTAGCCTTTTAGCGCGTAAGCAGGCTGCATGAGCCTTAATTTTAGCGATCGGCTAAACTTCGTCGCGGTCAAGTCCTGACGCTTGAAATGGCCGCTTTTAGCTACTAGCTTCTAACCAGACAGTTGTTATGAGGCTATTGATGATCTATGGAGGTACAATGTAATTCCTCGATGGCGGGGGGCCCCAAAGATTTATATCTGCATTATTTACTAATGATATCGTCGTGTTTTAGTTCCGGACTATGTGCTCACTCGCACGCTAGCAATTCTCGTTAGTCAAAGCTTCATCTTGCGGAACAGACATGTTGTACAGGTTAGTATTGTGATGGTATTCTAAGACTTCATCTAAGATCTTTTGTATTTATCTACTAATGCTTGTAACTTAAACCTCAAAAATAAGTGGTTTCTCGCCTCTCCGTTCCCGCCAATAATTCGTTGATTGCAATAACTCAACGCATCCTTTCACAGTCCATGCCCAATTCTTCACAAAAGCCTCACTCACTTCCCACCCAGCAGGATCCCATGGCTCCCCCCAGACAATCAGTCCTGTCTGCTCATTGGGGATATCATAGAACTCTATCAAATCATTACACAGTAGATCCTCGTCATAAGTATCTCCTGCCAGCAACATATTATCCCGCATCTTCGGGATGGGCCAGAGGTCAATCCATGGATGGTGTTCGATGGATTGTTGTATAGCCGTGGGCCGCAGACTTGCGGGACAGAGGGAATTCTGCTTATCGGGTGAGTTCCAGGGTGAGATTGGATCTCCGCATTCCAACCACGCGAAGTCCCAGCCCATCGTCACGGTGTTGTTGATCAGTGCGCGCAGGACGTTGAATTGGATGAGCGTCAGCAATTGATCGACGCGTGGCGAGCCGAGCAGGAAGTCCTGTCGAGACATTGCTTCATACTTATCGACAAATTGCCTAAGCTCTGTTGGAGTTAATTTACTTGCTAGACATGGGCGTGCGGTTCTCGTGAGAACCGTTCTGGGTGAGCTCCGTTGACTATCATTTGAACTCGGGGCGGTGGCCTTTTCCGTCTCGAAGACAGGTGTCTCGACTGCTCGGATGAGTCCTCTGAACTTGCCCAGAAGCTCTTTCTGTGCTGCTGTTGGTTCGGGACTAATAGCTTCAGGTTGAACAGGGTTGGGTGTTTGCAATTTTGGTTTTGCACCTCTTCGCCTTCCTGTATTCTATCAGACCACGGCATTCCATGCGCTGGAGACGCGGATCACCAAGCAGCCTGCTTACGGTAAAGTCTTTGATTCAGTCGGTTTTGTAACTTCCTCCGTTCGGCAGCACTGGTCACGCCTGTCCAATCATCCTCTGGACGTCTGACCTCAGTCTGCTGCGGCATATCAATTAATTCAACTACCGACGCATTTCTCTCAGCCGTTGAGAGTCGGGCATTGAATTGAGTGGTTTCCATGATGAGCGATGGCAATCATGAGCCAGATTGGGTGATGCTGGAGCCGCAAGATTAGTGCTGGGGGGTGACAGATTCTTATGCAGCCTGCTTATACTGTGTCATGTCTCTTGAGTACTAACAGGGTAGATGATTCTGCTGGTGCGGGGGTCAGTGCCTGGTGGTGGTGCGAGCTCTGCGAGTACGACTGCTTTAGCGCGTATCCGGCATTTAGATAAGCGTTAGCCCCGAGACTCTGCAAGTTGGACGAGGCTGATATTATGCTTAATCCTGGGGTCCAGCATTGATTTTGATTCCGATAAACTCATGCCAGCTTGCAATACTTGGGATGATGGAGGGAAAAGTTGCCGTTTTTTGTACCTTATGCCATGTACTTATCCCAAGTGTAACCAGCTCCGTCATGCTGTTTTCCTTGCAAGCAAATCTGAATAAATAACAATCATAAATTGATTATACGGGATAGAAGCACTCTGGTGGGGGGGGGCTGATTTTGGCCAATAGATTCTCTTTGTAAACTGTAAAGAGCTGATAGGGTACAGGTATTTGACGTGGCAGGCCGAGTTTTGAGTTACAGATGCACCACTATTTTCCAAAGCTGCTTTGAGCTTGGAAGTTGCTGGACTACAGAGCATTCATGCGAATCAACCCCAGTTAATGACATTCCGATCTTTCCTTCCTTGCAGTTATCTTATCTCGGAAGCGGATTTACCAGCTTTATGTCCAGTACTCAAGTATGCTGTATTCACAGCTGTATATAATAAGTCCCAAGCTCTCCTGAAGCAACTTTAAGTCACGCCAACAATAAGACTCCAATTCAACAGTCTATATCACTCACTCGATATCCCAAATGGCGCCACCTTTTGCACCGCCACCTCCTCCCGAATCACCCCTCTTCCGTCACCGTCAGCTGTCCCCAACAGCCAATGTACGCGTATCACCCATTTGCCTTGGCGCGATGGGCTTCGGAGATGCGCATAAAAAGAGAATGGGTGAATGCACCAAAGAAACAGCCTTCGAGATTCTCGACACATTCACCAAGCTGGGCGGTAACTTCATCGATACCGCCAATGGGTATCAGGCTGGACAATCGGAGCAATGGCTTGGAGAGTGGCTAACCGCCCGTAACAATCGCGACGAGATGATCATTGCTACCAAGTACTCAAGTGCATACCGCTTGCACGAGAAAAAGAAGATCCAGTCCAACTATGGCGGTAACGGCACTAAGTCGCTACGAGTTTCGGTTGACAATTCATTGAAGAGCCTGCAAACTACCTATATTGATATCTTGTATCTGCACTGGTGGGACTACGCGACCACCATTCCGGAATTGATGCACAGCCTCAATGACCTCGTTGTTGCCGGCAAGGTGATGTATCTCGGTATTTCGGACACACCTGCGTGGGTCGTTGCGAAGGCCAATCAATACGCCCGCGATCATGGACTGAGACAGTTCGTCGTCTATCAAGGAATGTGGAATGCGGCCCTGCGGGATTTTGAGCGCGATATTATCCCTATGTGTAAAGATGAAGGAATGGCATTGTTACCATACGGCACATTGGGCCAAGGTCGTTTCCAGACCGAGGCTGGCTTCAAAGAACGTGAGGGCAATAACCCAGGTCGACAGGGACGCGCCCCCAGCAAGGTTGAGAGGGCCGTTTCCAAAGCCATGGAAGACATCGCTGTCGCCAAGAAAACCCAACTACAGAGCATAGCAATGGTATATGTTATGTACAAAGCTCCCTATGTATTCCCGCTTGTTGGATGTAGGAAGGTTGAGCATCTAAAGGCGAATGTTGAGGCATTGAAGATCTCATTGTCAGAAGAGGATGTAAAGGCTATAGATGCCGCATATTCTTTTGATCATGGCTTCCCCAATACTTTTCTCAGCGGAACTTTATTTGGAGACGATGTACCTGAGGCCCCGCATGGTCCTGGAGATGTGTGGCTCACAAATATAATGGGAACTTTTGATTGGGTTGAGGAGGCCAAGCCCATTGGGCCTGCTGTGTAGACAATTCTTAAAACCTTAAGCAGCAGTAGATTAAAATCCATCTGATGTCCATAACCCGTCTCTATCAAATTGATCCGCTAGGTCTAGAATTTCTTGTGCTGAAAGCCCTATTTGTTCAGATAACGGCAGTGTTCCCCATCCATCCATCTCTGTGTGTGTGCTATATTGTATATTCCGCGCATCTTTTTCTTGCGCTTGCTCCTGTTCAGCTGCGCAAGGCATTGTATCTGGAACTTGGTTCTCTACTATATGCGGTAGCAAATCATTGTATCGTAGAGGAGCCATGACTTTTTCAAGCTGATAAAGTTCCGTCTTCCGAAGGTTCGCGGCGACATTACCTCGTCTGATCATGGTATCAAGGATTTGAAACGTGCTCTTGTACCATGACTGGTCGAGGATCATACCAGGAACTACAACGTCAATGATGTAAAGCAGAAATGCTGAAGAGAAGGCATCTTCAAGGTGGAAGGGGAGAAATGGTTCTGCGGCGTGTCTTAGCATCAACATAGATCTGACAATTCTTAGGGTGAACATACCTAATAGATCCTGCTCGCGGATAGACTGCAATGTTCCCAATACTTTGGTTGCTGAATCCACACAAGCCCGAAGAAGTGTACTTACGGGCGCTGGTAACGATAATTCAGCTGGCTCATGTGCATCGATCTGTTTGAGCCGCTTCTGGAGAATACACATCACCAAGGGCCGAGTCGCAAGAACCATACACTGCAAGACGGTTAGCTTAATTTGAAGACATAAGCTGACGACTTACATGATGATAAGACAAGATCAAACGGGTTGCCATTCTTGGTAATCGACCTAGAGAGTTCTGAAATCGTGTGGTAAGAAGCACATTCAAGTCGGTTGAGAGTCCAGCTAAAGCTTGGAGGATAGATTGCGTATTTTCCAGTAGTGTTCCATCAAACTTAAATCCGGCACCGTATACAGCTGCAAACTATTAGCCCATGTAGATGATTTCGAAGAAATGAGTTGCCTGATTCACGTACTGGTAAGAATACGTGAGGTAAGCCGTGCAAGTTGGATCTGGAGTGTTGTGGCGGCTGCTCGTAGGGAATTGTCCCGTTCTGACGGTAGAACTGTTGTAATATCCTCCTCCCGAATTGAACTCGGAGCGCCGAGAAGCGCTGAAAACTCTCTATCGAGGATATACACAGTCCACCAGACAGTACTACAGCGCTGCGAGACCTTACTTCCAACGGCTCCCTCTGAAACTTCTCTATGTATGCCTTCTATAAAACAAATACGTAATGCTTGACCAATCTAATAGCAATACTATGTAAGTCACTGGCAACACAAAAGGGCTGTTCACTCACGTGTTGATATGCAGCAACCCTCATGTCAATTGACTCAAAGTACAATGCTGCAAGACATAGAACTTCAATCGCTAGTAGAGGCTCATCTTGCACGTCAGTTAAGTCTGGTAGCATTGCCATAGCTCGTGCAGCATATTCAGAGCCAGCAGGAATGGAAGGCGTCTCCGGAGATACCACAAACGCTTTCCCAAAGGCAAGGATGAGTAAATACTGAGAATACCAGATTCTTGAAAGCCGAGACTTTGTAGCTGCATCTTCATAAAACTCGTTTAGGCTATGCATAAAGCTATCTTCGTCGATGATGTTAAACAGCTGCCCCAAGTAGAATTTGACCGCGTTAAATAGGTACAGAGCATAGTCTAGCGAGGGCAGATTGTTTATATCTGGATCTTTATCTGCAGAAATAGGTGTCCAGCGCAATTTGAAAGCTGTGCCATCCATATTGTAAGGGTCCTCTGGACTGTCAATTTGCGGCAGCCGACCTGTGACCATTGCCAAAACACGGCGACAGAACGACCACGTGGACGTCGGTCCGAGAAATATGAACCCAACTACATTCAACTTAGTAAATTATTATTGGCTTGGTGTCAATGATTGTAGTTACTTCGTCTGCCATTCGGTGTTTTGAGATGAGACGACTCTTCTCTGACTAATGGGTTACAAGAGAACTCATCTCCAACGTGTCTAATTGGGGTGGATCGTGGTAGGTTAGGACTCTCTGCCAAATCAAGTGGTTCTAATACGGTCCTAGGTGAGGAACAATGGGGTTCCTGTTGAGGCAAAAAAATAGTTTCTTCATTTGTTGAACCTTCATTTAGTGTTCTTTGTATCGCGGTTTCAACGTTGTAGCGTCTTGGTGCATGTACGTTTAGCGTTGGAGAATCGTCCTGCCTTATAATTGAATAGTGCAGATCCAGCGGACCAGTTTCTTGAGGTTTGGATACGTCAATACTGCATCTTTTCTCTAGTTCTCGAACGTAACTTGAGCCGCATTAGCATAGCTACCCGTATCAAACAGACATGCCATAGTACCTCTCAGAGATGCATATTCGAGCATCATCATCAGAGAACCGGCATAGCTGGTCCTTATGCTTACAATTAGTGCAAGGACAGTCTCCTGAACACTTGACTTTCCTCGCCCGGCAACGCACGCAGCTTTGACCATCAGCTGGTTGCTTATCGGATATTTCGACGTGAGTACTCACGCTCTTAAAGATCTTTTAGTAATTCTCGAGCTACGACCACTGCCACTCAGTGCTGAACTAAGCATCTTTCCGCTGGAGGTAGGGGTCTTGGATTGGCTGCAAGGAAGTACAGTCAGATCCTAAACCACTCGTCCTTTACTGCGATTTCACAGGCCAGCGGGATCCAGGTCACGAACGTTGTGCGTATCATAGATAGTGTTCCGGTTCAATATTGTCATAAATTAGCAGGACCGATTACGGTGGTGGCTTCCGACCTGGCAGAGAGATTGTGTTAAATCTCAATTAACCGTGTGCATGGTGGACGATAAGAGCAACCAATAGTCAGGACAAAGGGCGGCGCGAGCTTCCGCTCACTTAGTAGTCACGTGATATTATTGCAAAACGGATCTTTTTGAACATTGAATACAATTAGCACCATGTATGATTCTTCTTTCAAATTAGCAAAAGTCTCTTATGGATCTAATTCTTAAATAATATGCTACACATATCATAATTTCCCGTGGTCCAGTGCCGATGAAAACCGCCATGCGTGTGTTCGTCGGCTATTCAGTATTATTGTTGCAAGATAGACCTAATTTAGCACCTAGATTTTGTGGATCTCTGCCCTGTCTCTCGTCTTTCGTCTTGATGTCAACGATATCATACCTCTCCCAGTGATTTTGCCTCTCAAAAGGAAGGGGCCATCTATCAAATAGTAGCCCACTCGGATCAAATGAGCTTAATCGGTGATTAAGTACAAAGTCACGTCGTGCCAGAAAGTGGGGAAGTCTCGGGGGTTCCGTCCGGCGGTATGTCGCGGTCGACTTGGCTTAGTCTTTATAACTAGATATTCAAAAATTGATAAGAGAAGAAGGGAAGCCATCATACAAAACCACTTTTCCAATTTAAGGTCAATGAGATCATGGCTAAAACCTTTCGATTCATAACCTCACAGAGGCCACTGTCTCTCATCCAAAATTTGCGCCTCAGCACATACACAAGAAGATGGCAATCTTCAACTGCCTCTTCGCAGCAGGGTTCTTTACACGATATTCAAGTTCCGCAGACTAAAATAGAAACACCAAAAACACCTTCACCTTTGACCCGTCTCCCGACTTCTAATTTGCTTAGAAGTCTGTTTTTGGGGACCCTTTTTAAGTCGCCAATCCTGTTCAAAGTTGGGCTGACTTTCCTACAAAATGTTGCCAGCTCGGACTCATCCATTCTGAACCCCGATAAAAATGTTTTACTGCGAGCCATTGTCCGTCCGATCGTATACGACCAATTTTGCGCTGGGACCAACAGATCCGAGGTACAAAGGACTGTATCAGACATGAAGGAAATGGGATTTGCAGGAGTTATTCTTTGTTACGGCAAGGAGCTCGTGGTTGACAAAGATAAGCCGAATTTAAGCCCACAATCTTTGCAGGATCAATCGAAGACCCAAATTGATAATTGGCGAGATGGAAACTTAGAAACCTTGCGTATGATTGGAGCTGGTGACTACCTTGGAGTAAAGTAAGTCAGTTAAATTGGAAGCCTGTCTGCCACTCAATGCTAAAAATCCTGAAGAGTCACAGGTGCAGGTGCTGCAATTACACAAGCACTTCTAGATGGCAAAGACCCCCCCCCAGGAATTGTCCCTTGCTTTGGATTCGATTTGCCAACAGGCAGCAGCTCAAAAGACTCGACTTTGGATTGATGCTGAACAGCAAGCACTTCAACCTACAATTGATAATTGGGCAATTGATTTGATGCGCCGTCACAATCGCAATGGAGAGGCACTGGTGTCCAATACCCTCCAGGCTTACCTGAAATCATCTCGAGACAGAATTGCAAGACAGCTTCAGCTTGCCCAGAAAGAGAACTGGAGCTTAGGCATCAAGTTGGTACGCGGGGCTTACATTGGAAGTGACCATAGAGACCGCATCCATGATACCAAAGCAGAAACCGACGCTTCTTATGACGGGATAGCCAGAGATATCTTGTCACGATCCTTCCCAGGTTTCACAAAGGAAGATTTTCCTGATGTGCATATATTCCTTGCAGGTCATAATTCTGAATCTATTCGGATGGCATCTAACATTGCAACTGACTTAGCACTCAGTGGCGACCTGAAAAATGCTCCTCGTTTTGGGCTGTTACAGGGCATGGCAGACGACATTAGCTGTGAGCTTTTGAGCGTTGGTGAGAAAGCAAAGGACATTAAGGCAATTACAAAAAAGGACCTCGATGCCCAAAAGATGGCTACTCCCCTAGTATACAAATGTTTGACTTGGGGAACTGTTCGAGAGTGTATGCAATATCTTGTACGGAGAGCGGTTGAGAATCAAGGCGCTACTGGCAGGATGGGAGAAGGCGTGGCTGCCATTAAGGTCGAGCTGATGAGACGCATAAGACGAGAAAGCTAGGAATATCAGAATGAAATTTCATAGAGATGCATCAAATCCCAAGAAGCCTTTCTTTAATACTATATGTTTGCCTAGAACTTGTGCAATAATTGAAGACCAAAATGCTTAGAGAAATAATTTTGACCCCGCTTCCAGCAGCTTTAGGCACTTAGATGCCGACCGAACGATATTTTGAGACAATACAGCAGACCAATAAATAATGAAAATGATATATGTTATCTTTGGTATGCCGCAACACTCAACTCACAACTGCAGATGGCGGATCAAAATGCCGCTGACCTCGAGATGCGGCTCGCCAAGAATCTCGGTCGGGACAACCGAGAGCGGGGGCGTATTGCATATCATGGAATGAGTCGTGTGTGAATCCCAGGTCTGTCTCTCAATTTGTGTATTAAAGGAGGAATATTTGTGTGGGAGATGTAGAGAATTCTCATCCATTCGACCTCTCCATACCAAGTACCCCATCATGAAATCATACACGGCTCCTTGGCGATGTACTTCGTTCACTATCCGCCCTCGCTTACCTCGACAAACAGCGGGTCTTCAAAAGTCATGCTTGTCGATGTGGCATCCACCAGCGTTTGAAAACGAGCAGGCAGTAAGCCAAGAATATGCTTATTTTCAAGATTACAGTATTGACCGAATCCATTAGAAAATTTACGCCAAAGGATCTCGTGAAAGAGCTGAACTTACCCAGGCCCTTCAAGACTTGAAAGCTCGAATGCCCGAAAAGATCCCAATTACCGCAGCTGGTTTACAAGTGAGTCTGTATTTTGGTATGTCTCACAGAATCTAATGTTCCTGGCGTAGATCAACAAAGTCACAAATTCAAAGCAAGAGAACCCTTCCAAGTACGCCGAGAGCGTAGCAGAATATGCTTCTGCTACCCCGGAGGACGTTAACGCTTGTATTGATGCAGCGCTTGCTGCCAAGCCGGAGTGGGAATCTATGCCTTTTGAAGATCGTGCAGCGATCTTTTTACGCGCCTGTGAATTTATCACGGGGAAGTATAGATCAGAGATTGTAGCTGCTACAATGCTCGGCCAAGGGAAAAACATCTGGCAGGCTGAGATCGATGCCGCTGCCGAGACGGTCGACTTTTTCAAGTATTATATTCAAGAATGTTTCCGACTATTTTCCGAACAGCCAAAGGTACACACGCCAGGAACTTGGAACAAACTTGAATATCGGCCGCTAGAAGGGTTTGTGTACGCAATTGCCCCATTCAATTTCACCGCCTTAGGAGCCACTCTCATAGGACCGGCCGCACTACTCGGCAATGTGGTTGTTTGGAAGCCATCGCCATCCGCCTTGCACGCAAGCTGGATCCTGCATAAGATTCTTCTTGAAGCAGGTCTTCCCGAGGATGTCATTCAGTTTGTACCTGGAGATGCCGAGCAGATTACCAATACCATCTTGAGGCGTCCAGAGTTTGCGGCATTGTCTTACATCGGCTCAACTGCAGTCTTCAAGGGGTTGCTTGGGAAAATTGGAAAAGCTACTGCAGAAGGCACCTTCAGATCCTATCCGAGAGTTGTTGGAGAGACTGGCGGAAAGAACTTCCATTTAGTCCACTCATCTGCTGATGCTAAGAGTGCAGCGTATAACACTATTCGTGGGGCTTTTGAGTATCAGGGCCAGAAATGCTCAGCATGCTCTAGAGCATATGTCTCTGAATCTATCTGGCCCGAATTCAAACGCCATCTTGTTGAGGGATTAGAGAAAGTTAAAGTTGGAGACGTTGAAGACTTCAGCAACTTTATAAACCCAGTAATCCACGAGCGTTCGTTCGACAAGTTGGCCGATGTTATCAATAAAGCCAGAAATGACCCTGAACTCGAACTTATTACAGGAGGGAAAGCTTCTAAAGAAAAAGGATATTTCGTCTACCCAACTGTTTATAGAACCAGCAACCTTAAACACGAACTCATGTCTCGCGAACTTTTTGGGCCTATTCTATCTATCTACGTCTATCCAGATTCAGAGTGGGAAAGTGTAACGAAGATTGTCGATTCTACCTCAACATATGCTCTTACTGGCAGTATCTTTGCGCGAAACCAAAAAGCGGGACGTTTTGCCCAAGACAAGCTCAAGCACAGCGCTGGAATGCTATACATGAACACAAAATGCACCGGTTCGGTTGTGGCACAACAACCATTTGGGGGAAGCAGAGATAGTGGAACTAATGACAAGACGGGAACGATGGCTCATCTCACGCGATTTACCAGCGTTCGAACTATTAAAGAGGAATTTGGGACGCTAGATGATGTTCAGTATCCTTCAAACGAAGTTTAGCATATTCACTAGTGGGCGCCATTTAGCATGTATATTTAATGTTATTCAAATCCAGAAATTATCTGTGCCCTTTTCTTTCGAACAAAAGACTTTGGTTGAAAATAAAATGCGAACTAGCACATGAGACGTTATTTCCATAGACATATCCATGGTGATCTTTGTACTCTCTAGTTCTATATGTCTTCTAAGTTTCAACTTATACATACTTAGGAATGTGCTTGAAGTTGGTTTAAGGTTGGAGAGGTATCTCAGGATGAGCAATCTTAACCACCTGAGACAGTGATTGTAACTTGATGAACTCACTTTAAAATACAGGACAGGTACATATTTCGCAATTAAATAGTAATTCTATTCTCTTCTAGATGCTTTAATATCACAGATGATGATCCCCCATATGCCATTGATCGCCAACTCTAAAACCCTCAGGGAAAGGATCGCTTGGGTCCAAGACGATCTGCTTGAAACTTGTGATCCATGCACTTCCCTTAACAGTTGGGAAAACAGCTGGGTAGTCGCCAACTTTGGTCGTGCCAGAAATATGAGCAAAAAACTCAGTACCAGTGATGCTCGTGTGTCTCAAATGCTCATTTACTTTCAGCTGTCCTCTAGCATGTAGCACAGCCATCCGAGCACATGTACCAGTTCCGCAAGGACTTCTATCAAACCGTCCTGGAGATGCTACTACTGTATTGATGGCTGTCTTGCCATTCTGCCAGTCCTCTAGGGGGTGAGTAAATTCGAGGATACTGACTCCTTTGATCCCTGGGTTTTCCGGATGTACAGGAGTGAATTGTGCTTGTACTGCACGCTTTATTCTCTCTCCTACCTCTACCAGCTTAGAACCATAGGCGTTCTCAATTTTAAGCCCAACAGAAGATGCATCAACAATAGCATACATCATGCCTCCCCATGCAATATCCACCAAGACTTCTCCTAACCCCGGAACCTCAACTTTCAGATCTAGAGCAAACACAAATGCAGGTACATTATCGAATGCCACGCTCTTGCATTTTCCAGCCTCGCACCATGCTGTAATGCTGATCAAGCCTGCAGCAGTATCCAATTTCAGATGAGTCACGGGCTCCTTCATCTCTACCATGCCGGTTTCCAAGAGGACGGTTGCAGTGCAGATTGTGTTCGACCCCGACATTGGTGCGTACTCTTCACTCTCCATTATTAGAAAACCAGCATCGGCCCGTGGATCACATGGTGGTAAAATCAAATTTGTATTCATCGACGATCGTCCACGGGGCTCGTTGAGCAACAGATTCCTTAGGTGGTCTTTCTTTGTCCAGAAGTACATCATTTTCTCAAACATGGTCTTCCCAGGAACATCTAATACACCACCAACAATGACATCGCCTACCTCACCAGCGGCATGCGCACCAACAACCGAGATGGAGCGTGAGAAGTACATTGTCGAGAAGTGGTGAAAAGTCGAGTGTTCAACAGTGAAAACTCAACTAGGATAGATAACGTTAATCGATTATAAATTGTGAGATTTACTTGGATTTGGAACGAAAAACAATTATTAGTAGTAAAGCATCGCATAAGCTATTACTAGATATCTTATAGTTGTGGGATGCGATGTAAGGGGGCAGCTCTGTAGCAATCGAGAGCCTGGTGTCTAGACTTCGTCCAAGACACCAGTAGATTCAACCCATAAATATATTCAGAAGCAACGGATTTAAATCTCCCAGACCGAGTAGCCGTTATCTAATACTCGGACGGGCCATCCGAACCAGCGTTGCGGTTACTCATTACTGTATCTGCACCAAAGCTACAGGTGGCTGCAGGCACGATAGCACCAAGCCACAGTTATCATCTTGAACTCGACCACGTGATATATAGTAAATAATGTCAATACCGAGTTGTTTGTAGGGATTCTCAGCATGATCGTCGCCTCGAGGTCAGAAGTGGGCAATCTTTCTTATCATCCCTTATCTTTTAGTGAGCATGATTCTTACGTGATGAAGTACCTATCTTACCACGTATGCATGCTGTGACTGACATGGGGGAAGTAGCCTAGGCTATATAGAGCCTACAAGACTACTTTGCAACTTTACCCTTGGCCCCTTGAAATTTGAAAATCTTTCTTCCCCTAAATATCAACACGGATGATGGATAAAACGATGAAAGACAAGGTTACATACCCGGATGTTGATCCACCAGACCAAGAAATTGGTGAAAACGGGATCCTCAGAGATCCTAACAATGGCAATGGCGAAACCCGTCGTGGGTTGAAAAGTCGACACATTCAGCTTATAGCCTTGGGTATGCGGCACTATTTCCTCTCAAGAACGACAAATCACGCATCGGTGTCTAATAAATTACCCCCATTTAGGTGGCACCATTGGTACAGGATTATTTGTTGGGTCTGGAAGTGTTCTGGCTACAGGCGGACCAGGTATGCGATTTAAAATTTTGTCAATCTTCTAGTGGCCTGACTTATAACCCAGCGCCACTTCTCATCGCTTATATCATAATGGGGCTTCTTGTCTGGATTATCATGCTTGATTTAGGTGAAATGACGTCTTATATGCCTGTAAAAGGGGTCTCAGTGCCATTCTTCGTCGAGAGGTTCGTAGAACCTAGTCTAGCCTTTGCTGCTGGTAAGTTTATAAATTTCTATTTGAACTGATATGACTGTACCAAGCGATAGTTATACTAAGTTTTTGATAGCATGGAACTATTGGTATGCATTCTCGATCGTTGTACCTGCCGAAATCACTGCAGCCTCACTGGTGCTACAGTATTGGACAGACAGAGTTCCTGTTGCTGTTTGGATCACTATAATCCTTGTTAGTGAGTTACTCTTTAAGTTATAAACCAGAAGTGCTGCGTACTCATGTCTGATAGTCATTATATTTCTCAACATTGTGGCCGTTTCATGGTTTGGTGAGGCCGAATTCTGGTTCGCATCGATAAAGATTCTCGCAATTATCGGCCTTGTGATTGTAGGCATTATCATATTCTTTGGAGGTGCTCCAACTCATGATCGCTTGGGATTCAGATATTGGAACAATCCTGGCGCTTTTAATGATTATCTTGTCAAAGGAGACACAGGAAGATTCCTTGCAGTCTGGAATGCCCTGGTGCATTCAGCATTCGCATTCGCCCTATCGCCAGAACTTATCACTATGACTGCAGGAGAGGCTGTTGCACCACGACGCAACATTCCGAAAGCTGTGGGACGATACATCTACCGACTGATAGCTTTCTATGTTTTGGGCTCTTTAGTCATTGGAGTAATCGTGCCATATGATGATAATCGTTTACTCTCGGCTATCAATAGCGGAGTCTCAACTGCTGCTGCAAGTCCTTTTGTCATCGGAATCCAGAATGCTGGAATACCTGTCCTCAATCACATTATCAATGCAGTCATTCTCACATCAGCTTGGTCTTCAGGAAACTCTTTCATGTTCGCTGGGTCGCGCATGCTTTACTCTCTTGCATTAAGAGGTCAAGCACCTAAGATTTTTAGGAAGTGTAACCGCAATGGCGTACCTTACTTTGCTGTGCTTGCCACTGCCTGTCTTTCAGCACTTGGCTACCTTAATGTGTCCAACAGCGGCGCGGTGGTATTTTCTTGGCTAAGCAACATTATCACTGTCAGTGGTTTCATTGCCTGGACAATTGTGATGATCACCTTTTTGGTATGTCTGCTCATTCCCAAGGTGATAATTTTGATTTTAAGCTAACGAGGACTCCAGCGTTTCCGAAAGGCAGTTGCTTATAATGGGATTGGCGACCGTCTACCTTTTAAAAGTCCTCTCCAGCCTTATAGCACCTACTTCGCGATATTTATGATCGTGCTCATCGCCATCACCAACGGGTTCAGTGTATTTTTCCCTGGTAGCTTCACCGCGTCAAACTTCTTTGCGGCCTATATCACACTGCCAATCTTCGCTGTGCTCTACTTCGGACATAAGATCTGGTTTCGTACACAATGGTACCGCCCCGTGGAGGATATCGACATATTCAGCGGACTGGAGGAGGTGGAAGAGGTCACGGCTCTTGATGTACCACCAGTGCCACATAACGTTTTCGAGAAAATCTGGTTCTGGATTGTCTAGCCTCATTGGATATGTGAGAGAATTTCAGGAGCAATTTTGCAGAAAATTCTATTGCTGTCGCAGTCTTCATCTTTGTAGACGTGATGGTCACAACTGCAGCTAGTCAGAACATTTGTTTCAGCGTCAGTAATCACTATATTGTGCTACGGATGACCTATATAGCTTTAGCTACCTTGATCTAATTGTAATATTTCACCTGCGTAATTATCTCCATAAACCTTAACCTTAGCCATTTTACGAAGCGTCTATCTTGGCATTTGTCTTTTCCATGGTGGGTACGGCAGTATTCCCCAAGGACGATGAGGGTGGCGGGTTGGCGTGTGCAGATCTCTATGACAATGAAATATTAACTGAAACATAGGAAGTTGAAAATTACACGATTAGCTTCATAAAGAAATTACAGTATCTAGCCTGAGGGTTTACTTGATATTCCTTGAGATGATGACGGGATGTAAATGCTATCTTTTACGGAAAACCGCCCCGAGTAGGTGTGTGGGGCGTTTGGAAGAGGGCTCGGCTGATCCGAAGAGCGTCCTGGAGCCAAATGGCGAAAGTGCGTATCTTGTCCGCGGCAACTAATGCAGATGATAATCTTCCCGTAGCTGGGATTACCAACACTAGTGATTGAAACCTTTTCAGATATGTCAGTTGCTGTATCAACTCGTGGAAATCGTGACATAACTTCCCCCTTCCTATGTAACCCGTGATTATTCATTAACTGTCTATCAAAGTTATTGTCCAATATTAAAATGGCAACAATACAAAGTTTTTACCACTCTATTCTGCAAGCTTCTAGAATACTCAGACTGTAACTAAGTGGATCAAAGGATCATCTCTAGTCTCTATATTGCTGATAAACTCTATCTAAAAGTCTGGAATATTTACACCGACACCTTTCTCACGGGCCAGAGCCATAACACCCTTTCCAATGGCAATATCCATGATTCCTACACCAACACTCTTATACACAACCATACCAGTTTCTAGCCACTGATTCAGTTTCTGAGTATCTTGACCGGTAGCCAAAAGATCGGCAATCTCTCCAACTTCGATAATCTTTTCAGGCTCAATCTTCGCCTGGACGATCTCTCCTGCTTCTTGATAACAAGCTTCACGGGAATCTACTGCGATGAACCCACCGCTATTTCCCTTTGGATTATAACCCTCTTCGGAATCAACAACCTTGCGTAACATATCAGGGTGCAACTCAAGCATCTCTAGGTTCCAGGAACCAATTGCAGATATATACCGCGTCTTAGCCCTGGCCTGTTCAGTGAAAAGAAGGTCGCCAGAGAACAAGGGAGCTCTTGACGGTGTAGTGCAAAAGATCGCATCAGATTCGACCAGAAGACCCTCAACGCATTGTTGGTAATCAGCCTGACTAGGGTCCAGGATGTCGAATTTAACTTCTGAGTGCCAGTGGGACTGATCATCCTTTGACAAACGATCGAGGAGTGCTTTCGAGCGGGCCAGCGATCTATTAATCACAGTGACTTTCCGGATATCAGCCCCCCGCAGTAGAAGGGCAAGCCGGATATGCCACAGCGCCTGCTTCCCCGCTCCGAAAACGACGATATTCTCTACGACCTTCCGGTTCTCAAAGAGCAGCATGGATCCCATCGATGTACGGAAGGCTGTTAATTCCTCTGCATTGATGATCCCGCGCGCACGCCCCGTCTCGTCGCAGAGCGTCAAGACGCATGTCAGAGTCTTTGGTGGCTGTTCGCTTGCGCTCGTTTGTGCAGCTTGGGCGGGAGGAGCGCCCACGATCTTGACGGCAACGTTTTGTGATGAAGTTGCTGGCATGAACAACGTTGACTGACCGTTGGGACGAGTCACAGCTATTCGGTGC